>JAJMGD010000001.1:0-600000 GCA_030568515.1 Suhomyces guaymorum
AACCCATACTGCAATACTTAGAGAAAACCCATACTGCAATACTTAGAGAAAACCCATACTGCAATACTTAGAGAAAACCCATACTGCAATACTTAGAGAAAACCCATACTGCAATACTTAGAGAAAAACCCATACTGCAATACTTAGAGAAAACCCATACTGCAATACTTAGAGAAAACCCATACTGCAATACTTAGAGAAAACCCATACTGCAATACTTAGAGAAAACCCATACTGCTGGAACACTCCTTGTATGTGATTTTGGAGCTTTATTCTTTGTGACTGGGCTTGATGGAATGGGCTCTTGCACAAATCGTACCGCAAGGCAGCTAAAAAATCTTCACTTGACTTCTTTTGGTGCTAGAGCATCTTTGGTCTAATCCTTAGTTGTAGCATTTCTCAAAAATTTTGCAATGCTGTTGCTTCCCCGATTCTTTCTTGTACTGTTTTTCTTGTTTTGGGGCTCTTTCTGGCAGTTGTGATTGGTCTTAACTGAATCCTGTTTGTTGATGCAAAAATGGATTTACGATATTTTCGGGCGTCGTGATGCAGGGCGCGAGGTAGAATTACAAACGTGAACAAAAAACGATTTGCGAAACAGCTTATGCGCATAAAACAACACTACTGGTCCAAATAAAAGCAAATTATGCAGAACAAGACGCCAAAAAATCATCAAATGCAGCTATTCGACTTTTATTCGGATAATCTTGAATACATTCGTTGAATTGTTTGTTTTTATATTTTTCGTGTTGTAAAATATTTGGACCAAGGTATCATTTTTACAAATTTCCCAAGAATACACAATAATTAAAACTCTACTTATCATACATGCAAAACTTTACGCACCCGTCTCACTCTATTGCGTAGATATTAAACGCAGTGTAGCATCAAACATGTATCATACAAACAAAAAAAGTTCCACACAACAAATGAATGGGTTTTTTTGTGAAAATGCGCCTCATACAGTTCATTTATCTTCTGAATTTCTTAAATATGTCTGATACTATTATCAAATAAAATCTGAAATCTACCATACTGCTTAGTACCATAAGATATTTTCGTGTTTTTCAACAAAAATTTCATAAAAATTTGTAAAATTTTAAATAAAATCAATTTTGGTTTCAAAATATTCTTCCATATTAATGAAATGGAGAATGTCATACGTAGAACTATGGATGCAATCAAGAAGCTTTAATAGCGATGGTGTTGAAAAAAAAAGGTTGATGAGTTTTTATGACAAGGGACAATTTTTCCATTGGTTGACATTTTCATCTTCAAAAAGATAAGCCCGATGCGGGGGTCGAACCCGCAACCTTTTGATGTCCTTCATAAGAGTCAAACGCTCTACCGATTGAGCTAACCAGGCTTTTTCTTGATTTTGGAAACTGCAGATGTATGGGGTCATAGGTCATGAACCGTTCTCGAAGTAGAATTGAGTTGTTGTTTTGAAGATACTGCCTGAGATTCCTGAAAGGAATAATCGAAAAGAAACTACAAACCTCGTAACAGAAATTTCTTCTCAGATTTCTCTAGTAGCTGCAAAGAATGAGAACGTTTATTACTATTAATAATAGGTTGTATTTCTTATTCAACTGACTCAACCAAACTGGGACTTGTACTTTCTAAATAGCAACCTTAATCGTATCTTATCTTTTTGGCTACCCCTGTCCTCTCTACGGGAGGTCTCATCTCGAGTATTGGGACCCATACTGCAATACTTAGAACCATCTCTTGTCATAACCAAAAACAGTAATTAAAAGAACCACGAGACGGCTCATCAGGTTAAATGACTACAAAATGTATAGTATTAAATAATATGCATTAAGATTGGTACTAGCAAAGCGATAGTTTCCATCCGAAATCGTTACAGATGTCTATCCAGTCAATACAAACACCACCCGTGGTATTTCTTCTCCAGCTTTCTTTCACAACATGCCATATTCTCTTAACATTGCCAACTTTGTAACTGGAATACACCTTTTGGAACCTCTTATCCAAGATCATACGATCATACTCATTACAGCATGAAATACCGCAGATTAACAAGGACATATTGAAGGCTCCCTTCAAGTTGGTCTCTATGAGTTCATCAATTATTTTGCAAGAGGAAAGCAAGAGATTTTGTACCTCACTAGAATTGGGTTGAAGTTGTCTGAAATATAATGCAAGGTACATTTTGCAGGTGAGTCGATAGAGTTCAAAAAGTTTGAGATGCTTTTCTCTTTCATCTTCTGTAGTTAGTTGATCCAACTGCGATTCTAAAGGTTTGCAATACTTGACCTTATTTTTCAATTCATCATGGGTGCTATCGACTGTTTCGAAAAATGCTAATCTCCTGGCATGTATTTGCACAATATTTTTACTCTCTCCCGAATTGAGTTCTTTGTTCAAAGCTGTGGAATCTGTTTTAATTTTCGCATAACTGTTCATGATCTCTCCAAGCAAAAGTACAATGGGTTGGATGCAACCTTGACAAGGATCAATCCCGTATTCTTCATCGCCACTAAACTTGGAGGTTTGGAAAATATCCGTGTAATTACTTAAAAGACATCTTGTTCCATTTGTCAATGTCTCCGAAGACATCACATCATGAAATTGAAAGTTTGCAAGGAGAAATTTGCAATCATTCGAGTAGTTGAAGTCTCGTATGAATTTACGAACACCTCCATATGATCCCAATAGGTCACAACACTTATTGAAAATAGTATGCCAGTTTTTTGTATCACCAGAACAGACTTGAATACCAATATTAATCAAGTAATATGCTAGAGTAAGAAAGTAGTCGTATTTGTTCAGCAACGATTTGTTAGCAGAATCTTTTGACCTTTGAAGATACTTATTGACGATTTCATGATCGGAATCGCTATAGAACAAAGCTCCCCATGCTGCCAAAGCATTTGATATTGATTCATTACTGACCGCTAATGCAAAAAAAGTTTTAAGGTAATAATTAGATGATTTGGGACTCACTGAAAGCAAATGTGCCACATTACTCTCGAAATAATTGAGATACTTGAGTCCAGTGTCGTCGAGGAAAAGATTAAATGATGATGAGGGTTGCATTAAAATGGGGGAATATTCGTTGAGCATTTCGTTGAGGGTAGTTTCGTTTAAAAAGTCCGGTAAGGGTGAGTTTGGTTTGGATAGTTGTAGTAAGCTTGAATCTGGAGATGATTTGTCAGCGATAGCTCTATTCAACATCTCTGCGAATGGTGATAATGTATAATTGTTGTCAGGAGTTATCGCTTCTTCATCTCGAGGTATCTCTATTATTTTTTCTTCCTCTTCCTTCTCTTCCTCTTTGAAATCAACTTCAGCTTCTATAAAATCATCCAACTTGAGTCCGGTGTCCATTTCATTGAGTCTTTCGCCTTGTCCCTGAATCAGTTCTATGAGTTCAGTTGGGTTCATCACTCGTGGATCTTCCATTTTTGTCTCGTTTTCAACTTTGATCTCTACCAAGCCATAATGCTTGATCTCCCATTCACAACTTAACCCTCTTTTCTGACAAAACACACAAACTGGCCGGGCTTCATCACATTTCTTCTTCCGTTTCCGACAAGTAAGACAGCCGGTCTTTGATCTTCGTTTGGCCGGTTTGACCACCTTTGAAACATTTTCAACCCGCGGACCTTTTGAGGCCAAATCGAGTGTTGAGAACATCTGTGGTATACCTTTGGTTTGCAATCAAGCTCCGGTCTTCGGTACTGTCTAGTGATGATTTGATGATGTGTCGTACGCGCACGACTCGCAATTTCTAAGGGTCTGATCGTGCGACTAATAAATATGGAGCGATTTAATCGCAAACTTATTGAGACAAGAGTGAAAAACGAAATGATGATTATTTGAAGCGATCCGATTCCAATCTCATAATATGAAAAAATCATATTATGATTTTACTGTTTAACTAAATTTCTGATCTTATTATTTGAATATTCTTATTACTTTTTAACGTTTCATTCATTTATTACTAATAAAAACTTCCACTACAAAAATCGATTGATGCTAGTTCCACTCACCCCGCAGTATTATCCTGAATACCTGCTAATATAAATTAGTTCAATTGGACGTAGTTTCCTGGGAAAACACCAGTTTGACCATTGTATCTTCCGGTCCACCATCCATTAGTGTCATTTGTCTTCTCCACAATCTCAATGACGGCACCGGCAGAGAAAGTCAAATCTCCTTGAGCTTGAGCAGTGTAGTCATACAATGCGGTACAAGTTTGGCCACCTGCACTTGGAGCAGGGGTTGGTGGAGCAGGAGATTGATAAGCTGGAGCACCGCCGTATCCGGTAGCAGCAGGGGATTGAGCAGAATAACCAGGAACAGCTCCAGGTGGTGATGTGGTACCATATCCAGTAGAAGCAGGCGACTGAACGCCATATGCTGGAGTGGCTGCTTGCTGCCCATATGCTGGAGTGGCTGGTTGTTGGCCGTAGCCACCATATGCTGGAGCAGCAGCACCTGGTGCTTGATATCCAGGTCCCTGAGGACTCTTGTAGTCTCCATACTGAGGTTGTTGGCCATATTGACCGTATTGACCAGCACCATAAGCTGGTAATTGTTCAGAGCCGGGAGCACCGGGAGTACCGGCAGCACCAGGAACACCGGCAGCGCCGTTCATCATGGCATGACGTCTCTTGGTAGCTTCTAACTTGTTCTTAGCGTGTCCCACCTTGAAATGAGTGATAGTGATAGCATCGGTTTGTTCTTCGATATTACCCTTTTTGTAGTTGTAAGCTTCGACAATATCACTGTTCAAGTCGAAGTAAGGGATTTTTAATTCTTCCATTCTATTGTATAAGGTGTAGAAAATGTTTAATTGCATGTAGTAGAAACTGACAAATAATGGTTTGATGAAATCAGATTGCATTTGAAACAAAATGGGGAGTTCACTCTTCAACATTTCATTATAATAATCGTACTCTTGTTGAGCCACCGAAACTTCGGCTTCGGCAGAATACATTTTTTCTTCGTCCTTGGCGGTTCTTTCCTTCTTGTCTTCATACTTCTTATGATTTCTCTTATGACGATCCAAATCCACTTGCTTGTGATCTCTCTTGGTGGCCATTTTTCTGATCGCTTGAATCACTTTGAGTAATTCTTGTGCAGGCTGGACAATCCGTTTCTCGATCAATTCCAAATCGGGTTTCAACGTCTCCTTCAATTCTTTAACCACCTCTCTGTATTGTTCCGAGGCCTGGATACCGTCGGGATTATCTTCAGGAACGGAAGAAGTTGGGTCCGAGAGTCTTCCACTGATTGGTTTATAGATTTCCTCGATTGCTTTGGAGAAATCGATTTGGAAGTCCAACATCCCGTTAACAGCTCCGAAATATCTTTTCGATTCGTCACTTAATTTTTTGGTTTCTAATTCCAATTCCTTGAATCTTCTTTCGGCGTCAGCATATACGGGATCCAGTGTGACATCTCCCATGTTCATCTTTTGCCGGAAATTCTGGGGAGCCCGGACGATGGACTTCTTGATACCTTTGAATGACATGATGGATGGATTGGTGATTCAATTGGGGTGTGATGGCGTTAGCTACCTCAAAGTTGCAGTTCTATTGTAGGAAAAATGATCATGTAGATTCCAGGGTAGTGCGCGGCCAGAGACAGATAATAGGCTCAATCGGAGGCAAATGTTCACGCAGAGAAGGAGTCAATGAAGTTGCAAATAAGATTGTAATTTTGGGGAGGAAAAGTTTCCGAAAGTCCTGCCTATTTGCAACATTTGGAAAACGGACTTCGTATAGTTTTAACTTCACTTATCTTATGAACCCTTCTGTCACTATGGGCTCGTACTCTAAAATGCGACTGAGTGAAGGAGTTACAATGCGACCGAGTTAAAATAAACTGAGAAAATAAGCTGAGAAAATAAGCTGATATTTGACCGCAGTGTTCGTATCAAGGTTTTAAGAAAAAGGGTTCATCAAAATTGGGAACCTTTCCAGTACTATCGGGCTCTAAAATCAAAGCCCATAAATTCACCGTGAATATTATTTGATAAACCATATACGACTGAATAGTTATGATACTCCCAAATATAGTTACTAACAAGCCGGCTTAATTCGCAATTATAAGGAAAGCCCGGAACCAAAAGAGGCTAGATGCGATCACGTGTTTTCCAGTCTGAACATGAAACATTTTTTTGCTTGGCCTGAGTAATCAAAGCCGTTATTCACACCACTTCTCGCCAGTTCAAACCTATACCCTTTATTCCTTTCCCAACGATGTCGATTCCTCGCATGGAAGACTTCGATGTGTTTCCCAACTCGGGGTTCTTGCCGGACAAGATGCCTCTCACCAGATTGCCACAGCAATACTATCAACCATGGGAAAACTTGATGGCAAACCTTCCATCTTTAATTTTGACAAGAAGGATCAGAACTATGATCGACAAACTTCCAGAGCTCTCGACCGATCAGCTCCAGTCCGTGGAAGAGTACAGAAGAGCATACCAAGTGCTTGGATTCTTGGCCCACGCCTATATATGGGGCACAAATGAGCCCACCAATAAGCTTCCAGAGCTGGTGGCCAAGCCATGGGTCGAAGTTTCCGAAGAGCTCAGACTACCACCGATCGCTACCTACGCGGGGTTGTGTCTTTGGAATTTTAAGCAGATCATGCCAACCGAAGAAGGCGAAGATATCTGGGACTTGGACAATTTAACCACAATTAACACTTTCACAGGCTCTATCGATGAAAGCTGGTTCTACTTGGTGAGTGTATACTTCGAGTATAAGGGCTCTTTCGCGATCAAAGCCGGTTTGGAAGCAATGAAACTTGTTGAACAGGGCAATATCAAGAAATTGGTCGGGGTATTGCAAAATTTGGCTGAATCCATCGATCATTTGGGTTCAGTATTGATGAGAATGGAAGAGATGTGTGACCCACATGTCTTCTACAACAGAATACGGCCTTACTTAGCAGGATGGAAAAATATGGCCGATGTTGGTTTGGACAAGCATGGTATAATATATGGTAACGATCCAATTCCAAAAGTCTTCTGTGGAGGTTCCAATGCTCAAAGTTCACTTATCCAATTTTTGGATGTTTTGTTAAGTGTCAAGCATTTTTCAACCGGTGAAAGACCTTTACCACACGCAGAAGAAAAGCCTACTGATAAACCAGAAAATGGGTTCATGAATGAAATGAGAGAATATATGCCAGGAAAGCATCGGGATTTCTTGCAACAAATTCAAGATTCTACCCGTATTCGAGAGTTTGTGTTGCAAACTAGAGATCCCGAATTAACCCTCAGTTATGACGCTTGTTTAGCAATGTTGAAGCTGTTCAGAGACAAGCACATTCAAATTGTGACAAGATACGTCGTACTTCAAGCAAAGAAATCTCAATCTGCCGGTTCTTCTGGAACTTTAAGATCCGGTCTTGCCAAGTTGAAAAAGAAAGGTGTGGAAGAAAAGGGCACTGGTGGTACCTCTTTATTACCATTCTTGAAACAGTGCAGAGATGAAACTGGTGATCCCGCTGCTGGTAACTGGGGTAAAAGAATTCTCAGTGATGGTGTGATGAGGTTGAAATTCTCGAAGCCAAGTGCCATCAATGAAAATTAATGCCCTAATGTAAATAGATTTATGGTAAAAATTTATAGAGTAAAGTATACATGTTACAATCTATGATATCATGAAAATTGAAAGTCACAATCTATTACGTAAATGAAAATTATAATTTCTTATCATCACGTAAAACCTTCAATTTTTCATCAACCATCAGGAATTCCTACTTCCATATTCTTGAAGATAGGTTAACTTCCTTTTCTTCATTTGTTTTTCCCCACCAAATCTTCACTTAGTCATTTTCCAGCCGCACTCGCAAATGAGAATGAAAAAATTTACTCAAAAGTTGTATGTTCAAAAGGTTAGCTAGTCTCACAAGAACAGTTAGAACAATGTCGACCGAAGCAACTGCTATCGCCCAGGCTCCCAAGCCTGCCAAGGCCAACCCTCCAAAAGAAGGAGGCAAGTCCAAGAAGTCCAAGAAGGCCGACCAATTCTTATTGAAGACTCCAAAAGGTACCAAGGATTGGGCCGATAAAGATATGGTCATCAGAGAAGGAATCTTCGGCTCTTTGACCCAACTTTTCAAAAAGCACGGTGGTGTGACGATCGACACTCCAGTTTTCGAATTGAGAGAGATTTTGACCGGAAAGTACGGTGAAGACTCCAAGTTAATCTACAACTTGGAAGATCAAGGTGGTGAATTAACTTCTTTGAGATACGACTTGACAGTGCCATTTGCCAGATTCGTCGCTTGCAACAGTATCAGTTCCATCAAGAGATTCCACATTGCCAAGGTCTACAGAAGAGATCAACCAGCCATGACCAAAGGTAGAATGAGAGAGTTCTATCAATGTGATTTCGATATTGCTGGCAATTACGATACAATGGTGCCAGATTCCGAAGTCTTGAGCATCTTGTGCGATGGTTTGACTGGATTGGGTATCACTGACTTCAAGGTCAAAATCAACCACAGAAAGATTTTGGATGGTATTTTTCAAGCCTGTGGTGTTAAGGATGAAGATGTGAGAAAGATTTCTTCTGCTGTCGACAAATTGGACAAGTCCCCATGGGAAGTTGTCAAGAAGGAAATGGTGGTGGAAAAGGGCCAACCTGAAGAAGTTGCCGACAAAATCGGTGAATTCGTCAAATTAAACGGTACCATCAGACAAGTTTTGGAACACTTGAAGGCCAGTGAAGTTTTGAGCGCCAACGAATCCGCTCAAAAGGGAATTGAAGAAATGGAGATTTTGGCCGACTACGTCGATGCTTTCGAAATCAACAACTTCATCAGTTTCGATTTATCCTTGGCCAGAGGTTTGGATTACTACACTGGTTTGATTTACGAGGCTGTTACTGCTGCTTCTGCTCCACCAACCAATGCTAAAGAATTGAAGGAAAAGGCCAGCAAGGACGCCAAGAAAGACGACGAAGATGCCTCCGAATATGTTGGTGTTGGTTCCATCGCTGCTGGTGGTCGTTACGATAACTTGGTTGGTATGTTCTCCAACGGTAAGTCTATTCCATGTGTGGGTATTTCTTTCGGTGTCGAAAGACTTTTCTCCATTATCAAGGCTCGTATTGCTAAGCAATTAGATGCTATCAGCTCCACCCAAACCCAAGTCTATGTCATGGCTTTCGGTGGTGGTGAAGGCTGGACTGGATTCTTGAAGGAAAGAATGGGTGTCACCAACCAATTGTGGAAGGCTGGTATCAACACCGAATTCTTGTACAAGAGCAAAGCCAATATCCGTAAGCAATTCGATGCTGCTGAAAAATCGGGTGCCAGGGTGGCAGTGATTTTAGGTAAGGAAGAATTCCCAGCTGGCCAGGTCAGAATCAAGACTTTGGGTCAAGGTAATGACAGTGATGAAGGTGAATTGGTTAAAGCCGATGAGCTTGTTGAAGCTGTGCAACAGAAGTTGGCTGATCTCGACAAGGACGGTCTTGACCAAATCACCCGTTTGATCAAGGCTATATAATTAAGAAGGAGATTTAAAGAAGAAGGAAGTATAAATGAGAAGGATTCAAGTACATAGTATATACATAATAGAATACTTAGGTTCACTAATGTAATAAGTAGGCAACAGCAATATAATTCATGAATACTCAATTATATAAATCACTAAGCATACAGATGGTTTTTAGATTCTCGATATTTGATTGTTGTTTCCGAACCTTTTTATTTTCATGTTTGAGCAATCTACCTTAATTAATTTAATTGACATCTAATCTTTGGGTAACCTTGTGGCCATGTTTTTGCTTGCCCACTCTCTTCACTCTGTTCCATAAAGTATTGATATCATTGAAACAGAACCACCAAATGACTCCACACCAAGATTCGACCTGAGGAAGAGGGTCATAAAACTCAGCTGCGATTCTTCTTAATTCTGGCAACTTGGACCAAGCGATATAAGGAAAGTCGTGGTGTTCATTATGGTAACCAACATTCCAGGTCACCATGTTCAAAGAGCCGTAATAGGAGTAAGTTTCTTCTGGAATTTTACCGATATTGACGCCCTCTGTGATCTTAGGGTTTCTACCCTTATTGTTTTCATTCAAGACATAGTGCTCTGCAATGAAATGGCCAGCACATGGGTGCAAAGAACCAGCCAAGAATGAGCTCATGATAAAGTAGGCAAAAGCGTTCCAGCCCCAATTTTGTACCATCACGTAATCCACGGCTATTTGGGTAATTATATTGAGCAAATGAATGTAGGTGAATTGGATCTGAGTGATGAACATTGGTCTTAAGGCATAGAAGAAGATTTGACAGCATGCAAAGAACACTTTACCGAACAAATTGCTGAGAATAATGCCTTCAAATCTGGTAGGCAAATCGGTATCCAAATACTCGTCCCCCAAAAATTTATGGTGCAATTGATGGTATGGCTGGAAAGAGGCCGAGTAGGGGATCCCAATGGGCAAGTTTGCAAAGATAGCAAAAATTTTGTTATGAAATGGTTTTTTGAAGAAAAGATTGTGGGACAATTCATGGATGGCTAAGAAAAGAGCCTGGTTCGCAGTGGCTCCAATCACATAGGCCAAAGCAATAAATTTGGCACTGAAAATAGGTGTATCTTTAAGATAATGAGCCACTGAGAACTGTAAAAGCACCACGGCAATAGCGTACCATTTCGATTTTGGTTCATGGCCCGTCAACTTGGTGACTTCGGGATGCTTGGCCAAAATGAGCTTTCTTCTGATTCCGTGAGGTTCGGACTCTTTGGTCCAGTAGAATTCGTTCAAAACCTCGATTGGTTCGCCAGCTGCCGGCGTATTGAACGTATACGTTTTGTTCGAAGTTCTGTGCTTTATGGAAGACATCGGAAGTGGAAACGTGTGTCTAATGGTAGTGAAAAATCAGTTAAAGTTTGAGAAACTTTCGGTCGGAAGGGATAAAAGAACGATGGACAAAAGAAAGAAGTTCTTTCACAGTCTGGTTAGGATCAATGAGACTTAAAGTCGTTTATAAGTGTTCAAATCACGCCACTAAGTGGATAACACGACTATTCTGGATCGACTCGGCGATGCTCTGTCAGGTGACCGCGTACCTTAGCGATCGATCCAAGCATGTAATTTATAGGCCTCTATTGTTCGAATCAGGCGCAGTATTGTTCGTGCACAGGCAAGAAGGAGGTAATATGATAAGTCTTGAAAGTCTATGCAAATAAATTAGATTTAGGAGAATCTATAATACTTCGATATTTCAATGCTGTTGTTAGATCTGAGATAATTAGCAATAGATCAATCCGCAAGTTTTAGATCATTAGTGCTATAAATCCATTATTTCTAGGCTACACTGTTATTTTGCACTCATATTAATTCTGGACTACTTACTATTATTTGTCTCGTATGACCTGAGGGTAACGCTGGAATTAATTATTGCGTCCCTCTATCTTTAGAATAACACTTGTATTATTGCGTGCCTCTATATTGAGAATATGGTGCTTGTGGGTTCTCGTTATCAAGTGGATTGAATTGAGGTTGAATACCCGAATACTGAGAATATCCCATTGGAGGCATACTCAGTTGAAAAACCCCAGGAGCTCCAATATTATAGTTCGAATACATAGGCTGCGAATAGTAAGCTTGGTAGGGAGTACTTCCAGCATCCAAATTGTTGAGACCAGGTGTTCCTTGCGGAGGAAAAGGAACAAACTGATTTGCATGCATCGGATAGTGAACAGGGTGACTTGAATATTGGGTTGCTTGTATTGGCATCTGTGGATATGCTTGTGACGGAACAAATCCACGCCAATCGATTTTGCCTTGATTGGCAATTGGGTTGGGAGGACCCCATGTAGTTGTAGATTGTGGAGTGGGTTGTGAAGCAGATGAGTTGCTGGATTCGTGCACTAAGATATCAACCATTTGTTTTAAATCTGCGCCTTGACCATCTTGAGAAATCTCCACCTCACTACTCGATTCCACCACGCTTTCATTATTGGTCTTGATTCTCCCGTGGAATTGACTTGTGTGATTAAGAATGGCAGACTCGATTTCTTCAGTGGTGTTAGGTATCCTAGTCTCGCTCTCATTACTATCATTCTTTTCAGAAGTCTCAAGTACCGTATCCTCAACTTCAATAGTAAGAGCTTCATCTTTGTCTTCGTCTGGGGATGGTTTTTCACTCAACTCCTTCTTTGCTTTCTTCTTGTTCTTAGCTTTCTTCTTCTCTTTGCTCTTTAACTTTCCATTTTGAGAATCCGTGATCTCCAAATCATGTTGCTGATTCTTCACTGGTGCTGCTTTTTTGAAACGATGAGTTTCTTGGTCGAGGCTTGTCTTAAACAAATTTGTCGCCGTCACCAAGATTGCTGCTACTCTCAAACTGTTCTCGTGGATTTCAATCTCTTTTGTCACCTCACCAGCCTCGGGTATAGCATTATTATTTTGTTTCAATTTCATCACGACTGAGTTGTCCAAGAAAGTTGGAATATTGTTCTCGTAGTAAGATGAATAATCACCAAGCAATAAATTGAAATTGTTTGATTGGAATAAATGATTATCATCAAAATCTTTGAATTGGAACCTTATTATCGAGAAGTCCCTGAACAAAACATCTTCTTTGAAATAGTAGGATCTCACAGGTCTTGTCTCCGACTTGAACGATTCAAGGCTTTGTGAGTTCTCCGATTCTTGAGCATAATCGATCAACTTGTTGAAGGTATTCAATAACGCATCGGTTGTGAATTTCCGAGATTGTAATGATCTCAATACAATTTGATTCTCTTTGAGCCAAGTCAAAATTAATCTAAGTATAATGAATGCGTTTGCGGGATTGACTTTCAGCAAATCTAGCTTATCAAATCCTTTGCAAACATACTCAATGTATCTGAAGAGGAAACTGTTGAGTTTTGCACCAGGCTCAGATATTTGAATGGCATTAGACATTGTGGAATGCTTTTCAATAAGTTTGTTGATTGTCATGAGAATAGTAAACTGTTTAACGAAAAAATTTCCCATATCATCATCTTCGATCTGATAAAGTTCTTTGAAATTATCTGTCAAACTGCTGAAGAAAAGTGCCTCCACTTTGGAGAATGTGAGTTTCTTCACAAGATTCGGTCCATTTTTGTAGGTACCTGGAAGATAGAAATAACAAACGAGACAAATTAACATTACGTTCAATTCCTCTGCAGTGTTGGAATCAGATTTGAATTGCTTGCTTCCATCTTTCTCGATGATTTGTAATAATTCAGATGTGAAAGTATCCTTGGATAAAATTCGGTTAAGATTGGACAAACCGAGTTGAAAATCTGGGATTCTGGTAAATTGAGATCTCAATAACCATAAAACAGCCTTGAACTTATCTTCAACGATATTATAAATCACACCAATATGATTATAAGGCTCGTTCAAAGCTGGTAATAATAAAATACAAAATTGATAGAACTGGATCGATTTTTCGAATGCTGGTTTGAACAAAACCGACTTTTCTTTGGATGTCATTGATCTATGCTTGAAAAATTCTTTATGTGAAGTGGAAGGGTTGACATAAGATACCTCAATGAATGCTCTATGTCGGGACACATCTCCTAGTGCTAGCAAACACTTATGAATTAAATAAAGGAGATTGGCTTGAACATTTGAATCGGAGGTCAGGTTTGCATTAGTGGCAATTTCGAAATTGAAATGTTTCAAAAGAGAAATTGGTAACAACGGATTTTGATATGTAGTGGCAAAATGTTTGAGCACATTTCGATAAAACTGGAAAATATCTTTGATGAGTTTGCTAAAACTTTCATTGATTTTGCGCATCTCAACAGGTTTAACCTTAAATGCGTTGGCTTTGGAGCCTTTTTGAGGTTTAAGAGAACCCTTGAAACTTTCTTGAACTTGTTGAAAGTAAAATGCATGTTGTTGTTGGAAAGATTTGATCATGGGGTAATGGAATTCCGACCACAACTTTTCAAGTAATGAAATTGTATCAAAATCTTGAAGTTGATTGTTGTTAGGAAAGGTCGATTCATAATAATTTTTGAAATCAGCCACAATCCAAGTATAGAATTTCGATTGTACCATGGAGTTTAATCCCAATAGACAAGCATGATCAAGAAACTTTCTGTTCAAAAACGAATCAAGCTGATTCTTATAGTTTTGCGCTTGGGCAAGCACATTTGTAGTCATATTATGGAAGACAACTTGACGTGAAAACGCAAACGACGTATTTGTGGACTTGATCAGAAATCGGGATGAATTGACAAATTCAAGCTTTGATCCAAACTGCTGATTTGCGCGAGGCGGTGTTTTATGCTTTTTGATGGACCAATACTATGCTATAACATTCTATCGAATGTTATTTAGACTTTAGTGGTTCTTGTGGCTGAAATTTTTTTACCAGCTATTAGATTTCTGCAATGATGCTCGCTCGCTCGCTGGGGACCGGCCTGCATGCTGCACCAAGAGACAACTAGCTTCGGTGCGTCAATTTCGAGGGCGATTACGATGGCAAAACCTTAACGAATCTCGCCTTCTGGAACATTATATAAGTGTGGGGACTCTTGACATCACCTCGAACCAACATTTTAATTATTAAGCGAACTTGAATAACTTCAAATCACAATCTGAGCTCACCAAATCCATCTCAACATCATGGCAGAAGAAGACCCCAAATACTCCGTCAAAGTGTATGTCTATGATCTTTCCCACGGCATGGCAGCCATATATTCGCCGATGATCCTTGGAACAACCATTGATGCCATCTACCATACTTCGGTGGTGGTTTACAACAAGGAACATTATATCGCCGGTGGTATCCAGATATCGGCTCCAGGAACGACCAAGTATGGACTCCCGATAGAAGTGATAGATATGGGAGAAACATATGTGGACACCGAAACCTTCGATGACTTCTTGAATGATCTTCGCAACCATGAAGACCAAAAATATCATGCCTCAAAATACGATATTTTTGACAACAACTGTAATCATTTTACCGATGTGGTGGTAGATTTCTTGGTGGGGAAGAATCTTGACGCCAAGATCGTCACCCTTCCTCAAACGGTATTGAATACTCCTAACGGCCAGGCCTTAAGACAAATGTTGGGCAATGGTGGCGCCTTTGTATAGAGAGCTTTAGATAGTGTATGTTGCACATAATAAATTAGCGCGAGAACTTTGGGATAACAATTTTTTTACAGCCAATTTGAAACAAATGTGGTGGAATTTTTACAGCCATTTATTAAATAAATACCAAACGTAATCCGCCATGCAAAAACGTTTGTACAAAATAGGTGTTATGAATGATCCAAACCTTTTCGACTCCTTGAGTCAATCTACCACCGCCACGTCATATTCTCAGGACACTCAATCCTCGAATCCACTGATGCGGTTCTGGTCAACTGGTGGCCAAACTGCGAGCAAAAGCAGTCAACTTCTCTCCGGACCCAGTTTTCTTTCTGGAGGCACTCAAGACGTTCTAAACACATTTCCAAGTAATGCCGGTCTTCAGTATGGTAGAAGCGACCCAGTCCCTTCTATGACCAAAGGACAAATGAACGTGAATGCGCCGAGTTATATCCCCGAGTATGTTCAAGAATCTGGATCTGGATCTGGGTTTGCAGCCCAAAAGGCGGCTACTCAAGTATTGGAGAAGGCCAACCAAGATTTGAAAGCAGATTTGATTCTCAAGAATCAGATCATCAAGAACCTTACAGAACAATTGACTATCATGGATCATGGACGTACAAAGCAAATCAAGGAACTAACATATCCCCCCATCAGCGCCTTGGGACAATCGATTCATGTCCCGCCTAATCATTACCAGCTATTTCAAGATTTGTCAAAAACACTACAGGAAAAAAATGCCGAGCTAGAGGACACTAAAGCCCGCTTGGACGCCTTAATTGTAAGTTTGACCATGGGTAACAACGGAGTCGCGTTCACGCAGGCCGGGCACTACGATGAGCAAGAGCTCGCCAACAAAATCGTGAGCAAACTCCTGATGCTTCAAGCTGAAAACGAAAGCTTGTTGCAAATGTTCAGTTACAGTAACAAGACCAGCTTGATGGTTGAATTAGGTTTGTTACGGAATGAGATTCAGGGACTTGATGACCAGCTAAGGCAACGCTCGAAGTAGCGCCAAGATACGCGAAACCAAATTAAATAACCTACATGGTTTGCAGCCTTGAAAGGAGGGGGGAAGGAATCCGCACAATAGGTTTTATTTGAGTACACAATTGTTTTTTTTACCGGTCATGCTTCACGTTCCCCTGCTAGTGAGTGGTCCCAGTACTGCATCGATACTCAAGGGATAGGCAGGTTGGCAATATTGATTAAATCGTCAGCAAGTACACCTCAAACTTCAATTTTTAGTTTCGTGTAGACGCAGGGATCTAATTTCAGTCGCGTAAGGGATGGATGGATCCAAGATGGCTGTGTGTTTCGGGTGTCACGGATGAAACACCGGTTTCCCGCGGCGAATTGCGCAGCAAATTTACACCCTGGCAAAAGCCCTCGCAAATAATTCTAGAACTTAGCGGGGTCAACTAGGGGCTATTTACGTTTACGTAATGAAGTATATTTAACACCAAATCAAAGCTGTCAGTTATCAAGGCGTACAAAAACCGTAAAAAGAAATTAGAGTTTGCTCATTAGTCCCGAAGGTTGATCCGGAGATTTATATACCGCTACCCCACTAAATTTATAAGAGCTCTGGGCGGTTACTAAATTTCTTCCTCTAACAGTTCTTGGGCAGTTACTTCGACCACCACCAACACTTTTGGGCACCCACTTCAAATGATATAGCACGATGGAGGACACCTTTACTTTTACCAAGGAGGTCATCCTCGCTGCCACCAACCCGAAGTCTCCTTTCTATGTCAACATCCCCGGGTATGATGCAAAGCCAATTGACAACTTGGTCAATTTCTTCAAGTACTGGAAATACTTCATCAAGTCGTTGATCCACTACTTCAAGGAGATCGCCATGGTCAAGGAGTTCGAAGCCAACCTCAACTACCAATTGATCAGTTCGATTCAGTTCCCGGGATTCAAAGATTTACCAGTCAAGGTTTTGGAGGAGATCAACCATTCCAATGGTGGCCAGAACCAGAGCCATAGCCATAGTCCTTCGAATTCGCAATCTACCACGCCAACAAAGGAACACCATAGATCCCTTTCGGCCAACAGTTTGACTTCGGTCACCACCAATGCATCCACCGCAAGCAGCACTCCGCAAGCAAATGCCGAGACGAAACGCCCTGTTCTTCTCAAGACCAAATCCAACAATTCCACATTCCTCAAGAATCTTGGCCAGCAGTCCCTCAACAACCATAAGAAGAACTCGTCTAGTTCCAAGCAGAACAATAATGCTCACGGGCATCACAATGATGTCAAGGTTCCTAGCCACTTCTTCCCCGATGATTCTTTATTCAAGAATCTTCCTCCACTCTTGTTGAATCAGCATCAAGTCGCCTATGCCACCAACTGCAAGGCTTACAAGGATTTGAATGGCAAATTGATCCCTAGACTCGAGAACTTGTTGAAGAATTTATCCTACAAAATCAAGGAAATCAAAACCTCTTTGAAGAATGAATCTTTCTCAAATATCGAATTGCTCAAAGAAATCAGTGCCACGGGTAAAGTATTGAGTTCTTACATGAGTTCAGTCGAAAGATACAGCAAAAAAGTACCTCTTTTGAAGAAGAACTTGCTTTCTGAAGAAGATAGAAACGATGATGACGACGATGGTGATGACGCAGTGTTGGACGATCCATTCTTGGTTAAACTCCAGGTGGATTACCAACTCAAGCATCAACTTATTCAAGAAAACTACATGTATGCCTCGTACGTCAATCTCCAAAATATCTCCAAAGATCTTTTCAACTACGTTCTCAAGGAATTGGACGTGGTCGTGGATAAGTTCGGCAAATTGCTGTTAAATCATGAATTTTACACTTTCCTCCGTGAAAAAATTTCCAGGCTGTGTTTGCAAGATTGGGAGTACTTCATTTCTATGAACCCTAATTTCTTGAATATCTACAAGGACACACCGGTGCAAAAGAAGAAAGAAACCAGAACTTTCAAAGATATTGTTGTCCCGTACACTGACTCGATTCACAACAAGTGTATCAGATTTGGAATCCTCTACAAAAAGTCCAAGCTCTTCAAAAACTATAGCAGATGCTACTACGTATTGACTTGTAACTACTTACACGAGTTTAGAATGGAATCAGATGAAAATGGAGGCACCGACCATAAGTTGAAATTCCTCGATAACAAAATTCCTAACAAAAAGGGCAAGAACTCGAAGGACAAAATTGGAGGATTCATTGGACATGATGATGAACCTTCCAAATCATACAATCTTAATGATCTCACGATCAAGATCAAGGATGAAAAGGGGTTCAAGTTCCAATTGATCAAAAACTCAAACTCCTCGAAAAAGCACACTTTCAAGTGTTTGAGTTTGGCTGAGTTTACAAACTGGTTTGGTGATCTCGAACAAATGTGTAAGTATGGATCCAAACATTATGAGCGTTTCCAGATGGTTCAATCGAAGATCAGTCTCAAAGAAATGGAAATCACTAAGAGCAAAAAGCATGGAGAACAACTCTCGCCATCGGAAAGTCCTTCCGCCACTAATCTTGGCAATGGTCCTACAAGTAGGGTCAATCCAAACTTGACCTTGAATTTGGGACCAAACACAGGCCAGAGCTTGGCTGCGATCTTCACTCCAACCATCAAAACGCCTTTGAATCAATCACCAACGGAAGGTAATCCATTCGAAGAAACGTTCTTGTCTGAGATCCCAGCTTCTCAGCACGGCCATTCTGCTCATGAGTCTCCCAATATTACTCCAGACTCCACCAGGGAGCATGGAGATGCAGCCACTACTCAGTCAGCTACACATCGATCTCAGCATGAATCGTACTTGAAGATGCAACAAGAAATTCTCAAGCAACAACAAGAGATTTTGAATCTTAAGATCGGACAACTTCCAGGTGCAATTGAGGCCAGTAACCGTTCTGCCACCCAATCGCCTGAAACTACGTCACCTCAAGGAAATCTATACGTGCTTGATAATGGTTCTAAAGAAAAAACTGCTCTTTTATCGTTATCTCGGCCAACTTCCAGTGATTCGCTTAACTCGTTTGTGGTAACTCCCGCGCAAAATGCCCAAAGTGGTGTGCAGTCATTATTGAATGCTAATAAAGATATTTTGCTTGGGAAGACTAGCGAACCAGTGTTTTTCGAGCTTTCTGGGGCTAACCATTCTAAGTCCAGCTCGTTACTGTCTGAACAACAGGAAACTGATAGCACGTCCACTCCTCATCACTCATCACTGGTGCCCAAATTTGTTGTATCCAATGATTGAGTCCATAAATTTAATTCTTCAATAATATGAAAACAATTATCTAGAAATAAATCTAAAAATTCATACATCTGAAACAAATTTAGAAATACATATAAAATTTTATCAATGTGAAACAATTATCAAGAAATAAATCTGATACTTCGTAAATGTGAAACATTCATCTAAAAATGCATCTGAAATATTTATGAATGTGACAATAAAGAAACCCTAATATTTTCATAAATAAGTGCTTAGCTAATGTAGTACATAACTAAATGATATAATTAGAACTATCATAAATATTAGTACTTTAGAGTCACAATCTTTTCTGAGGCTGTGTAGGGTTAAATTGCTTCGATTAGCGTGGCTGAATAATTTTTCGGAAAACGTGCCTTTTCAGTTCCTCAAATTGCAGAAGTTCCTATTATCAAGAAAAGGTAATCGTAACCGCCGTCGTTGGCTGAATTGATTGACGCCTGCAAAAACCCATACTTCTATTTTGTGGAAGACACGCCGTAGCCCAACATGTTGCCTCGTAATCTGATCGAGTGCATGTGCTCCTGATAACTGCGCGATGCGTCAGCCGTCTCAATAATCAAATGCTCTTAGAAGTCCTCCCAAGACCAAAATTGAAGTAGAATAAACTCAGAATAATCACTGTAATTTCTATACGTATCAATTAGATATCTTCTACAAACTCAATCAGCTTCTTAGGAATTTCACTCCAATTTCGTCTGTTATTGCTACTTTCATCCCTCCATGCTGCTTCCTGCCCTCTGCGCGCGAATTGAAATTACATCAGCTTAATGGAAGTGCCCGAAAACAGCCAGTATCCTTGTAGAATTTCCTTCCTGATAGCTCTATCTTCAAGTAATTTGTACCTAATTTGCCATTGCCCAATTTCTACTCAATAATTATCCGAATCCTCCCAATTTCGTTGGTCCCAGCGCGTTTCTGGACCCTGTGTTCCCCCCACTATTCTTGGCCGCGCTGGCTCGCTTGCTGAATGACTCGCTCTGTATGCACGAAAATCTACAGCAACAGCTAGAATTATATCGTCAATTGAATAACACAACTTCTTCTTCCTGAGCCATTCAAAGATGTCCACCACTGGCTACAAGAAGAGCGAATCCGCCGTCGCCTCGGACTCGGAGTTCGACGACTCCACCCACGATATTCCCCACCCTCCTATCCGGAGATCATCGTCGTTGTTTTCATTATCCTCCAAGGACTTGCTTCCAAAACCAGAACAAAAAGAGTATGTTGCATTCATAGAAGACAACAGACACTTCAGTTTGATTAGAAATCTTCACATGGCCGACTTCATCACCTTGTTGAACGGGTTTTCAGGCTTCTACTCCATCATCTCATGTTTGAGATTCACTTTAACCGGCAAGAGTCATTACGTGCAGCGGGCCCATTTCTTCATTTGCTTGGGTTTGTTCTTTGACTTTTTCGATGGTAGAGTTGCCAGATTGAGAAACAAGTCTTCCTTGATGGGTCAAGAACTTGACTCTTTGGCTGATTTGATTTCTTTCAGTGTCAGTCCTGCAACCATTGCCTTTGCCATTGGGTTCCAATCCACCGTGGATGTCTTGATCTTGACTTTCTGGGTTTTGTGTGGTTTGACCCGTTTGGCCAGATTCAATATCTCTGCCAATAATATTCCTAAAGACAAGACCGGTAAGTCTCAATACTTCGAAGGTTTACCTGTTCCTACCAACTTGTTCTGGGTTGGTTTCATGGCCCTTTTAGTGTTCAAGGATAAAATTTTGGCAGATTTGCCTGGTGGCTTCTTTTTCGAGGGTACTGCTTTCGAATTCCATGCCGTCGCCATTGGTTTCTTTATTCAAGGATGTGCTGAAATTTCCAAGTCCTTGAGAATCCCAAAGCCATAAATAATCCTCTATTGATCACTGTCTACACGAGCCAATCACTGTATACAAATTGGTGTCATCATCATTTGAGTCAATTTACAAATTTGGTGTCATCATCATTAATTTCGCCGATAAATATCTACAAAGAATTATACTGCCCGGCAGGAGAAGCCTCGATCTCTCTTTAAATCACATTAATGCTCCAACATTATAAAAGAATAAGTTTTCAGCTGCTTTTGAAGTGATTGCCAGAAAATGTTTGCACATCTGTAAAATCTACCCCATTAAACTGTCCTGTTTGTAGCTCACTGTAGATTTTCGCGTCGAAATTATGCGGGTCCAAAAGTCCAATATTTGCTATATCCCATCTGAGTTTATGACGATGATTGGAGATTTCCACGAGTCGACACAATTCCCAGAAGGAATCGTGAAGTGGTTTCAATCTGGCAATGTAACGCCAATGAAACGATAATGACAGTTTTCTTTCTGGTGCTTGGGTAATGCCTGCGGCATCACACTCTTTGTGGAAAGAGGCAAGCAAGAAGAGCAACTCCTTATTGGATCCAATCGCTTGAATGAGGTGTTCTATTTTATCATTTGTAGTTGGTTCCGATTCCAAACGGGCCTGTTCTTCGTCCACTTTCTTGACGTAAATGAGACTGTCGGTGATGATATTTCTTCCACCACTATAGAATCGTACTGTAGTTCCTGCTTTGAAAGGTATCACTCCATTCATTTGCACCATTTTCGTCACTCCTGTTTGCTCCCCATGGCCCCAAGTACTAACACCACTGTTCCACACCTTATTAGCCTTGGCTATACGCCATATTCCCATCCGATCAAGATACCCCATTCTAACTAATGCAACGCACTACTGTCACTTGGCTCACAAAAAATACTGTGACTAGCTCACAAAAAAATTTCAAGCGAGCTTCAGCGATAACACTTACGACCCAAATGATTCCGACTAGACTCATGGCCAGAAGAGTCGGGGCTGCCATGAAGGCAGCACCCTCTTTGCAATGGAAGGCCCCCCGTATGGCCGCTCCATTCCACAAGATGTACTCCACCGAAAAGCCCAAGTCTGAGAAGAGCAACTCGATCTTGACCGAAGACATGTTGGCCAAAGCTGGCTTTGAAGATGGCAAAGAAGCCAAGCCTGAAGCCGAAACCGAAACCGAAACCGCCGAAGAAGGCTCCGGAAGATCAAGAAGAAAGAGAAGAGCACAAACCTCCAAGGATTTGCAAAGAGAAAAGTACGCCAACTGGTTCTACATCGCATCATTCCTCGGTGCTGGTGCCGGTGTCGGTTACTTGAGTAGAAACTGGGACTCCGAAAAGGAACAAGCTGCCATGGAAGGCCAACAAATCGAGAATGGTTACACTCCAAGCTTGATGTACAACAGATTCAACAAGAGATGGGCCTCTTTATTCACCTTCTTTTCCGAGCCAGTTTTCGAACAATTATTGCCACCTCCTGCTCCAGAGGGTTACCGTCGTCCTTACACTTTGGTGTTGACTTTGGACGATTTATTGATCCACTCTTCTTGGGACAGTCAAAACGGTTGGAGAACTGCCAAGAGACCTGGTGTTGACTACTTCTTGAGATACTTATCTCAATACTACGAAATCGTGATCTTCTCATCCAACTACGAAATGTACTCTGAAAGTGTGATCAAGAAATTGGACCCAATGCAAGCTGCCATTCAATTTGCTTTGTTCAGAGAAGGGTGTCGTTACAAGGATGGCAAATTGATCAAGGATTTGTCCTTGTTGAACCGTGATTTGGCCAAGACTGTGATTGTTGAAGTCGATGAAGATGCCGTCTCATTACAAAGAGAAAACGCAGTGATGGTTGAAAAATGGGATGGAAAAGCCGATGATTATTTGATTTCCTTGATTCCATTCTTGGAATACTTGGCCACCCAACCTTCTGGTGATGTCAGACCAATTTTGGGCTCTTTCAAAGATAGATACAAGATCGTTCAAGAGTTCGGAGAACGTGAAAGATTATTGAGAGAACAATGGAAGAAGGACAACAACAGACCAAATGCCGGAAACTTCCTTGCCACCTTATTGGGAGCTCCTGCTTTGGCCAAGGAACCAAAGATGCCATTGGATGTGATCAGAGAACACGGTCAATTCCAATACGAACAATACGAGAAGTTCGTCGAGGCCAACATTGCTAAGGCTCTCGAAGAAGAAAAGAAGATGAAAGAAAAGCTTGGTAAGACTTCTTTGAACAAGGTGTTGGATGGCCCACCAAGTGCCGAAGAGATTGCCAAGGTTCAAAGAGAGATCCAAAACGAAAAATAGTCTTGTATATAATAGGATCTGTCAATTAAGATTGAGATGTAGAAGAAATAGATCATCAAACCGAAGATTAAAGATGAAGAAAGAAGTAGAGACCATTGGATTGTATGCAGTCAAACGGAAGATCGATGATTCTCGAAAACGTAGAAATAGAAGGTTGATTCTATGCAGTCAGACCGGCTTCCTCCGAAGTCAGAACTCCAAGGAACGAGTCAAGAAATTCTATCTATCAGCATAACAAATCGACATATAGATAAGAGCAGAGAATTTTGGAACCCTATGTCACCATTAGTTCTGAATCTCCAAGTACTTTGTAGTCTTTACTAATATACACCAATTTGGGTGGCTCACCTTAATTAGGAGATAACCTTTCATGGACCGGTAAGCAACTTGCACTTGCAATCGGAGTATCCCACCAAAAAACAAACGATCCTATAATATGAGCCTATCCTCATCATCCAATCGCTTTTTTCATCACCATTAAAGTCTTCTCTACTTTCTTCTTGAAGCTCCGATCTCGGATCTTGAGTCAATTATATAACCGCATGAGTGTCATATGCACCAGTTCGCCGGGCCGGTGCGAGTTCGCGTTACAAACTATAGAGTAACCACTAGATCTATGATAGTGTACTTGGAATAGATATAGTCAATAACTGGAACTATATCCATCCTATGTTGTAGCTGTATCCTTACTCACTCCTTTCACTTTCTTCCTCTTCCTCTTCCTCTTCCTTTCTTCCTTTCTTTTCCAATTCGTTCCATCTGGTCTTGGCTTCCCCACCGGTTCGTGCTTGTACCCAAGTGACACAAAAAGAGTTTTATCTTTTCCATCAGTCAGCCAATCACTCACTAGAATATAAACTCCAGACCATCATCCTACAAACCCGTTAAACGTCAAGAACACCTCGTTTAGTGAACTCTCTTCCAACACTACTTATTCTGGCCCGTCCCAGTTCCATCGTTATCGAATTTTTGATCCAAAAGGCACCTGTTTTCGTTTCACAAGTGTGCCCCTAGCAATCAACAACTTACTAATCTCGGTTCAGGACCTACGTTCAATACCAACTAGGGACATCTAGTGGGCTCCATATAATCAGTTCATCCCAGAGAGTGATTTCCGCTGTTTTCCGAGGCCCAAACAACCTTCAAAAATGAGTACTCCCTCCATAGCGCCCAGACTGGCACTTTCACCTATCGCCATATCAGCTGGGTCTCCTCCTTCAAGTAGCGATTCTGCAGGCAGCAACGCCCCTACACCACGTCCCACGACATCTGTGGGTGCTCCTGGTGTCACCCAAATCATCACTTCCAAAGAATGGGTCTTACCACCTCGGCCTAAACCTGGACGTAAGCCCAGTGTTGACACCCCTGCATCCAAAAGAAAAGCTCAAAATAGAGCTGCTCAACGTGCTTTCAGAGAAAGAAGAGCTACCAGAGTGCAAGAATTGGAAGAAAAGTTACTCGAAGTTGAAAAAGAAAAGGAGGTGAAAGAAATGGGACTTGTTAACACCATCAATAAGTTGAAAGTGGAAAATCAGTTCTTGTTGAAGAATTTGGAGCAAATGAGGCAAGAATTGAATCAGGTCAAGGAACATCAGCGTCAACATGGCCCGCTCAAACCTTCGTACAATCTTGGACCTAGTGTTTCCCACGCTTCTCCTGCCAATCACAATACTGGTTCTCCCACAAGTTCGGCGTATTCTGTTCAACAGATCTCTCCAGCACCTTCCACCGAGTCACCACCTTCTTACAACTCGCACAAAAGGTCGAGTTCGTCGGCTTTCACTCCTATTTCTTCCCATACTACCCCTCACAAGCCCTCTGACCCTAACTTCGATTGTGGAGTTTGTCTCAAGGATGATTGTCTTTGTGAATCCGTCGGTTTGAAATCCGCACAAGATGAAGAAGACATCAACCGCAAGTTGCAGGATGCTATCAACTCTTTCAAACCAATGGCGGCAGTGTCTCTAGGTAAAAAGAGAAAGATTTCAAATACCAAAGCTGATGCTGGACAATTGGAAATTGATTTTACCAGCAAATTTGCGACTAAAGCCAAGCCAATGCCACAATTGAAGAAACCAAAGAAGGCTTCAGACTTAGGAAACCATTTGGAAAGCAATAACCAGTTCAACGATAGTTCTCCCGTGGAAGATTGTGGATTCTGTTCTGATGATACTCCTTGTGTGTGTCGTGAGGCTGCTAAGGAGGCTGCCAGATTAAACAATTCCTTGAACGAGCTGTATCCTAATGAAGAACAAAGGGAAGAAAAACAACTCCCACCTATCTTGAACTCAAGAAGCTTCTCCAAAAGCGCACCATTACCGGTGATGCATCCTGGTCCTTCGGTAGAAATAAGAGATATCACCAACTTGACACCCGGAGCTGTTCCAACCGTGCTCAATCCTACTACCAGAATTTCAACCACACAAACCCCAGAAGCCGAATCTCAAAAGGACTCGGATGGTGGTTGTACCGGTAATCCTGGTACTTGTCAACAGTGTCAAATGGACCCAATGTCAACATTGTTCTGTACTACAGTTGCCAATAAAGCTCAAGAAGAGAGTGACACTCCTTCTCCAACCAGACAATCTACCTCTGAATCTCCTCAACCCATGATTTCGCGAACAAACTCAAAGAGCTCAATCCCTTCTATATCTGTGGGATCTATGACCAATCCAACCACTACATCCACTGCCCCTCCTCCACTTATTGCCACTAAGAACCCAGCTACTTCCACTTCTGGAATGTTTATCCCGTGTGCTGATGCCTACAAAACCTTGTCTAGGCACAAGAAGTTCAATTCGGTAGATTTCAGTGCCTTGGTAGGTAAGTTGACCACAAGAGGGATGCAAGTGGAGGTCCAATCAGTAGCAAATGTTTTGAGAGAATTGGATAGAAGAGTGTATAATTAAAGGTATTCATGGGTTTCATGCGGTTAATTGGTTTGTTTGCTTTGTTTCTTTCACTTCTTAAATTTTTTATTATTCATTTCTTAGTTACTTCGGGTCGACCTTCACTGTATGTGACTTGTCGACATTTTAAATGGACAATTAATCATTCATCGTGTAAATTAAAGAATAAAAAGTAGAGCGAGCATGGATAGATGTTAAAAAATGGGCCAAAAAGATACTAAGTTAAATATAACTGGCTACAAGAAATTTGTTAATGAAAATGTATCATATTTGTGAACTAACAACATATTTTTAAAAAAGCAAAATCACTAAAAATCAAACTAACTATGGAATGAAAGTACCTGGCATTTGAATCTTACCAGTTTCAGAAGTGCCTTGGGTTTGACCTTGAGTCTCAGAAGTGAGGTTTTCGATCTTCTTAACACTGGAATTGTAGCCCTCGCCAGTACCTTCGGTGGTACGAGCTACGCCAGTTCTTGGAATACTGTCTTCAGTTGACTTACCTCTGGACAATCCATAGTTTTGAGCAGGGTAAGAGCCAATAGAAGGTTCTCTGTAGGATTCGCCTTTTCCTCCAGAGACATCAGTAGTAATTCCAGACTTGTTGTGCAAGGCACTCGAGTTGTAGGTGTCATGAGACAAACCTTCTCTAGTGGCACCACCTAAACCAGCATTATGAACGCCGGTTTGGTGTCCAGCGTGTCCACCTGAGACATTTGTAGTTTCACCCGATCTGTGGGGCAAAGCGTTTGAATTGTAAGTATCGTCAGACAAGCCACTTCTGAAGTTACCTTCAATATCATCGTTTGCGCTGTGTGGTTCACTCAATGGACTGGTGAAAGGTGCACCAGCTGCAACATTGGTTGTTCTTCCAGACTTGTTGCTTAAAGCGCTGGAATCATAAGTAGTGTCAGATAAACCACCTCTGGTGTCACTACCTAAACCAGAAGAATGGGTACCTGCAGTTTGGCCTAATGAAGCACCACTGATGTCAGTGGTTCTTCCAGACTTGTTTTGTAAAGCACTCGAGTCATAGGTTTCATCGGACAAACCTCCTCTCAAGTTTGGTTGAGCAGTGGTTGCTGAAGTGTGTGGTAAAGCGCTAGAATCGTGACCGCTCCTACCAACTTCATGGGACAAAGCAGATTTGTTGGACTCTTTGGTGGAAGCAACATAATTACCGTGCTCATCAGTAATTATACCAGTCTTAGAGTCAACGTTGAATTGATTGGCCTGAGCCAAAACTTCAGGTTTGTCCCTCTTGAGTGATTGAATAGCACCAGTAGCAATCTTGGTTGCTTCAGTGTTACTCTTGGTTCCACGAACATTGACTAAAACATCATCTTTCTGACCTTGTTCATTGCCAGGAACAGCGTGACCAATGTTACCAAGATGTCCTTCATTGGCGGCCTGGCTCAACCTTTCCTTGGCTTTTTCGTGTTCATCGTGGAACTTGTTTGGTTGAGCTGGATCAGCACTGGTAAGATCTTGACGTTGGGGGATTGCAATATCCTCCTCCTTCAAGTGCTTATCACCAGATCCAAAACCGTGATGTGGGTGTTCGTTGTGGTGGTGAGCTGCATGACCGGCAACAACTCCAGCGGCTCCGGCAGCCCCAACTGCACCAGCAGCAGCTCCTGCAGCACCAGCAGTTCTAGGCTTGTGCTCAGTAGCATTTCTTTCACCTTGAACTAAACTTGAAGCAGCTTGATCGGTATCAGTCTTATAAATTTCTCTGGTGTTAGCATCAATAACCAACTTTCCAGAAGTCAAGTCGACACCTTGCTTGCTCAAGTCTTTAGAAGCAGAGCGGGCAATCTTCGAAGCTTCTTCCTTGTCGGAAATTCCAATGACTTCGACCAACAACTCATCCTTAGCACCAGATTGGGCTTTTGATGGATAAGAAGATCCAGCAGTAGCACCAGTGTGAGAGTTTGGAGCATGAGAAGAGCCAGAGCTAGCGGCGGCGGCGCCAACACCAAGTCCTGCTCCTGCGGCGGTACCTGCAGCCAATGCCTCACGATCAGTGGTTGATCTGCTGGATTGACTGAGTTGGTTGCGCTCGTTATGAGCATGAGAGTGACCATGCTCATAAGCAGCCTTGGTAACACCAGCTTCATACAACTGTCTCTCAAGATCAGCAGAGAGTTTATTGTGGTGGGAGTTGGTAGCAGCGGCTGCAGTTGCTCCAGAAGTAGCACCAACGGCGGGTGCTGAAGTTCCGTGACTCAATTTGCTCGATCTGTCATCGGCCTTACTCACATCTTTTGCAGCCGCGATGTTACCAGATTCGTAAGCACCAGATTTAACACCTTCGTTGTAAGCATCATGCTTCAATTCGTTTGACTGTGGGGCGTTGCTAGGCCTCGCATTGGAAACAGAAGCATCCTTGTCAGACTCAAAAGTGTCAGACTTTCTACCTCCAGATAAGTAAGAAAGGGCACCACCGACTGCACCTGCACCTGCACCAAGAAGACCAGCACCAAGACCATAGTTCGACTTTTCAGTTGGATGAGTTTCGGCAGCTACTTCTCTGTCATGAGTCTTGGAGTGACTGACACCAGCGGCATCGCGTTCTTCGCCTTTGAAAGAAGGATCGATCTTGTCAGCTGGGTTGACCTTATCGGTCTTTGGGTTGGCATCAGAGTGGCCGGTTGCAAAAGCTTGGTTCTCTTGCTTCTTACCAGATGGGTTAGAATCCTTCAAGGTTGGATTTGGTTTTGAGCCAACAGGATCATTCAAAGAACCTTCCTTACCCCCTGAACGGATGAATTCGTTCTGTGGGTAAGAATCAATAGGAAGTTCTTGGACATCTCCTTCCTTGGCATCGGCAGCATCATCACCTTCTTCTTGCACAGCTTTACCGCGGTGACTGGAGAGGTTCTTGATTGCAGGGTCAGCACCTTCAGCAATTTCAACTAAGGATCTGTCATCACTCTTGTTGAAACCGTGCTTTTTGTTGTAAGCATCGACTTCTGCTTCGGTGATCTTCTTGGATGCATTGGAATCACCCTTGCTAGAATCCTCTTTTGCGCTAGCAGGAACCAATCCTGGAATTTGTTGCACTCCATCGCCATCGTCATCGCCATCGCCAGATTCATCTAAGGCACTCTTACCTGAAGAACGGTGAGCTGGAGCTTTCGCAACATCTTCGTGTTGACGTTCAGCGGAATCGATCAATGATTCTCCCTTGGCTGGAACACCAGTCTGCTTCTTACCAGAAACAGCTGAAGCAGCACTACCAACGGCAGCGCCGGCAGCAGCACCGGCAGCAGCAAGTGCTCCCTTTCCAGAAGATGAAGACTTGCTTGATCTGTCATCAACAACTTCTTTCTTGGAGGTGGCATTATCATGCTTACCAGTGTCGTTCTTGCTAGAAGCACTAGTCGAAACCAATCCTGGAACTTCTTGAACACCATCACCATCTTCATGGTCATCAGTTTCGGTGTCTTTCAATGCATCCTTGGTGGTCTTGTGAACCTTTTGGTCAGCAACTTCAGGATGTTTGCGTTCAGCTGAATCAATCAAAGATTCACCCTTAGCTGGAACTCCACTTTGCTTCTTACCGGTGACAGCAGCACCGGCGCTTCCGATAGCAGCACCGGCTGCAGCACCAGCTGCAGCAAGGTAGCCCTTGTTCGAAGAAGTGGAAGGTTCAGCAGCAATGTCTCTCTTATTATCTTTAGCGTCCTTGGTAGTGTTGACGTTCTTAGAGGATGGTTCCAAGCCTGGGATTTGTTGAACACCATCGCCGTCTTCGTGACCTTCTTTGTCGGTGTCCTTCAATGGATCACGAGTAGAGTGGTGAGCCTTGGCTTCAGCAACATCCTTGTGATCATCGACAGCGCCAACTAAACCACTAGATTTTCCGTGTGGATCAGAAGTGTTGGTGGTGGTGTTTTTAGAGTCAGTACCGTAAGGAAGACCAATGGCACCAGCAGCACCAGCTAAGTAGCCAGAAAGACCAGAGGAACCAGAAGTTTGAGTCTTGGTGTCGACATCATCAACTTCATCAAGAACTGGTTTCTCTGGAGAAGCAACACTCTTTGAGTGAGTCTTGGTGGTGGAAGCATTGGCATCTTCAACACCTTTAGCCTTTCCAGCGTGATAGGATTCATCAACAGGATCAGAAGTAGAACCGGCAGCAGCATGACCAACTCCAAAACCGGCAGCAGCGGCAGCGGCTGACAAGGCTCCGGTGGCTCCATCAAAGAAACCCGGCTTCTTCGATCCGTCGGCGTTGACTTGATCGTAACCAGTATTCTTTCCAGCAGTCTTAACATAAGCATCCTCAGAAGTCAATTCAGACTTATTCAAGTCATTTTCTTCAGAAGAATTAGAACCAAAACCGAGAGTACCAGCGGCCAAAGCACTAGCAGCGCCTAAGAAACCGGCATTTTCAGCGGTGGAAGTCTTGTGGTGGTCAGAAACATCCTTGGTGTTGGCAGACTTGGAGACAGGAGCAGTGGATCCGGCAATAGTAGATCCAGCGACAGGAGCTTGAGTTCCAGGAGCAGTTTGAGAGTTGGCAGACTTGGAGACAGGAGCAGAGGTTTCGGAGTGGGTTGTTGAGTGAGTGGTTCCGGTAACAGGTGCAGTGGTTCCGGAATGCGTGGTTCCAGCGACAGGGGCAGTGGTGCCAGGAATAGTCAGAGAGTTGGCAGACGTAGTACCATGGTTAGAAGAACCTGCCTTCAAACCAGCTTCGTAAGCTTCCTTGACAACAGGGTGTTCAGAAGCTTCATAAGTCTTACCACCGAGACCAACATAGCTGGCTGCGGCGGCCAAGACACCGGAGGCACCGGCTAAAGCACCAACGTTGGCAGCATTGGAGTGGTTACCGGTTTTAGGATCCAAAGACTTGCTAGTTTCGGCAGTTTCGGCGCTAGCAGGCTTGGCGAGGTCCTGGTTGTAAACACCGGTAGTGGAAACGTTGGAGCTTTTAAGATTCTCGATTTCATGTTGAGTTTGGTCAATTTGCTTGTCCAATCTCTTGAGTTCATTTTCATAGTCGAAGTCCTTGCTGGCAGGAGAGACGGAAGAATGAAGATAGGATTTGTCGTTAGGGTCAGAGGAAACCTTGTTGTCGTAAGCACCAGACTTGGCGAATTGTCCGGTGGTGGAGTTATCATGTGGCTTGGTAGAGTCGTAGGCGGTAGTGTTTTTGGCGTGGCTAGTAGTAGTGTCGTTAATTGCGTTCTTGTTTTGCACCGCTGGCTTGGAAGAAATGCTGTCAGGGTTGGCTTGAGATTTTGATTTCGAGTGCGAATTTGCACCCACCGCAGCAGCAGTGGCGGCTGCTCCGGCGGCACCGGCTACACCAAGTTCTTCCTTGGCAGAACCAAGGCCTTCAGAATTGAATGCAGACTTGTTTCTGGAGTGTTCTTCCGATGGATCTAAAGTGGTGCCCTTGCCGGCGTTAGAAGATTCAGTGGAAGCATTTGCACCCAAACTGTCGTTTTGAGAGTTGACTGCATCTTTGTGAGCGGACTTCACACCTTCAGCGTATGCACTTTCTTTTAGTCTTTCACCTTCTTGCTCGGCTTGTTGTTGCTTGGCGTAGGCAGAAGGTTGAGTCTTCAAGTTCTTGTTCTTTTCCAACTTGGCACGAGTTGCCTCATCGTGAGGACCCGAAGCGTTATCACCGTAGACACCGCCTTGAGTATCCTTAGGATCAAAGAAGTAACCAGTACCCTTCTTGTTGTCAGCATCGTTGTCGTAGTCGGGGTTGGAGTTTTCATGCAAGCATTGAGGGTCGGGGTATTCAGGATCGTTTTCCTTACCCACGAGAGTTTTGTCCAATGGTTGCTTTTCGTTGGTGAAGTCACCACTAAGGTCCTTTTCGACAGGTTCTCTTCTAACCTTTGGAGGGGAAGTCAACACGCGACCAACATGGGATGAAGCAACCACTTCACCTGGACCATGGGTGCCATGAGAAGCATGAGCTCCATGAGCACCATGGTTATCATGCATACTACCATGAGTTCCGTGAGACTTGCCTTGACGGTGACCTTCTTTGTAGGCTTCGTTGATCACGTCGGCATCTTTACCTTCGAAACCGGCGGCAATTGCAGCCCCGGATGTACCGTGACTACCGTGGTGGTGACCGGATCCATGAGAGTGTCCTTCTATGTATGCCTGCTCAAGAACCGAGTTTTCTGGGTTGTGTCCTGCTTCTTCATGAGTGGCCTTCTTTTGGCCCTCGGAATATGCGGCGTCAACAATGTCGGCACCAGTACCTGTTTCCAGCGACTTGGTGCTGGAAGAGGATCTGGAATGAGATTTGAACGGCTTCTTTAATTTGTCGAGAAAGGTATGTTTATCTTCAGACATCTTAATTGAGTCAATTAGGTTTGAGTATATTGAACTCCCCTCTTTGCAAACTCATTGAGCTTTATACTCGTCAGAATCCACAGCAATCGATGATTGCAAATTTCAGATTTCAGTTGTGAGTGTTCCATGCAGCAATCTAGCGCGCACATGTGGCTGATGCGCCCAAAGCATAGTTACTTAAAATCTGAATGAGATTGCTTCTCCTCACCTACGAAGTGGAGTGATAGTTAACCTCGAATTGACAGGATCGTGCCTAGAAATGCTTTACGAGATCATTCGTGTTTTCGCGAATGGAATTGACCTGTTGGTCGTCCTCAATGGCTTCTTCTTGAAGTCGTAAAACATCCGTGAAGTTGCCGAGGTACAGCTCACATTTCCCGCCTCGTCATCATACCTGAATTGGTTAGGATAGTCGGGGCTTGAAACAAGGGGGTACACAACGTCATTAACAATCTTATTGCGAGAGCAATGCTACAGGTGCGCCATAATTGGATTATAGTCACGTGATTGTACTCGATATGTGCAACTTGTATTACTTATAGATGGGACGTTTGTTGCCCTTATTATATATCAACCGCGTTACCAACCACTCGAGACTCTCTTTGAGACCTTGATTCTCCAATACAGACACTGGAAGCAATTTGGAGTCGGTGGCCTCGAGCTCACTCACCAATTGAATGAAAACACCCGTCTTCAATGAAACCAAGTCGACCGCTTGTGGGAGATCCTGCTTGTTTGCAAGCATCAAAATGGGTACATTTAAGATATCGGAGTTTTCATTAGACTCGGTGTTCCACGACTCGTCATGTGCAATCTCCTTCAATGTCTCGTAACATTCCTGGAATCTTTCGGTATCTGTAGAATCTATGATGAAAATGATTCCATGACACGACTTATAGTAACGAGACCACATCGACCGTAAGGATTTTTGGCCCCCAAGATCCCAGAACTTGAGGTTTATATTCTTGAATTGTGAAGATAAATGGGACTCGATCGATGATTCGAACTTTATGGTGGTTGTATTCTGTCCCACGGTGGGTAATATTCGTTTGGTCTTAAGAATGTCACTGGTATTGCGCGATTGTTCTTCTAGTTCGGTTCCACGCTTTCCGGCGGCACTTTTGGATTCGTTGAACGCAGGGTAAATCAACTTGAGGTGCTCAAGAAATGTAGTCTTGCCGGCATTGTCCAATCCCAAGATCAATACGTTGTACTGTTCCCGCTTGGTGTATTGGGTATATAATGAAGACGCCAAGTGAAACATGCTGGTTCATGAACTCTAATCGCGTTCTTTATGAGGGATTGAGGATATTTGTTGGTAGTTTAATGTGGTGACGGGTATATCCGGCAATCGGTGTAGAAGTGTGAATAGGTGGTATTGGCTAATAAACCTTGAAGTATTGATGCAATGGTTTGATCTAGATTGAACAGCTCATACCAAGATCTATCTGGGTTATATTATCTAGTAGTGTGAGTAAGCGCTGACGTAAGCGATCTCAAGATCTAATAAATACAAACCCTTCGCAGAAGGGTTACCCGGCGGTGAATCTTGAGAGTATAAAAGGAAGGCATCTCGCCAGTTTGCAACAAAAGCATCAAGACCGTTTAGGACTGTCGGGCGATAGTTCGTGACCGTCAATAGACTATATATGATGAATTTTTGATAGGGACAACTGATTAAGAAATGAAGATAGTTGTCTTTGATAGTAGAAATATCTGAATTAGTCTGGCACCATTGTCACAGTCCACGGTAGTGATCCTAAAGTTACAATCACTGTAGTGATCATCAAACTGATTGATTATCATATCATACGGTATCACACGGTTGATCATATCAGAAGATCATACCAGATGTTCGTATCACTGATGTAAACGAACATTTTCATCAAGTTTACATGAACTAACTACAATGATTAACTGTAAGTCTTTATGAGTCTTACTAGATGTTCTCTTAATGTTAGCTTACGAGATCTTTCTTAATGGTTTATTCTTACTACTATATCTTATTCTATGGTAGTCTCACTATACTAGATGTTTTTCTTGGTGGTGTTGGTCTTACCGACATAGATATAGTTGACCACGAAAGCGAACCAGGCAACAACCACCAACATGGCACTGGCCACGTATAACCATGCGTTGGAGATATCCCAGGATCTTTTGAACTCATCGTTGGCCAAGTGTCTCACGGTAACAACTCTCTTGTCTTCCAAGAAGGATAACCCGGATCTCTTGTAGTCCAAGTCGAAGGTGAACATTCCGTGTTGGTCAGGAACGGTGAAAGTAGCGTAGTAGATTTGAGTGTCCAAGACGTCGCTGTCATCCTCAGAAGCACCTGGACCCAAGGATTGCAAGTCAACTCTTTGGTATGGATCCAACATCTTGAAAGCGATTTGAAGCTTGTTTTCTTCGGAGTCCACGATAAATGGCACCCACTTGCCATCTTTCCATTTTGAAACACCAATGGTGTAGATGGCTTGTTCCTTGACTCTGTAGATCGATGGGTCTGGGATCAATGGGTTTTCTTCACGAACGTGACGGACGTGTTGTAACTTCAAAACACCCTTTTGTTGGAAGACCCATTGGACAAGGTCTTCTTCAAGCAAGGATTCGGAGCCGATCCAGGCCACTCTGGCGTTGTTCAAGGCTTGTAAACCCACAGCCAAGAATCCCTGTTCTCCAAAAGTCCAGGTGGTTTCATCGTCAAGGTGTTCTTTTTCGCCAGCGGTGAAGCCAGTAGCCGAACTCTTGACAAGAGGAATGAGGAACTCGTTGTTGGTGATCACAGCAGCTCCACCGTTGTATTCGGTGACAGATAACTTGGAAATGACGTTGTTACCCTTCACCACGTTTTCTGGGGACAAGATCACTTTGTCGTCTTCGGTATTGAAATGGTCTTGGTACTTGAAGTTCTTTGGAGAAGGATAGATTCCCATTTCGTTCAAGAACACTCTGGTAGAGTCCGGCAACACGCTGGCAGCGTCACCCACCACCAAAATGTTACCCTTGCCGTTGACATACTTGACCAACAGCTCCTGGCTGAGAGCGGCCTTGGCACCAATGGCCTTTTTGGACGAGGGCAAGAGCACCAAGTTGTTGAAAGCGGGTTCTTCTTCAAGGAACAATTTGACCTCCTCTTCGTCGTAAGTCTTCAAAGTGACTTTGAACTGAGATTCCAAGTTACGAACAAACTTGGCAATCGACGAGGAATCGTTGGCAGCGGCCAAGTCATTGAGTTTGGGATCGTAGATGACCAATGCGTCTGGAAGCACGGTTGCAAGCACGTTGGCTACCAAGCCAAGGAGTGCCAAAAACCAAGCCAATCGAATCATGATGTCTAAGGTGTCTAGTGGTTTTTCATACGTGTTGAAAAGTAAGTTGGTGTGCGTGCGCGGCAACCGGTCCACGAGAGTGCCACTATGGAGGAATAGGCCTCAACAAAAATGTTACAATTACTGTAGAAATCATCTCAATTATTTCTTGTTAAGGTATCAGCTTCCTGATGGTTTTCATGGGATTTTCAAGATAGCTTCCTTAATATTTTCATAATAGTTTCCCATTCTTATTGACACTGAGCTCTTCCTCTATATTAGTCTTAGTTTAGTGAGAGCCAATTCTTAAGGCGCGCGACATCTCAATTGGACTACATCGCAATGGCTATCAAAGTGAAAGTAGAGTTCCTCGGAGGCTTGGACGTCATCTCCAGCGGGGTCAGGGAACACAAGGTGGTTGTTCCCCTTGAAGAAGGCGTAGCCACCATGAAGGATTTGGTGGACTTTGTCTCGCAAAATGTGATCACCGACCCCAAAGATATCCCAGTGTTCATCGAAGATGAAACTGTCCGTCCCGGTATTTTGGTGTTGATCAACGATACCGACTGGGAGTTGGAGGGTCAAGAAGAGTACGTTATTGAGAGTGGTGATGTGTTCACTTTCACCAGTACTTTACATGGTGGATAAGCCTTTGAGCTCAAGATCTCGCAAAAACCAACCTTCCTGAGTCTAGAACCTCGAACAAACCAGTCAGGTTCTGAATTCTCTCGAACTAATGAAATCTCAACGTTTATGATCTAACTAGATTATTCACAAGGGTCTCCATGACATCTGAACCCTGGAAATTTGCCTGGTTCTTTCAGAATCGATCATTATACCTTTTTAATTTACTGTATCTAGACTAGCACCAATCTACACCATAGCCTTTCTAATTTGATCTAGACTGTATTCAATTATGTCCAATAGCCTTGATAATTATCTATTACATTGGCATTTTTATCCCCCAGCCCTTTTTAATTTGATCTAGACTGTATTGGCATTATTAACTATAGCCTTGAAAATAATTTATATTTATCGGCACTTACATGATACCCTCAGAAGTCCTGAGTTTATCTATATAGGCACCAAGCGGCATCCCAAGAGCCCCTGGCCATTCCAGCGGGTTGTAGGCTTCAACGTGAGCTCAATTCTCTCACCTCCTCTCACCACTAGCACTGGTATCTCTTTTTCAACACTACTTTTCACCTTCTCTGCCACAGCAGCCAATTTGATATGATTGCCGGCATGAACATTTCCTCCGAATAATATAATCTTATCCTGAGATTGTAACCCAGCACGGGCAGCTGGTCCATCTGGTACCACTTCGGTAACAGTGGCAAAAGGTATTTGTGGTATGGTCTTTGCTTGTGGAGGTTTCACATCCACCGCTTGTTCCACTCTGTTATTTTCCACTTCATCGCCATTATTTGCACCTGAATCTTTCTTTGCCTTCGAGAACTCCTCATACATTTTCTGCTCCAAATCTTGCAACACTTTCTTGTGATCGTTCCTTAACCTGATGATTTTGATCCGAACGAGCCGTATACTCACAATATCCACGTCTGCTCTTGGGAATCCATCGGAACTCACCAATGGGGTATCCATCTCCACCTTATACTTGTCCTTCAAAATCTCAAAGAGAGTGTTAAGTTGCAGCTCAATGTCTTTTTTGATATTGGATAATTCGGCAAATGACGATTTCAGGAAATCTTCGTCATCGTAAGACTTGAATTGCTTCTCATCAAGATTGAGGTCTTTCATGAGCCCCAAGAAGGAGGCATTTTCTGACATTGTAGTGGTAGTTCTTTTGCCTTCGAATCGGATCAATTTAATGGTAATTGAATCTGCGTAATCTGTGGGGCGCGACAAAACGACACTGACGCGACATACTAAAAGAGTGCTATTAATGTATACCTGCCTCTGTATCAATACTGTTTCCAAGCTGTAATTAGATTTGGTGTTTCTCAGTCTGATTAAGATTTATATAATCCTTTGTTGGTGCAATCTTGATTTTTCATTACCATCTGATCAAGAATTTCAAATACTTTGTTTTACTTGTCTGATCTAATCACAAATTTTAAATACTTTTATTTACATATCTGATCTAATTAAACTTTAAATACTTTAAATACTTTTTGCTTTACACTGGTACTGGCCCAGCTCAACCCTCATAACTGAGAGCAAATGAATATGTACTGACATTGTCCATATCGTCATTATCGTTACCCTCACTAATTTCCTTCCAAGATGCGATTGTTAAAACAACGAATCCGACAATCACTAAGAAATCACCCAATAATTGCTGGAAGCTCAAGGTGTTACCGAAGAACCACCATTCGACAATTCCAATCAAGAAAATAGTCACGAGAGAACTCACCGATGATAACACTGGACTGGTCAAAGCCATCAATGAGAGGAAAGAGGCACTGAAAACCATGTTGGAGATGATCGACCCGCTGATACAGCTCCAAATGAGTCTGGTGTTGTCGCCGTAGTTTGAAAAGTTAAACTTGTGGATACCGAACACCTCAGCGATCACAATCCCGATCAAGAGGATCGAACAGGTGAAAAATCCAAGAAGACCCATGATGAAGTTGGCAAAGGTCATTTGACGTCTTGGCGTGATCAACTTACTCAAATGAGGAGGAATACAGAGGTATCTTTTGTAAAGAACCTCGTAGTAACCGTATAAGATTGCACCGGCGAAAATGATCAAATTACCCCAGAATCTGTAAGGATAATCGACGTCCACTTCACCTGAATCGGAATAAGCCACGATGAAGACTCCTGAAATGGCGATGATCACCGAGGACATTTTGAGCCATGAAAACTTTTCACGAAGAATAGGGATGGCAAACGCATACGCAGTGAACGCTGAACAGTTATAAATCGCAGTGACATCAGCAGCGTAGGTCATGGCCATGGCGCCGTACCAGGTGGCACCTGCCACGGTCAATAACACCGTGATCAAGAAACTTTTCCACAAGATATATCTGATGGCCGGAGTGGCAACGAAGCTCTTGATGCAGGCGGTGATGGAGCTGGTGTTGGAGACGTGTGGATTCTGGTCGATCAACAGGTTCAAGTGGCTGGTGCTCTTATCGCCATTCTGATTCGCTTCGTAGATCAAGATGGACGTATGGTAAACGTTGTGGAACTGTTTGACCACACACTTCTTAAAGTACTTGAAGTAGTCCACTTTTTGCGTAGGAACAATCGGCGAGCGATCGCCAGATTCCTCTTCCAACAAGTGATTGTTGCTCATACGTTGAGCTTGCATCCCATTTCCAATGCTGTTGCTGATGGTGAACTCGCGATTTGAGGGACTTCTGTACTTGAGCCATGTCTTGTAAAGCGAGACCACGAATGCCTGGACCGGCCAGAACAACCACCAAGAACCGTGGGTCACCAACAATAACACGAGTGGTTCCGAGAAACCGAGTTTGTAGGCTTGAGAGGTAACCTCGGTTTGCGAGACAAACGCTATCAACGAGGTCACAAATGCGAAAGCAACGAACAACACCTTCGTCTTGGAGGCGGTGTGTACGGAAGCGGCCGAGGCCGTGTCGCCAGCATTGGGCAAGACTGTGATGGCCATTTGGTTAGTAAGGTGCTTTGTCCAGATAGCAAACGCCCACTTTCAGTAGGCAGTAGTGTGCGGGCGCATAACTTCGGTCTCGAACGAGTTTAGAAAATGACGTAACGCGCGAATTTGTAGCGATAGTTGCCATTGCACTAACCTCGTAATTGAGTAGTGATAGCAGAGATAATATGAGTCGTAAGTTATTAGCGATAGTTGCCATTGCACCGATTAGTATCTCGTAATTCAATTATTATTAGGATGGTCACTTTCCCTTGTTTCAATTACTTCCTTAATTTGACTTTATCTCCATTCTATTATTAGCTCTGCTTCGCACTTATCTATCACTCTCGGATCCAATTATTCAGTCACTATCACTTTGATAGTCCAGTTCCAGAGCAGATGAGGGATTTTCTGGCGCTTCCTTGACGACATGGTACTGACGAGGTTTCACCGCATGTCTCTCTACCAATACTTGTCGTGGCACCAAACGGGGAAGAATCAAGTCCACCACCCGTTCCTTGCTCAAAAGATCATCCACCCACACGTCCATATAACTAAGTCCGTAGTGTACCGGGATTGATTGCGAGTCGAACTGCGGGTTCTTGTGCCTGATCCGAAGCTTGCGCGGATCAGCGAAATATGCATCGAGGGTGTTGTAAACTTCGTCGCTAGCGGAAACCATGCGCTTATAGAGCAATACCATGGCTGTCAAATACTTGAACTGATTATATTCCAATTGAGTAAGGTAGACACGCACGATCTCGGGGTCTGGCTCAAGCTCTAAAAGACGTAATAGACAGCAAAGAAACGGGGATGGCCGCCCTACGCCATCGGTACCTGCCACGTAGTGGACATGCTGGACGATCACCGGAAGCACAGTGGCTTCGTTGGTGAGATACAAGTGCTGTTTGTAAAAGATAGAATCCTGGATTCGATGGCGCACAATTGGCTCCATCAAACTGGCCTTGTTGACGACGTTCCGCTTGTCATTGTACGAGGGCTGTTTGCTAGACACTTCCATTGCAATCGTGCTATCAATCGGGCTCGTCTTCGTCCTGGTATTGTTACAAAAATAGGATCTGATGGGCTTCGCTTACGTAAGATGTTATCTAATTTACGCTCTCTTCAACGGTACCAGCCGCGCTCCACGTCTTTTACCGTCAATTTCCCTCCCCTTTATCCTAGAACACTTCACCACCAACATGTCCTTCAACTTCCCCAAATTCAGTCTCCAGTCCATCCAGGACTCGCTCCCTACCGTGGACTCGGTCAAGGAATCTTTTTCCAAGGTCAACACCAACAAAACCGTCGATCAACTCAAGGAGTCCATCCAGCCCTTCACCACCAAAACCACCCAGTTGATTTCTTCCCAATTACAACAAGTCCAACAGTTGGCAAACTTGAATGTCGCATCTAACATCGAAATCAGTCAGTTGCCTGCAGACTACTTGGAGTTGGAATCCAACTGCGATCTCTTGTTGAAGTTATACACCGATTTGATTCTCGTAACCGCCGAGACCTATGGTAAAGTTTCTTACGACTATCCACCAGGCAACTATGCCCTCACCAAATTAAAGGAAGCTAATGTTGGTGGCTTGATAGGTACTAAGTTCAACCAATTAAGAAACGTGTCGTCCCCTCAAGAATTAGAAAAGATCCTTTTGGGTTCTAAGGAAGAACAAGCTCAAGACACACACGTTCAAACCACATCTGCCTCTATCCCTAGAACCTTGTTCGGCCAATTGTCCGTTATCACCCAAAAGCACAGCGAAGAATTAAAGGCTTCTGATAACGGTTTATCCTTGGCTCTTCTCCAAGTCTCTTCTGCATACCACGAGATTGCCTCCGCCAGATTGGACCAAGATAAGCAAATCATGTCTGAATTCAACGCCAAGTTAGTGGATATCTTGAACGATCAATTTATCAAGGTGAATGAGTTGCGTAAGCGTGTCTACTCTACTAGATCTGAATTCGACGTCATCAGAGCCAAGTTCACTGACGACGAAGAGCAAGAAAACGAAGAGTTGATTGCCAAGGAAGACGAGTTGGTCAGTGCCACTGAAGAAGCCGTCTTGGAAATGAAGAAGTTGTTGAAACCATCCAAGAACGTTAACTTATTAAAGGTATTCGTAAAGGCTCAAAAGGAATGGTTAGAATTGAGTGCTAAGAAGCTTGACGGTGTTTTGGCCAGTTTAGACAAGATCGACTTCGACGAAGAAGACGACCTTGAGTGATTATATAGTTATATAGACCAATGGTATGGATTTATGAGCCTAGTCGCGTGTGCGTTCACGTGCCGTAGTCCAAATTCAATCGTGCTCACGAAATTTTCAGATCGTAACTATAATCCAGATAGATCCTACCAACTGAAGATGTCGACTCCTGAAGCCGAAAAGCAGCAAAAGGCTGCTAACTTGCAAAACCAATACAATCAATTCCAAGAAAACATAAGTGAGCTTGAGTCGCAACTCATAGCAATCACTTCCAAGATAGAGGAACATTTCATAGTGGATAAGACCTTGAACGAAGTACCCCAAGAAAGCAGAAAGGACCGTAAATGCTTCAAAATGGTGGGAGGAGTTTTGGTTAACAAAAGCGTCGATGAAGTGATTGCAATTTTGAAGGAAGAGTTGACTGCTTTGGCAAAAGAAAAGAAGTCGATTGAAGAGCTGTTGATCAAGAACACCGAAGATAAAGAGAAATGGATGAAGAATAATAACGTCAAGATTGTCAGACAAAACTAGTCTTGAAAGTCAACAAAAAGAATAATAAAAAGAATTAATAGAATTTATTGAAGATAAATTGCAAAAGGACAGGGAGTATGACTAACGAATGACAATTTCAACCGAAATTTTATTACACTCATGGTATTTCATAGTGGTCAAATACTTTTATTTTGAAGGCAGATCCCTTGAAAGAATAATCCCATTGCATTATAGTATTAAAATGCTTACAATTAAATAAATGAGGAACCCAGCCCCAACATAATAATAATATATAACTATACAGACTTCAAGTAGCTCCTCTAGACTTCAGTCTAGTCTAGATCATCAAGTACATAAACCTATACAGCAATGCTCTTCAAGTATTCCTCTCTGGCTTCACTGTTCTTGTTCAAGTCCCTATTGATAGCTTCCCATTTAGGCTCGTCCTTGAATAAACGGACTGCCTTGACGTATTTGGCATTGTCGGTCAAGGTGAATCTGTGGTAAATTCCAGCAGGCAAGACCAACAAGTCGTTTGGCAGCAATTTGGTTCTGATCCAACGCTCGCTCTTGTCTCTGACATCAAAGTAGCCTTCACCTTCCACGATATATCTGATCTCTTCGTCTTCGTGGTAGTGTTCCTTGTAGAACTTTTTCATCTGAGTGTTAAAAGCATCGAGGTCGTCGTTGAAGGAGGCCAAGTTCAACTTGATGCTGTCTCTGTTCTTGTAGTTTCTTTCCTTGGCGATGGCATTTAACTCTTCTTCGGTGCTGACTTGGCGGTAAAACACCCCGATGCTCTCCAACTGTTGCAAGGACACGGACTCGCCGGAGTTGTGTTCTTGGGTGAAGTTTTCCTCGGTGTCTTTATTGTCGTGGTAGAAAGCGTGGACCATTTTGCTGAGAACTGACACTGGTTGGAAGGGGCTGATCTTGCGGTTTATATACGCTGCTGCTAACGTGGGGCTGGACCTGCACTGTCAGGGACTGTTTTACGTAAGCCGCGCTTACTATTAACAAATGATTCACTGGCGGGTTGAATTGACAGCTAGAAAGAGCGGGAAAAGCAGTGTGAAATCAGCGCAAGCGCACGTGTTGGGACATCACCCCTATCTACCACGGTGTGGATATGGAGTTGAACATTGTCTTTCAGTTTATTGTCAACAATAATTATTAAGGGCGTCCCAAAGGCTTTTCAACGCTTGCAGTGCTCAAACGCTCCTCTGCATGTTCTCGATCCATCGTAGTCAGCGCCGATCTCGAGCCTACCGTTTCGCCAATGCACACTTATAGAACTGTAAGACTATGCGTAGAAGTGCGACGCCGACCCTTGAAGTGCGACATCAACTGCTAGACGCGACATTAGGGTTTACAACAGCTAAACAAGAGTAGTATGATACAAGTAAGTATGGAATAGTTTTATTGGAATTCAACTAGTCAGGTATTTGTCAATTTCTCATTTTGAGTTTGATTTAAGCTTTGATTGTCGTTCCACTCATAAACAATTTAGAGCCCGATACCGCAGATCGCGCGTTTAGCGATGGTGCAGTGAAGAAGGTGGACCTTCGGTGAGGATAAAATGTGGGTAGAACTGCCTGCAAATGGGGTTACTATACGTGTTAGAGGGTACGTGGTGTTATATATTGATGTAAATTGATCTAGCTAGATATGAAATTTCTAATTTTGATCAATTTTTTCAATAAATTAGAATTTTTGAGAAAAATAGGAATTACAAATGGTGAGCTAGTGAATTAATTGATTCAGAAAGGACCAAAAATCGATCAATTTTGGGACCAATATCATTATTTGATATGAAGGATAACACGGGTCTATTTCTTTGACTCAGAACCTATCAAAAATGCTCAAATTATGGGAATTATATACCTTTTTCTCAAGAAACTGGCCCTCAGCAGATTTCAATCTATAATCAGATAATCACATTGAACTGAGTGGTCACCAAGGACCAAAATATACCCATATAAACCTCCTTCACTCTAAAAACTGCTTTTTTACCTCCCCCGATAATCCACATCCTACGCTTTTATCATTTTGCAGCTGGCGAGCGTGCTTCCACCAGTCGCAGCGACTATTTCAATTATTTCCACACTACCATGAACCATCAGCCATGTACAACCGGAACCAGGATGGAAGGAAAGAAAGGCAGCAGTACAATCAGAATATTGAGCAACAGCTAGCTTCACAAGAGAAGAAAACATCTTTTAGAAGAACCGTCGATCATGGAAATAATATGGGCCGGTGGTACATCCACAAGAGTCTTGGGTTAGCCAACAAACAACAACCAATTGGTAAAATCAGACCCGAATCATCGTACTTGATAGATCTTTTGCCCAGTTTGGCCTACTCGTCATCGTTCAATCTTGATAGTCAGGCCAATAGTAATAACATGGCCATCATGGACGCCCAGACCAAATTCGTTCATTTATCCTCCAATAAAGTAAAGCATTCCATCAACACAGTCAAATGGACACCAGAAGGTAGAAGATTGGTGGTGGCGTCTCATAGTGGTGAATTCACCATTTGGAACGGGATGACCTTCAATTTCGAAACAATCATGCAGGCACACGATCTGCCCATCTTGTCCCTTACATACTCGCACAACGACGAATGGCTTCTCAGTGGAGACCAAAGCGGAGTGATCAAGTACTGGCAACCAAACTTCAATAATGTCAACATCATCAATGGCCATTCCAACGGAATCAGAGATATCGCATTTTCCCCCAATGACTCCAAATTCTTGACAGCAGGCGATGACTCCTCGCTCAAAATCTGGAATTTCAACAACGGTAAGGAAGAAAGAACGCTTGCGGGCCATCACTGGGAAGTCAAGAGTGCCGACTGGCATCCCAACTTGGGACTTATCGTCTCTGGATCCAAAGATAATTTGGTCAAACTCTGGGATCCTAGATCCCCCACCTGTATTACTACATTGCACGGTTTCAAGCATACCGTCAACAAAACCAGATTCCAGACTGCCGGTACCAAGCGGTTGTTGGCCACTGTTTCGCGAGATCGCTCGTGTAGAGTGTTTGATTTAAGAACGATGAAAGACATTTTGGTGTTGAGAGACCACGACTCAGACCTTTCATGTGTATCATGGAACCCAATCCATCCATCTTTATTAACCACCGCCGCCTACAACGGGTCGATGAACCACTACCTTCTCGACGCCTATATCCCCGACTCCACCTCCACCAAGACCAAAGTCAATCCATATAGCACCCCATCCAATGGTCTTGAATCACTGCACAAAATCCCTTATGCCCACGAAAAAGCGATCCACGCCTTGGAATATCATCCTTTGGGCCATTTGTTATGTTCTGCCGGTTCGGATAAAACAGCCAGATTTTGGTCTCGGGCTAGACCTAACGATCCGATGTCGTTCAAGGACGCATTGTACACCGATGATAAGCAAGGTGCCTGGTACTACGCGGTCAATAACAATATCAATGCGGTTATTGAAGACCCTAACGCTCCAGCAAAGGCCACAGTGGCATCTCCAACCAAGAATAAGGAGGATAGGCCTACTGTTAGTTTCAACTTGCCTGGATTGAATAATTTGGGCAGTTCTGAACAAAATGGATACGAAGGTGAGGGAGCATCCTATTCTGGGATTCCCGGTTTCAGTGGTTAACCACTGGATAAAATATAGATTAATGATTTGAATGCATTCGATAGAGCTACGAATTAATATCTAGTAGAGATTAGCTAACTAATAGTGATATGAATTTATTTAACGAAAAGCGTTGAATGAACTGAAATTAATGAACTGAAATCAATGTCTTTTACGAAATAATCATCAAGCGAGCTGAGTCATAAGCTTAATGCTTTTCTACACCTTTTAAACCGAATCTATTTATTACCCAAACCAATCTATAGAAATAAAACCTGTGCGTAGCACTAACCCATAATACCAGCAGTGGAGTTTTTGTAAAAGGCCTCCACAGCTTCAAAATACCGTTTGCCCTCGATGTTGTAATAGTTACTCTCAAAATGCATTAATAACGAGAAAAACTGGGTTGCTTTGAAAGAGTCGTCAAAGCACCAGTTATCGAAAGATTCCCCGGCGTTGCATATTTTTATGTACATCGCCAAAGGATAATTCTTCAACTCGTCCTTGAGAATAGGCTGATATACTTTATAATAATGTTGTGTTCTCATTTTGAAGTCATTAATCGAACTGAGATAGTCCTTGTCTTGGTAGTCCAAGTTATGAGCCTTCCCACTGATATTGAAATTAAGTAAGTGCTCTTTGTTGCACTGAACATCAATTATCACCACATGTGGATTTATGCTGCTTTTTGCAATAGTATCGAACATCCGCCTCCTCCTTTCGATCGTGGTGTTTGTCGCATCCAAAAATCCCAACTGCACCGCGCCCGCAGTCAAGTCTTGTAATAAATTTTGGAGGTTGATATCAGCGTACAACTCGCGGTCCATGCGGCCCTTGAGGTTGTTAGGGTTGAAGAAGTCCGAGTTGTTGAAGGTGGAGTTGCGGCGACGAACATCGCCAGCGTTGTAGATTTTGGAGCGGAACGGCGAGCACGTGTTGACAAAGCGATCGATCTGGCGGGCCAAAGTACTCTTGCCGGAGGCAGGTAACCCCACGAGCATCACGATCATCTTCTCAGTGGGCAAGAACTCGAGCCCGTCTGATTCGTGACGCGAAAGTGTCGGTGTCATCGTCGCCGAGGTTGTATAGGAGCCCACATCAAAGAGCGAGTTTATGGATGTACTGGAATCATAAGACCGGATAGGATCGGTGTGGGTGGGAGGCCGAGGCCCGTTATCCCAGCTATGAATCATGATGGAGTGCTGTAGTATGAGTGGATAGTTGTTTATAGGATTTGACGACTATGGCGGGTATTGAATTTTATATATCGGGAGGGGTCAGTAGGCGTCCGTTGTTCCGCGTCTATGAGGTTGCATTAGTCACATTCGGACATCCCAAAAAATTTTTCCGATCGGAGTTCGTGGGTCCAGTGCCCGAATAGGCAGGGGAAATAGTCCACTGTGCGGGTGAGCGGGCCACGGGCACCCAGAGCCACACGTGATGGTGGTGGCAAGGGGCTACCGGAAGTGGCAGTTGGTGTAAATCGTGAAGGTGACGTTTTGATGTGGTAGTTGGGTAGGGTGATGTTTGTAGGTGGCAGGAGTGGGAGGTGTCTGGTGGTGGTGGTGGCGGTGAGCTGTTCATGTGACGGCGGCGAAGTCCGAGGCTACGCTGATCTTATCGAGGTGCCCCTCATCTCGCACCAACGGCCCGCTTGCGCAATAGGCGAGGCCGGTCCTCACGTGCGACCCAAATGGTGGCGGACCACTGGAACTTGAAGCGGGGCTGAAACTAATCCACGGTCGATAGGAGATGAGTTAGACAGGAATTTTTCAGTATTGAGTTCAAGAGTGAAAAAGGAAAGAACTGCTTCAAATGAGTCATGGAGTTCATGTTTAGAATGGTGAAACAGTTCTTGGTGGGGGTATCAATCCCGATAATTATGCGCGTTTGATCGTCCTTCACCTCCACACTGTAATTATGCGATCGCCCTTCATTACTTCATGTGGAGGCAATCGCTCGTAATTATGCGGCTGATAGTCCTTCACTCAAGTTATGTGGGGGAGCTTACTCGCAGATCGTCCATTAGTCATTTCGTTTGATGGGGAATCTCTGGTAATTGTACCGTTGATCTCTTTGCTTCATTTCTGTTCTTTTCATTTAATGAATTCTGCTGTAAAAACCCTCTTTACTCTTGTACCTTTTCGTTCGTTCATTCGCTTTGCTCATCAATCACTTTTGGTTGGTATACCACTGGATTGGCGTCCTTCTCCTCCCATCCCTTGGCCCGAGCATGGCCGATATTTGAGTAAACCTTCACTACATCCTCACGCAGCTCGGACTTGTTGCCCTTCTTCGTACCCATAGTGAGCGTATCCGCCGCTTTTGCAAGCATGTCAAGGTATTCTTGACGATTACGCGATTGGACCTTTTCGCTAGTGGTGTCCAACTTATCGATCTTGTATTCGACGTTCCATTCAGCACCGACTCTTTGTGGATACGGGCTACGGGTCCTCACGGCCTTACCATCAATCGTGTGTTCGGTAATGTCCACATAGTAGGCATGGACAGTCTTGGTACTGACCGATTTTTCATTGAACCGTTTGAGACGGTCGCAATGGTCCTGGAGATTGCGTGCGCGTTCCGCACTGGTGATGTTTTCCTTGAAACTGGTTTGGAAACTGTCTGGGAACAGTTGAAGCTCCTTGATTTCGTTGTCATTGATGGCCACAGCATATACATAGAGACGGGTGGATGTGTGGCGATACACAGGCGAGCTCTTCATCACCAATCTGAACCCGGTATCGGGAAGATCCTTGACGATAGTATCCAAAAGCTTTTCGTAGATGTTCAACGACATTGCGAACTGTGTTTCTGCCACGTAGTTAGGAAGCCCATCGTTCAATTGCTGAAGATCAATTTCGTCAGGTTTCAAATGCTGCAAATTTTGCGGAGTGCGAAGCTTGTGTTTTTCCACTCCCTCATGATTATAGAAAATCTCGTCCAAATGCTGCAAAGGAAAGTACTGAAACCCAAAAAATGACTTGAGATTGTGGTATGCAACGTAAATACCGTCCATCTGCCCTATACGGGCCTGGAACGAATACTTGAGCAAGGCTCCGGTCCGGATCAAGTCAATGTACTCTTTGGAAAAAGATTCGTATTCTCCATCCAATCGCCAAATTTGGTAGTTATTATTTTCAATATCGGGATTGGAACTATCGTATCTGATAGAGCAAGCGGCTCTGGTTTTCAAATCGAAAGTCCCGTTTCCGGGGAGTCTGGGGTCATAACAGTCCAATTGGGACCGCAACAAGAACTTGCCAATACCGGCATAATTATATACATTTTTGAGTTGTTCTTGTGGGGTTATTGGATCGTCGTTATTCTTTCTGTACCTATCGAACTCCTTCTCTTCGGTAGTCAAAAGTGTCTCCAAACAATGTCCCATTGCTGATAATAAAATTTCGTTATCGGTTGATTTATCAGACTCTATCGAGAATACATCCTGCGATCCTTTCTTTCTGGGCTGAACAATCGACGAGCTGGGGACGCTATTGACCACTCCCGAGAATGGGGTGAAATTAAACCGGCTGGTTTTCTTGGGATCATAATTATTGAGTAAAAGATAAAATTGAATGAATGCTGATGTCATGGATGAAGTGGATGAATAATACTTCTTTTTATGCTTAAGGGCCATGTTGAGAAGGGTCTGGTCCTTGGATACCCTTTGGAAAGTACTGATTGCATCGAAATTGAAATCTTTGTACCTGATGATATTTTTCAAAAATGGAGGAAAATTATAAACCCTTGTTCTGGGGTCTTGTAAAAAATTCACCCCTGGTGAAAAAAGGGTCTTGTCAAGATTGTGAGCGAGTTTCGGAATATTTTCATGGTCCAATGCTTCTGCCTGCTCCAATTTAATCCCCAGGCCCGTTTTGCCGAATGTAACATTTTGGGAGTTCTTATTTTCAAAAGCCACTTTCGGCGATGGTGCTTGCGTTTTGGCGGAGGGAGCTTTGATCGACTTCAAAGCTCTATTAGAATCAGAAATCACCCGAGGAGCACGTTTGCTTTCAGGATCATGAGGCTTGCGTGGTGGCCAAGTTTTCGAATTGAAGTTAAATAAATTATTTCTCTCTTCTTTACTCAAACTTGACATATTGCGGATCCTTTTCCTCCTTATTTGAAGCGATCTTTCACTCAATGGATATGGCTTTTTGAAATCGAGCTTCTCTTGCTCTTCATCCTCTTGTTCCTGGCTTTTCTTCTTCTCTTGATTTGATAAGTTGATTGCTCTTCTCACACCTTTACTCAAAACATTCTTGTCCAATTCCTTCACGTAGCTTCGATCTACCTTGCTAGGACGTGATGTGGGCACTTCAGCATCATGCTTATCTCCCCCAAACGAACGAATCTCTTGTTGACCTGGTACAATCCGGAAGGTACTTTTCAATGCCCCATTGAGATCGATGGGCTTTGATTTCTTAGCGTAGTTCCTCCTGGCGGTTTGGGCACCCAACAAATCAACAAACTCCAGCGAACGAGGCCTATGAGTAAGCGTCCACAAGAGAAAGTGTCTAGACCGCCCCGGAGATATTGTGAACATCTTTGGGTAGGAGTGCTAAGTGGAGACAACTGAAAAAGCGATCATCGTAGAAGGTCGTGCGCGGCCACTGCTAAGTCCGTGGTGCCGAGCGGGACAGCCATTTCGAGTGCGCAAGCCCGCATACTATGAATAAAGCGATCTTGATGCACCTACTTAGCTTGTGCCGAAAAGCGAGTGCCAAAGGTGCATACTGACAAGAGGATGAGGGGATGAAAATTGGAGTCTTGAGGGGAAGGGTGCCTTGTAATAGCAAATGCACGATTCGGCAATTGGTTATACTGCTTCTCGAAAACGTGCGTTTTTTCGTAAATTAAAGCTTTTTGCAATTGCGAGCCTGGCTGTTTCTAATGCCAGGAGAAGTAAAGTGGTGATATCGAAGCCACTTCCACGCATAGGTACCTTGCGCTAAGGTTCATACCTTATGCACCGGAATATGTGCAGAGCGCTTGCCAATCTCAATTGATGCTTGATCTGCAATATGTTTAATGCGTTTAACAATTGATGCCACTGCACCCATTGGCTCCATTGCCGAGGATTATATTGCTTCTATGACCATTTAAATCCGATTGTTCGTTTAATTTACGGTGACTCAGAGTCTCAAATGTGGGGACTCATACTGGTGACCAATGGCTTTAATTCCGCTTTCAGGAATATTACAGAGTGACCATCTCCGTTGGGTACCATCGGATGACCGGGGAAGTACTCCTTCACCATTCAGGTTGTTGTCTCACCATGATTGACAATCCTGTTTCTGAAAGGCCACGGCTAGTGCCGGTTATAGGGGGAGCTTCTGTGCCTCGTAACATGTTCCTAATTGTGAGCAACAGAGTAGTTACTGGCGCGTTTTCAAACTTAATTTCGGACCCCACTTGCGTACACTAAAGTGAGTCTAATAGTTTAATAGGGATTAATTAGGGGGGCACATTTGACTAACGGGGTTGGACTTAGGTCCAACTAGTTTGTCAGCTCAGATCATTTCCGATGAAACGGTCTTGGTTGATTATTTTCCAAATTATTCCCCCCGCATAGAACAAATTAAATTGCTTAACTTAATGACTCGAGCGTGAATTAGATCTCGTCAAAAGCGTTTGCTAGACTTGCTTGTGATACGTTGCCTCGGGGATTGTGGTATTTCGTTTATAGACAGGGTGTTTCGGCCACATCGTCTTTTATGTGGTCACCACAAGTGCATCCAGAATATTCTCCGCTTTCTTAGCTTTTGTTACCGTCGGTTTAATTTACATACCGAAGAACAAAGAGCAAAAAGAAAATTGTGAGGAGCGAAAATGGTTAATTGTAATTGTTCCGAAAATTTATTATTGGAAAAGCCCAAAATTATAGTCAGATTTAGAAATCTTGAAAGGTTGAGTTTTTCCGCAAGTGAGTCTCCTTACTTGAAGCTTTGAGCAATCAAGAATACTAGGGTGAAGCCAAGAGCAAGCATCTCGAGTATATATGTATTCGAAAGCGATGTTATCTAACTATCCTACTGCCTTTCTCGAGAAAGTCGCACCCCAACTATGACGTAGAATATCTGACCATACTGAAATAATAAAATTTTGTGTCTGACAAACCCCTTGAATGCGCCCAAAGGAGGAAATAAATTAAACCCAAAGTTAGACTTAGACTCAACATATTATGTTTGTCGTTTATTATATCGTAATTGCAGAAAAGCATACCGACCTGCATGAACATTAGGCTTATTTTGACGATTTTACTTGTCGTCCACTGTCAATTATGCGGTAGGCATGGGTGCAAATGGATATTTTTCAGGATTCACCTAACCGTCCGGCGTCTTAACTACCATTATTTCCGAGAAGATCCAACGAAATCCGAAATGTGGGGGTGGTGCAGGTGGTGATGGCCAATTTGAAATTATTTAAATACAGCTCCCTTTCTACGAAAGTGTTTTACATCAGACACTTACAATATCATCGTCGACCATGAGGTTCTTTGCTGTCGCCGCTGTTCTTACCTTTCTTCAAGTTTCTCTTGCCCATCCACTTTTCCGTAGAGATGTGGTCAAGCCTGAAGATGATCCATTCTACACTCCTAAGGCAGGGTATGAAAACCTCAAACTTGGTGAAATCATCACCTGGAGAAAGGCCCCAAATCCCTACGGAATTGCTGTCTTCCAAGAAAAAATTGATGCTGCTTATCAAATTTTGGTTCGTTCTGAAGACTCTTTTGGTAACCCTAATGCTGTTATGACCACTGTTCTTATTCCATACAATGCTGACTTCTCCAAGATTTTGTCTTACCAAGCTGCTGTTGATAGTCCTGACCCTAACTGTGCCCCATCCTATGCCTTACAAGAAGGTTCTGACCCATCCTCATGGGTCAGCACACAGATTGAACAAGTTCTTTCGGAAGCTGGTTTGTATGAAGGTTGGGTTGTTGTTTTACCTGATTTCTTGGGTCCAAAGGCTGCTTTCTCCGTTGGCCTTCAAGCTGCTCACGCTACTTTGAACTCTTTGAGAGCTGTTCTCAGCTCTGGTCAATTCACCAATGTGCAAAGTGACGCCAAAATTACTCTCTGGGGTTACTCTGGTGGTTCTCAACCAACTGTCTGGGCCACTGCCATGGCTCCAACTTATGCTCCTGAATTGAACATTATCGGTACCGCCGCTGGAGGTCTTCTTGTGAACCCTGAACATATTGCCGAAGTCGCTATGGGTAGTCCATTTGCTGGTCTTATTGTCGACGCCATCAATGGTTTCGCTAATGAATACCCAGACTTCATGCAATTCATCAAAAAGACTTTCTACCCAAGCATTCAATCCAAATTCTTTAGCGCTGATGGTCAATGTTTGTTACCAAGTGTTGCTGACAATCTTTTCACCAGCTGGAACGACCTTTCATCATTAGGTAGTGGTATTTTGCAAACTCCACAAGTTTTGAACGTCACAGGTATCAACAACTTGCTCAACTTGCAAGCTAAACCATCTGCTCCATTGTACTTCTACAATGCCAAGCCCGACGAGATTCTTCCAGCTGCCGATACCGATCAATTGTACTCCCAATGGTGTGGTAACGGTGTCTCTATTGAATATCACCAAGATTTGCTCAGTGAACATATTACTCAACTGATTTTCGGTGCTGGCGGTGCCTTTTCTTGGCTCAAAGCTAGATTCAACGGTGAATCTGCAAATCAAGGCTGTAAGAAGATCACCTCTCTTTCTAACGCTTTGAACTTCCAATCTCTTGCTGGTTTCAACGAAGTTGTTATTGACGCCCTTGAGACCATTTTCAACCAAGACATTGGTCCTAAGTTCTTGGCAGTCAACCCAGCCCTCAGCAGCTACGCTTCCCTTCCATCCAAGGGTAACAACACTGACGCTACGACCACCATTACTCAAGGTGCAAGTGCCACTAGCTTTTCTCCTGCTCAAGTTAGTGCAGTGGCTGCCGGTCAAGCCGCTTTGGTTAATGCCCCAGTTTCCTCCAGCTAAGTTGACGTTAGATTTTCGGCCCATTGAGGCATTGAGTTTATATTTTTCGCAGGGAAATAATTCCCTTGAAAGTGATTTACTAAAAGTTTTCCCATGTCAATGTAGTGTAGCTGTAAAGGCCAACATTTTTTTTCTTTTTATTGGGTTTCATTCCGGTTGTACTGAAAAGTATTTCGAAAAAATGCATTTTGACAAGGGCGGGACAGTCAAAAATTGGACTCCAGTAGTGAAGGATGTCAAGCGCAATGCACAAAAGCGCAAGACGAGCTTGTTGACATCGGTCCACGAAAGCACGCGTTTACTCGGAAATTAAGCCTCTCTGCGTGCAAGCGCAACTACCCCCATTGCAGTTGGAAGAAGGAAATCAATGCTGAATTTCCTTCCAAGCATAGGACATTGCGTTCCGTTTAATGTCCAATGCATGCGAATTGGCGCGGAGCGCATGCCAAGCTTCATTGATGCTTGATTTGCAGCAACGTTAACGCGTCGAACAATTGATTGACCGCGCCCACCGACAGCTTGCCGAGGTCCACATGCTTCTACAACTTTTTCAAATCCGATTGTCTGTCAAATATACGGGGATCCGGAATCACGAATTAGGGGACATGCATGCGCCCCACATAGAGTGACCAGTTGCTTTGATGCTTTTGACACCTGTTGCAACAAATCTACAGAGTACAGGAGTAAGCCCTCAATCAACTGCAAGGGAAAATTACTGTCAATATTCGAATTGTTGTCTCACTTTATCATGATTCTTAGTCTTGCTTCTTAAAAGTTAGGGCTATTGTTAATTGAAGTTTGGCTTTTGAAGCCTTCTAACGTCACTCAAAGGTTGTGAGCAACGTTATCGTAACGTAGCGCGTTTTTGAACTTCATTTTGGGTCCCCACTCGCGTAAGCTAGAAGAACATATTTGACTGCAATAATGGGTACACCTCACTAGCGGGGCTTAAGTTAAGCCAAAACCAACTTCTCAGCCTTCGTCGTTTCAGATGAGTAGGTCTTGCGTGATTATCATTCAAGTTCTACCTGCAAGCAACAAGTTTATTCGCTTAACCTGAAGGGCTTAATCATGTATTCCCAAGAGCCTTTGTTCACCTATTCGGCTATTCTTTTCATAATCCTCCTTATTAATTGTAATATTTCGTTTAAGGGTAGAATGTTTAGCCGTCTTTGTGCGGTCACCACAAGTGCATGTTGAATAGTCTCTGCTTTCTACGCACTCTCTTGCCTTCGATTCAATCAAATATCCCGAGCAAATAAGAGCATAACAAAAGATTTTGAGAGGAGAAGCTCACTACTTGTGCTTGTTACTTTTACTCATCATTGTAAAAGCCCAAACTTATTGAGCTTCAATAATAACCTAGAGGGATATTCGGCAATGAGTCTACATGCTTGAAAGATTGTCCAATGGCGGAAACCAGGGAAAACACGATGGCGCGCAACTGGAGATTGCATATGTTTGAAACGCGATATCTGTCAAGTAATTCTATTGGCTTTCTGATGATAGTCACGCAAGAAGATGACATAAAATTTCCCACCATGCTGAAATAATAATTTTTTGTATCTGTAAACTGCCTTGGATGCAGCCGAAGGCGGAAATGGATCAATCGCGGAGTAAGACGCTTCAAATGAATAAGGTGTTTTTTGATTATTAATTCGTAAGTGCATCAAGGTTTACCGACCTGCATGAGCATCAGGCTTATTGTGAGCTTGTTTACATGTATTTTAGTCAAACATGCAGGATGCATGGGTGCAAATAGACATTTTCGAATATTCATTGGACCCTCGGCCCCTTAACCACTATGGTTCCTAAGCAGCTGTAAGGATTTCCAAATTGCGAGGGTGGTACATGTGGTACAAGTGGTAAAGTCCAAAGCCCAATTCCAAAGTATTTAAATACAGCTTTCCTCCTTCGGAAGTTTTTTACTTCAGACACTTTCAATTCCATCTTCGACTATGAGGTTCTTTGCTGTCGCCGCTGTTCTTACCTTTCTTCAAGTTTCTCTTGCCCATCCACTTCTCCGTAGAGGTGTGGTGCAGCCTGATGATGATCCATTCTACACTCCTAAGGAAGGATACGAAAACCTCAAGCTTGGTGAAATCATCAACTGGAGAAAGTCCCCAAATCCCTATGGAATTGCTATCTTCCAAGAAAAAATTGATGCTGCTTATCAAATTTTGGTTCGTTCTGAAGACTCTTTTGGTAACCCTAACGCTGTTATGACTACTGTTCTTATTCCATACAATGCTGACTTCTCCAAGATCTTGTCTTACCAAGCTGCTGTTGATAGTCCTGACCCTAACTGTGCTCCATCCTATGCTTTACAAGAAGGTTCTGACCCATCCTCATGGGTTAGCTCGCAGCTTGAGCAAATTCTTTCGGAAGCTGGCTTGTATGAAGGTTGGGTTGTTGTTTTACCTGATTTCTTGGGTCCAAAGGCTACATTCGCTGTTGGTCTTCAAGCCGCTCACGCTACTTTGAACTCTTTGAGAGCCGTTCTTAGCTCTGGTCAATTCACCAGTGTGCAAAGTGACGCCAAGATTGCCTTATGGGGTTACTCGGGTGGATCGCAACCTACTATGTGGGCCACTGCCATGGCTCCAGATTATGCTCCTGAATTGAACATTATTGGTGCCGCCGCTGGAGGTCTTCTCGTGAACCCAACTCATATTGCTGAAGTCGCTATGGGTAGTCCATTTGCTGGTCTTATTGTCAATGCCATCAACGGTTTCGCTAATGAATACCCTTGGTTCATGCAATTCCTCAAGAAGACTTTCTACCCAAGCATTCAACCCAAGTTCTTCAGCGCTGATAATCAATGTATGTTACCAAGTGTTGTTGACCATCTTTTCACCAGCTGGAACGACCTTTCACCATTAGGTAAGTCTATTTTACAAACCCCAGAAGTCATGAACGCCACAGGTACCAACAACTTGCTCAACTTGCAAGCTAAACCATCTGCTCCATTGTACTTCTACAATGCCAAGCCCGACGAGATTCTTCCAGCCGCCGATACCGATCAATTGTACTCCCAATGGTGTGGTAACGGTGTTTCTATTGAATACCACCAAGATTTGCTCAGTGAACATATTACCCAGCTGATTTTCGGTGCTGGTGGTGCCTTCTCTTGGCTCAAAGCTAGATTCAACGGTCAACCAGCTATTCAAGGCTGCAAGAAAACTTTCACCCTCTCTAATGCTTTGAACTTCCAATCTTTTGCTGGTTTCAATGATCTTATTATTGACGCCCTTAAGACCATTTTCTACCAAGACATTGGTCCTCAGTTCTTGGCTGTCAACCCAGCCCTTAAGAGCTTCGTTACCCTTCCATCCAAGGGTAACAACAGTAACGCTACAACCACCATTACTCAAAGTCCAAGCGCCACTAGCTTCTCCCCTGCTCAAGTTAGTGCAGTGGCTTCCGGTCAAGCCGCTTTGGTTAATGCCCCAGTTTCCTCTAGCTGAATTTATGTGACGATTTCGGCCTATTGAGGCATGGGTTTATATTTTTCGCAGGGTAATAAGTCCCTTTAAAGTGATTTACTAATTGTTTTCCCATGTAGAGTTTTGTTGAGTTCATAACTGTCCCTTAATCTATGGTATATCCGTTGATAAATCTAGTTCAGCGATCCATGACATCAATACGAATCAGATTTGAAGACAATAAGCTATGAAGCTTGACTTGAAGACCGCTGAAACATCAAATTTCGTTTAACCAAGCAATATCGTGCCATTAGCCCGATTAATTTTGAGGTTCATTTTTTCAGTTAAGCCCCTACCTCTCATCGATCCCAGTCTACCATTCTGGATTGGAAACTACCAAATTAAGCTGAATAGAGCCGCATTCTTGGGTTGACACGTGCGTCTATGCCCGTTTACTCAATTTGTACTGATTGAGGTGAATCTTCAAATAAAGTGTTTTCAAGCCACCATTTTTTAAAGTAGAGGGCTCTCATCTGGCCAGACCATTAGAGTTGATTCTTGGAGCCTAAATCATTTAAGAAGTCAAATCCAGCCAACTGATAAGCTTTTTTAATGTAGCTGCCCCTTGATATAAGGTTATATACAACTAATATTATAATTCCAATTCTACAGCTCTGACAGAATGCGGTTCCGTCGGGTACGAAAACATGCTACCCCTGATTTTGCCGCCAAGCAGGAGTCGCAGACACTTCCGCAACAGGCAAGCACTCAGGAACATTTCGTGCGTGCAGACTCCTTATCTTGCCTAATTGGGTATACGAAGACAGGTAGCTGACTGCTACTTTGTCTATCTATTATTAGTGGACGATCAAAGATGCTATTGTAATCAGATGTATCACATGATATTCGGAATGGGTTTCGAGACTAAGTGATGCAGCCATCTTGTACCGATGTCTATGAGAATACGACGGGAGTAGCTACATGAGGCATTGCGCAAATGATCTATGTAGAGCGATTACAGATTGCCAGATTAGCAGTGAGCAGATATACAGTCTCACTGACTATTTTGACGACCGAGCTTTGGGAGAATAATTGCTTCCCTCTGTTGGACCAAGTAAACACGCTCAAAATCAATTGTGTCGTTTTTTGAAGGTGGGGAACAAAAGTACAAGAATACGAACTTCCGTGCGCCCATCCACCGAACGATGCATGAAAGCACATTGGTATAATTTACTGATGGGTGACGACCATAGTCGGTAGGAGCCTATATTCGACCTTTACCGTAAACTTAGTGGCTCGTATGTCTTGTGGATCAGAATACTCTTTTCCTGGGTGTTTGTTCCTATTCCCTGGGTTGAGTTCATCGCATACCAGTGGATTGAAGGGTAATGCATCCCGAGGAATCTGATTATATTTGTTAAGATGAAAGGTTCGGCGCTCCGAAACTCACATGGGCTCTACTTCCGATTACAACTGTTGATTATAGGATATTGACAGATCCAAGTGAACTTTCCTCGAGAATTGCCTGATTGGGCAATGAGAAAGTCGGGAGAATTACTTAATAGGGTTAGTAGAGAGATTACTGTGGGGGCCACTTGCGTCCGTATTGCGCAGTCTGCTTTTGTTCGATGTCAATTGTTTTAGGGAAACGATAATTCGTTTAGGTCACAGGTCAGACCTCATTTACCTAATTAGGAAATTTTGAACCGATCATGTGACGGGTCGATGGGTGCAACAATCCTACGGAACCCTAACTGTAAGTTACATATGAAACGGCCCCAGAGAATCCCGGAAATCGATTGGAATAGCGGGAAACTATATAAAAAGGTGATATGCACATTTTACTCAAAAAAATATCCGTTAGTAGCTTCACTCGTTTCCAGCCATGAAGTTGCAGTCGTTGGTGCTTTTCATTTCCTTGTCATTGATCCAAGTGACCACTGCATTGTCGATCAGGAGTTTGATCACTGCCGGTAACATCACAGTCCCATCCGAAGACCCCTTCTACACACCCAAAGATGGCTACGAGCTGCTTAAACTAGGCGAGGTGATCAACTATAGAAAGATGAGCTCACCTTATGGTATTGTGGGATTCGAAGAAAAGATCAAAGGCGCTTATCAATTACTTGTTCGTTCTCAAGACTCTTTCGGTAACCCCAACGCTATTGTAACCACCGTTCTTATTCCATTCAACGCTGATCCCTCCAAGATTTTATCCTACCAAGCTGCAGTTGACGCTTCTGATCCAGACTGTGCTCCTTCCTACGCACTTCAGCTTGCTTCTAACCCAAGCACCTGGGTAACCACCCAAATCGAACAAGTTCTTTCGTCTGCTGGTTTGTGGGAGGGTTGGACTGTTGTTATTCCCGACTTCTTGGGTCCAAAGGCTGCTTTCGCTGTTGGCCTTCAAGCCGCCCACTCCACATTGGACTCTTTGAGAGCAGTTACTTCATCTGGAGACATTACTGGTGTCAATAAGGATGCAGAAATCATGCTCTGGGGTTACTCTGGTGGATCGCAACCAACCATGTGGTCAGCTTCCTTGTTCGATAGTTACGCCCCTGAATTGAACATTATCGGTGCCGCTGCTGGAGGTGTTCTCGTCAGTCCTACTCACATTGCCAATTTCACAATGGATGGTCTTTTTGCTGGTCTTATTGTTAATGCTATCAACGGTCTTGCAAATGAATACCCTGATTTGAAACAATTCGTGAAGGACAACTTCTACAAGGATGTCTTGGACAACTTCTTCGCGGCTAACCACAAGTGTTTAGTTCCAAGTGTCGCTAGTACTTTGTTCACCAGATGGGAAGATTTATCTCCAATCGGTGATCAATTGTTAGAAGCTCCGCTCGTCAAAAACATTACTGATCTCAACAACTTGCTCAACTTGAATGCCAAGCCAAGCGTCCCTATTCTCTTTTACAACTCCAAGGGCGATGAAATTATCCCTGCAGCAGACACCGATCAATTGTATGAGAAATGGTGCAGTGAAGGTGTTTCCATTGAATACCACCAAGATGAAACTGGTGAGCATATTTCGCAAGCATTCACTGGTGCAGGTACGGCCTTCAACTGGATTAAGGCCGCCTTTGCTGGTCAGCACAGCACCAACTCTAGTTGTCAAAAGACAACCGCTTTCTCCGACGCATTCACTCTCGAGGGTATCACCGGATTGGCTGAACTCATTGACGATGGATGGGGTACCTTCAGTGGTGAAAATATTGGTCCCGATGCTCCTTCTGATGAATCTAGCTCTATCACCATTAAAGCCACTGCTACTGCAACCTTGGCCACTTCTAAGGCTTCCAGCACCATCAATCCTGCCATTTCCAAGGTTTCGTCTGTTGCTACCTCGCTCGCTTCCAAAGCTTCTAGTATCTCCGCCTCTAGTGCTTCTGCTACTAAAGCCACTGCTTCTGCAACCTCTGCCTCTGCCGCCTCCTCATCTTCTGGGGGATCCTTTTTGGGTGACATCATTAATGACATTTTCTAAACATGAGAGTCATGGCTAGCATCACCAAAACAATTTATAGAGTCTGGTCCTCTAGTATACCATAAACGAAACTGCAAACAGTTTCACTATTTATCACACATAGATAATTCAAATGACGTTAATTATATGCTCGATTTTTCGCAACCACCTCAAAGCTCGTAATGGAGCGTTTTATGCAATGTAAGGAAAATATTAGTTAAGAGCGTTATTCATGGTACGAACCACTTTCAAGGAGCAAACGATAAAAATGGTGGAAGCAATAGAGTTTCAAATTCGTAGCTAGGAAACAGTGGACAGCTTTCGATGTATAATTTCTTCTATTTTACCTATTGTTGGTAGTGCTTAACCTAACGTTTTATATGGTTTACATTTCGTCAGATATTCGAAAATGCAATCATTAATGTAGGTGATTGACCACCAGTCACGAATACATTCTAACAGCTTCAACACTCATGCTGGTGATCAGAAGTGGACCTATATAAATCGGTCTTATAAATCGTTGAATACCCACTAATTCATCAATGAACGTATCACGTGCTAAATACAATCCATTAGGGCTTCTGACCTAGACTTAGTTTGATCATCGCACTATATACAGTTCACATCCTTTTTTCGCGCGCAAGTACCTAGCACGAGCCTCACTAGCTTCGTGCGAGCTCTAGAACGGCCCCTCGGTGTGCATACAGCGTTACCTCGCTAAATTAACAAACTTTCCCGCTAGCTCTCGCTAGCGCCATTCCGCGAGTGAGACCTGCCCAGCTCGCACTCGCACTCGCACCACAGCATCCCCATCAACCAAGCCGAAAATCTGTCTAAAAAAATTTCGGAAAATTTTGTATTAGACCTAGCAAACCAAACACTTCAAAATGGGTATGTCCAGACCGCCATCCGCAAAAAGCGACGAGACAAGGCTATAGAATGACTAGAGAGTATCAGCAAAGATGTCATCCATAGATACAGAGGGATTAAACGAAGTTTTGTCATTTCCATTTTTCCAATATTTCAAACACCGCCAAAGCGTTTACAGAGAAGAGATTCTATACAAAAATGAACAACTAGGCCAATTACCGACACCACCGCAAACTAGATCTTCTAGAGCCTTGTCCCAGCTCCAAAAGTGCATCTTACTAACATTTACAGGTAGAGTTATTCGTAACCAAAGAAAGGGTGCTGGTTCTATCTTCACCTCTCACACCAGATTGAGAAAGGGTGCTGCCAAGTTGAGAACCTTGGACTATGCTGAACGTCACGGTTACATTCGTGGTATCGTCAAGCAAATCATCCACGATCCAGGACGTGGTGCTCCATTGGCCAAGGTTGTCTTCCGTGACCCATACAAGTACAAGTTGAGAGAAGAAACTTTCATTGCCAACGAAGGTGTCTACACCGGTCAATTCATTTACGCCGGTAAGAAGGCTTCCTTGAACGTCGGTAACATCTTGCCATTGGGTGCCTGCCCAGAAGGTACCATTGTCTCCAACGTCGAAGAAAAGGCTGGTGACAGAGGTGCTTTGGGTAGAACTTCTGGTAACTACGTTATCATTATCGGACACAACCCAGACGAAGGTAAGACCAGAGTCAAGTTGCCATCTGGTGCCAAGAAGATCATCTCTTCTTCCGCTAGAGGTGTCATCGGTGTTGTTGCCGGTGGTGGTAGAATTGACAAGCCATTGTTGAAGGCCGGTAGAGCTTTCCACAAGTACAAGGTCAAGAGAAACTCCTGGCCAAAGACTAGAGGTGTTGCCATGAACCCAGTTGATCACCCTCATGGTGGTGGTAACCATCAACATATTGGTAAGGCTTCTACTATTTCCAGAGGTGCCGTCGCCGGTCAAAAGGCTGGTTTGATTGCTGCCAGAAGAACCGGTTTATTGCGTGGTACTCAAAAGACTTCCGATTAGATTTAACAGTTTATAGGAATATTGGGGTTTTTTGTTGTCGTGTTAATAAATATAAAACTAGTATTTTAAAGTAGCTATGAATATGATGTTAGTTTGGATGCAATGTACGAATGACGAGCGTAGCTCGGCAATCACTAGAAAGAGTAGCCTTGAGAGTTACTCTCTTTATTCAAAGGATTGAGATTCCGACATTTCAGCTCTGTGAGTTGCAATGAATCTGATTTTTATTCGGTGTATTCTTGCAATGTATAAATCTGTTTAGACAGTATTCTGTGAATGCTAGTTTGGATGCAATTTAGGAATCTGATTTATTGTGCAATTGGGATTTCTTTGGCAAGTTCTTCAGCGCTTACAACTTCCAAAGGAGCCTCAATCTCGCGTGCTGTTTCTTCTGAATTCTCGGTAGACCCGCTGCTGGGATCATCAAGCTTCTTCACATCAACATACTCAACAGGGCTTGATGCCTGGTATGCCGAATCGACCTTCAAACTATGAAGAACATCAACGCTGGCAGCAGTATCAGCAGCATCAACCGTAGCATTTTCATCAGGAGAGGGAACAACTGTTTGAGCACTACTTGATGATTCAACTTCACCGTTTTCTTCTTTATTCTTGGCCTTTTCTTGCACAATCGCATCATACCGATCCTTGAATGCTCTTCTCAAAATCACCGGTTGTTCGTTCAACCTGTGTCCCTTGAGTGAGTCAAACACATCTTCCAAATTTATATCAGTTGGGAAATTGATGAAAGCAGAGGTTTTGTTATTGTTGAAACTCAATCTGCTTCTACCTTTGGGTTTACGTTGTGAAATATATATTTCATTGACTGCGAAATCCTTGAAATAGACTCTGAGATCACTAACAGTCGTTTCACGAGGAAGCTTTGGAATGAAAAGAGTACTATCACAAAAAGTTGCCTCAGTTTTAACACGATCAGAGCCTGGTGTGACTCCATCAGAAGCTTCTGCAGCTCTGGATGCTCTTCTATGCAATGAAAAACGTTTTTGCGCCGTGATTGGCTTGTGTTTCTTCACAGAAAGAGTGTATCCGTTGAGTTTCAGTCCATGAAATTTGGAGATGACTTCTTCAACCGTAGATTCTTCAGCAAACTCGGCATAGGCGATCCCCAAATGCTTTTGGCGGCCGTTAGAGAATCTAACAGTGTGGGAAGGAATGAGGACTCCCAAGCTAAATATTGTTAGTAACAACGACCATTTGCTATTCTGGTGATTACGAACGGGCTGAACTCTTTGAGGTGCTCTTCAAGATCTTCCTCGGTGGTGTAGTAGTCTAAATTCTTGATATAAACCCGGTTCTTCATTATGGCGATTAAGCTATTAGCGCTATTTAATTTTGCAACAATTGAACATTACTGTGCGCGCTCACAAATAACTTCATAGGCAAACATTGAGACAGAAATTTTACAGTAACTACCCAATTCAAGAAGAATCAGATTTGATTTCAGAACTGAACTCAGTTTGATAATACAGGCTCGTAGAATATTGAGGTTAAATCGAGGGACGACATGGTCGTTACATTTTTTTCAGTCAGTAAACCACATGAACTATATTAACATTATACAATGATTATGTAACAATTACACTGTAAGCCTAAGCAGATTCAGCTCTAGCCTTGGCAAGGGCCTTGGCGGTACCGTGCAAAGCGTATCTGTGGTTTCTCTTGAACTTAGCGTCAACACCCTTCAAAGATGGGTACTTGTGGGTCTTAGGCTTCTTGATACCGTTCTTGTGGGCCTTCTTGGTTTGGTTGTGGGCGGTATGGTTCTTGGACTTAGACATTTTTCTGATTTGTTAGTATAGTTTCGATTGAATGTGCAGACGTTTATGAATGTGTAGTTATGGAAGTGAAAATGAATCGGCTTGTGAATTTGCTTTGATAACGATCTAATCGAGCCGTTGTTCGACTTGTATCTTCCTAGTTGACAGTTGGAGTCTATTATTCGATGATACTAGTGATTCGAACCTCAATTTTCCTATATCAATCTTTCAATCTGGACTCAATCTTTGATGTGGATGACTTCATTGCTGACTCGATTTTGGATGAATAGCTCTTCTTGACGCGGGGATCACGGTGGAATCATAGCCGTAGCTAGCGACACATTCATGGTATCTGACGTTCAGTTTGGTGTAGACATACCCTAATAAGTTGCAGTAGTGAAAGAAAAGTTTCAGAAAGTAAAATTAACTATATTGAGAGTGTCGGCGAGTGCGAGGGGTGGATGAGGGTAAAAAATTTGCAGAGTGCACAGAGGAGCACGTGCAAAATAAGATAGTCACGTGCAAAGGGTCTCAAGCCCTAACACTACCATACAACAAGACGAAGTACCCTTTCTAGCTTTCTATAGTAGAGGTAGTTAACGCTCTCTGAATGGGTTCTAGTAGGTGATTAAGTCTCTGGCTACTGGTTAGATTAGGAGTTGAACGCTTAATTTACGAATTCTAGTTGGTGATTAACGTGAAGTGTGATATTATTGTACAAGCATTAAATAGAACTAGTTGGTTGGGGCAACGTCGAGGGCCTTAGCTCTCTTGGCCTTCTTTTCGACGGCCTTGGAGCCCATGATACCACCACCCCAGTGTCTTCTGGAGTCTTCGTACTTCTCGATGAAGTTAGCGTTGATGGTAGAAACCAACTTGGCCAATTCAGCTTCGTCAGCAGAGTTGACTTCAGTCAAGGCAGCGACAGAAGAGGTCTTCTTGTGAACCAAGGTACCTAATCTGGCCTTACCCTTGATGATGGCGTATGGGACACCCATCTTCTTACACAAAGCTGGCAAGAAAACGACCAACTCAATTGGGTCAACGTCGTTAGCGATCAAGACCAACTTAGCCTTCTTGTTTTCGATCAAGGAAACAACGTGGTTCAAACCGTACTTGACCACGACTGGCTTTGGAGAGACGTCCTTGGCAGTCTTACCTTCAGCGATGGCAGCGGCTTCCTTGGTCAATCTTTCCTTCTTTTCAGCAGAGGTTTCTGGTCTGTACTTGTTGAACAACTTGATGGCTTGAGCAGCAGTGTTCTTGTCCAAAGTGTTTTGGAATTGAGCGATGGCTGGAGGAACCTTCAATCTCAAAGACAAGATCTTCTTTTGTCTTTGCAATCTGACGTATTCTGGCCACTTGACGAATCTAGACAAGTTTCTCTTTGGTTGGATGGCTTGGCCAATACCGAAATTCTTTGGGGTAGACTCGAACAATGGGTTCTTAGTAGAGGCGGTGGCCTTAGTCTTGGTGGCCAATGGCGCTGGAGCAACTTTCTTGGAAGGCTGTGTCATTGGGTTAGTTTCAAGCTATTGCTATGTTGTAACAATCACTCAAATCCGAAAAAAACACCCTACAGTATCAAAATGATACTCAGCCTGTGCCACAAGAAGTGAAGCACATTCTTCATGGATATTCGCTAGCGAAGCATCCAATCTTGGTTATTCTGAATGAACAGAACTTTCCAGTAGAACTACGAACTGCATCACTCCTCGCGCACAACCTTGTTATTTGATTGTAGGGGGTATAGCGGGAAGGAGGATGTTGTTCCAACGTCTGATTATGGACTTACCATTTTTAATTGTTAGAGAAGAAAAGGTTAGTGAAGAATTTTTTTCAGTACACTCAAAATTTTTCAGTACATTTGGTGCGGTGGTACTGAAATGTACGCTTTGCGGAACAGATTATACACATCCATTTGGCTGCGAATCTGATACCTATTTTACTTATAAATATGTCTTTATTCGTTACCAAAATGATTATATATGGATAGACATTGATTTCTTTACCAAACTTGATTAATCTCAAATAACTCGATTCTCTTAGTTTTATCCACCTCCAAAGCTTCACGTACAGAGGCTCGCACATCGTCAACCATGGCTGGATGTGCGCAAGTATTGAATGCAATCGACTTGCGGGTATTGGCGACTTCACCAAGAACGATCTCGTTAATGTTTGGTCTGCCTGGTCTGATATCAACATGGCTAAGTTTCTGGATTGTACTCCAGTCGTCAGGATTGACTCCTTCAAGACGAGATTTATCTTCTTTTGCCAAAGAGTACCCATTGTTGCTAGCCATGCTGGTGACATAGATGATCACATCGACTGCGGTATTGTCCAAAGCCATCAACTCATCCATAAACCAGTGGGTAGAGGAAAGATCACGAATGACCCAGTATAACTTGTAGACCCTCTTGGTGTCGATAAATCTTCTTGAGAGCTCGTGCACATCTTGGAAAATTCCGGGCATACCATTACCACCAGCCAAGAAGATGGCGTTGTCAAATTTGTGAACAGGTACAGGACTTCCATATGGACCCTCCACCATCACTTTGTAAGTACCCTTGTTGCCACGAGCACCAATCAATTCATTATAGACAGTACGTGTAACACCACCTTTGACCTTCATGTAGAAAGTGATAGTACTTTCGCGAGTGACAGAATCCACGAAACTAAATGGGTGCGATTGCCAAAAATGGGTTGGTGTCAAGAAATGGATGAATGCATGCGATCCTGGGTATGGTGCCCACCAATTTGGACGAGAGACGGTGACTTTAACAGTGTCTCCACCAATCAACTCAATATCAGCGGTCCGCACACCAAAAGCAGCGAGCCTGATAAGTCTGACCAAACGATCAAAGACCCAAATCACAACTGCAGCGTAATGGAATTGGGGATAGCCTTGGGCAGTGGTGTGACGCCATCCTCCCACTATGAAAAAGACGCCCAAGACAATATGGATCAAAAGGAACACTTCATAGTGGTTGCTACGGAAGTATTTCATACTTTGAAATAACATCAAGCAACCAGCAGTCACGGCCAAGACTCCAAAGATGATGTTTTGAGATTTAATGGTTGCGTTGTAGTATCCTTTTTGAATACTGCTGACGGACTGTGCTACACCGTGGAAGAAAAGAAGGGCCATCATCATCCGACCCATCCACCTGTGGATGAGAACGAAACGAGAATAAGACCATCCTGTCGCAACTTGTAAGATATTATTCCTTCCCGCGAAAAGTATCATCACTGGCATCCCCCAAAGTGCAATCAAAGCAGCTCTATTGGCATGGGTAGCTAAAGCATATCCTGGATTGGGAACAGTATTGGTCGCGACAAAAATGGCTGCAAGAACGGCCCATCCCAAGAGAACAACTGTCTCGAATCTAAGCGGTACCATCCATTCCAAAATGAATGATTTGGACTTAGCATGTGTATGAGAGCCAGTTGGGGCTAAAACAAAATGCTTGCGGAACCAGTTAGAAAACAGTCCATGGATGGATTTGATTAAGTTTGGCGCAAGATAATAAGTCCAATGGTGGACGGCAGCAATCAACAACACAAAAAACCAGTATCCTGTCATGATCACTCCATAGTACACTGTCCAATTGTTGGTAAGGGCTTGGTTGGCATCTCTCTGAAAGGTCAGCTGTATAAGCTTTTGTGGGAGCACAATTGGCTCATACATGAGGGGTTTTTGTTTAAGAGTGGTTGCATTGACCAAACGGCTGGAAGCGTTAGCGTACGATTCATCCACAAGTTCTTGGGTCAAGCCAGGACAGCCTCCTATAAACAGTTCCATGTAAACGGGTGAATCGAAATTATCGGCAATGCAGTGAACCATTGAACCTAAAGCAGGTTGGTTATTGACATCGCAAAAGTATAAAAGACCATCAGTATCGTACTCACAGAAACGAGCAAAGGATGCAAGTAAAGTGGCACATGTTTGAGGTCCCAAGTCTGCTTTATGGCTAACCACCAAGGCTCCAGCCGCATAGTGAGTAAAGATGAATAGAAGAGCGATTCTGAGGAACATTGATAGTGGAGACTTTACAATCCTTCACCATGGTCGATCTATATATATATGAGAACCCGTGCCTCCAAAATCAATCACGGGACGGATAGTGTCTGAATTCGAAGGCAATCCGGTGCCTGAAAGAGCCAAACATTTGCAGTCTAATCACTCACTCAGCCTCGCGAACAATACGAAAAATAGCAGTACGAGCACCGGCGACGTTGGGGAATACTCATTTGTAAGCAAACGGCTGAACTCCGAAAATAGAGAAGCTTTCACAATAAGAACGATTTCAAGACATTTGTGGAAAGCTTGTTATACTCCTCACTTTTACAATGGTCTAGACTGTATCAAAATAAAATTTATGATATCTGTATCTGCTAACGTAATTAACAGTAGATTCAATCCCCAGACAAATTTTAAGGGTGGCTGGAGAAGAACTTGGCAGGGCCAGGGCTTTTGGTCCACGTCTACGACTGGCACGAAAGCGTGGAAGATACAGGATCGAGAAGGTGAATCTCACACAATATGCAGATCGCGGCTATACGGTACGTTTTGGGGAGAGGGGATAGTGGCGAAGACGATGCATGGCAATAGTGTACTGGTCAGGGAAAACCGTTGCTGATCACAAGCATCAAAGCTTGGAACTGACAACTTTGGCTTGATACCAAGAAAACCACTGCCACCTTCTAATGTCAGGGGAATTAAAAGCGACAGTGCCAAGATTGTTAGTTCCAATGTTCAAGGCCTGGAAGCCACATTTTTGCTCAATACACTCCTTAAGAGTAAATTAGTAGTGATTACTTGAAAACGCTTCCTTTCGCCGCAGCAACGGTTTTGACTTCTATTGCGGAAGTGCGCATCGAAAAGCTTGGTGTAGTCATTTTTACAAATTCTCTCTTTGTCTTTACTAAGCGGCGAATCCCATTGGGTATTATTCTCCCACGCTCAATTGCCAATCTCCTAGGGAGGCATGCCCCCACGCTCGATTTGAGGTTAATGTGGCTTAATTGATCGAGGAATGATCTGCCGTACCCTTTTTTCGCAACCATAAAATAATAAGCCCCCTACGAGTCAACTGATTTGAGCAAGCCAAGATCCCGAACCAGGTTCTGGGAGTTATACTTGAGGCCATCAATTACAGGACCTAGTAATCGGTATTTCTGGTGAAGCATTCAGTCTTGGACTGAAGGATGATCGCCGGGCTGTGTGGTTTTGAGGCTGTGGATCTTGGCTCCGGTGATAAACGGAGATCGCATTATGGGCAAAATAGGCGGATTAGGAAAGATAGTTTCGTGCTCTTGCACCAAGGGAAAACCACGGAGATTTGAGATTTGTCACTACTGTGCGTATGTATGCAATAGATGTGCTTAGAAGGCTGTGTGTAGCGAGTCGTCAATGCTGTTGGATCGATCACCCGAATATTTTCGGATGTTGAGCATATGAAGGGACAATAGAGATAATACGATGGGGTCCGTTCAAAATTATTATTTCTTGCATAATAGGGTCACTTACGATGAGGTCAGTTCTATATTTATCGTATCTTGCATAGTATTGTTCCATAATTGCTAATAAAACTGACCGATGATGGTAGATGTTGAGTCAGGCTAATTATACCCAAAGTAGTAATAAAGTGATTGTACTCGATGAATGCTCAATATTCGAGTTTTCCAACAGCAAATCTCCGAGCTCACCAACCCCAAGGCTACTGGGGAAAATTACCTAAATGGTTAATCTACGACGATACCGCTCAAGTTACCTAAACGGTAAATCTACGATGCGAGACATGGGGACTTCAGGGATTTCAGAGTATTTCGCACCCAACCTCGATGACGTAAGCAGACATGTGACGTACCCCACTCATTAATCATGTGCAAATCAGGACTATGAACCTGAAAACATCAACGCCATGTCCGAGAAGTACGAGCCGTCAATTGTCGCCGGCTTCGAGCCTTCAGAGGCCCAGGAGTTGAAGTTGGCCTCCAATTCCAATCTCCTCGCCGAAAACCCGATTTTGGCGTCTGCTTTATCCCAAATTTTCCCCTATTTATTGCTCATAGACAGTTTCCTCGAAATCGTCACCTGGACTAATGACGACCCCTACCAGAACTTCTTGTTGGTGGTGATATATTCGTGTATTGTGATGTGGTGGGGTGTCTTGAGCTGTGTGATTTTACCCGGATTGATCACGATCACTTTTGCATGTATGGTGTGGTCCATCACTTCTGTCATTTATGACTCCAGATTTGACGAAAAACCCACCATTGACGAGGTGCTCTACACACTTCACAACATCACAATTCGCTTCGAGATGCTCTTGAGACCCGTCCAACATATCCCCTTTGCACTTAAAAACTGGGCCAAAATATTTTTCATGGCCATCATATTCACCCCTTTCCATTTGCTTCTCATGAAGACAGTCTTGCCTCCACAACGCTTTGTATGGATAGTGGGCCTTTTTGCACTCACCTACCATTCGCCTTGGTCGTTCACTGCCCGTCGGTTGTTGTGGAGATCGGTCTATGTCCGTGTCTTTGCCTTTTATGTCACTGGCCTCGATATCAAATTGTCGCGTCATAAGGATCCTACGGAGTTCAAAACGGTGTCGAGAATCCAAAGCCCCAGCGTCAGTGATCTGGAAGATATCTCGAAGATCCAAGTTCTCAGTGATTTCCGGATTCTCAAAAAATCGATTGTGTCGTCCACACAATTGAAACAGGTGGTGGTTTTCGAAGTTTTGGAGAACGAGAGACGTTGGATTGGTTTAGGTTGGTCCTCCCATTTGATGCCCCACGAGCGCTCGAACTTCTGCTTTGAAAAATCAAAGAATCCCGCAACCGCAGTCCTGGATAAGAGTGGAGATGATTTCCCATTCCCGGTATTCGAGGACGATATTTACAAGTACTCCTGGGGCTGGCAGGACTCCAAATGGGAGCTCGACTTGAGCTTCAACTCAAGTGCGTCTTCTGACGGCTGGATGTACTATGACAGTTCGTGGCTGAAACCAAGAGCTACAGATGGTTTTTCGAAGTATACCCGGGCCAGAAAATGGACCAGAAGAGCCAATCTTTTGATAGATAAGCATGACACCGTCTACGACGAGTAGAAAAGTATGCTTGTGGAAAATGAACCAGGAGAGCAATGATAGGACACTGTCTACGAGGAGTAGAATTGATGATAATGAATATGATACGTCACGCTTGTAGATTCTTATAATGAATACGATACGCCACAATTGAAGATTTTGACAAAAATGCTTCATGAGTATGATCACGAGTATTATTCAACTCGTAGAATATGAGGAAGAGCATATTTTATACTCTAGATTATGATACTAATTTTTCACGGTTCTACATTACGATAATAATACTCCTCACTGTGGACCATACAACAACCTATGATACTTCACTTGTAGCTTGATAAGGACACCCTCCCACATCTGTCATCGCATTATTCTGAAGTACTATCAATTACTGTTACTGATCATATACACCTTTTATTTGCAGACGGTGGTGCAAAATCGTCTCAATTTGGGGGCCGCATTTCCTCGCAGCCATTGAATATCACTGCGCACTAGAAAAATTTTCGTATTTTTATTTTATCTACACCATCATGAAGTCCAGCCAAAGCACCACAGACCCGTTAGCTCCAAAGGAAAAGGACCAAGGAGCCCGTGTGAGCGGCAAGGAATGGAAGGTCAAGAAACAAGCTTTCAGAGTGAAAACTTTTAGCGTGAAAAAGTCTCCATTTGAGCAAAGAGAAGAAAAGAAGCTTCAAGAAGAACAATTCAAGCAGAGACTTAAGGATCTCAAGGATGAGAAGGAAAGCATCAAACAGGCCAGAATCGCCGACTTGAAGAGAAGAAGAGAAATCAAGGAAGAAAAGGAAAGACACGAGAAGATTGCCGCCAAAATGAGTGCCAAGAAGGCCGAAAGATTGAGAAAGAAGGAGAAGAGAAACAAGTTGTTGAAGGAACGTTAAGGTTTCTTCCAATATTTTGTCGATACATTCCACAAGTTCCATTCACAAGTTTCATTTACAAGTTTTGGTGCCGTTTTTCAGGGAAGACGATCTGCATTTATCCTTTCCACCTTCATTTCATCACTTCCCAAGGCCCTCAAACATTACAATCTTTAGCATTACAGAAAATATGAATACCACGCCAACTTCGGGACCTATTTCAGCCCCGTTACGTTCTGCTGGCTTTCATTAAATCATCCCGGCCAATAGCCAGCTCATCGGTGTCCTGCGCATAGCACAATATGTCATTCTGGTTGGGCCACGCATACCAAAGATAGGAGCAACAAAGTGCATTGCAACGACTGAAATTATTTGGGTCGACTGCTCCAGCATGAGCTTTAAGCTCGTGGCGTTCTTACAATACCTATATTAACTAATCCTGTAGCATATATGAGCAATAAATTGGTTTGCTTGCGTTTTTGAATGAAATGTGCATGCAAGGAGGCAGTCAAGGGTGGCGCCCATAACTCAGGGGTTACCCGGACATTTGCGCGCTACTATATAAGGAGAGCGAGGTCCGCAACTTTTTGGCTCATACTCTGGTGATAAGTATCCTGTATATTAGTTGCCGGTATTTTTTGTGTCACTTCTTTTGTGTTCATCGTCGAGATCACTATCTGTTTGTGGGGAAACATATAGGATACGATTGCTGGCGGTCTATATAGTCTGCAATACACATTAATTGACGGATTGATTAGCAGTTACTGCAGACATCAGAAGTTGATCTTGGGATACATTGACTTGTCTATCTCATCCGCATATCTCATAACTCATAAAAGTCATCATGGACTCCTTAAAGTTACCAACCACTGCCGCTCAGGCAAAGGCATTCACTGCTCCAAACTCATTGTTATTTCCTCAAGGTATAGATGGTGAAAACAAGATGGACCAACATCAGGGCACTCAAGATGTCACTGAACACATTCCAATGAAAAAGGAAGAAACTTCAGATGTGATTGAGCCTAAACAAGATGAAGATGACGGTGCCACCTCTGGTATTGTGCCAACCTTGCAAAATATTGTTGCCACTGTCAATTTGGATTGTCGTTTGGACTTGAAGACCATTGCCTTGCATGCTCGTAATGCCGAATATAATCCTAAGCGTTTCGCTGCCGTTATCATGAGAATCAGAGAACCTAAGACAACAGCATTGATCTTTGCTTCAGGAAAGATGGTCGTTACTGGTGCCAAATCTGAAGACGATTCCAAATTAGCTTCAAGAAAATACGCTAGAATCATTCAAAAATTGGGTTTCAATGCCAAGTTCACCGATTTCAAAATTCAAAACATTGTGGGTTCTTGTGATGTCAAATTCCCAATTCGTTTGGAAGGTTTGGCCTTCTCGCACGGAAATTTCTCGTCTTATGAACCTGAATTGTTTCCCGGTCTTATTTATAGAATGGTGAAGCCCAAGATTGTCTTGTTGATTTTCGTCTCCGGCAAAATTGTCTTGACTGGTGCTAAGCAAAGAGAGGAAATTTATGCTGCGTTTGAAGCTATCTATCCTGTGTTGAGTGAATTCCGCAAGTCTTGAACAAAACTGTACCATATCACCATCTTTAAAACTTCAACACCATAGATCATTCATTGTATTTTAGTCCAGTTTATTTCAGGGGGGGTTATTCGATTTGATTTTTTTTTTAACGTACCTTTCAATTTTTCTTTATTACTCAATAGCATGTTGAAGGTGACTTCTAATCATTTTCATGACTTGGTGCAAGATCAAGCCCTGTACTTAAAGATTTATAAATCCTTTAATTGAAGGTTCAAGTTCATTTGCTCGTAGATTTCAATAAGATTAATAAATTCTGTAATTGAAGGTTCAGGTTTCATTTGTTCGTAGATTTCATGAAGAAGTTACCAATATCCCGCTGGCCCTCTTTTCGTGCTGGCTTTCTGCTAACATAAGTGAGAGTACTGCGCTTAGCTGTAGACTCTGTCGTACCCAGTTTCTTTTTATCTTCAACAATCTCAGGTTTTGTCGTTTCCAGTTTCTGTTTTTTGTCAGTAGTCTCTGGCGTTGTCGTTCCCAGTTTTTGTTTCTTATTACTTTCACTAGTCTCAGGTGAACTGCTGGGTCTCTTGGAAAAAAGCAGTGATATGTCTCTCATTTTTGAAAGCTTGTAGTAATGCTTGGCTTCGAATGCTATTTTTTTGGGTTCTGTGGGTGCCGATATTGTTGGTTCGGGATCCGGATGAAGGAAATCAGTAAAGATAGGACAATGGTCGGAGCCAAGAAGAGATGCCCAAATTGATGCCAAAGTCACCCGGCTCAAAATATTAGGGCACGAGCACAAGATCAAGTCTATTCGAGAGCCGAAGTTCGACGCTCTGGCGTTGGTCATGGTGTTCCAAACAGTATAGATGTTCATTTCTCGTCCTTGGATAAAACGGGTTGTATCATAAAGAAACTGCGTTTCTTTATTCAAGACCGATTTTGTTAGGCTCAAATCGTTTTTCAAGCCACAATAGACATATTCATTCAACAAACTCCGTGCTGGAGTTGAGGTCTTGAAGCGAACACACTCCTCGTAATTTATAGACTCGAATGTTGGGCCTGAAGTTGCAGAAACAACTATTAGTTGTTTCGCGCGCTCGCTCATTCCTTCAGCGGAGTCTATCAAGTCTAGACATACGTTGATGTCTCCCATGATAATCACCTCTTTTGAGCATTCGAACTTCAAGCGGTGTGCTCTCTGGAGCAACGTCTTGAGAAACATGAGCCTATATGCCTCGCCTTCTTCCGTGCCCATGGAATTAGCGGGACAGTAAAGCGAAAATACCACCACATTGCACGCGAGCTCTACTACCACGCACCGGCCCTCGCTATCAAGATGGAGGGCCGATTTTTCATCGATATCAGGGTAGCCTCCGATCCCGTCCGGCGAGTCACGGTAGGTCGTTGTAGATCCTGGATTACTGAGATATCCAGTGAGCCCCTCCTCGGCTTTGAGAACTGTTAGTCCGCGTTTTACGCCCTGCGTATCTTTATCAGTCGGTATTCTGACGAATAGCCCCACTCCACTATAGCCCTTCTTGACTTTGGGTAGAGAGATGAACAGTCGATAGTTGGCGAGATGGCCGATATTGTTGAGCGTTCCAAGGTTCGCTGGTGTCACTTTGAGTTCCTGGAGACTGATGATATCGGCCTCCATAGCGGTAAAAAGAGCGTTGAGATCATTGTTCATCGAGGTCCATGGATGGTAGTTGAATACGGTCTTGACGCCGTTGACGTTGAACGAGACGTATCGCACCGTCCCCGGCAGACGGGGAGCGATGGAGTCTAGAGGGGACATGGAGAAGGAGGGTAAAAAGGCATAGTCCGTAACTGCGATGGCACTCGTGCCGCGACCCAAATCGTGAATAGTAACAGAATTGACAATTTATCTTCTGAAATTCCACCAAGAATATACGAGAAGAAGTTCTACCAATATACTAGAAGAAATTCTAGCCAAGGTAATTGTACAGGGAGAAACTCTACCAAGAATATACTAGGAGGAATTCTAACCATGGTAATTCTACTAAGATATATTCTAACCAGAGTAATTACCCAGGAGTTCTCCAGAAATTATTCTTTTACAAGTAATAGTTATCTTCGTATATATCTGTCTCTCAAAATGGAGTAAGCCATATCACTTAATCACTGTTATTAGTTTCAGACTGTTATTATCTAACGTCTCACTAACTAAATAGAAGGATTTAACCTAAATAGTCTATTATCACAATCAAACCCGCTACTCACGAGCTTCGAATTGGCAATATTGAACCTGCACATCTGGTGATTTTGCCTCCACGCTGCAGCAGATTTCGGACTCAAACATTTTCAACAAGACCCCTGTTTCTATCGCTACGCGCAAATCCCGGTTGCAACGAGGTTCGGAAATTCCGCCACAGTATCGACCCACTTCTACAAACTACTTCAATTTGTACTTCTTGGAGTACCGTGGAGGGTGTGTAGTCCTGGGGAGTCTCGTGAAGAGACGCGTCTCTTGCCATCGTAGCAATCTAAGAGATCAGCTCTTATCTAAACGGACATTGTGCCTGGTGTGGAGGTAATTATAAAGACAATACAATAATGTCTATTCTAAGGAGCGGAACCTAAAGTGGCCGCATGTCGTCGATATTTTCTGCAAATGTCGCGTGGCCCGCCTTTATTGTAAGCGTGCCTCCTATATCGTCTAGTCAATAATACTTGTCAGAAAAGACGCGTCCTCGTTGTTCTTTAAAAGTCTTGACCTGGCCTATATTTCAACGCTTTGCCTTCATCGTTGCCTATATTCCCCATCACTCACTCTGGAACCCGGTGGAATCTCCTATACCGCTCCTTTACCGCCGTCGCGTCTCGCCCACTTATCAGACGTGTAGAAAAAAGATCAACAAATTTAATTCTGCTCGACACCGCCTAATAACTTAGTTTCGTCCCATCACCACCACATAACAACTCAGTCTCCAAATAATCTTACTCTCGCTCAACCCATCATGATCGACGCAGACTTGTTCATCAAGAACTCGCCGTTCCGAATGACCCACAATGACTCCTCCTCCAGCTACAACTTATCCAACACCACGCCCGACCTCCTCAAGTTCCAGTTGCAAGAACAATACCGCAACAAGTTGAACGAATTGAAGAGCGACGCCCCAGCTGGCGACTTCAACTTGCTCAACATGCAGTTCTTGGAGGATTCCTTCAACCTGCACTTACAGTCCAACCTCGACTCCGGTAATATCACTCTCAACGAGTCGTTGCCCAGTCTCAGCTCGTCATCCACCGAAGACGAAGACGACTTTGAGATCGAATCCTTCATTCTCAGCAACTCCACCAAGCCTGATTACCTTAACTTGAAGGTTTTAATCGAAAACTCCATTTTGGACACTTCCAAGATAAACAAGGACTCAATCCTCTCTTTAGCAGGCCTTCGCTCCCTTAAAGACTTGATTGAACAGAAGAAGGAATTGCAACAGTACCTTGTCTCCAAGATTACCATTTCACAACAGTTTATTTCTAGCATAATATTGAAGCAACCAGAAGATGACGAATTGGATGCCGCTTTATTATTGAAGATTTTGAAGCTGAACACCTCGCTCCAAGATCAGTTGTTGTCCACAAACAGGGAATTGGACTCTTTATCCATCAAGTTGAATAATCATAACTTGGCATGCTTGGTTTTGGGGTACGTGGAAGATGTCAAGATCTCTTCAGCAAATAAGGATTTGAATAATTTAACGAAAAGCAATGCCCAGATGTCGTCTCCTTTCTCCTCACCTAGAAGATTGACATCTGCAACCTCTCCCAGAAAGACTATGCCTTCTGACGTGATCTTCAAATCGTTTGATTCCTTATTTTCTCACATTGCATCCATCGCTGCCCAAAAGAACGTTTCATTACCCTCCCCACCATCACCATCTAGATCACAATCAGATACTATTCAAGCCAGAACAAAATGGGCTCAACAATGTATCGATGCCATTCTTAATAGCGAAGGTGCTCAACCTCCAATTGTGCACAATGATAGACCAGAAACCCCAACTGGCGAACTCGTCAGCAATAGCAAATCCGATACCTCGATGGCTAAGAAAGATATGTCGTTTTTCAACGACTCATCATTCCTCTCTTCGAACTCGCCATCAAGAGGAAACCTCACCCCAACCGATAAGATGTTGGCCGAGTATAAAACAGCATTGAACGATATGAGATTTTCTCATCAGTACTTGACCAAAGAATACGAAATATCCAGGGATAGTTCGATGAAATTGATCCAAGAATACCGCAAGAGAATCACCCAATTGGAGAAAGAATTGCATTCCATCAAGACCTCTTCTTCCAGTACCAGCCCATTGCTCATGAATGGCAACCCTGATGATTTGGTTGGAAAGGACAAAGAAATCTTCAGACTTCGTAAAGAATTAAATATTCTCAAAATCGACAGAATCGGCACCAAGTCTATCAACGGCAGTTCGTCTCAACTTTTATTGACATCACCAAGAGTGGCGCAGGGAGCCTACGATTCACCTATTCTCTCTTCATCTACTACATTCAACGGCGCTACAGGCCCAGCGATATCGCCCGCCACTGGCGATCTGTTGACACCTGACGGCATCACTCATGGCGAAGACGAAGATGATTCTCAACTGATAGCGAGCGGCTTGTCATTGACCAGACCCACCTCGGGGACTGGCTATAGTGGAAGCTCGGGAATGAGTAATGGCATTTTGAGAAAAGAATTCAGAAAAATTGTCAGTGACATCCAAGATCAGCATGAAGTGGAGCTCAGTGAAGAGAGAATCCAGAGGAGGAACCTTGAATCTGAAGTTGAAAGATTGAGGGCGCAACTCAATCAATGATGTATCTATAGAGTTTTAAATATGTATTATATGTTCTTATCTGGAAATCAAGAATCAAGTAGAAATTATTTGAAAATTATAAGCCAAATCCATTGAAACATGCTCTATTCACAGATTTTCAACGCCGAAGTTTGAAAGTTTGTCTTCACGATTTCTCCGAGTATTGAAATCTTGTGGTTCTGAAATATGGGACTATTTAGAACAAGTTTGTCGCATCATCACCAATTTTTTGAGTTTTCAGGCAGATGAAATGTATCAACCAAATAAATTCTCAAATGAATCACTGTGGCTCTGTAATTATTTAATAGGACTCTTTAAATTTCATAAATTCTATAACTTTAGTAATTAAGCTTATTCAGTAATCAGGATGTCTCTTTTGGTGATATATTGTCGCGCGATGGATACGCATCTAAGACGTATCTTAGACGCGCCTTTACGATAGCCACTTTTGATAGTTACGCTTCATTACAGATCACATGCACGAACAAGGTGGCGGGCCCAACTACCAGGAGCTCTTCCAAAGAGGGTACCAGACCGGGAGTGACGTTAAGAGAGGTCCCACACCCGACCAATCGGTCCAGATCAACAGTTCTGTCTTGACTGAGTATATGAAGACTCCTGTTAAGAGGAGTGGAAGAGGAAATGAAAGAGTGGGAAATGGAACAGAAATAATAGAAACTTCAATAGAGAATCAGAATCAAGATCCAATTTCAAATTCAAATATGGAGATTCCTATAGAAAATACGAATCTAGGAGGTCCAGTCCCGTTGGAAAACCCTCTCGAACACATAAGCTTACAAAATCCAATCCCTCAAGCTACAATGGTAGGTGGAATACCGATCACTGTACAAGCACCTATGAGTGAAATACCTATGCATTCCGGATCACATCCAAATTCTGTCAATCATATAAATTTGGTCAATCCTATCAATCCAGTCAATCCTATCAATTCAGTCAATAATACCACCAATTACCAAGCCAGTCATCCCGCAGATCCAGTCAATCATGCCACTAACACTACCAATCTTCAAATAAACCAATCGGCCGATTTACAGGGTCCAACCAATTTCCAAGGTAATATCCAAGATCCAGGCAATTTTCAAGGTAATTTACCAGGTCAAACCAATTTCCAGGGTCCAACTAATTTCCAAGCTACATCTAATATACCGATGTATCGTCCGCTCTACGAGCAAGTCCATCAGGCCCAATCGGATGGAATAGACTCCAAAATCCACAACTTATTGATGATTTCCAATAATTTCACCAAGAAAGCACATTCTATCGTTCTCTCCACTGTATCACCGGAAACATCTGGTGAATACTTCAAAATGATCAAGATAGCACTTAAGGCTTTGGTGATGCTTTCCAAAGTCTACTCGAAGCATCTTGATCCGTGGATTGAGCTGGTCGTCTACTATAAATTAGCCAAGCTTTACTTCACAGAAACGGAGAATATCAACAGAGCCGATGAATACATCAATAAGGCCATCATCATTTCCAGCAGGAACAATCTCGTACAAGTTCGAGTACTTAGTGAATTTTTAGCGGGTCAAATCTTGGAAAGAGTCAATGGCAACCTTCTTGCAAATTACTTGAACGATAGAATCCATTTTTACGGCAGGTTGGGCTACCATTCGTATTCCAATATGTTCCTCTTGATGAAATTGAATAGTTCGTTAATCACTGATGTGGACACGGGGCTTGTTTTGTTACAAAATATTACTAGTGATTTAAATATTCATCCACTCACGAGACTACTTGCTTTGATTTACCAGAGCAATTTGCATTTATACCGAGGATCGCCTAAATACTCTGAATACTCACTTGACGCAGCGGAAGTGATTTTAGGACAGTTTTCTGCTGCAGAATCTAATTCTCAGTTGCCTAATCCTGGCTCTCTTAATGGTCAGCTTCTTAATTCTGGCTCTCTTATTCCTACCCAATTCACAGCCATGTTGTTATTACTGAGGTACCTCAATTTCGTGCAAACAAACAATATCATAAAAGCAAAAGAGTTCATGCTGTTGATCAATAACTATTTGAGCTCTCAACAAAATATGGGCTGGTCTCTCTGGCAAGAAAATGGAACCTTCACCATCGTGACCGGAGATATTAATTTCAAAGTCAATTGGTTGAGTTCCGATGAATTTGTGATTATGTTCTACTTTCTCACCGGAGTCAATCTTTTGACAGAAGTCTCAAACGGTAAAAGAAAGTCGAAAAAAGTCTTTGACAAGTGCTTGCAAATAATCGAGAAGCAATTAAAAGAACTTGAAGGCGGCGCAAACGTCTCGAGGAATTTTTCAGTGAAAAGATTACACCAAATGAAAATTAGGTTGAAATATATCAAGTACAATATTCACTACTATTTAGCATGGATGGGTTTTCTCAACAATGAGTTCAACGAGATCAATCATTTGAACGAGTTTATGGCGGAATATAATAATTCTAGTCATGAGGAGGTGTATATCAAACACCTTTTGCCCAAGGTTTATTATATTTTCGCAGCATATTATCAGTTCAAAGGCGACTTACAAGCCAGTAAGTATTACTACATGAAGGTCAGGAACCTTACTAGTAATAAAGGGATGGAGAGGCTGGAATTGGCTAGACGTGGCTCTTCGAAAGGGACAGAAATGGATTTGTCAGAATTTGAAAAGGGTGGCTCTTTAACAGGGACAGATATGGATTACTTACAATTAGGAATAGGAGGCTACTCTCTCAAAGGTACGGGTGAATTCAATGAATTGTTCATCTACTCCACGCTTCATTCCTTAATCCTCAATGAATACGAAGCCCGTGAAATATCAAACAATTCCCAAGATAAGTCTGATCCTCTTATCAGTGAATATTTCAGAGTAAGAGGCCAACTATATGATGATTTAACCCGAGCTTTTACCCCGAAAAAGAGCTCAAATGGCTTTGCGATTAATTTCACTAGCTCTAATGACCTTGTGAAACTCACCTATAATCTTTTAATCAAGATATTCAACGATAATGCCACTTCGGGTGAACAACAGATCCAACAAGAAAAGCTGAATAAATTACTCATTGAACAAATGGCTCAAACAATGGAGAGTTTCCGTGATGCTACCAGTTTCCCCTTCATTACCAATCTTATCAATTACCTTATCTATACCGGCACTGACAGTATTGAGCTCAAAAATAAGGCTTTGGAAAAGTGCATGGCGATGATATCTATCTCTTCCGGTTCAGATAATGATCGTATTATTAGCATCTTCGTGTTAAAGAGCTTGATCCAGCATTTTTGGAAAAGTGGAGAGAATGATAAGGCCAGCATGGCGGAGATGCAATTGGAGTACTTTTATAATTCGGTGGGTCTGAAGTTTGAGTTTTTGCGGAGTAATATTGAGGGTAATTCAAATAGATAGCTTATCATATCTTTTATGAAAGTCACAAGAGTATAGCTTGTATTTCATGAAAAGAGATATATAGCATATTATTACAATAAAAGTTTAGAAGGTTAGATAATATCTTTTAACATGAAAGGTGGCTATTTTTCGAAATTCTGTAAAAGTTGAATAAATATATCATACTTGATAATTAGCGTACTACTTTCTGCGAATATCTGGAGTGTTTCTCACTATTTGTTGAGCCAAAGAATAAGATACACTTGGAGTCAGCCTGTACTTTTGGTGTTCCACCGTCCTTCTTCACTTACAGGCTATAGTGATTACGTAATCTCAAGGATGAAATTTTATAGTGTTATCAGAATCTAATCTCATCAAGAGATATTATCAGGAGTTTCATTTCAGACTTATTGAATCATCAATTCGCTACGCTCATTGATATTGATGATGCTACATTATTGATGGTACGCTCATTGATGATTTAAATGTACAGAATTATATATAGGAACAACGGTATAAATGCATTACTTCTTAGACTTCTTCTTCTTTTCGGACTTTTCTTCAGAGTCCTCAGCCTTTCTCTTCTTATCTTTCTTTTCCTTCTTTTCCTTCTTTTCCTTCTTCTCCTTCTTCTCCTTCTTTTCCTTCTTCTCTTCCTTTTCTTCGTCTTCCTTGGTCTCCACTTCTTCGATCAAAGACTTCTTTGGAAGTTGGATTTCTGGAGCAGCCAACTTGGATTCTGGAACAGCTGGAGCTGGTTCTTCGTCGTGGTCCTTGTATTCGGACTTCCAGGTTTCTGGAGTGTTTTCGTTGGCTCTACCGTATTTGTCCAACTTACCGTCGGCCTTCAATTGCTTCTTCTTTTGAGCAACTGGACCAAGACCCCATCTTCTTGGGTAGGTGTCACGTTCCATAATACATCTCTTGACCTTGGCGACAACACCGTGGTCGCATCCTTGCAAGTCGACGGTGGTCATTTGCGCAATACCAATAGCAATGGCTTCACCCTTGGTGGTCATCAAGACCACTTCGTCGTATAATTCGATACCTTCTTCGTAACGCAACAAACCAGGAATCATCAACTTGGCACCGTAACAAACGGAGTTGACGGCGGAGTCCTTGACCACGACTCTCTTGTAACCCACCAAAAGCGATTCCAAAGGTTGGATGATCTTTCTCAAGTAGGATTCGTCTCTAGTGTTGTCGTAGACGTATTGGGCATCCATAACATCATGCAAAGTAACCAAGTCGTCGCTTTCGCTCATGGCACCAGAACGAACACGACGTAACTCTTGCATGTGACCACCAACACCCAACAACATACCCAAGTGGACACACAAGGTTCTCATATAAGTACCGGCTTCACAGGAAGCCCAGAAGACACCCAAACCACGCTTGTTGTCGAATTCAATCAACTTGGAGTCGTAGATGGTACGCACACGCAACTGTCTCTTGACAGCGGAAATCAATGGTGGTCTTTGGAACAAGGCACCGGTCAAGTTTTCCAAAGAACGGCCCAAGTCCTTAGCATCGGCTAATTCGTCGTGCAATCTGACAATACACACATACTCTTTACCGGCACCTTGTTGCGACTTGACCAATCTGGTAGCACGGTCAACACACACAATCAAACAACCAGTGACTTTAGGATCCAAAGTACCGGAGTGACCGGTCTTCTCGACTCTCAAGATACGCTTGATCCAGGCCACAACTTCGTGGGAACTTGGGTTGGATGGCTTGTCAAGGTTGATCACACCGGAAGAGACGTAAGACTTGAGGTCTCTCTTAAGAGGAGTGGAACCACATGGAATGGGGGTGTAGTGTCCGCTTCTGACCAAGAGTTTGTCGTAGTTCTTCAACAAAAGGGGCCACTCGGAGGTGTCGTTGGAAGGAGCAACGGCCTCTGGTTTAATCACGTAGTCAGACATGGAGTTTGAAAAGGATGAAGTAGTTGATGAGCTGAAAATTTGAATTTTCATCCTCGCGAGATGGCCAATGTCGCGCGACATTATTTGGCTCCGTTAGGAGACCAAATATGGGGGAACCCAAACAATAGGAAGATAAGGATACAGGAATCTACGGGAATACTGTAGAGTGGAAGTTTTTAGAGTATTTAAGTTACTTTTACAGCTTAAGGGTTGTTTGTGGGTTACTGGGAGTGTATAGGCCTATAATCAAGGCATGTCTATGTTTTTATTCGATGGACTGTACTTAGAAAAATTCGCGACATTGTTGCAACTACCAGAACCAACAGTTGCAAGGCCAATGCTGAATTCCGATGAAGATACAAGAAGCACAAATATATGATTTGAGCCACATTTAAAGTTTTCAGAAGCTGAAATTTCACAGATAGAAGTTTATAGTCTAAATGGCCATCTATCAATTTTGAGCCATCTCAGGATGAAATTTCATTTTGGGTAATTTATCAGGTTTAATATGATGAGTTCATTTTGGACAATTTTTTGGGTCTATTTCATTATACTACCCCAGCTTTGATTTACGTCGATCCCATGATAATTCAGTTTTGATTATATCAAACTTGAGTCAATCCCATAATAGAAGCAATCTCATTTTTGGTCAATTCCAACCAGAATAGCTCTCTTCCCAAGTTTCTCACTGTCTTGACACAGAGATCCAATCTAGAGTCATTAATAAGCTCTGGTTGCGATTGGAAATTGCCATTTACCAAACTGATTGTATCTTTGATCGCCTTGATTTCCAGCACAACATCGTACAATTGCTTCACGAGCGTCAGGTCGGCGATGATCAAGTCGTCAAGCTCGATGGTGCTGTCTTTGGTGGACACACGGTCTGCCTGCAGAGCGTTGACTTCGTCCAAGGCCCGAAGGTCTTGGTTGAGCTTGGTGACGGTTTGTAACTGTGTCCTTAAGTAATTGAGGTGATCGTCCAAATTTTTGGAGTTGGCGACCGCTTGCTGGTGGTGATGGGTGAGCTGGGAGTGCAAAGCATTCATTTTAGTTTCCTGGAGGGCGGCCTCTTTGCCAATTGCAAAAGCACTGCCAGTGGAGGGGTCGTCGAGAACTTTGATTGCGGTGTCAATGAGTGTTGCTTGAGACTGAGGGTTTGTATTTCCTGTATTTGTGCTGGTGAGGGATTGTACGGAGTCCATCAAGTCCATATTTGGTTTCTTTGATAATTGGGGATGATACTGGTTAGAAGGGCCGATTGGTTGCTTTGGAGGAGGATGTTCATACTGGCTAGAAGTGCCCGGTCTCTGTGATTGAGAAGAATATTCATACTGGTTGGAGCCTATAGTTTTATTTGGTGAAACTTGGGGAGGATATTCGTGCTGGCTCGAAGTTCGACTGTGGTTTCTAGGGGAATGAAGCGGCGATTGGCGATATTCATAAGATGGTTGATTAGAAGGATAATATTCGCTCGATGGCTGATTGGGAGTATGAACCGGCGATTGACGATGATCGTAGGGTGCTTGATTTGCCAGCTGATACGATCCCATATTGGCCGGGTTCATCGCCAGCTGGTTTGGATTTATCTGTTGTGGCGAATTGGGTGGTCTGGCGTGGATATCTGACGAAATGACTTGATTAATGGATTGTTGTTCCGTTGGAAGCGGCAAAGGAGCCTGGTATTTGAGGGGAATCTCAGGTGTGGTTGAACTATGAGGAGATCTATTTGCGGGTGAATTCAGGTTGTTTTCCTGTCTAAATGCCGAGTTTATGGTGCTTGTGTGGCCATTCAAAGGCACTTTCACGGGAATCTGGGGTGCTGAACTCAAAGGCATTTTAACGGGAATTTGGGGTCCCGTAGAGTCAGGAGATAAAGACACTTTGGTGGGAATCTGAGGTGCCGTAGGGTCTGGAGAAACAACGTTGGGGTTATGCAAGGGTGTCTTTGCGGGAAGCTGGGGTCCCAGAAGACGAGGACTCTGCAAATCAGGAATGGAACTACGATTCTGGGCGTTGTTTGGAAGATTCTGGGGAATGGAGGTATGATTGTAAGGCGATTCATTTTGTGGTGGCTGATTTGTTTCATTCTGTGGTTGAATGGTTTCAGTTGGCATCTTTTGGACCGGCCTTTCCTTCACGATAAGTTCGTACACCACATTGATCAAGGTCAATAGGTTGAATTTAGCCGCCTCCGGATTATTGGGAGTACATTCATTATGCCAGGCAGAAAGGTATGGATGGTAGACTCTTCCCTGTGAGTCTACGTGATTTCCGGGAGTCAAGTAGAGACCATCTTGATGTTGTGGAGTCACAAATACCAAAGGCACTCCCGAATTGGGTTCGCTGGAGAATGGATAGTTGAGAGGGATCCAAATCTCAATCGGCACATTGGAGTCGTCAACGGGGATATTTCCGTACAAATTGACCAACAAGTCGGAATGGCCGTCTCCGGCGACGTAAACACGGGTCCGGATCTTGAAGCGGAGGTTTTGCTTGAGGTGTGCCTCTAGGAATTGGTAGATATGAGTGTACGCCACCTGTTTGTTGACGTACTGGGGCTGCAAGACGTTGTAGAGCCAATTGGCGACTTGGGAGGAGAGCGACATGGCAACCGAACGACGAGGGTGGAGCGTGGCTTGTTTGTGAGCCGGGTGGGTTAGTTGGATGGGGTTTGGCGCTGTGGGTTAGATCTGGTGCCATACCGAATTGGGTCTATCCGTCACGTGTACTTAATTTGTCACGTGACTGGTGAGCCAGTATCAATTTCTCAACTACAACCAGTACGGCAACCAGATAAGACACACTAGGATGAGCGGGTATGTCCACAATCAATGGAACAAATCAGACAGAAATAAAGACGTGACCAAAATCGTTCACTATTCATTCCGTTCCCTCCAGCCAAGACCCTTACTAACCTCCAGATACCTTGTTGTACTCGGATTCGTGTTCACGGCCCTCTTGTCCACGCTTGCGTGGATTTTCGCTCCAAAGACCAACCAGACCGTGTGGAGATCCTCCGTGATCTTGGGTTTGGCCATGTGCTACTTGATGTGGGCCATCACCTACTTGGCACAATTGCACCCGTTGGAAGCGCCAAAACGGTCGAACTTGAGACCTGAATGAACCTGAATGAACCCTGAATGAAGGATTCATGCTATGGTCGCAATTAATAAATTTCAAAGTTAGGCTGAAGGACTGGAATGGGCTATATTAGGCCATATTGGGCTATATTGACCTTTATTAGGCCATATTGGGCTATATTGACCTTAATTAGGCCATATTGTCGAGTACAAAAGACACTCACTAGTCTGAATCGGATCTTTCAAAATCGTATAAAGCCCATCGTTTATATTCAATTCTACAATACCAGTCATTGAAAACCGTAGGAGAGAGAAAAGAGCGAATTCGGTGGAAATGGAGTCAAACTTCATTTGTACTGGTAGGCTGGTTGGAAGCCTAATAACAGCCCTACCCAGAGTCGTGTCCGGGTAACCGCGCCCTATATATACCAAATGTTTCCCATTAACCAAATTTTTCTTCTAACTATCCAAGTAGTAATACACAACCTTCAGCACATCTCATGTAGAAACACTCCTGTTTCTGCCTCATATTCCCTTCCATGGAATGATGGGTCTAATTACGGAGGAGATCAAGCCATGAATCGGACAAATGACTTTGATACATTCGTTTGAACCCGATGAGTGGATCGTGCCACGGCTTGTCGTTTTCTGGGGTTTGTTAAAGGACCTTGGAAGATTGGCTGGGCTACAGTTGATTTAAAGGAGAAGGAATTGAATCAGAAAGAAGGGGTTTATTTCTGAATCGAAGGAAAAATCAAGTGTTGGTTATCTTCAAATTCCAAAGGGTAATTGAAGGCGACTGATGTAAAAAGAGTAAAAAAATGATTTTCTTTCATAAAAAGTAAAGAAAGGTCTGGTTTTCTGTAAAAAAGGAAAGGGATGATTGCTTTTCTTCGAAGAGTTGTAGAAATGGCTTTTCTTTAAATCAAAAGAGGGGATTCATTTCTTAAATCAAGGATCCATATCGGGCTTATAAGTCTGAATAGTGCCTTAAGTAAGCGAACTGGGATTACATCATGGCATGCATCTACATCGCTATATTTGGCAAGAAATCCACAATTTGTAAGCAAACGCGGGTTTCCACTTTGCCGATCAATCTTATTAGTTCGATCTGTCTAAGAATCTCGCTTCTCGAGCAACCGGATTAGTAAACTTAGCCCTGGTCCTGTCACAAAGCGACCGTTTTGGTTGTTTTTCTGCTGTCTGCGTGGTCTCTGCAATATTAGAGGTAGCCGTAACTGCGGGGTGCGAGCCCATCGAGCTCATCCATGACATTAGGATGTAATTAGTATCGAATGGTCTGGAAGGAATAGCTTTTTGAGCCCGACCGACGAAGGGGGGTCCTGATACGAACGCTTGCATGTGTAGTTGCAAGATGCCTTTCGAAATTGAGTTTTCGAATTGCCGCAAGTTCGGATTCGCTGGCGATCTTTGCAATAATTAAACTCTGAACTTAATTGTATTACGGAGTGTCGTCATTCCGGTAATTTGAGCGTAGAAGCCACACAAATTAGCCTAAAGACTTCGGTCAACTCGTCAACTCGAGGCGCCAGCTGAAGCCAAGCCTTGGCAGATAACCAGAATCCAATAAGAATCCATTTGCTCCAAATTAGAGGTGATGAGTTTAAATTCTGAACCTGTGGCGATAAGGTCACGTGCGCTGCCACCATTCTATTATTTTGCTCTGCGAGGTGCTTCAGCGGCACTTTCGTACTGCGGACTTGCCTTATTGGTCATGCGGCGGCCGCTAAATAGAACGTTCAGTCCTCGAACTAAGAATTTCAGCGGCGCCACTGTTAGTGTATGCAGGCAACGATGCATCTAATGGCCGCGAAGAGGCATGGGGCTATTTTTATTTAAGTAAAGTTGCGGCCGCTGTATGCTAACAAAGGATGCCGTTTTTTTCAAAGTCGGACTCTGACTATAAGGAAGAGGGAAACCATGTTCACACCGAAACACCCTCAATAGAAGATGGCTCGGTCATCGACCAGAATACCCATTTAAAGCGTTCGCTTAAGGACAGACACATCTCACTCATAGCCCTTGCAGGTATCATCGGGCCCGGTATCTTGGTAGGAGCCTCGTTTGCCTTATCCAATGGTCCTGCCAGTTTAATCATCGGTTTTGGTGTCATGGGTTTGATAGCGTTCACCATGATGCAGTCGTTGGGTGAGTTGGCCACGATTTACCCCACAGGTGGTACCTTCTCCACCTTGGGTAATAAGTTGGTGGATAGAGCATACGGAGGTGCTGTGGGGTGGAATTATGTCATCATCTGGATTGCGGTTTTGGCCAACGAATATAATACAGTTGCAGCAATTTTGCAATTCTGGGGTCCTCAGGTGCCGCTTTGGGGCTATATCTTGATCTTCTGGTTTGCATTCCTTGCGTTCCAATTCTTGGGAGTTGGTGCATTCGGAGAAGCCGAGTTCTGGTTGGCTTTGTTCAAAATCGTCGGAATTGTTGCATTTTATATTTTTTCCATCATCTATGTTGCAGGTGGTGTCAAGCATCATAAGGCCTTCGGATTCCACTACTGGAACGATCCTGGACCTTTCAGTAACGGTTTCAAGAGTGTGGTCAATACTTTTGTCTTTGCATCCACTTTTTATAGTGGTACCGAAATCGTGGCCATCGCCGCAGCCGAGGCCGCAAACCCTTCAAAAGCCATTCCAAGGGCTATCAGACAGACTTTCTGGAGAATCATAATCATCTATATGGGTATTGCCGTCACATACGGTATGACCGTGCCATACAACGACCCTGGATTGTCTCGTCTGACCAAGGCATTGAAATCGCCAATGACCATCGCCATTTCCAACGCCGGTTGGAAAGGTGGTGCTCACTTGATCAACGCTTTCATCTTGGTCACCTGTATCAGTGCTATTAATAGTTCGATCTATATTGGATCCCGTACAATTGTTAACTTGGCCAACGAGGGATCTGCCCCTAAGATTTTGAAGAGAGTCAACAGACAAGGTGTGCCATACTTAGCTGTCATTCTCATGAACGCTTTTGGTTTCTTGTCTATGATGAACGTTAGTACTGGTGCTGCCAACGCATACAACTATATTGTCAATTTGTCGGGAGTGGCTGTTTTCATCGTCTGGGGTAACGTCTGTTTCTATCACATTCGTTTCAGACAAGCCTGGAAGTTGCAAGGACGTTCTGTGGACGAACTCCCATACAAGGCCTTGTGGTACCCCGTGCTTCCTATTGTGGGAATTGTGCTAAACACTTTTTTGGCGCTCATCCAAGGGTGGTCTTATTTCAAGCCATTTGACGCCGGAAACTGGGTGGATGCCTATGTGTTATTGCCCTTCTTTGGTGTCTTGTTCGTATTTTTTAAGATCGTAAACCGCACCAAGTGGGTGAAGTTGAGCGAGGTCAATTTGGATGAAGGAAGACGTCGGGATGTGAGAAGCCACAAACTTTCAGACACGGAGTCAAATACATCAGATATTTGAACAATAGAGGGATAAATAGATAAAGTACATCAAAAAAATATAATAATCTTGGAAAAGTGTTTGTAACAAGTTAGTTGAATAATAAAGGTGGGGGCGTGGAGACTTCTTCCGTGGAAACGAGGCTGAAGATGATGGGATGGCTCAATTCGAGTTGGACGGATGTTGAGCGGAAGTTGAGCGGATTTACCTTTTTGATTGACTGCAAGTGATGGATAAAGGAATAATAAACGGTGTTTTAGTTGTGATTTAATGGAAGTATTTTTGCGGGACCGATGACAATAATAGCAATAAAATTACGGAAAAAGATCAACAGGGGAGTCCAGTTGATTTTTTAGCACGGCGGTTATCGATTATGCAAAAACTGGCCGAGGTTTGTTTCAGCGCCAGTAAGTTTTAGCGCCAGTAAGTTTTAGCGGGAGTTAGTTTTGGCGCCAGTGCAGTTTATCCGGCGGCGAGTTGTGCGAAAACTGGATGAAGTTGGAAGGCGGTTCGTGCTGGAATATACAAGAGAAGAAAACCTCGGCCGTCAATTCTTGTGATATTTTATTAGGTGTTAGATCCCGTAGATAATGTGGTTGAAGTGCTTTCGCAAGGCTGAAAGGAAATCTTTCAAGAATAAATCAAACTAAAAGAAAAAAAGGCGGAAACATGTTTCAAGAACAATAGGAGATGCTGTAAAGCCGGTGCTGCAGGAAGCCGTACGAAGCGATCTCGTTTAGATTACCTGCAGCGCGCGCAATTGTGGATGTAAGATAGTTCTTCGATAACACTAGTTGCAGTAAGACGAGTTGTGTGCGATTACGGTTGCGTACGGTTGGTGCAAGCCACCTACAGGTCGCACATCGTGGCGTTCGATAATTGCATTAGACATGCATTAATGGTGCAGCTTTTGAATTAAATTGGGTGACGCCATCAGCGGTGTTGAGCAAATAATTCAGACCGGAATCGGCATACAACGACTTTGATAAAATAGTGGGCGGACGATGTCGGCTGCACTGATAACCCGGATACCGCGCAGCAAACACCCTGAGACGGAATTGGAAAATCCGGGATGGAACCAAACTCGTGCTTGCCCCCTGAAATGAGAAGCACTTAACGCCGAGCACAAACTACGCAGTCGCGGCGGTCTAAGATTCCGTTATTCCCTTCATCGCCGGAATTATTGCGCATTAAGGTTTGGGAAATACTCCAGTTTCTGAGCACTGTAACATTACTCTGCCGCCGAGTGAAGCAGTGATGCTGTTTTGAGCAATTGTAAAGCCTTTTTCTTCCAAAGGCGGCTAATGTATGATTTCGAGCATTGTTCCTTACAAGTTAGAGGCAATCAGTTCGTGAAAATAGGTGGGGCGTGCCCAGTTCGTAAATATGCGGCAATCTAATCGGGGTTGTATCCAGGATCCTTTCTGGACCCTTGGCAAGACCAATCTGGCACCTCAATGGTTCTCTTTCAGTAACTGCACTAAGAGGTGGTCACGAGGCTCCGAAAGCTTAATCTTGGTCATGGCTTCTTACAAGCCTTCTGAAACAGACCCTTGTCGATCTGGAAGCATGCGCTTACGTAAAGAATGCAGGCGCTCGTCCGCAGCATGTTAGAGTGCCTGATAGAAGGCCGTAGGACACGCTAAACTCTAGATTTCAGGGGCTTTGGCTATGTTCATCTTCGATACCATTCTATTGATATCAGAAGAATAAACTAGATTTGAATCTAAACCTTAATTCGTGTTTTTTTATCCAACACCCTTTTGTTTCAGATGGTTGTGAGAGAATGTATTTTTTACACTGCGGCCATTTCCTAACCTGGATTGTCCCCCGATATTTTTTTAGTAAAATTAACCAGGGCAACTAATATTATAGTCGCACGCATACATTTTTCCGTCGTAAACAATTCCTTTGAGATTAGATGCACGCACAGCTGCCCTGACGCACTAATTTTTGGAAGCTCGCATGATTATGGTTTATTACTTGCTGGGCGTCTGCAAAATTATTCTGTGGATAATTGGAAGCAGTTTCGATAACATACTATCGTGCATGAAATCCCAGCATATATCAACTCGTTCTATCCCCTGTTTTCACCGCTCTTCTTGCTCCCCCTTTACGACCCTCTGTTACAGCTACTATTATACTGTTTACTATGTACCACATCCAGCCCCCACAACCTTCGTCGACGTCGTCGACAACGTTCAACACAGAAATGAACTTCGATACCTCCAATAGCCAATATCTGATGTTTAATCCTTTGAGTGCAACAAGCGAACATCTCCCAGTGACAAACTTTAACGCCTCCTTCCAACCTGAAGTGTTCGACAATTTCAACAACATCAACAACATCAACAACATCAACAACACTGCCAACATACCGCAGGACTTTCAAGCCGGAGGTGACGTACTTGATACTGGTATCACGTACAATGGAAGCAACGGATTCATCCGCGATAACATCAATCTCCAACTTAAACTCGGACAGTCTTACCGTCAAACAAGCCCGATGAACCACTTTTTCGCCTCACTGCCAGCTCAAAACAACTTGAGTGATTATCAAAAGAGGCCAATAATATCACCTGTCGTGGTCTGTGCACCTTTAAACTCACAGGTGGTCGACTACAGTACCAACGCATTTGAAATGCAACCAAACGTGTTGACTAACGAGGCACTTGAAGACGTGCCAGCCACTCCCCCCAAGTCTCCAGAAGCTCACATCCTTTTGGAAAACATGTACGACAATGTGTCACAGCTCCAAAATAATCCTTTGAGCTACAACATGGCAGGCGGTGACAGTATCCACGATGGATTCTTCAACTACGACTTCCAAATGCCCATGTCGCATGAGCCAAATCTCAGCCCCCAACACTACGATGAAATAAGAAGAGATCCTCACTCCTTGAGAACAGAATTATCGATTGTGGAAGAGCAACAAAGACAGTTACAACTTCAACTTCAAAGACAGCGCAATGCAATGCTCAGTAGTCAGATGCAACCGCAAAATAACAGAAGAAAACGTTCCTCAGGCAAGACAGAAACTTTCCAAGCTGACCCCAACTTGGACATCACCACCGCTATTGATTTAGCGGCCAAAGCCTTCACCAAAGCCTTCCCGCAAAGGCAAATCGGGGTCAATACCTTGGCTCCTGGACAAACGTTGCCCATTTCACCTTTATCTTCCAGCGAATCTTCGAACTCCACTCCGCAGGCGTCTAGTGGGTTCAAGTCAACCAGACCAATGAAAGTACGTCTCTTGGAGAAGTTTACTCGTGAAGATGTCAATTCCATCAAGTACAGCAAGATTGAAATGACTTGCGGACAACACTGTTCCGCAGAATTCAAAGACTTTATTGAATTGGCTGAACATTATGATGAGCACAAACTTATCCGTTACTGTCCTCGTTCATTTATTTGTCCGGTGGAAGAATGTCCTATGAACATTTTGGGATACAACAAGAAAGCACTTCTTAAACAACATGTGGTATCCCACCACTTCTCAAAGGGATACGTCAAGCCAGAATTACGAAAATACGCACAACAGTTACTGGGAATAGTTTTTGTTTGCGCCCACAGTGATTGCAAGAAAGGATTTTATCGCCGTGACAGTTTAACTCGTCACTTAAAGTTGGTGCATGCCAATGCAAGCAGTAAGTTTAACCTCAAGAGGAAGGAAAGAGTGGAAGAGGACGAACTTGATAGTGGAAAAAGGCGAAGAAGACGCACCAAATAAACTATTGGAATAACAATGTTCTGATGATTTATAAATTATGGTACTAAACTCACTAACAATAAAGTATAGACACGCTTTTCCAGTATAGAGGTTTATGCAGATGACCCTGAATCTCAAATACTTCACTATAACATATATTGATAACACCACAAGCCTTGTAACCAAGCCTTGTAAGCCGAAATTGGCTATCCTCGGCTGTTGCTGAAAGCCGACGCCAAGTTCGTTAGGCATCTGTAAGATAGATGCGCTCTCGCTACAAAGGGTAATGCACCCCGCCTGCTGAAGCTGTGCAGAACCATATTAGGTTACGAGTTTTAGATAAATATTTTTCATGATGCAACTAAAAATATTTTTTAGGAGAGCCAGGCCCCCCAATTGTAATTTGACCCCTAGATCCCTGAAAACGGGACAACAGACCGGAATTGTTTCCATCACAATAGGAGCCCTTGAGTTTTGGGGTTAAATGCCCTGGCACGGATTTTATACAGCCGTAAGTTAAGGTATTGCACGTGTTGCCGGTAGAGGTCGGGCAGAGCAAGTAAGTTTGTTGAGATTGTATACCCCAAGTCAAGAAAGTGAATAGCTTGGCTTTCCCGATCACCCCAACTCCGGAATTTTAGTCTTCTAGATTGCCCAGGATGCATCTACTGATGATATTTTTAATAGTATGCCGTCCAGGTCCAATAATTCTCGAAAATAGTGACTGCTCTCTGCAGAACAATAAACCCAACAAAGCACAATTTCAAAGTCAGGCCATGCAGCTCCCTAATCGCGAAGATTATTAGGGAATCAAAAGAATCATTTGATTATTTTGCATGAAGCCACCCTGCCTCTGTAATACCTCGTGCAGACTCGCGTGAAAGATTTACGGCTTCGATACCATAAAAATAAAATTAAAAACATCGGCACAAGCACTCGCAAAGCCTTAGTACGTGTAGCGTATCGCTCTCATCTGTTCTATACTCACAATACATTACACAGATTTAGTAATATGCGGAAGCACTCGCGTTGGAACTACGGACTGATCGCCAAATCGCGGAGTTCTGCAGCCTCTTCTTTTGTTCCGAAATCCGTCGGAACCGCTGTCCCCGCCCAAGCCTATTTGCATGCTATTGATTCCGGGGAGCCACGAGGGAACTACGGTGACTGGTCTTGGCCGGTTCTGACAAGAGCCTCTTTCACGCCTCGTTATGATCTCGTAAGTGGTATTATTTTGCTAACGGAAAACTGCGCTTGCGATGAAACAAGAAAAACTCCGATTATTGTTCAAATGGACAAACTGCCTTCAACTACAAAAAAATATGCTAATTCGAAAGTGATAGCTATCGCCTCTCACTAGTCAGTTTCGCCGACTATAATTCGGTTTCAGAATTGTGCAGCCTCGCTCTGGAAGAACTACTACAGTGGGAGACTCATGCAGACCTATTGCAAATCCATGGCTGCATTGTTGTCCAGATCACGAAACCAGCGAAGGTCGAGGGTCAGAACCCTTTGACAGCAAGCACTCCAGGAAGAGAAACTGTGGAGAGCACTCGGGCGCCAACCGACATTCATTTGCATCGGACCACCCAGTGACCTCATGAGTGAAAGATAGCAGATTCGAAAGCTCCGTGCGGGCACTTCTAGATTTATTGCCTTGGAAAATAATTAGTGGTCTCGGCAGAAAATATGGACGCTATCTGGAAGAAATGCGCATTACACTGGCCACTACAACCAAAAGAATTGCGAGGGTTAGATGTCAGCCAGCGGATTGGCGAGGTGACATAAAATAATCTTTTGGTTCAAACCAGAGCAGCTGTATTGATGCGCCAACTCGGAGAAATGCGCAGAGGATGTTTCTCCATGACAGCACATCCGCCCTCCCAAATAGGAAACCCCGTGCATACTATGAAAACGGAATTATTGCGAGCCCTTCACGGGGCGCCAGTTTACTTCTCCGGATATACTTGTCTCTAGCTTCTACGGCATATTCCAACAACTTGGCGATGACCCTCACCTGGTACGTCTTGAGCGCTGAATGGATCACCTACAGTTTGCTGCATGATTCATTCTAGACCATGCTGCTCTTGGAGCGTAAATCACATGAGCACGCATAGTCTAATTCTCACATATTCGCGATCTTCGTTCCATCTGTGCATCACGCGCGGATTATTGTATCAGAGACAATCCCTTGTGATCATCGTCATAGCGCCGTCCTGGTGTCTGATATTTCGCCATTCATGCCCCTGATTCGATTCACGCGCAGTGCCTTCAATTGTGGCTGCAAGAACTCCCCCTTGGTGAAAAAATTATCGCTTTAAAATTATCGCTTCAAGTGACGGCCGGTGCGCCACAGCACTGGAACTCTTTAAGTATTGCGGTCCGGGTTTTTCTGCTGCTTCTCTAGACTAAAACACCTCTTCGTAGCATCCAAAATCGCTCTTCCGGCATTGAATTAACATCTCTCCTCATCATGAATAGCAGCAATCCAACCAACCCCGACTTCCTCCTAAAGAAATCAAAAAACGGCATTCTTGCTGCAGTCAACGTGCCACTAGAGCAATGCAAAATCCTGTGAAGCGCTTAACTATGCTAGTAGTCTGACGTATCTGGGCGGCCAGCAACAGAATTTCAGAAACGGAGGTTATCATCACGGAGTTGGGAAGCATTATGAGTGGTATGTCCGCCGAAAATTTTGGACAATTTTGTATGGAAAGCGTTTCGACGACTACAATTTCAAAAGCGAACTCTCATTTGAGAACTGGCCAGATACAAACCATTGCCGAACCCAGTGCCAATAACTGTTTTTGAAAAGGGAGAGTTTGGATTATTAGAATCACTTTAGCGCTCAGAAATGCTCAGTTGACCGACTTTATCCCAATAAGAGAAAGGCTTGACCAATACAAAGGATACGACTTTAACTCCTAGGATTGGAAGGGTTTTTGCATCACTAGTGAACTCCTTCAGCTTGAGTGATTCATGGAGCTTGGGAATTGCTTTCCCGCCGTTTCTTTTCCCTCCAATTGCTCACTCAGATATTTCTGTCACTCCACCGAATCTGAAGAAGACAGACGTTAAATGACTGTTCAGAACTTTTTAGCCAGATTTGGAAGCATGAGGATAACAGTATAGCCAGATTAGGAACATCAGCATAACTGTCATCCAAATTCTGGAGCATCACCACAGTTATCGAGCTAATTCTGGAAGCGGTACAGCTTTCGGATTTTGGAACATCAGCACAACTGTCCAACCACATCTGGAATATCGGCACAAGTTTCGAATTCTAGAACTTCGGCACAGTTTTTCAGTTTCTGGAACTTCAGCACGAGTTCTCAACCAGATGATGGAACCTCAGAACATCTTTCCAACCAGATCTGGCACTCGACACAAGTATTCTTGAATCTTGGCACGATTTTTGAATAAAGTTTCTGGTACATTACTGGAATCTTGGCACGATCAATCAAGACAGATTCTGATCCAGTTCCAGAATATGATCTTGCTCCAGAATCTTAGTACAATTATTCACCAGGTCTTTGCTGTCAACTCAAAACCTAAAATTTGATGAAAACTTCTGCATTGATGAGTTTAATGACAATTTAAGCTTCCTGATACGTGATTTCAACGAGTACCAGTTTACAGTTTTGATCGGCAAAATAAATTAGTATAACAAAGCAAGAGGAGATATGACTACAACAAAGTATCCATTCGATTGAGGACATTTGGAAAGAGTACAGTTCGCAGAGTCATTTCACCTCCTGAATCTCAATACATTTAACCGTGTTGAACTAATTCAAGGATTAATGAGATAAATGCACGTTCCGAGAACTGGCGTTCCACGTTGTTCGTCCTCAAGACTGAGATTGAACGCTCCTTGCTATTCGAAACAATTCGTCTCTTAAGACGAAAGCGAATAACAGAAAACATTTCTCTCAGAACACAAGACTGGAAGAAGACAGAATTGCAAAAGGGTGACACTCAAGAGCAGAGAATGTTCGGTCTTTCAGAAAGACTACACCGTAGAACAGAATGTGTTCGCATACTAGAACAAAATTACGTAAAATCTATAAACGACGGGATTCAAGATAGGAGAGGGTACCAGACAGTTTTATTAAGGAAAGCACTCTCATGGTGGAGTTTTCTGTGACTTGACCCACTATGGAAGATCATGGAAGTACTGTTCACTCCTAAAGTGCGTGAAGTTCTTATCTTTTTTCCTATTAACAGGACTATCCATAGCAGACTACTCATAATTCACGGTGTAAGATTGTATGAATACCAGAGCTAAATAAAATGGGTTAAATAACTCGTTGCATTCAGTACATCTCGTTGAGAGATAGTAACACTTTTCTAGTCATCGTTACTATTCACTGTTCAAATATTATAATTAATCACATACTGTAAAATTACTGTCATTCCTAAATTCTCACACTTTGGTTTGCACCCATTTTCCAGAAAAAATGTAAAAATACTAGAAAACCAACTAAAATATCAAGCACCACCAACAATAAATTATGATTGTTGAAGGGAATCCTTCCACTTTATACTCCATTAAACTTACATTCCACCCCGCTCTCACTTCTATACCAGAAGATCGTCTCTTACGCGTAGAGCTTCACCACTGACCTTCAGCAGACGCGTCTATATATATTAACCCCATACTTCTTCATTTCCCTTGTAACTTCTACAATTGAAGTCACACCACCCTTGCCTCCCTCAATAAACCTCTCTTATCACTTCTTCGCTACAATTTCCTTCCCTTTTCCTTCCTTTTCCCTTCTTTTTTCCATTTTGATTCCTCTTTTATCTTCTTCCCTTCTTGGTCTGCTCCTTTGATTTTTCACAGCCGCGCACTACTAAACCAATCTAACTTCATCAGCAAGCCTCGCTGTCGACCCACACCATGTCAAGTTCAGAAAGAGTAAGTACCCTTCCGGAGATGCCTTCCTTCCAAGACAAGCTGCCCGATCGATCACGTTATCAGGCAATCACGTTAATTACCGGGGAAAGGGATCGATCTCTCAAATTTCACCAGTTCACTACGTGAACCGTTTCCATCAGTACTAACATCAGAACACACCGGGATTCGAGCCCCCGCAACCGTTCACCTTCTCGGTGGCCAAGAACAAGACCAAGTACTTTGCCAAGAGCGAAAAGCCGGTGGTGGATATCGAGAAAACCAGCAAGAGATTCAAGTACTTGCTTGGCTTGACCTCGTTGTTCCAGCACTTTATCGAGGCCAAAGCCAACAAAGACCCGCTCTTCAGAAGGATTCTTGATGATGTCAATCTGGAAAGTAAGGTTGTCGGCGGTGTCAGAAGAAGAAAGACCGAAAAGGAAGAAGACGACGAGCTTTTGAAGGATGAAGTCGATACTCCAATGATCACCGAATTCACCGAAAGTCCCGGCTACGTCGAGGGCGAATTGCGTCCGTACCAGATCCAAGGTTTAAACTGGTTGGTCTCGCTACACGAAAACAGCTTATCGGGAATATTGGCCGATGAAATGGGATTGGGTAAGACTTTACAGACAATCTCTTTCTTGGGATATCTCCGTTTCATGAAAGGAATCAACGGTCCACATATCGTCATCACCCCTAAATCCACATTAGATAACTGGCTCCGTGAATTTAACCGCTGGATCCCCGAAATGAACGTCTTGGTGATCCAAGGTGATAAGGACCAGAGACAAGAATTGTTGAGTGAAAGAGTGATGAAGTGTGATTTTGACGTCGTGATCGCCTCCTACGAGATTGTCATCAAAGAAAAGGCCACTTTCAAGAAGTTTGACTGGGAATATATCGTGATCGACGAGGCTCACAGAATCAAGAACGAGGAGTCCTTGTTATCGCAAATCATCAGAATGTTCCACAGTAAAAACCGTTTGTTAATCACCGGTACGCCCTTGCAAAATAACCTTAAGGAACTTTGGGCCTTGTTGAATTTCATCTTGCCCGATGTTTTCGCCGATAACGAATCTTTTGACGAATGGTTCCAGGGAGGAAGTTCAGGAACAGCTCCAGAGTCTCAGGACGGAACAGTACAAAAAGTGGAGTCCCAGGACGACGTGGTTTCCCAGCTCCACAAGGTGCTCAAGCCCTTTTTATTGAGAAGAATCAAGGCCGACGTCGAAAAATCCTTATTGCCCAAGCAGGAAATGAACGTCTACGTCAAAATGAGCGACATGCAAAGAAAATGGTACCAAAAAATCTTGGAAAAAGATATCGATGCCGTCAACGGTGCTAACGGAAAGAAGGAGAGCAAGACAAGATTGTTGAATATCGTGATGCAATTGAGAAAGTGCTGTAACCATCCTTATTTGTTCGAAGGTGCCGAACCAGGTCCTCCTTTCACCACCGATGAACATTTGGTGTTCAACTCCCAGAAGATGATTATTCTTGATAAGCTCTTGAAGAAGTTCCACAGAGAAGGTTCCAGAGTTTTGATCTTCTCCCAAATGAGTAGAATGTTGGATATCTTGGAAGATTACTGTTTTTTCAGAGAGTACCAGTACTGTCGTATCGATGGTCAAACCGAACATTCCGATAGAATCAATGCGATCGACGAATACAACAAGCCTGGAAGTGAAAAGTTCATCTTTCTCTTGACCACCAGAGCCGGTGGTTTGGGAATTAACTTGACCAGTGCCGATATTGTCGTTTTGTTCGATTCCGATTGGAACCCCCAGGCCGATCTTCAAGCGATGGATAGAGCCCATAGAATCGGCCAGACAAAACAGGTCAAGGTGTTCAGATTGATCACCGAGAACGCTATCGAAGAGAAAGTGTTGGAAAGAGCAGCCCAGAAATTACGTTTGGATCAATTGGTTATTCAACAGGGAAGGAACGCCGGTGTTCTTGAAGGCCACCAGAATAAATCTGTTCACAAGGGAGATTTATTGGATATGATCCAATTCGGAGCCAGTGACGTTTTCAAGAAGGAGGAAAGCGACCAGGCAGACGAAGTCGATATCGAAGAACTCTTGAAATCGTCAGAGAACAAGACTCAAGAATTGAACAAGAAATACGCCGCCTTGAACTTGGATGCGCTCCAAAACTTCACCAACGACGAGTCCGTCTACGAATGGAACGGTGAAAACTTCAAGAAGAAAGATACCACTGCCATCACCAATATTGGCCATGCCTGGATCAACCCTGGAAAGAGAGAAAGAAAGGAAAACTACTCCATCGACATGTACTACAAGGATGTATTGAATACCGGTGGAAGTAGAAGTGGTACCTCCAATACCGCCAAATCAGGACCAAGACCTCCCAAGCAATTGAACATCTACGACCATCAATTCTTCCCGAACAAGTTGTTTGAGCTCCACGAGTTGGAGAAAAACTACTACAAGAAACAAACAAAGTATAAGGCCATTTTGAAGAGCGGAAAGCCCGATACCTTGGAACAAAGAGAATTGGACCAGAAAATCGAACAGGAAGAAATCGACAATTCCAGGGCTTTGACCGACGAGGAAAAGGCATTGAAAGAAGAACTTCTCACCCAAGGATACGGCAAATGGAGCAGAAGAGATTTCACCCATTTTATCGTGGTAAGTGCCAAGCACGGCAGAAATTCCATCTCTGCCATTGCCAAAGAATTCGAAGAAAAGACCATCGCTGAAGTCAGAGAGTATGCCAAGTCCTTCTGGAAAAACTATAAAGAAATCGAGGGCTACGAGAAGTTCATCAACCAAATTGAAGCTGGTGAGGAGAGAATCACCAAGGTGAAATTACAGAAGGAAGCCTTGAGAAGAAAATTATCCTTCTACAAGTATCCATTACAAGATTTGGTATTGAAGTACCCACCAGCATCCACGAACAAGAGAATGTTCAGTGACGAGGAAGACCGCTTTTTATTAGTTCAAATGTATAGATTTGGACTCGATAGACCTGATTTATACGAGAGAATCAGAGAAGCAATCAGGGACTCTCCACTCTTCCAATTTGATTTCTTCTTCCAAAGCAGAAACCCCAGTGAAATATCAAGAAGATGCTCGACGTTGTTGGCTTGTATCGCCAAGGAATTACACCCTGAGACCGAGAAGGAGGACTCCAAACGGAAAAGAGAAGGCGATGACAAAGGGAAGAAAAAGGCGAAGAATGCCTAAGAATTTAATTGAGAAATGAAGAATAATTGGGAAGATTCTAAGAAAGAATAATCAATTCTTAGAGTTTCTCGATAAGAAATTGATATTTTTCTTGCATCGCTAAACAAGTCCAATTTGATGGATCTTATGCTTTAACTGTTTAAAGAATTTTTATTTCATTTTCTCTCGTGCCGAAGGCTACCCTCCGGCTTATCATTATTAGTATTATCTATAAATTGTATTATATATCCTTTTCAATAACTGTGATTCGAATTGTATAATAACTCCTCTTCCAAGAAGTGTGGTTCGAATTGTATTATATGTCCTCTTCCAATAACTCTACCAACTGTGATTCGAATTGTAGCGGAGTGACTCCTCCTTCGTAGCGGGCCACAACATGGCCCTTTTTGTTCAACACAAATTTTTCGAAATTCCAGCGGACGCCCTTAAATCCCAAAGGGCCCTTTTTCTCGCTTTTCAACCATTTAAATAGAACCGATTCTTTCTCACCATTGACCAGTAATTTACACATGAATGGAAATGTCACCCCAAAATGCTTACGAGCATAAGCCTGAGCCACCCGCGAATCATTTGGCTCTTGGGCCCCAAACTGGTTGCATGGAAACGCTAAAATCTCCAAGCCCCGGGCCTGATATTTTTGATGCAATTGTTCAAGTTCAGTGTACTGAGGAGTGAAGCCACAAAGACTGGCGACATTCACCACGAGGACGACTTTATTTTCGAAATCCAGAAACCGGATGGGGGAACCGTCGGCTCTGACCAGAGTGAAGGAGTAGAAGACTGATTTGGAGTTGGGCTGGGCGATTTCGCCACTCATTGATAGTTACAGATGTTGGTGGATTTCAGACATCATTTGATGTGACGGATGTCGCGCCACACGTGACTGGAACCATCGGAACCAGTTCAATGGGTGTCACTTTTAGCGAGCGACGAGCCGGAAAACTCCGAGCCCGAGACTTGACACATCGAGGTGAAGCAGCAGAATGGTTCAGATTTTACTCCTAAGTATGGTAGTATATGAATTGAATACTTTTTGGCTATATTGGTGCATAAAAGTGCAGTTTTGACTCGGATGACTCGTATGATTCGGATGACTACCAGGCGCACGCGTCTGCTGAATTTGGGGGTGGCCGAAAGAAGGTATAAAAGCTGATGACCTGACAAAGCTTTAAGGTCCAATTCATCAGGTGACTATTCAAAACAGTAGAACGAGATCAAGTTCTCCATAAATTCCAACGAGGCGATAGCTTAAAGGTCAACCCCCCCTTATAACCCTCTTATAACCTCCTTTGGTCTCTACTATTATCAATCTATTTATGCTCCTTAGCTTTCTCACCAAAACTGTTCTTACTAAAACCGTTATACTAAAAGCATTCTCACTAAACCGTTAACACTGCACCTATTCTTATGGGTTTGTTCGTAAAGTCCGCCACCCCTTAACCTTTTGAGTTTTAGGTTCGTTTTAATCCGACTTGCTCCGGAGCCTGGCGGCAAAGTCCATCGCAGAGTCTAGTTTACAATCTGGACTAAGCGGGCCAAACTCCAGACCTTTCCCCATACGTTTCCCCAGAACTTCCCCACATCCTGCCCCTAGACCTTCCTAATTCTACTCTATGAGGCTTCGAGCGGAATGTTCCTCTGGGCCGATGATTTAAAACAAAAGCTAGATGTGAAACATGCCAGATCTTCCCCAGACTGTCAGCCCGGGCATTATCGTCCGCGCCTGCACACAGGCTATCGCCGGCTACAATAGCCCCAAACAGCCGCAAAAACAACGAATTTGGCCTAGAAAGATATTCCGGCTTATACAGTAGAGTATACAGATGTACTCGGAGTATATTCCAATGCTAAAGTTGCGGACTTTACGTGATTGTCGCTACCCCACGGTCCAATCTCCACGCAGTTATCTTGCTGCCGAGTGTAACCCCGAGGATGCCGCAGTTAGGCACTGCGCAATTAGCCGCACACGACAACCCCTTTGCGTACATGATCATGGGCCACAAAAAAAAACCTTTTTATAACAACAATCGTCAACTAACCTCATTTGCCAGGTAATTTACCACTTAATTACAACCCTTTAAATATCCCTCGTTTCCGCTGCAAACCGCTGCAAGCGTAGAGACATCACCTTCATTTTTCCTACCGCCGAAACGCGTTGTAGGGGCTCAGATTCGTGACCCCCAAAATCAGGTGACTCTTTTCAACCGGGTCCATCATCCCGTACCTTATATTGCCGCCACCAGAACAGAGCGGATATTTTTCCTTTGATAACTGAGCCTTCAACGGCAGCACTTTCAAACTATCGAACATGTCTTTTCAAGTGAATTGGAACACCTTGGAGTCCGAAAACTTCTCTTGCTGGACCAAAGAACTTTTGACCACAGCGCTTAACCTGGGAAAAACTCCTAACATTCTTGCTTCCGCCATTCTGATCAAAGACCTCAATTTTGGTAAGGAAGCACCAGACTTCGAAATCCTAGAGATTGGTGAATTGGATAAAGACCGTTTTAGAGGTATCTTCAAAATTAACTACGATGGCGATTTCCATTTGACCCTCCATACCAAAGTGCAGGCCAACCCCCTCAATATCTACCACTCTAACAGTTTGGATAAAGAGGTGGGAGCCTCCACTTTCGTCACTCCCAAGTTCGGATTGTCCAGCGAACAATTTGCTTTGCCCATGGACTTGAAATTGAGTGATATCAAGATTAGTGGTATTGGTATCATCGTATTCAGTAAATCGAAGGGATTAACTTTGGTGTTCAGAAATGATCCATTGGATTCCATTAAGGTTTCGTCTACTTTTGACACCGTGCAAGTGCTAGCAAACTTTTTACAAAAGCAAATTGAAAATCAGATTAGAGATTTGTTCAGAGAAACTTTGCCCACTTTGATCCATCAGCTTTCGTTGAGTTACCTTTCATTAGATAACATCAACGACTTGCATTCAAAACTCGCCCTCAACTTGGCAGCTGACTTGAACTTGGGCACTGTACAATTGCCCACCGATGTGCCTTTCATCTATTCATCCAAAAACTTACACAAGAATTTGAGGTTATTCAATTCTAGAGAAACCTTGAGTCTTCATGTTCCCAAATTGAAGAACGTGATACAGCGGTCCCATTTGGATAAATTGAACAAAAATGTGCCGAACTTGTCCAACTCATTATATTCAATTCTTAAAGAGGATGCTGGCCCCACCGCCAACAACAATAGTATCCCTGTCGAGTTGTTGATCAACAAGAATTTTGAAAAAACCGATAACATCTTGAAAGAAATCTCATCTATTCAGACAAACAGTTACTACAAGACCACCAACATTAAGAACAACAATGTGATAAGACCTAAGAGAAGAACTGTTAAGTTGAGTCGCAAGAAACATACCGCTGCCACTGCTTCCAACACTTATACCTCGGAACCTGTATCAGAACAGGCTCCACAACAATCGGAATCGGAGTCCGAGACCTCGGACACCGCTACTCTTGTCAACGAACCCGTGAAACAGGAACCGGTCGTTGTCCACCCCAAACCCATCCGGATGTCTCGCGACTTGTATCAGGAGCTCATGAAATCGCATCCTGAGATCAAAGCAGAGGCACCAGTCCAGCGTACGGAGGTGCCTGAGTTGACCCACGACTTCAAGCAAGAATTCCCCAGATACGAGAAATACGATACCCCCAATACGCTGTCGTTGTTGACCAGCGTCGGCTTGGGAACCGGATACTTCAACTTTCCTGGTAGCCAGCCTGTATCCACCTCTCCACTCCGTCGCGAGCTCCGCGATAGAGACTTGGCTCACAAGAAGTCAATCAATTACCTAGACATTGCAAAAATCAACTCCAAACTTCAGGAGTTGACCTTGGAAAAGGGCAAGGATAAGCGGATGTCGTTTGACCTGCCTCCACCTTACCAAGTGTGATGTGCGAAAGACGTTACGATATTTATTTCTTTATTTCTTGTATATACTATTGAACTTGAAACGTGAAACTTGAACCACTGTAAGACAATAAACACCTTTAGAGAAAAGATAACTCAAATAAGAGTAAGAATAGCTATTAACTCATAAAGATCATTAATTATGGTATCCCACTTATTAATTTCATTTCAATCCATCTGCTCACTTATTTTCCCACTAGTCTCAAATTGTTATTGTTCTCAAATGATTACACTTCCGGATCGGGCAAATTGAATGCTTGGGTGCGCCAGCGCCGAAGCCTGAAGATCCGAGCACTTCACGAGAGTTCCATCTCCCAAGAAGCCAAATCCAACCTGTAGACCCCCCTAAAACCCCATTTCACCGATTTACAGTTTCTACATCTCTATTCCTCATAAATAACATAAATCTGCTCCCATTTCCCTCTTTTCCTCTCTCTGTTGCCAGCCCGTTCGCACAGCCTGGTGTAAAAATAGTGAAACCAAAACATTCCCGGTGTGCGCGCACCAGGGTGCCTGCGTGCCTTCCTTGTCTGATCTGAAGACACACCATCTCGTCTGCCAAAAAACACACTCACTACCGTCAGGCACTCAGAGCTTCATATACCAGCGTCGACGCCTCCACTCGCTGTCGTACCACCTCCCCTATCAAAATCCATCGATTTTGCCCATTTTTCTCGGAATCCATCGCTCTTTCCATCCCAGTTTTTCCTACACATTTGACCAATATCCATGCCCTTCGGATCCTTTGAGCTGATCTGTAACAAGACGGCGCTTCCACTCTGTTCGGTGGTGGCCGCCAAAGGCCAAGACTCCTTCTTCAGCAAGGGCATTCTCCCCGTGTGTTACGCCAGATCGGTGGAGCTTGCCAACACGATGATTTTCCAAATCGGGAACGCTTTTGTCCATATCGGTGGACTTATCGTGGCGTTAATCGTCGTTTTCAACGTCAGAGCCAAATATACCGCCATCGGTAGAACCGAAATGCTTCTCTTCACATACCTCTTCATCGGAGTGATCGTGTCGTCGTTGATTGTGGACTGTGGTGTCAGTCCTCCATCCAGTGCCAGTTATGCCTACTTTGTGGCGGTGCAAATCGGTCTCAGTGGCGCTACTTGTATCACTTTGTTGTATAACGGTATCTTGTGCTTCCAGTTCTGGGAAGACGGTACCCGGAGATCGATGTGGACCGTCAGATCCATCGCTTTCGCCTGGTTTTGCGTCAACTTCCTTATTGCCATCATTACTTTCAAGAGCTGGAACACTGCTCTCGACGACAAGAAGACCGAGGCGTTGTTTGTGGTTTCCTACGTGCTAAACGCGGTGATACTCGCGGCCTACGTGGTTTCACAAATTATCTTGATCGTTTTCGCCTTGAAGACTTACTGGGGTTTGGGAGCCATTGGTTTGGCCGTGTTCTTTTTCGTCGCAGGACAAGTCTTGGTCTACGTCTTCAGCAACAAGATTTGCAACGGTGCCAAGCACTATATCGACGGTCTCTTCTTCGGCAGTATCTGTAATGTTTTCACCTTCATGATGGTCTACAAGTTCTGGGATATGATCACCACAGATGACCTTGAATTCTCGGTTGCCAATGTCGAACAAGGTATCAAGGCATTTGGCCACGACGACGAAAAGAGAGCCAGTGGCTTCTTCCAATAGCTTGCCAATTGCATAAAGAAAAGGATCAGTTTAGCTAATTGCATAAAGAATTGGATCAGCTTAGCCAATTGCATAAAGATTCAGATCTAACAGCTTAGCTAGTTCCATCATAAAAGGTAGATTTGGATTAATACAATATTTAAGGAAAGAATGAAAGTAAAGTAAACTTTTAATGAAGTAGTAAGGAGAGATAATCAGGAAATAAACAAAATTTTGGATGACGTAAAGTCAAAGAAAATAATTGCAAGTAAACTCAATCAAAGTGACCTCCTCAGATTCTACCCATTCTAAAATTAGAGAAAAAAAACCATTCAAATTTCATTCCATTCTAAAATTAGAGAGAGAAAAGCACACTGCAAAATTAGTTAGAAAGTAAGAGTTTCGAGAAAATGGTAGCGCCAGCCTCATAATACTTGATGGGCGATTCCTACGTGAATCCTTCACCCTCCTCGGCCACCAAGTCAAAGTGTAAATCCAGTTGTATGGGACAATTCCGGATCCGGGTTCGCAACGCAAAGAGAAGGAATGCAGGGTCGTGGTAATAGCCCAGTTGTCAAACTTACCCCAGTTACATAACATTACGTGATACTAACACTTCCGATTACGTAACACGACTACGTTTGACTACGAAAAAGTGTCACTCCTCGCCTTCTCCCAAGCCTTGTTTTCGACCCAACTGACACCCTACTTGTCAGTCGCTGCGGATATTCTGACATCTCCATATAACAATTGCCAGTTCCACGCCTCGATCCTCCTTCCTTTGAGCAAATCACCCTCTTTCCCTCCTTATTGGCTATTCCAGCCTTCCCCAACCACACAACAATATTATCCATTTGATCCACCACAAGACGACAACAATTCCCATCCATTTGATCCACAATGTCAGACGAAGCGTTATTGGACCAAGATAAAATAAAAACTATCCTCAATAGTGATTCCTCCTTGGATATTCTTCTCAATCGTCTCAAGCAAAGTTTGACCACCGGGGAAGAATTCTCCAAGTACATCAAAAGAAAAGCTCAGATTGAAGACGAACATTATGGCCAGCTCAAAAAATTTGGAATGCAAGCCCGTGCATCTATCAAGGGTTCCAATAAGTTGAAAAACGACTCGTTCAGTGCCAAACTAGACCAAATTATAGAATTTGACGAGAAGTTGAATGGAGCAGGTAGCTCTTACGTCAAAGCGTTGAATGTGATGTACGACGAACTTACCTCTTTAATTGGCACCATAACAAGATCGAGAAAACTCATCAAAGATGAGGGCAAAAGAAAGGAAAAAGATTGTATGGATTCTATCATCGCCGCCGAGAAGGCCAAACAGAAATACTACCACCTTTGTGAAGATTTGGAGAAGCTCAAGGCTTCAGATCCCAACAAAAAGTCATTTTTGAAGAACAAATCGGTGGAACAGCAAGAAGACGATTTGCAAAGAAAGGTTGATTTGGCAGACCAGGACTATAAACTTAAGGTGACAACTTGCAAGAAGTTGAAAGATGAAATGTTGATGATACACAGACCCACCTCCTCCAAGAAATTGAAAAACTTGATTTTGGAGATGGACATTGCCATGAACGTTCAGTTGCTGAAATTTGCTACCTGGAATGAGACTTTAATCATGAACTCTGGTGTTTTAATCAGTCCTATTCAACTGTCCAAGGCTTCTATGAAGTCCATCGCATCCTCCATCAATAATGAAAGAGATCTCTACGATTATCTCATCAAGTATGGCAAAACTCATAAAAATCAGTCTTTGGTTCCTGTTGAGTATACAGTCCACCCATCGGTGGCCAAGAATCAAAAAATTGGTAAACCATTCTTGAACAACAGTGCACCTAAAAGTTTCAACAACTCTCAACCCAAACCTTCTACCAACAACGTTCCATCCACTCCAACGGCTTCAACATCTTCGGCTCCTATACCATTCCAGCTGGAATCAACCTCATCATACAATAATTCAACGGCGCAGTCAGCCAGCGCCACTGAGCTGACAAGCCCTTCGAATTACACCTACTCCTCGTTGGATCCATCGACCAAGCTGGGATCTGAGCTCAATGGTCCTAAGTCGTTAAACACTCAATTGACCCAATACGCCCAACCAACATTCGGAGTATCGGTGGAAGATGTAATTCAATTTGCAGGTATAGACAACGTGCCTTTAGTTGTGAAAAGGTGTATCGAAATTATCGAAAGCTACGGTATGGATATTGAAGGTATCTACAGAACCAGCGGTAACAAGACCACGGTTCAAAACTTGAAGAATTCGATAGATCAACAGTTCACAAACTATTTATTGATTGGGAATAACATCGACCCCAACAACGTTTTAGACGCAGACATCTACTGTGTTGCCTCATTATTAAAGATCTATTTCGCCAGTTTACCAGAACCTTTGTTGACGCAAGAATATTATCAATCATTCATTGAAACCGTCAAGTCCTTGGACGAAACATTCATAGCCAAGAAGTTGCATCATTTAGTGTTTAATTTACCAGATGGTGCTTATTTCACGCTTAGAGCATTGATTTTCCATTTGAATAACGTGGCCTCGAATCAAAATGCCAACAGAATGACAGCCAAGAATCTCGCCATCATCTGGGGTCCTGCTATCTTGAATGACAACTCGATGAGTCCTCAAGACTTGAGTTACAAATCAAAGGTGGTTGAGGAATTAATGTTGATTGCCAATGAGATTTTTGAAATTGATGATTAGATCTATTATACCCTATGTCCGAAGTTGATGAGTGAAATTGATGAGCGAAGCAAATCAATGAGTGAATCAATGATTCGACAGCTCTATAGCGACAACGTTGTATCAAATATATTAAGACACCCTCCTAATTTCAGTAGAAAGGAACTTCATCCTGTTTGTAGTAAAATTCAAAAAATTCCGAATCGTAAAACTTCAAGAACTTTAAGAACTTCATACCTCGTATCCGTAATACCTCATCGAAACTCATCCCGGCCAACTTTTCTCAAAATGGTTCATAGTTGGAATTTCTTAAAGCAACTGGAGTTAACTCGATTTATCTCGGATTACAATACATCAAGAAAAACCACTAAATTTATAATTAAGCAGCTAAAATTCAGTACATCAAAAACGGAACCTTGCCGTTCTTGCCATCACTATCATCGTCTTTCAGTCTCTTACTGGCGAAGTTGAAACGAGGAGGTTTGGAGATCCGATGGCTTCCTCCCAATCCTTTGGATCTATACGTAGATGCCTTGTAGTCAGTCAAAGTGCTAGCCACCTGGGCGTCTCTCTTTCTCTGCTCTTCTTGTTCCTTTTCTTCCTGGAGTTGTTTGGCATACTCTTCATCGCTTATTCCTAACATCAATCTTCGTATATCTTTCAATTCGGTCTTGAGTTCTTGGTGGAATTCGGGCGAGTCGATGATTTTGTCGTGTATATCCTTATCAACGATACTGAGGAGGCCGCCGCCTCCTGCTGATGTTTTCCCGATGTGTTCGTTGATGATTTCTCCTTGGATCAAGGCTGCGATTTTGCCCTTGTTTTTCATGAGAATAGAAGGATCTTGTTTGACTTTGGATTCCACCATTAGTTTGAGTTTCAAGAGAAGGTTGGAGTGTGATTCTGACTGTTTGAAGTTCTCTAGCAAGACCTTCCGTTGCTGGTCGAAAGACCCGTTCTTTTTGTAGACGTTGGTGAGTTGTTTGGGGTTGGTGACCTCACCTGAATCTTTCATCGTTTAATGAGTATATTTGATTTGTGCCTGGATGTAACGTGTTTTTTTTAAAGGATATTCCTACTCTTTCCGTTTGTGGGTCTTTCTGTAGTTCTTCTGCAGTTCTTCTATAGTTCTCTCTTTAGTCTTCTCAGACTGGAGTCTTAATTTCTATCTGAAGTTATTTTCTTATTTCTGGAGTATTTCTGGAGTATTCCTGCGCGAATGTCGTTTTAGGGAGATCCGTTGATCACCGGTGAAGATTACGTCCAGAAGCAAAATCCGAATGAATTGAACCCGAAGGAAGACGAGATAAACACCTGACCTTGAAACATCCTCGTGACGAAACGTTCCATCTTCATCTTTCATTTTTACAGTCCATCACTATTCATCGGAGTCTCACTCCAGCTCACTAGACTATTCCTACAATCCCACTAATTACATCCAATATCACATTATCAAGACGAATCTCTTCGATATCTCGTCAACATTGTCATCATCTCATCCTTATTTTGTCATAATTTCATTATATCTCCTTCCGATATACTTTCTCCTGACTTCTTAACTTAAGATGGACCCTCAGAGAGCGCCGCTGTCGGCATTCAACTTCTCCGGCTCTTCGCTTACTTTCCCCAGAACAGAGCCCGTCTCCATCACAAATACAGAAGATTCCAAGAAAAGACATAAACCTGACGATGACCAGGAATTCATGGAGTCGATGGAGTCCTACATTGAAGAATCTCGGGGAAAGCTCTTTGAGATGATAGATCTCATTTTGAGCAATTCTCCCTTGAAGTACAGCCATCATACTTATACGACGCTTGTGGAGTCCCATTGTCGGCTCAAATCGGAGGAAAGGTCGAAATTGGCAAAGAGAATTTATCTGAGGTTGGATAAGTACTTTGAGGAGTATACCAAGCCCGAAACGTTGAGAATCCTCACAAAAGAGCCAAAACCACAAACTTCATCTACTTTCGAAGGAGAGCCAACCAAAAGTTCAATACCATTTACTTCTGAAATTAGAGAGCCAAGCCAGACTTCAAAATTCTCTTCTTCTGATGACAGAGCACATACGATCCAACAATACCTCATTATTTTCGATGATTGGGAGTCCAAACTTAAGCTCATGAGAAGACTTTTTCTCTACTTGGACCGCTCGTACCTTATCACCCACCACGGCAAAAAACAGATCTCGAACTACGGAATGGATCTCTTCATTGACTACTTTGTTGGACAGAAAACGGCATTATTCTTGCCTCTACTCACAGAATCTTTGAAAGACCTCCGAGAAGAAGACTCAGAGTACCCAGAATACCTCAAACAGTACGCCAGAGTCATCTTGAAATTAAATTACACCGGAGCTTTGGCTTTCGAAACTACCCAGGGAATCGTGGACGAGATCCAATTGCACTACCTGGTGTTGAAGGATAAATGGTGGGACCAGCCGGGCTATTTGACGAAATCGGTGCACACAGCTTCCAAGGACAAGGAGTTTTTCGTCGAGTGTGGTTATTCCAAGAAGTTCATCAATAACCTCATTATCAAGCTTCACTGGACGCTAATTTTCCAGGACTTCAAAGAATTCATTGGGTTCGTGTTACCGACGATTCTCAAGCCAGACGATTCTTTTAGGCTTAAACTGATCTACTCATGGTGCGAGAGCTCCAAGCGCGTTTTTGAGCTCGACTCGATGTCGATGTTCATCTACGAATGGGGCCAAATGATCTTGAAAAATGTCTTGGAAGTGATCGAACAGAACGCATCACAGCCGGCACGAGAATTGGTGCACAAATTGGTCGAGCTTTTCACCATATACAGAGAGATTGTGCTGACGAGTTTGAGCAATAACGAACGCTTTGAATTCGAATTAAGAACGGCTTTCACCAACGCATTCAGCAAACGTCCTAACAGCAATACCGTGATCCTCCAGCTTGCAAAATACTGTGACACCTACTTCAAGGGCTCGGGGAAGAAGCTTCCATCGGATCTTTCCTTTTCTGGGTTCAAATCCAACGTATTGGTGGTTTTCAAGTGTATGAGCAATAAGCAAGACTTTCTCATTCCCTACAAGCGAGATCTTTCCAGAAGATTGTTACTTGCCAAAATCCCCAATTTTGAGCATGAAAAAGAGCTTGCCGATGCCATTATGGAACTTGTGGGTGTTTTCGACTCCAATGGTTTAGATACGCTTTTCAAAGACTTCAACAGCTCTAAAATCACATACTCCAATCTCGTTGATGGAGGCAGCATCAAATTTGAACCCTTGGTTCTCGACAAGGCCAAATGGACCGATATTCCTCGTTTCGAGTCAGATACAATTCTTCCAGTCTCATTATCGTCGATATTGACTTCGTTTGAGACCAAGTTCCAAGAACTCAATGAAAGACATAGAAATAAGCGTCTTGACTGGTCCAATTATTCCCTCCATCAGTTGACGATCCAGACAGACTTTGACTCTGGTCCCAAGGAACTCATTGTCAATATGCTCCAAGCGGTGGTTGTGCTCTTGTTCAACGAACAAGACTCATACCTGTTTGGCCAAATCCAGACAAAAACAAATTTAGAAAAGAGATTATTGCTGAGAATTCTCAACTCGTTATCTACTGAAAAGTACAAGATTTTAAACGTATCAGGAGAGACCTACAGTTTCAATCGCCAGTTCAGTGATAAATCATACAAGATCAGATTACCCTTGTCAAAAGACGTCGCGACAAAAGGGGTCAAACGGGGAACGGAAACAGTACAAGATGAAATCAAGCGGAATAGAAAGGATGAGATCATCAGTATCATTATGAAGGTGATGAAACAGGCCAAAGAATTGCTGGTTACGGAATTGCTTGGACGTTCGATGGAGATTCTCGAAAAGAGAAGTCCCGTAAATGTGCTTGATTTAAAAGTGGGAATTGACCATTTGATCGATAAGGAGTATATTCAGAGGGTGGACACTGAAACGTTGAGGTATATTCCTTGAAGAAGAAAATTGTGTAGAGATTCTGGAAAGAATGTCATGAATAGAAGCATTATAGTCTAATGATAACGAATTAACAGTTAGAATATCCATAAGAATGTGTATTTATGAAGATAACGAATTAAGAGGTAAAATCATTATCGGAAGATCAGTATGAAAGAAGATATCTTTGTTAAAGTCTCCTTTTCCCTGTCTTCAATGTGACGTTTTGACACAAACTTCTCTAACACTACGATCTAGTCTTCTGACGAATTAAAAATCCACTTATAGAGCATTACATTTGAAGAATACTGTTAGGATTCATTCTCTTCGTCTTTAATTCGACGTTTTGCACAGATCTTCTGGATCTTATCCACTAGACATCATTATGATAGGATGCCCTCTTTTCTACATCACATTTTCAGATAGTATAAATTATGCCAGTATATCTATGTAGAACCTCAAATAGGCTTAGATTGGGATATCTTCTGGGTCTGGGTTGTAGATCCAGTGTTGACCGAAGTATGGGATCTTCTCGTAGAAAGTCTTTTGGAACAATGGAACACCTTCGGTGAAAGTGGCAACACCAGCACCGGCAGCGGCACCCCAGAGAGCCAAGTTTGGAAGGTAGGCCTTGATGGCGTTGATGTTAAGGCCGGACAAAGCTTGGGCGGACTTGTAGGCTGGTCCTCTGATGTACTGAAGGTTAGTATTCTAGAACAATATGGAAGAGGACATCTCAGTTTCTTCGAGCCTCTGACCTCTGAATGGAATAAAGCAAGCAGAAACGACCAGTAAGATAATTGGATCGATAATTGGAGCAGTAATTGGAGCTGTGTAATTGGAGCAGTGATTGGTGGTGTGACTGTCGAAGTAATTGAGGGACGGTTGATCGTTATGAGGTCATTTCAAAAGTGAAAAAATTGTCTGTTGTGTCGTTCTGTGCTTTAAATAGCTGAGGAGCAGGAATGGGACGTCGTTCGGCGTGTCGTGAATACTTACTGAAACCATGATGAATCTATAGTGTATATGAAAATTGTTGATGCTAATTTTTAGGCTCGCGATTGGCTAGTGCAAGGCACGTGATATACATCACGTGAAAGAGTATTATGATCTACCTTCTACCTATTCGATACTACGACAATATGGCCCTAAACCATCTATTCAAAGCTTCCAGATCGAGTTGCAAGTTAAAAAATCAATCAGAGTTGTCCTGGGTACCCTAAAAACAGTTCCAGGCCTACTTTCGGGTTTTCTAATTTTTATTCATATTAAATACAGAGACTTGCGTTGTACTGAAGCGACAGCCAAAGCCTATATTGAGCGTGAGCCCACTGGTGATCTTGAACGTGCCATAAAGGCCAGGATCTTCGAATGTTCCATGTTGATTACCAAGGAAAATGTACACCTAGAATGGTCCATCGATTATGGTAAATCCAGCAACATTTGACCCTAATTGTTCGTAGAGGTTTAGCATGCATCATCTTGGGCCAAGATGTAGTCAAGGGTTTGGCCAACGGTCTTCAAAGTGTCGGCTTCGTTGTCTGGGATTTGGATGTTGAACTCGTGTTCGACTTCCATCACAACTTCCACAACGTCCAAGGAGTCCAAGCCCAAGTCTTGCACGAAGGAGGATTGTTCGGTGATCTCCTTGGAGGTGTCGACCTTATCGTAACCTTCCAACAATTCCAAGATTCTTTCTTTGGCGCCTTCTCTGGTCAATGCTGGGAAACCGGCGTAGAAACGGACGTTTGCGGGTCTGTAAACGGCACCGATACGGGGCAAGGCAGCTTGTCTTGCGGCCAATGGGGCTCTGAGGCCTCTCATGAATGCATTTCTGAACATGGTTGAGTGTGTGATTTAGTGGAGGTAATCGCTTACTTTTGAGTGGATGAGAACTTTTTAGTGCGACATTCTGGAGGCTAACAAAACGAGGAATTGGGAGGTATGTCGCACTGATTTTACTAACAGAATGCGAATGATTCTCAAAGATGTCGCACGGTGTCGCACTGATTTCACTTACAAAATGCTAATGATTCTCAAGATGTCGCACCGTGTCGCAAAGCTGGAAATTTTCACCATACTTTCCAACCACCACCACCACCAACTTACACGAAGATCATGCTCAGATCGTTGATTGGGGGCTTGAGAACAAGCTTGGCGCCTTTGGCTCCGTTGGCACGTGTCAACGTCACACCTTCCTTATACAGACAATCCGTGGCCAGAAATGTGCCTATAACCACACAAATAACTACCTTGATGGACCAGAAGAGATATGCCACTTTGAACCAAGTCAAATATGGCAAGCAAGGAAAGCCCAGAAAGCCATACAACTCGAAAGCACCAGATTTGGAAAACGCCCCATTCAGAAAGGGAGTCGTTTTGAGAGTGATGATTCTTAAGCCAAAGAAACCTAACTCGGCTTTGAGAAAGTGTTGTCGTGTTAGACTCACCAATGGTAACGTCATTTCTGCTTTGATCCCCGGTGAGGGCCACAACTTACAAGAGCATCACCTTGTTTTGGTCAGAGGTGGAAGAGTGCAAGATATTCCTGGTGTGAAGTACCATTTGGTGAGAGGAGTATATGATTTGGCAGGGGTAGCAAATAGAGCCACCTCCAGATCCAAGTACGGTGTCAAGAAGCCTAAACAATAGTAGTCATGTATATAGTAATGGAAGTCTATGAACTCGGAAAAAGATCCAGCTGGACGAAGTCCACATTGTATCAATCAGTTTGAAGAAATTTACGCTAATTTTCTCCTTGCAGTCTTCAAGCCACAAATCTACCGCTAGCTCCTTTCTGTAATCATCTCCTAGCAGTATTTTCAAGCAACAAATCTTTTCCAGTCTTTCAATCTTCTCCGTCTTTCTTTTTCATCTTTTTCAATCTTCTCCATCTTTCAATCTTCTTTTGATCTTCTTCGTCTTTTGTCATTCCTCTTTATTTCTTTTGTCTTAAGCAACAAATCTTCTACCGCTGGCAGTCTTTCTGTTTTCGATCACCTTACCTTCGTCGTCCACGTTCTCTGGCTTGGCTCTGTTCAAGATCTTCAAGAACTCCTTGACTCTGAATCTCATTCTACTGTGCATATAGGCCTTGGAACACTTGATGTGGTAGTGGAAATAGTTTCTGAAGAATTGAATGTGCGAGATACAGTTGTCTCTACGGTCGCCCTTGACCAAATGTCTGGGGAACAAGACAAAAGTGACGTAACCCTTGTTTTCGTCGTCCCTGTTGCCCTGCACCGAGTTTTGGATATCCAATGGAGCCTCCTTGTGCGAGTATAACACTTGTGGGGCCGTTTGCACCGATCTCTTTCTTGCGTCCACGAATTCTTGAAGGAAGACCTTACCGAAGATCTTATCGGTTTCGTCTTGGAAGACGGTAGAGAATACCACGGTGACTCTGTCGAAGGAGGGTTTGATGTAGATACACTCGTCGGAGCCACGGTATTTGATGACCAAGACTTCTTCGTTCTGTAATTCGGCCTGGATTTCTTCGGAATAAGTGTTGCTGTTGGCGTGCTGGCCGGCCAAGTCGTCGTATCTGGCGAAGGCTTGCTCGAAAGGTGCTGCCATGGCGTTTCTCTTCAAAAAGGACAATTGTTCCACCAAGTTGAGCTTCAATTCCTCCGATTGCTGCTCCACTTCCGCCAAGTTGAGGACCAACGAGTAGTTGTAACTAGGCTCGATCTGGTCGCCCTTGAGGATCGACAACCCTTGGAATTGGCCGTATTTCTTGTTGAGATAGTCAATCACTCCATACTTAACCAAGTCGTCCCAGCACTTGAGATAGATGGATATCAAGATCAACTGCTTGTTGTCAGGATCGGTGGAGATATGGTAGGTGGTGAAGTCGAAATCGGTGATGATTCTGTCCAATGACTTGAGGCCCTCTTCGGAGGGAAGCACCCTGTCCGTGAGGGTTGTTTTGATGAGGAGGTTATTCTGTTCGATGTGCAACATGCTTGGGGTCGATTGGTGGCAGGAGGTGTTGAATATAGGCGGGAGGAAGTGTCGTGACCGAAACAATCTGGAGTGCGCTACTAGGAGTTGTTAGTGGGAGAGGAGAACGAAAGGAAGGAAAAATGAAGCTAGAAAGATCTACGAAAGTAAGAGGATGAAAAAGAGATGTTTGGCAAGTAATGGGGAATTCTTGGGATTTGAAGTTTGAGGTTTGGATATAGAGATATTTATTGCACCAATTCATAGATTGGGTGGCCAATTCGCACAATCATTAAGTAGAAGTATAATTATTCGCACAATTACCTTAAGCTGATTGAGGATACTTGCACTAATTGAACTCAATCTCATCCAAATTATATAATTACTTAAGTACTTGAAGGTATATATAAACCATTGATATTATTTCTACTTTTAATTGAAGAATGCTAAAGTATAAATCTATTACCATAATTAAATCATAAATAGAACCAATGTTTCTGCTGATAATACTGCCGTGAGCCAAATTAACTTTCCATAATTCTCTATTTTAATGGTGGCTACATTTTTCTCTATAGATACATTTCTAGAGTACAGTATATAATTACAGTCTTGACGAGCAGCGCTCGCTATGGTATATCTATGATGAAGAAGTTTGCTGCTTAGTAGTATTTCTTTCCCGTGCTCAGAGAACCGATCTCTTTGGCCCAACCGGGAATATCTTCTCCGGATCCTCCCACTGGTCTTTCAAGAACCACATTTTCCAATCCAACAGCATCGCTTAACCAGGTGTGATTGACCATACCACCGGCATCGGCTCTCATTTCAGGTTGCAACACCAACATTGGCATCAAGAAATCGGAAATTTCCATTGCATCGTTGGGGTTGAACTTGTACTTTTCTGTGAGCACGTCTTTCAAGCCCCAAGGCTTCAATTTGATAATTCTGTGAAGTTCGCCTCTGGAGTTGAAGAAATCACGGGTGTAGTATGCTTCTTTAAGCATCGATCTAGGGAAGGGACCAATCAACTCAACAATCTGTGCTATGTGGTCGTCATCTTTGGTGTATGTCTTGCCATCTCTTGGGTCGAAAAGGTAGTCACCAGTGAGAAGCTCAAAAATGAGACATGCAAACGACCAAAGATCGCTTGAAGCTCCCCAATGGTAACCCAAGAGCACTTCTGGAGATCTGTATTGACGAGTCTGGATTTCATCGGTGAAATGATGAGTGGTCCAGCATGCGTTACCCAAGTCTGCGATCTTGACTGAGATTAATTCGTCTTCGTTGATAATATCGTTCTCCATCATGTGTGAATGATCGTGTTCGCTGGATGCAGATGCTGGAATGAAAACAGGATCGACGCCTGATTGGTAGTTATTGGAAATGGACATCGATGAGAGCGAACTGTTGAGAGTATCTTTTTCGTTGATATCGACTCCAGACGAGGTTCTGGTCACTGGCTCCACGGGAGTGGTGGGTTCTATCGTCATGCTTTGTCTCGCCGACGACGAGTTGGTGAAGGAAGTGTTTCTAATTGGAGTGTTGGATGTGGAGTTTGCGAGTCCATAGACATTAATGAATGATTTGTTGAACGATCTTAAAGGTGATGGTAATGGCTGAGAACCAGTAATGAGAGTGTGTCTTCTTGATCTTCTTCCATTTCTTCCCAATGAAGGAGAGGCGTTGATTTTGGAAACATCCTCCGGTGTGGAGGCGTTAGGGTTGAATGGAGGTTTAGATGAATGCATGGTTTGTGATTTGACCCTTCTTTTCTGAATTTTGGCTTGGTTTTCTTCCTCTTCAACCATTCTGACGATTTGTTCGACATCACCGATTTCAATCAAGACGTTCTCTGGCTTCAAATCGGTGTGGATGACACCACACTTTCTGTGCAAGAAGTCCATTGCTGACAATAATTGTTTAGCGATTTGCTTGACAAAGACGATAGGAATACCTCTATGTTTGTATCTTCTAATAAGTCCAAGCAAGTTTTCACCGAGGACCTCAAAGACCATCACCACATGAACACCGTTGGGTCCTTTGTGGGTGAAAGTGTCCAAAAGCTGGATCACATGCTGGTGGCCGGGGTGATGGATGTCTGAGGTGGTGACTTTATCGAGTAATTTGATCTCGTCAATGGCGGTTTCAGTATAATGCTTAGCACTGCGCACAATTTTCATGGCGACGTGCTGCTGTTTGTCGTTGTCACGAGCAAGCCACACGGTGGAGAAGTGGCCCCATCCGAGTTTTCTCACTAAGGTGTACTTGCCATTCTTATAGGTTTCTCCGATGAAACAGGGATGGTAGCCGCCAGGAACGTAGTCTTTGAGGTCTTCTTCTTCTGCCGGGTTGACGGTGTTGATATCGGAGTCGGAGGCATCGTCGTCGTTGTTGTCTTCGTCGGAATTGTTGCCGAGATCGAAATTGGTGCTTAATGGCGTGAGTTGGGGCTTGAAGGTCTTTGCCGACGACACCAGCGCATGGACTGTGGAAGGGCTGGGGGATATGATGGAGCTGAACAGCAGGGGGAGCAAATCGGCGGAGACGGTGCTATTTTTACGGCTGCTGTTGGCGGAATCATCTTCATATTTGTTGTTTTTCTGTTCCGCTGCCTGGAAGGCTATGGAAAGGTTTGATTTGGTGCCCATGTAAGGAGGGGCTACTTTGTGGATGCTAATGGAGGACTTGCGATGGCGGGGGCCTCTTTATGAAGGTGGCGAGCTGGCGCCACAAGCACTGGTTGTAAAGGACGGACCGAAGTGGTTAACCGCTGACAGGAATTAATAAGCAGTGGGAACGGCTTGAACGGCTGGGACGGTCACCAAAGACAACGTAATCAGTCCAGTGAAGCGCAGTGCGAATGCTAGTACTGTAACACGGACTGTAGCCTGCTGTAGCCTGTGTCGCTATTCTAAGTAGGAGTGAACTTTCCGCACAGTTTTTCCAAGTCTGATGCATGGGCGGCGCGGACCAGATTTCGGTGAACTACCAGGGACACGCAGCAGAGCGAGCGCTGCGAGCGCTGCGAGAACCGCAGTGGTGCGACATAGCGAGCCCCACGCAGTACAGAACTAAAGAAATAGCGGGGAGTCCACAGAAGCGAACTCGTGGGCCCCTGAAACATCCGTCACTATGGGGTGTTAACCCCAGTGCTTGAAGTACGGTCATGCGTAGTAAAGTGGCTAGTGCAGCGATAAGTCATCGCTGCCGCCACCGGCGTCACATGGCATGGTCACAAGCCCTGTGGCGCTAACGGGAGACACCATCAGGCCGCGAACGGGCTTTGTACCAGCTGGTTGGTAAGCAGCTGGTGCTGATGTTGCATCGCAGTCTGGGATTTCTCGTCGGTAGTGTCAGCAGCGCCGTTAGTGCGCCGCCGATCGCCGACGTTTTCTCGGCACATGCTGGTCGGCCGAGTCGCGATGCTAACAATAGATCAGATCCTGAAAATACGTTTGATCTGTATGATCTCCGATTTAGGAATCATATAGAATAGAGTTAGGGGTATGAGATCTAGTTAAAAGGGTGGAAAAGGTGAATTCTATTAATTGTGGCAGTTACAGTCCGAGTTCGGAAATGGGTGGAAGAAAACGGAAAATGTGTTAAAACTTACTTCTCTAGCAGACTACTTAGGAAAGGTTGCGACTAGTTTATACTTTAGGCTTTATTGATATGCCCGTACCTGAGACAACCCAAAATACGGCGTTAACCCCGTAAACTGCGTCGAAACTTACATCACTCTAACGCTTGCCTTCTTTTCTTGTACCTCACGTCTTACGCAATTTCTCAGCTTATAAAAGTTTATACTCACTTTTTACAGCCTGAATAAGCTCTCTTCTTCAATAGGCACTTTCTATTTTTATAAGTTCCTTCTTGTTTTCTAGTGCTTATCGATTGCTTTCTTTCCTTTTAATTAGTTATTGTTCCATTTATTGTCTTCTTGCTTCCATCTCTCTATTGTGTTCTCCTGCCCCTTAAAAATGTTCGCCCTAATATTATTATGGATTATAACGAGTATACGAATATATCATTCGATTATCCATTCTAAATTTAATTATATCAATTCTGCGTTCTATTTTGTTTCACTAATATCTAATTTTATCATACAATCAATTTTTTCTAATATCCAATTTTATCATCCGATTATCTTTATACTCAATTATATCATTCTTTTTTTTCCTATCCAATTATATCCTTCCATTGAATCTTTTTTTCTATCTTTACATCATTCGATTTCTACGTTTTTCCATATTCGATCCGATTTATATTACAGCATCTATATACCTAATCCATATCGATATCCTCAACTTCCTGGGTGGTTTCCTTCTTTGGTTCACCAGTCTTGGAAGCTTCTCTAGCAGCAGCCATCTTTTCGGCCATAGCCTTAGCTTGAGCAGCTTCTTGCTTTTGTCTGATGGCTTGCTTCTTTTCTTCTTCCTTGGCAAGGTAACGACCTCTAATGATGTTACCAATGGAAGCCAATTCTTCGTATCTAGCGATGTACTTGGCCTTGGATGAGTCGTAACCATCATCGTACAACCAGTCTTCAGCCTTGGTCAACATAGCGGTCAACTTTTCCTTTTCTTCAGGAGAAGCGAAGTCCTTGTATTGTTCTTCCAACTTACCTCTCAATTCGTAGATGTACTCTTCAAGAGCATTCTTTCTTTCTTCGGTGTCGGCGACCAACTTGTCTTCCATGACCAAAGCGTTTTCCTTTTCGATCAATTGTTGTCTAACACCTTCGTCCAAAGCAGCGGTGGATTGAACAATTTCCAAATCGTTCTTCTTGACCAACTTCTTGACCTCACGGTATTCTGGTTCGGCGTCTTCATCTTCATCTTCACCTTCCTTTTCGACCAATTCCTTGACGATCTTTTCTTCAACGGTGTAGGCGGATTCGATGGTGTAGAAACCAGATGGGTCGTTTCTCAACTTCAACTTGGTAGCGATAGAAGTTTCACCTTGGGATGGAACGACACCCTTCAATTGCCACTTAGCAACAATTGGTTCGGTACCGACTGGGAGTTCTTCCTTCTTGGTGTATTTGGCTTCGACTTCAAAGTCACCGCTTCTGAACAAAGTGATGATCTTGGTAGATGGGAAAGCACCACCTCTTGGGAAAACTTCCAAGTGGTCCTCGTCCTCTTCTTGCTTGTCCCAGAAGTAGGAGACGGTGTATGGGTTGAAGTCTTCGAACTTGAATGGTCTGACTCTAACGGTTGGGGAGTGAGTAGCACAGATGAAAGCGTTACCTCTAGCAATGGCTTCATCTTGGTTCAAGGTGAAAGACAATGGCTTGCCGAAGATTTCAGCCAACTTAGCCTTCAAGGATGGAACTCTGGTACATCCACCGATGACTTCGATGGAGTCAATTTCTTCAGCCTTCAAACCGGCTTCCTTCAAAGCGGTTTCAATAGGAACGTGGACTCTGGCCAACAATGGCTTGACGTATTCTTCCAATTCTTCTCTGGTCAAAGAGGAGGAAACATCGACGTCGTTCATGACGGATTCGATGTTGAATGGAGCTTGAGAGTTGGCAGACAAGACCTTCTTCAACTTTTCAGCAGCAGTCAAGACTCTGTAGAAAGCCTTAGGGTTTTCTCTAACGTCGATCTTGTACTTACCAACGAATTCATCGGCGAAGTGGCTGGCGATGGCGTAGTCGAAGTCTCTACCACCGAAGTGCTTGTCGTAAGCAGAACCCAAAATCTTCAATTCACCCTTCTTGACGGCGGCAATGGAGACTTGGTAAGAGGAGTGACCAATGTCAATGAAGGCAACCTTCTTTGGTTCGTCTTCTGGCAAGTCGTTAGCCTTGAAGACACCGTAACCGACGGCGGCAGCGGTGATTTCGTTGACGATTCTGACTGGGTTCAAACCGGCGATTCTGCAAGCGTCAGAGGCAGCACGACGTTGCTTCTCGGTGTACCAGGTTGGGACGGACAAACAGATGTCGGTGATGTTACCCTTGGTTTCCTTGAAGGTGATGTCCTTGATCTTGTTGATGTACATGGCGGCCAATTGGGTGGAGGTGAATTCTTGTTGTTCACCCAAGAAACGGACCTTGGCGCTAATACCACCATCCTTGCTTTCGACCAAAGGAGCAGAGAAGTACTTCTTTTCGATTTCAAAGTCTGGGTCGTTGAAGTTCAAGCCGAGGATTCTCTTCAAGTTGTCAACGGAGTTCTTCAAGTTGGAAGTTTGTTGGTTCTTACCGCTTTCACCGATGAATCTGTTTCTTGGACCAAAACCGATTAAAGAAGGAGTGGCACGGTTAGAAACCTCATTGACGATAATGTCAATACCACGGTTTCTAGCACATGCAATGACGGTGTTGTTGTTACCTAAATCGACACCAAATGGAGTAGACATTCTTGTATGGAGTATGAATGGATACGGACCAGCTTAATTATATGTCGGTAGTGAATTTTTTTTCAGGGCTGGTCGTGCGAGGGGGCGATGTGCTGGAACCTTCTAGACGGTTCCAGTCACGTGGCGGGCCAAATGGGAAATTTAGGCTACAAAGAGGATGAAAAGGGGAGTTAGTAAGTGAGAATTGGTTGGTTTGAACCCGGGAGTGTTAGAATTGGGAACTATGGAGCTATCTGGGACATATTTGCTTTGTTTGCTCGCAATAATTAAGCGTACTGTCATCGTGGTTAATTAGTGCGAAAACTGAGTGCACTACTAAGGACAGCGGACCAGTCCTGTATAATGCACCATTACGTAGCTCTAGGCCCAGAAGTCTCATGATGAAGAGTGTATTATATATACAGGACTTATTAGAAGACTATATCTTGGAGAATAGATACTCCTGATTTCGTGGGTTTTTCTGAGTATTCAAGTATGGATTTTTAAGAAATCTGCTATCTTGATCTAAAAGTTATCTCCTTTTCTCTTGTAATTTCTCACACTTAAAATGATGTATCCTCTTATTGATTTCTTCCTCTTTTTACATTCTATAATGATTGAGCCTCTTATTGATTTCTTCCTTTTATTTAAATTCTTTGATGATTCATCTATTACTTGATTAACTACTTTGTTCGGCAATAGTGAGAAGCGTCATCCATCCAGGACTTTCCACCAATTGTAAGTAGTCTCCACTGTCCTTGTTCACGACGTATTTGAGCATAACCTCCAATTCTTCTGGAGCTAAAATACCGGTCTTGGCCACAAAGCCCAAGAAATGGAAGTCTCTTAAGTTCTCTCCATTTCCTGAGTCTTCGTGTAAGTACAGGAATAGTCTGGGCAAGTTCTGGAGCTCACCCATGAAATCTCTATTTTCAATTGGGAACGAGGACGAGCTGTTGAAGAACGGTTTGGGTTCAAGTGGGAATGAGTCTGTCAAAGACACAAGCAAGAAATCCACTGGAAATGCAGGTTTGGCGTTAGATTTGACTTCAAGACCGTATTCGTTGATTTCCAGGTACGAAATATCGGGAACGTATCTTGTATCATTATTGGAGTTGACAAGTAACTTGGATGGTTGTGTGGATGCGCTCAAGATTTCTGCTTTCACTAATGCTTCAGCACCGGCCGATACTTGGTACGAACGCGGCTCGATTTCTCCTTTGAGCCCTCCACTTATGACTGATGTCACGAATTTGGACGAGTAAGTTCCTGTGGTAGAGTGTTTCGAGCTCAGAGGATGAGCTGCTTGGTTTTTGGCGGCCATCAAGATCTCCAAGTTTGTCATGAAATAGCTGTCCTTGTGTCTCTTGCACAACACAGTTCCATCATTATTGCCGGAGTCGGTCAAATCGGTGAAAACCACTCCGACCTGATACAAGCCCAATTTTTCAGCGATGGCATCGATTTGAGCTTGATTGTCCCATGGTAAAAGGGTAATACCGTCAGCTTCTCCGGCTTGTGGGGGTTCGTAAATCGCTTCCACCACTGCTTTTATGCCCAATGGCACCTTTTCGAAGGCTTCATATCTTCCGTAAAGAACACCATATCTTTGGACTCCTGTTTGTCTCCAGGAATCGATAAACTTATTCAAAATGTTGAAATCGGCGTATTCGACGTGGTCAACCATTCTGAATTTTTGAAGCTGTAAGGTGATTGGCGAGGGCTGGCATTTGGAGCAAATACCACGCGGGTATGGTTTGTGGCCGTTGGAACATGTGAGATCGATTTTGTAGTTGGCCTCGTCCAAAGGATGGATGTATGACGAGGCATTGTTACGGTTATTTTTGGCATCGTTCATCTCTTTAAGATGAGCATGGAAGGACATGTGCTTGATATTGTTTTCCTTCATGTAATTGGCGTCCCATGGTGGAAGTGGCGAGCAGTACTCACACATACCCTTATCACCGTGTCGACAATAGGTGGAACGGGGACGTTTTATAAGGCCGTCGGATGCTTCAAGAACAGCATCAACATCGGATCCCGGCGAGGGTTTCACAGCGACGTTTCCGGCTTTGCTAGTATCGATTGTATTAGTGATGTTAACGCTGCCGCTGACCACATTGCCGCTGACAGTTACCCCTCCAGGACCAGAAGGAGCAGCATTGGACTGTGATGCAGCCCCGCCAGTAACATATAACATGTCACCGTTCTTTAATCCCAACAGCGCCACGGTCTTGCCACATAAGCCATTTGCCAATTCGCCTTTCTGGCCTGGCTTATCGCTGATGTAGATGCTCTGAGGATCAACATCTTTGAGTTTGGTAAACAATTCTTCCAAAACGAGGAGAAAGTCGGATGCGGGGTCCGCATTGATACGGAACATCCCGTCCTTGGATCTGAATCTGAGAACAATCATGGAGGAGGTGGTATGTAAGGAAGTAGTTAGAGTTATAGATCGTTGGATGGCAAAAGACTGTGTACTGTGTGCAGGAATACGAAGTGCACCATAAATTTAAACTAGTATGAAATTATATAAGTATGAAATTATGGGTATGAATACGGAAGGTTCTCCTATTATCTACTAGTATCGTCGCTAAATTGGAGCTTAAGTTTGGAATAAATTAGTACCGTGGGAATTAATACAGTGGAATGAATTAGTAATATTTCATTAATTATTCCTTGTAAAGAATTATTATTGGAATGAATGGAATAAATAAGTTATGGGTGCTATTACTATTCATGCACTGAGAAATACCCGAATGCAGTGGTTCACATTACTGAACAAGCTCAACTTGTTCACCTTGTAGCCGATACTTTTTTTCAAGTCCGACTCCACACTCATTCCCTCGTCCTCTTCGACCAAAAGTATATCCTCCATTGTGGTTTGCTTCTTGAGCAAGCCCAAACTGCCATCGGGACGTAGTGGCTTATCGTTAACAATTCCCTTTAACTGTAATTTTAGTGCATCCTGTTCATCTAATCTGCTGAATCGTACTCTAGCACTGACCAAAAGAATTAATGGGATTTCTACGATCGCAGTACGACTGATATCTTCAGCGATTGCTTCATCGCTGACTTTCTGACGAACTTTACCTCCCTTCACTTTGACCCTTCGTACTACTCTGGCTATATTGTGATTGCTCACTGGGCCGCGAATCTCCATTTCCAGGACTGGTCGTCTGAGCAAAGACTCGATCACATCTTCCAGAATGGAATCGATCAAGGCATTGAGATAGTTTTTGGAGAGTTTTGTATGGTAATTGACTGCGTTGGTGAGAGTAATGAGGGACTTCGAGTTGATTGCCAACGATTGCGGTGACAGCGAGCCGGCGGCGGGGGACTTTGCAAACACTTTGATGGGGATGGTTGTGGTGGGTGTGAGCTGCACAAATGTGATCTGTGGTGGCATGGGGCGTTGAGAAGGTTGAATGAGGCTTAGAAAACGCGGTGGATGAAGGGGTGGTGGGGAATGGACAAAGAAGAGTGGTTGATAGGTTGGATGGTATTTGAATATATTACTGAAGGGCACTTAGCAAGGCTTGATGGGTCACTGTGCTATGGTCCTGGGGCAGTCATGTCACGTGACCACAGTTTTCGTCTGCGATGGTGGCGATCTGCCGTTAAATACACGTGGATGGTGTTAACGTCTCAATGCCTACCTATAACGATTGATCATTACAATGCTATTACAATGCCATCACAATACTGCGACTCGGCTGTGAGTCAATTGAAAGTGACCTAAACTCAACATCTCGTCAGTGCGAGTGCCCAAACCTTTCTTAACCGTATTGCAACCCCAAGCGCGCACTTTGTTTCGTCTACAATTGATTTACTTCACAATAGAATTATATTCATACTAGCATTAACATCTTTAATATCTGTCGTTTCTGCCACTGTCGTAGTTGTCACGACCGTAGCCATCGTTTCTGCCACCACCGTAGCCATCGTTTCTGCCACCGCCGTAGCCGTCATTTCTACCACCGCCGTAGCCGTCATTTCTGCCACCGCTGGAGAATTCGTTTCTGCCACCACCGTAGCCGTCGTTTCTGCCGTAGCTATCGCCACCGTAGTCGTTTCTTCCACCGCCGTAGCCTTCGTGTCTGCCCTCGTGTCTACCCTCGTGTCTGCCGTATTCGTTACCACCGTAGTTGTCCCTACGCTCGTCCTTTCCTAACAAGTTGCCGAGGAAACCACCACTCTCGTGGTGGCCTTGGTTGTGACCGTGGCTTTGACCATGGTGGCCTTCAAATCTGTCTTCGAGCTTGTTACCACCAATGGCCCCGCCAATGGCACCAACAATACCTCCTAAAGTGGAATGGTTACCTCCAAGCTTCGAGCCACCCATGCTACCCAAAGCACCGCCGGCAATTGTGCCCAACAAGCCTCTTTCGCCATCCTGTTGGCCTTGTTGGCCTTGTTGGCCGCCTTGCTGTTGCGATTGTTGTGGTTGGTAAGATCCTTGGTCTCCTTGGGAGTAAAAGTCGTTAGCTGACATGATAAAGAGAGTTGTTTACTGGGATAGAGAATGCTGGAAACGAGTTATTTATATAGATGCCAAGATCTGGAGAATCATGTTCACACCTGTACTAACCGGTGCTTAGAATATTCGCATCACCGGGGTCCATGCCCCTGAAATTTGCACCTGTGGAGAGTTAGAGGCCTATGTGTCCTATGCAGACTTAGTTCTATTGTGCCTTGACGTCATAGTGAAGGTGCGAGCAATCCCGATAGAAAAGGTGAGCAAAAAAAGGAACTGTAATCCAGGTGCTGGGCCTGGATGCAGGAACAGGGGAAGTATGGACACGCTAGTTTTCCATCAGAATTAGTTTCCAATTATAGGTGCTTCTACGGTAAGTTGTCTAAATCTTATATTTCTAATGTACAGAGAAGTAAATCTGAAGGAAAACTAAGGCCTATACGGTCATTCTATCTGATCATTATCGCGGATCTACCTTTCACGTGCCACATATTTGTGTCACACAAATTCCAAGAACTTTGCCTCGAAACCCAAAATCAAGATTGAAACAGCCATCAAATTAGGAGTCGTCGCATCACTGTAAAGGAGCGCCTGAAGTGCGGTGCACTTCTTACTCAAACTTCGATTTTTGAATCTACGTCTCGACCAGGTTTGGTCAAAATTCTGTACTTTTTGTGGAACACGAGATGAAGTACATATCCAGTAGACTAAAAAAACAGCTTTGTTTTTTTTGGTTTTTTTGGTTTTGAATTTTTTTTTGATTTTGCGATTTTTTTCAGTATGATCAGATTTGAAAACATTATTAATAGAACTGAACCGAACGTGATATAGCCATAGTTTTTTTTTTGTTTTTAGGAATTTTCAATAGATATCCACAACATAATTAAGAACCCACATTAACACCAATATAATATATAAATAAAACCCAATTTGAAAACAGAATCAGAATTCCAAGTAATCATCGATAGTCAAGGAACCATCAATATGGCCCTCCTCTTGATGATGTAATTCGAAATTGGCATGTTGGTCATCAACAAGCATGAAGTTAGAGGAGTCCGGAGAAGAGAAGTCATTCGATTCTTCAAAGTCGGAGTGATTGGCTAATAATAAGCTATCAACCGAGTTATCGGTGAATGATTGTTGAGATTCTCCATTGATTGGTGACTTTGAAGGTTCAGAGAAACCGACTCTGGCATTTGGGAAGAAGTCCAAGAAATCGTGCATGATTGGTGCTGCAGACCGGGATGGATAGGTTGTAGAACAACCCAGAAGAATACGTGGAATGAATGTGTTTGTGCTGCCATCAAGACTGTTACTTCGATGCTATAAATCCGCTGAACATGAGCACACTATCACACAGAAATTCCACGTATATTAATCGAAAGACTGGTATCGTCTGACACCACGCTCTTGATTAATATACATTTCTTAGGATGGTGCTTGTTACAACCAGTGGACAAGCAGAGAACAGTCAACGATGACAGTTAGGCCACGCTCAATTCCAGTGGATGGAAATCCACGAGGTATTCGGACTGGGTTGACAAAATTGCTGCTGAATTTTGCCCCATGGAATCATACACGTTTGTTGGTTCCGACTTCACAAATGGAGAGGTTTGCTCTTCGTTCAAGACTCCGGAGGAGTTCTTGGTCAAAGTCAAATCGATTGGAGAGTTAACTGGGGAGTTAATCGACACAGGAGAAAGGTAGTTGTAGTAAGTGCTCTTTTCATCCTTGACCGACAAGTGATCGGTAGTGTCGCTCATTTTTCTCTTCTTTGGTTGAGGAGTGACAGAGACGGACTCTTCTTCCTCCTCTTCTTCTTCTTCGTCCTCAGACTTCTTGCCTGCTGTAGTAAGGTTCAAGTGGATCTTATCCTTTAAGTCTTGCAAGTCCTGCAAAGCGGCCAAGTTTAACGAGGCCTGTTGCTTTGTAGAAATCAACTTGTGCACGGCATCAAAGTTTTCTTGCAAGGTTGACAAGTTCTTTTCAAGTTGGACCACGTAGGATTCCAAATATTCCACGTGCTTTCTCTTCTTCTCTCTAGAAGCATGAGCAGCCCGTCTGTTACGAAGGATTCTTTCGACACGACGCTGTTCTTTTTCCTCCTTGGTCTTAGCCCTCTTCCTGGGTGGGAGAGTGGACTTGAAGGTAGCATCAGTGTCAACAGTGACTTCAGTAGACATATTTGAAAGAGCCGATGATGATTTGGAGTGTGTGACGAATCGGCAACTTTAAATAGTTGGCAACGCACTTGGGAGGGGGGATCGGTGTTTTGTGTTACAGTCGTGCGGATCGCGAGAATAGCGTGGGCGGACGCTAATAATAATCTGTAAACATTACGCCGAGTGCCGCGTGCATAGAATATTCCAGGAATCGGGAAAATAAAATAGGGTGGATGTGCATTATCTGCAGTAGGGAGACAAACGCACCTAATTGCAGGAGTCGCTTCAAGATTCGTGTTTGATTGTTCTAAGTGTAACTACTAACGATCCCAACCTTCTGTCGTCCCCACTACCCGTGGTGCTTCGTAATCTGAAAACTTGCCTCTTACATTCAAATTTTTCACTTAATGATGAAACTGGCTAAAATCCCACCCCTGTTGCATCTTGGCGAAGTCGAACGGTCTAGGCGTGATTCGCCTCGCACGACCCAGCTTTCAAGGCGAGGGCCCGTAGTTCGTCAAACGCTTGCCGGAGTTCATCACATGCAACCCTGAGCCTATTCGACTAATCTTCAAAAGCCAAGTTTCAGAGATCTCCGAAACTGTCGTTGCAAAATAATATTCTCCTTTAAGAGCTGAATCTACTTTTTCTAGCTATACCTTCTAGAATGCCTCTGTCAAGGTCAATTCCTGCCCACTCTGCGTTGCATAAAGCATGATGCGCCAGAATACATGCGTAAAAGCTAGGCTTCGGCACTTTCGGAGCGTTCCCGAGACGGTTAGGACGCTTGGCTGCATTATTAATATCTAGGGCCCTGTTCCGAGCGCTTGGCATACAAAATATCTGTATACCTGCGATGGTGGTACCACCTATTGCCCAGCCCCGCTATTAGTGTCTCTGTCTGGCGCGACTCAAAATTGCGCACTTTCAAGGTGGCTATGTAACGTAAAAACAGCTGTGACTAGTGCGCCCCATTTGAGAAATTCGACCGGTGCACGTCCCGCCAGATCTATCGAACAAGAAATCGCTGCCACCGCACGTGATCGCTAACCATACCATGAAGACAGTTCTATCCATTCAGTCCCACGTCGTTCACGGCTATGTTGGGGGCAAGGCCGCCATATTTCCACTCCAGTCGCAAGGCTGGGAGGTAGACCACATCAATACCGTCGAATTTTCCAACCATACCGGCTATGGGTCCGTCAAAGGCGCTGCTATTGATCCCAAAGAACTTACGAATATTCTTAACCAGATCACCCTGAAACTGTCAACTTTACCCTCGAAGGGACACTACGGCGCGGTGATTACGGGATACATCCCTAACGCCACACTCATCGATATTGTTCATGACTACATAGGTGTGATGAAGGCAAATGCGACCAGTCACCACCAAAGCCCACTTTACCTTCTTGATCCCGTCATGGGAGACAACAACTACCTCTACGTTGAAAAGAGCTGCATAGAACAGAACAAGCTGGTTCTTTCCCGCAAGCTTGTGGATATCATAACTCCGAACCAGTTCGAGCTCGAGCTTCTTGTAGGCTACAAAATCGAGTCTCTAGAGATGTTGGCAAAGGCCATTCGCCTCATGCATAGCAGATATTCCGTGCCGTATGTGGTCATTACCTCTTTGGACGGAATGTTATTTGGAGACACAGGCAAGATCGGATGTGCAGTCTCTACATTCAAAGGCGACGACCAACCAGCCATTCGTGCATTCCAAGTACCCGTAATAAAGTCACATTTTACGGGAGTGGGTGACTTGTTCGCTGCATTATTATTAGACAAGTTTGTGGTGCTGCTTAATGCAAAAGTGGAGGATCCTTTGGTGTTTGCCGTAGGGCAAGTTTTAACCATCATGAGAAGGACGTTGCTTTTGACCCATCGCCTTGCTTTGGAAGATGCTTCTAAAGCTGGTGAAAACGCTCCTACCCAGTGCAAGGTGGATGACGGATCTGCAATGAAATACTTCGAGTTAAGAATCGTGCAATCGCGGGAGTTCTTTGACTATAATGGGCCAGGCGATTACCTTCCACTGGTAATTCCTTGAAAAAGGTATAAGGCCGTTCTAAATAAATAATACAAGATCCCTGCTTCAAAAAAGGTTGTAGAAGCTTTGAGAATATGCTTTGGAAGCGGCAAGGAATATCTGTAGAAGCATCAAGAATATTTTTTAGTCTGAAGGATACGTTGCATTTTCGAAGACTGAAGCAGACATGCAGGTTAAACGTATCAAAGACGTTGAGACTAAAGTTCCAGTCCAGCAACTTCAAGGCACCTCAATCTGAGAACTCAAGACAGTAGTTCTTTAGAACCCTCAAGAGTTGCAGCACTAGATTCGGCTTAGCGAGAACTTAAACTGCATGACACAAAAGATTTTGCAACATCTTCGGAGGCTTGTTCGCACCATGAAATATACCGTTTATCTGTCGAGATCAAATTGTACTGCAAGAAGAGATTATTAGTTCGGGTTTGGAACCATACTCCGCTTCTATTAACTCCAAGCTTTATTAATGTAGGTACTCCGCCGAGAAAATTATAGTTCTAGAACAACCTCAGCCCATAATAATCTAGCACTGCTCATTGAGCCATAGTTGGGATAAAATTCATTCACATCTACCCAACATTAACCAAGCATGTAACTTGCTTACAAATTACACCTACAAGCAACTTCAAGCTCAACAACTCCTCACAATTGAGTCCTCTCAATTGAGTCCTCAGAATAAGTCCTTCTAAATGTGCCTTCTTACTATCAAAAGATGGGCCAATTCCGTTAAGTGCGATGCGCCAATTCCGCACTTCCCCGGTTTTCCTCGCTTGTCACTTTCGGGGCTTAACGCTAGAGTATTGTGACTAAGCGAAAGCTCCGAGGATTCGTATTTCTCATCTTGCACCCAATCGGAGTCCCAGGTGAGTATGACTCAACTTTCAACACCCCGATAACCCCACTTTTGTTCTTGATCATATCCCTGTTCGTAAGATTGGATTTGCGCTTTGTAATATATTCGATCCCACGGTGAAGCACCTTTATCTCGTTTTCTCCACGATTAGTTTTATCTTTTTCGAACTCTCTTCCTCAAAGAAATTCTTTTGATCTCATACAAGATAGCCATTTCTAATGCTTCCTAAAGTTCTTATCGTCGGTTCTGGTGGTGTGGGTGCAATTTGTGCCTATTCGCTAGTGAAAAAGGCCAAGTCCGATGTCACTCTCGTGGTTCGCTCTGCTTACGAACGTATAAGCAAGCAAGGTTTCGACATCGATTCGGTGGTCTACGGCAAAGTCAGAAACTGGATCCCTCCTCGTGTTGCTCCCTCGGTGCAAAAGGCAGTCGCCGATGTTGGTGCCTTCGATTACATTATTCTTTGCACCAAAAATGTCCCCGATGGACCGATGACCTGCGAAGAGATCATCAAGCCAGCTGTTTCTGAAAAGACTGTAGTCCTCCTTCTCCAGAATGGTTTGGACATTGAGAAGCCAATGTACAAGGCGTTCCCTAACAACTTGATCCTCAGTGGTATCAGTCTTGTTGGTTCCATCAACTCGCCAACTACGATTCAGCACAAGGGTAAAGAAGAAGTTTTCATTGGTGATTTCGATGCCAAGCAATCCCACCCGGACTCCAACCGTGCCATCACTGAACTTATAGACATGTACTCGGTCGAAGGGTGCAACTTGATCCACCACGATCACGATGTTCGTCAGCAAAGATGGAACAAGTTGTTGTACAACTCCACCTTCAACCCAATTGCCAGTTTGGCGATGATGGATACTACCAGATGTCAAATCACCGGTGCCAACGCTACTCTTTTCGAGCCAGCCATGAGAGAAGTGATGGCTGTGGCTAAAAGTGAGGGCTTCACTATCCCAGAACCATTGAAGGACAGACTTCTTCATATTGCCGATGGTATGTTCTACAGACCTTCGATGTTGACAGACGTACAAAACGACCAGTTGACCGAGTACGAAAATGTCTTGGGAACTCCTATCAGAATTGCTCAAGAAAATGGTGTTGCGGTGCCAATTTTGACCACTTTGTATGCTTTGATGAAGATGGTGCAACTCAACATCAAGGAGAAGAGAAAGAACATCACCATCAAGGAAGAGGACTTCAGGGGTATGAGCAGTGACGATTACGAAAAGGTTTATGAAGAAAAATACGCCAAGCATAAATAATTTGAGAAGGTCTATGAACGGAAGTATTCCAGCCACATTTAACTTGAACAATCTGTGAACGGAGGTATCCCAACCATTTGATTTTGAATATTTTAGAGCTAGACATAGATTAATCATGAATAAATTATGATTTTAGAGTTAGACTAAATACTAATCATGGGTAACGTATGATTTTAAAGCTAGATACAAGGCTTTATTATGCAGCCAAGAGAAAAAGCGATTGTGAGTGCCTTCTTCCATCAACATGATTGAATATATTTCAACACCAGGTGAAAAACGGAGGCTTGCTGTCTACTTTTTCTAGCCTCTCGATAATGACCTTTTGGTTCTCTTCTTCGTTTGCTCGTTCATCTTCTGTGATCAAAATGTTATAGTCGTACCCGTTGCGTTCTTCGCTATTTTCTTGTATTCGATCCATCGCAGGTAACTTCGGGGATTTGGTCGGTATTGATTTAGCTGGCCCTGAATTTGACATAGATGCGGGTGCTAAGGAAAAGCCTTCTTTCAATTGAGCAGATCCCCCAACTTTGCTACCATTTCTTAGACCCTGATCAATATTGTTGCTTTGATTTGGATTAGAGCCGCCATTTCTAGCCTGGTCATTATCGATCAAGGATCCATACGTATTCAGACTCAAATCGTAAATGCTTGATTCCATAGCTCTAGTAATATTGATATCATCAAGCAGGCGAGGGATATACATCGTATCATCCCATACTAACATATTTTCACTCCGGGTGAGCTCCAATGGTCCAGCATTGCTCATTTTCAACAGTTCGACTACGTTGAAAGCTTGTCCTTTCAAAACTGCCAACTGTTTATGCCACATTCTTTCTTTGAAATCATTGTCAACTTCAAAGCTCTGTCGTAATTTAATCACTGTTTGTTCCCACCAGTATTTGGAAGTCAACAAAGGCAAGTAATGCTTTCTGGTATTCATCAGGAAGGGTTTCCCGATGATATGCAATGGGAGGAATAACCATCCGAAGGGGAATGATCTCCACTCGTCAGGGCGTTTCCAGGGAAATGCCAACCCTGAGTCTATAGCTCCTATTTTGATGAAAGGCTTTAGCTTCTTATATCCATTACCTAACTGAGTCACTTTCCAAACTATTTTAATCATCCAATTATCCAATCCTCGGTCAGTATTCCTCATGATATAATCTAATATCACAAGCTTCTCTAGCTCTTCTCGAAACTGTTGCGTGACTTCTTGTGACCACACAAATTTGGCATTGAGGTAGTTCTCATGAAGCTCTTCGTTAGACGGTATGCGGATTTCCAGTGACTGTACGAGTTCTTCTTCGGGTGGTATTGGGTATAACTTGAACCATTGTTGAGCTTCCATGTATCCATTCAAGAATAATTGGAAGGACCCTATCTTCGCTGGTAATCGTGATCTATCCCAAAAACGATAGAAAAATGCTGGTGAAGAAAGACGGATCACATCGGTAAAAGGAACGATGTATGAGAGGAGTTGTCTATCCAAAATTGAAGCTGCGGCTTCGCTGATGTAGCCCAAGTTGGGGATCAAGCATGATCTTCCGAAGAAACATGGGAAAAAGGTTCGATGAAGCCATTTCGTCCATTTTGGCGATAAAGGTCCGTAAGGCTCTTCGTCCTTTGGTTTGAAGATTCCAATTCTTACTGTTGTCTGAATATCGCCTGGCAAGGATCTCTTTCCGTAGACAAAATAACTACCGGAGGAGCCTTGGGAGATTCTTTCTGGTTGAAGTTCATCTGATGCGATGTGGGCGGTGATCTGCTGAACAATAGCGGTAAATTCCTCTATACCGATATAGTTTTCAGGATAAATAACTTCACCCTTCTTCGGACTCAAATGATATTCCTCCAGATCAAGAATTCTCCGCCAATGATTCGTCAACTCAGTCTCATTGCTAATTGTTGCAAACCCCGCCAACGGCTTAAAAACCGAGTATTCAATCACATACACCTTTTCGTCAACCACTTTCAGTTTCCGCTTCTTGGCCATAGGCAGATACGCCCATTTCGCCGCCGGAATGATGTAATTATGGGTGAATTTGCTTAAGTTGGTGGAAACTACACTGGCTCGGCGCGATGTTGGTTGCGATCGCAGAAGCAACGGAGCGCTCGGATCAGCGTGGCCATTTGGGTCTGTGTCTTCTGGAATTGCGTGATGATTGCCGTTCAATGGCTCATGTTTACTGTGGTGGTTGATGTAGGGCCAGCTGGCCGAGAGAATATCGGCAATTGATTGTTCGGACGAGTTAGAATTTACAAGTCTAAGCTGTCGATGTGGTTCTGGAGTGACAGGGTCCACTGGAGAAAAGGCAGGTGATTCCGGTGCCAAAGACGCGGGATCTGTGGGATCAGTTTGCGGTATGGATTCGGAGGCTTTGCGGACAATCGGAGAGTCTTCGGTATCAAAGTTCGCCATCCTGGCGGCTGATGGTCCTGGTATGGTGAACTGTAGTATCCGGCACACCACGTGAAAGATAAGCCTAAGCGCGCGGCGCTTGAGTATTATTGCATGCGACCGCTCGGCTATAATTGAGACCGGAATTAAGCGAAGACAATTATTTTATGAGGATGGGAAAACAATCGTGATTATGACTTGGAATGTTAGAAGAGATCAAATAAAAGGATCACTTGGTAAGTGAGAGTATTCTATTTTTTAGTTGTGGATTGATTCCCAAGAGCTTATTTAATTTCTATCATAGTAGAAGTACCAAATAGCTCATTTAGTTTTAATCGTAGGAATTATCAAAGAGCTCATTAAGGTTTAGTCGTAGGAATAATCAAACAGCTTATTTCTTAATCGTATGCATCATTTTAATTGAGGCTTATTTATCACACGTTTATCATGATAATTTTCTTATTATCGAGACGATAGTTATATTTACAAAATTTTACAAAATTTTAAATTTTTTGCGCAAAATGCATTGAGGTACCCGAAATTGAAGACGATAAACAAGAATAGTAAATGGTGGTAATGAATGGCGGCGCCATTAGTATACAGATCCCACGGGGATCATGCTGTTTCTGGAACAGCTGTGGTATTGAGACATTCAATGTCTGATTGGAAGCACGCTAAATCAATGCATTCCAGAATCTGAAAGTGTGAGTGATTTATATTGAGAAAAGTGTGTAGTGATTCTTGTGAAGAGGTGCGTTGGCGATTCCCGGTTCCAAGAGTTGGTGATTGAGCTCTTTCAAGAGGATGATTTAGCTGTTTCAAGAGTGTAGGGCCAAAGGGCATGCGATGGTGAATGGTCGATTATATCAACAATAATCCACCGAAAACAACCGATTGTAAGAAGACAGCCACCTTCATGAAAGTGGAGTCGGCTCTCAAAGAGCCAGCACTGCCGTGGGAAGTAGAAGATGCGGTCTTGGTAGCGCTCGAGCCACCACTAGTGGTCGAGTTCAGGGCTGCCTTGACCTGCATCTTGCCCTTGGCGGTGGAGGTTGGGGCGCTGCTGCTGGAGGAAGGGAAAATGTAGTCGTTCAACTCTTGGAAGATTCCGGTGGATTCAAGGTCAGTGAGAATGGCCTGGAGTGCATCGCCGTACTTGCCAAGTCCGCTGAAAAGACTGTCGGTGCTGTTGGAGTCGCTGGAGCCGCCGGAGCCGCCGAGAATGGAGTTGAAAGTGTCAATGAGGGCAGATGGGTCAGCAAGGACGGAGTCAATCAAACCACTGATATTGAGGCTGGGAAGTTCATCAAGATTGATGGCTCCGGTGTTGTACAAGTCTTCCGCAAACTCGGCAGTCATGTTCTGGTAAGATTCGTTAGCAATTGCACGCTTGACAACGTACACGGCCACGCCAGTGTCGTTCAAAGCGCCCAAGATGCTCTCCAAAGAGTTGGAGAAAGCAGCGGAGCCCAAGAACGAATAGACGATGTTGGCGGCGAATTGGCCCAAACCACCGCTGGAAGAGTCGGCTCTCTTCTGGTTGTTTGGTTTGGCAAAAATGGTGTCGATGGCGTAAAGAATCAAGTTCTTGTTGGAGTCCAAAATTCTGTAGGTAAGGTTAACAAGCACCGGTCTATAGTTTTCGTCTAAAAGAAGACCGTCTGCGAGGGATTGGACAAGGCCGGAGTTTTCGACTATACCGACCAATTCGGAGATGTTGACGGACTGAGTCAACTTTTGTAAGGAGAAAGAAGATGGGCCGGAACTGTTGAGGCTGCTGCTTGCACCCTTGATGAGGTTTCCGGTGATATTTGCGAGCTTCTCGATTCTGTCGGAGTGTCCAGCAAAGTCATCGAGAAGCGAGAAGATGATGCCGGAGTTGTTGACGGCCTTGACGAGACCGGCAACGGTGTTTTCGGAGAGCAAGCCGCTGGAACTGGAGTTGCTGGTGGCTCTCTTTGTGAGTGTGTTGAGGTGAAGGAATTCTTCTTGGGCCAATTTTGTCTCTATCAAATCTCCCATGAGATCAGAGATTTCGAACTGGGTATCTTCCACAGGTTTGATGTACGGAAGGGCCGAAGCCAAGGAGGCCAGGAAACATGCCACAGATAATAAATTCAATAACTTCATTTAACGATGGTACTGGTGGCTTTGTAAGTCGAGGTCAAGGCGGGGTCAACTCGCTTTATATGGGAACCACGAATAGCTGTTGCCAGATATAGCCCGCTGCAGGGACGAACGCATTAGGCAAGTGGGAGAAGATTTTGCAACCTCAGCTTACCGAAGAGAGTAATTGAACAGTTTCCGCATTGGGAAATGTAATGATTTCCAGATTTGGCCCAATTTGGCCCGAGAGTGAGATTCACGTGATACGACCAAGATACTGGACCACGAAGAATAACAGACTTCCAATGGGAAAAGACTACCATTTGATTATGGAGCAGCTTCAGAAAACATCCCTTTAGCCCATATCGGTTTTGCTAGTACGATTGCCCTTTCCAAGGCTTGGCTGGAGTGTGAAACATGTTGATGCTCTTCCCCATCTCCCAATGCGGCAATATCAGCCTCTTCCCGTTCGGGAAATAGTGTCAGTGAGATCCTGCACATGCATCACGAGGCTCCCCACAATATATTTAGGCCAAGACCCACTAATTTGCTACGCCAACCTTCACTACTATCGTTTGCTTTCTTCAATACCCTCAATAAAATATCCACCATGAAGTTTGGAAGAGTCATATTGTCTTCCCTTGCGTCGGTGGCCACTTTCGTCAGCGCTACTGCGCCTGTCGAAGAAGAAATCGATGTCTTCTCATTTGCAGACTACTCTGAAATTATCGATCTCGTGAACGATTTCGTTCACCCAGAAAACATCCATAGGAGAGACACCACCTCGTCCATCGAGGGCATTTTACAGGCCGTGGCCAATTCTAATCTTATCAACAATACGCTCAATGAGGTGGCAGGCTCCCCAGCGTTGTTGAATACCTTGTCACAAACTATAATAAGCGCTGTGAATGGAACAAACTTCACTGCTATTGAAAACGGTGACGTGAGTCTTCCTTTCAATGTCACTCAATTATGGAACACCATCAACGACTCTGGCTTGATCGACTCCGCTCTTAACGACCTTCTCGTGAACGATACTAATAGACACGAACTTGCCGTTTGGACCGGTAAGCTTCTTTGCGCTCAACCTGCTGCCTCGCAAATCTTGGTTGATCTCGGTAACGGCCATGATTTGACCTGGAAATACTTGCATGATACTATTGTCAACACCAAGTCTAAGGTTCCTAACACTGTGGGACCAACCTTGAAAAGTCAAGTGGTTTTTGGTGGTCCAGCTGGTCACTCCAAGAGAGCTACCAACTCCACTGATCAATATACCGGCTCCGCAGCTGCTTTCTTCAACAATATCATCGGTACGGTTATCCAGTCTCAACTTTTCACCAACACTCTCAATGATACCTTAGTGGCCCTCAAAGACAGTGGAGTGCTCTTCCCTGTGACCATGCAAATTCTCAACAACCCTAACCTTGGCACCATTGCTGGCAATATCAGTAGTACCGTCTACGATAGTGGTGTCCTTGACAAGATTGACCTCGAGCACTACTTCGAACTTGCCAAGAAGAAGAGAATCCTCATGAGAGGTGTGCAAACAATGTTGACTAATCCAACCTACTCGCCATCGTTGGCTTTATTCTTCAAGCAAATGGACGACTCTGGAGTCTATCAACAGGTTCAATACAACTTATTTGGTGCGCCAAAAGGTAAGTCATAAGCTTCCAGAAGGTGAGTGACCAGAATCCTTATTGGTAGCAAAGTGAACAACTTGGTGCCCAAAAAAAAAAGGATCTTTATCGGTAGCCTTTATCAAATTATTTGATACCCTAGAAGTGATCAATTATTTGATGATCAATACCCTACATCAGCATGTTTACAATGATGTCCCCGTGAATGCATTCTCGACGACTATTTATCCGCTTATACCCTTGTTGGTTTTAATTCTTTTTGTATTTTATTCAGTTCTCGTGTAGAATAAACGAACAAATTTAAAATGCCAATGTAGCCAAAGACTCCTTTTGTTTGAAAATGGAGACACAAACAGACTACCAAGATAATATAACGGCTACAGGCTTGCAATTCAAAAATTAAAGTGCAAGTTATTATGGGAATTTTGAGTTCAAATCAAATCATAAATTTCTATTGTACAAGGTCTATTTTTTTAGAAGTGCAAAGCAGTCATGATACCGTAACCAAGAAGGACCACAACCACGTATGCAATGACGGAGGCGGGAACACCACGGGTGATGAAAGTGTTCACCGTCAAGTAACGTTTACCAACTTCATCTGTCATACTGATAGCAGTGACGTTAGGGAAACCGGAAGTTGGCAAACCCATGGCAGAAGATGCAATTAAAGCAGTACCCATGACCAAAATCAAAGGATGAGGAGTTGGCAAGTTTTCACCGACCTCCTTGACCAAAGGAATGATAATCAAGGCAGCAACGGTGTGACTGACGAAAGTGGCGACGACGAGGATAAGAGCACCAAAAATGATCAAAATGACGAAGACGTCGAAGTCCATAATCTTCTTCTGTAAAGCCTTGGCGATGGTTGCAAGCAATCCAGAAGAAGTCACAGCCTTACCAAGAGCAAGACCACCCATGGCAAGCCAAACGATACTCCAAGGGAAATTGTTCAAGTCACCAGCCTTCAAGAGACCAGAACCGAAGAACAAAACAATTGGAATGATAGAAATAATACCGGCTTCACCGAAAGTGCTTTCAATTTGAGTCATCACACACCACAAGATAATGGTGGTAATGGTAACCGCAGAGACAAACATTTGCTTGGAAGTGAATCTGTCCTTGATTGGTTTGAAAGCCTTGATCTTGACCCCGGAAATTTTGAAGGTGAAGATCAACTCGAGCCAAATACCCAACATGGCAAGAATAGCAACAGGTAAGGCTACTGCGAACCACTTACCCCATCCTGGGTTTGGGTTCATAGCTTCGATCGCAATCACGTTCTGCGGAGAAGCAATTGGAGAGGCCATACCGGCGACATTGGATGCTAAGGCGATACCAAGAACCAAAGCTTTGGCCATTGGTGATTCGGTTGGTAAAGTTCTCAAGACTGGTTGAATCAAAGAGTAACAAAGAACTGGAGCAGCGACGTTGGAAATCCACATAGCGAGGAAAAGAGACACCGCCATGATAGAAAGCAAGACGTTACGAGGCTTGGTTCCGGCAAAGGCAAGAATGTAAGAAGATAAAACTTTGGCAACGTTGTACTTGGACAAGGCAGCAGCCAAGGTGAAACCACCGATCAAAATCATAATGACAGAAGACCACATTGCACCCAAAATGTATTGAGAAGCAGCAGCAGATTCCATTTCAGTGCCATCGGTGTTCTTGAGCACCTTACAGGTCACAACGAGAAGTGGAACAAGCATGGCAGTAACGTACAATGGCAAAGCTTCCGAGGCCCACAACATGGCAGCGGCCACCAAAACAGCAAGACAACGTGCCTGCTGGGGATCATTGAAAGTCTTAACCGTGAGTAAAATGACAAAAACAACGATAATGACCAATAACTTGACGATTTGCCATGTGAGGAAAGAAGCTGGCACACTGACGTTGAATTTACCAATTTTGATAGTACGCATTCTAACGTGCAACATCGAGTCATGGCCGTTTTCATCTCCGATTTTCTTGGATTGGACTGGGTCGACGTTGAGGTTATAAGAACGCTTTTCTAAAGATAAAAGATCCTTCCACACAGTGTTACGTTCCCACACGATATGATCACGAAGACGAGACTTAAGCTCAGCGCGAACGTATTCCAAATCCTCTTTGGTAGTTTTCGCAGCCAATTTACCGGACAAAAACGAGTAGACCTTGACAAGTTGATCGAGACATTGGTCCAAGTTTTGAATAGTTTCGGGAAGGAAAACTCTCGAGTGGGCTGGCAAATAGTTATTGATGAAATCAGACTTGATAGCATAGTTACAAGTCTTATCGAATTTCTTACAGATCTTGGTGAAACCAATTCTGTTCAATTCAATGAAAGATTTGAGCTCAGAAAGGGCAATGAAAAGAGCACCGGACTTTCTCTTAAGAGTGATTTTGACTTGTTGCTTGACGTTGAAATCGGTGTGAGTGAGAAGAGCAGTTGCTTGCTGGTTGTACTCGTCCTCATCGTCCTCATCGTCATCATCATCGTCGTCCTCTTCCTCATCGTCATCAGCAGCCTTGTACTCTTGCTTTTCTAAATCTTTGTCGTGATCGTTGCCCACATGGTTGATGTGGTCGAAGACCGAAGCATTTGTGGTAGTTCTGGAGAGGGTAGACTTGACGTTATATTGGTGATGTTCATCATTGTCGACCACTTCGGGGTTTTCGTGGTTGTATGCTTGAGTGAACTTGAAAACCTCATCGATATGAACATTGTGAGCTCTTAAATCCTGCATCAAGTTGTCATATTCGGTGAGGAGTTCCTTCTCTCTTCCATTGTAGAACTCAGTGATTCTTGATAACTCGATCAAAAGTTTCTTGGCGAAAACCTTGAGTGGGTCAAATTCAGAGGATTCAGGGTTAGCGTAGTCCCCGTTGCTTTCGGCATCGCTGTCGTCAGCATCATCACCAAAAGAAACGATGGTAGAGCTATCAACATCTAAGGTTTGAAACTCAATAGAACTTTGCTTCTCATCAGTTGTTGGGGTGGGGGTAGAACTGGCAACCTCGAAGTTTTGTTCTGGGCTTTTTCTAAATTTTCTAATCACTTTGGAGCGGAAACGACTAGTACCTTCAGCCGCTTCTTCTTCATCCTTGGCAATCTTCAAAGTTCTCTTCTTGCTGTACTTGTAGCTTTCCACAAGTTCGGAGATAGTAGTGGGGTTGACGTGCTGCAAATCGTACGAGCCATCGTTAGGTTCGGAAACTTTAAGTTGGTCCTGTTGAAGCTTGTAGATTTGCTTCTTCAAGCCAGTGTAGTTAACATAGTTATCCTGCCACTCAGGAACCGCATTAAACTTAAGGGAATGGGCGAACTTCATGGTTGAGAAGTTGGGGGCTTAAAACGAGAGGCTGGACCCTTGACGCTAGAGAATTTTGACAGATTCCCGTTGAGGCTAATTGTCGTCTGACCTTAAGAAAAGTGGTAATTACTCGTGTGATGTTAAACTTTATGTGGAAGAGCTTGCAAAAATTGCTTTTGCGGCCCGCATATATAGGGGCCCACGTGGGGGTGTGCCTGGGGTAAAATACTTTAATTTGTAGCGGAAGAAATCGAGTCACGTGACACAGAGCGATGAACCTCTTCGCTTCAAACTTCCACTATGCTCACTGTATGCGCGGTTACACTGCCCCACAGGGCATCTACTGGGGTATCTCGTGGGGAAGCGTTGAGAATCTGATAAGCAGGGCAACTCCGATTCCCAGAGCTGATTTTCTGACCGAAACCGGAGTTTTGATCGGCAGGGGCTTCCCCCAATGCGTCTGCAGCAGAGGTACATCATCGCATAAGGCGAAGCCCGAGAACAGGAAAATCGTTCAGATGGTCGTGCGAGCTATTGATAATTGGCAGCATTGTACCCCTCGTTCCTCTTAGAGTCGACCACACGACCTACCCCTGAAGAGGCTACTCCTATCCACGGCTAGCGAGAAAGATGACTCGTAGCATACGCACGCCCGATATTATGGCCCAAGCCTCGATACTTGGAGATTTAGGCACAACTTAGAATAGGACTCAGCCCACAAGATAGTCAGGTGGCTTATACCTGCATGGGGTAGTGATGTAGAGTTATACACGGGTCGCGTGATGGCTTTCGTCCAGAAGAGGAGAGAGCCATCTTGAAAGTATAATTGTCTGGAATGTTTATAATTCTTTTGAATGTAACTTCAAACCTTAATTGCTCAGTTTTGATAGATTTCAGCAAAAATGCACCACTTTTGATAAAGACCGCGATTTACCCAATCGTTTTCAGCCGTAGAGTTTCACCCAAGGCTCACCAGTTAGATACGGTATCGATCCCGATATATGTAAGCAGAATGGTCATACCACGGAATTCAAAGTGTAGATCTACAGGCGATTGATGATTGTCCTGTACCGGAGGATTGCTCTCTGTTTCATTCGCCATTCGAACAAAGGGACTCGACATGACGGGATCCTTGGCCCACCACGGCACTTACCGCATACGGCAATTCCCGCTGGGTCGCTGATCCTGGGCGCCGGTTGCACAAATTCGGGGTTATGAATCATCAATGCGTGAAAGATCAGGGAATCCCACCGATCAATAATCTGGGGCCATGTGGGTTCAAGCTTGGCGGTGGGCTAACGGTCTGACCAGGCTCCACTGTGGATAGCATGTCGTACTTTAAATCAAGAAAGGGCACTTTTGTGTCACCGCGATGACACAATTTTTCCCAAATCGTGCCAGATTATGCGAGTTCCAGCTTTGTTGTATCTTCACACGTGACCGGGGACCATTTTCAGATGACACCTCTAGCACAGACTAGTGCCATTGAAACAGAGACAGCCCTGCGATCTGCCACGGTTCTCACAGAACATACTGCAAGAGCACCGAACCAGAGCGGGCATTAGGGCGGTACCTACCCAAAAGCGCTGATCCCGATCTTCATTTGACTCACCAAACGTCACCATAAACTCACCGGGATCGCCGCACGTGACCCGCATCAGTCCTTGATAAGACTATGAATACTGTGGCTATCCCGAGCGTCAAATTCTCTGCACTGTTTCGCATCCCAAACACTATTCCAATATCAGTTGCAAGTTCTTCGACAACAAGATACTCTTCTCGAACGCGGTATTCAAGCATCATCAGACTCTGTCACGATTCAAGATCTTCAAACCGGAGTTTCTGAATCAATATTTCGAGCCATAGCATTCCAGAGTTAGTCGGTCATTTTATTTCGTTTTCGTGTGCCGAAACTATCGAGCCACAAGAACTTTTCACTGAAACAGACCAGAACTGTTTTCATTGAAACTACTCTGAATCACTTCCATACACTCGTTGATTCTTTTCATCAGCCTTCTCATTGGCATTCGAATCACTTTCACTGAACTTCCACAATGAGTCCGACTACCCAGGCGCTAAATCGTGGCATCATCCACGAGGAGGACTTTATCCAAAAACCACTCCATTCTCTTCCCATCAGTTACACATCTACCCCAGAACCCATGGGCACCCCAGCACCCGTCAGGCTCAATCCTGCCAATTTGACCAGTACCGACATCAGCATTGACGATCCCGAAATGGCCGGTTCGTACCCTTTTTCAACATCGCCTTTGTCTGTCTCCTCAGGCTCCATTGGTGGAACTGCCTCCAACTTGAAGGGTGGAGCCTCATATCCCAAACTCATCCACAAATGGTCACAATCTCGGTCCATTCTCTGTGTTGTTCCTGCTCCCAAGAAGAAGCTTTTATTCTGTGGTACTCAAGACTCCAAGATCTTGGTGTACGATATGATCAACTTCAGTTTAAGATACGAAGCTTCCACCTCTCCTCATGACCACCCATCTTCAGTCTTATGTTTGGACATCTCCGAGGACGAAAACCACCTTTTCAGTGCTGGTTCAGACTCCTTGGTGAAAGTATGGGATCTCACCAATATCAACGCTCCAGGCGAATCCGACACCAACTCCGCCTCCGAGCTCATTCATTGCACACACGTCTTCTACTCAGTGGTGGATATAGGAGATATCTTCTCGATCGCGTGGTGTGAAGCGATGTCAGTTTTATTCATCGGTGCGCAAAATGCTTCAGTTCTCTGGTGCAAGCTCTGTTTCAAATCCTACAACAATATGGCTCCGCTCTCGCTGTACTCTTCCATCGACAGGCTCCCTCATTTCAGATACGACAAGTTCTTCGACTCCAAAGGACCTGGTGGTTCCATCAACACGTTACAATCCAAGCATCAATTATTGAGAAAAAACTCCAGTTCCAACCCCAAAGATCCCCACGCAGCAAGAATATTCGAGGTCAGAAATGAAGATATCATCAGATTCGCCCACAATGGGTACGTCTACTGTATGTGCATTTATACCCCACCTAGCACGATGGGCAATAATAAGGACCAATTCTTGATCTCCTGTGGTGGTGACGGTATCATTAACATCTGGAGGATTTTGAAAAATCCCGAAACTGGAAGAGTAACCCTTATCAAGTTCAAATCTCTCGAGAACGAGGAGTCCATTTTATCCATGTCTCTTCAAGATTATTTATACGTTGGTTTAAGTGATTCCAGTATCAACGTCTGGGACTTGACCACTTTCCAATTGATCAAATCGTACCATTTCAAGAAAGAGGATGAGGCCAACAAAACCAGATTCGACGAAGTGCTCAGTCTTGGTATTTACAACGATTGTATTTTCAAAGCTTCCAATCTTGGAGGTTTGGTGAAATTCTCAATCAAAAACCAAACCCTGAAGTCATTGCTTACGGAACAAGAAAACCACACCACTCACGATGCCAACACCGACATGCCCACATTCCACAGAAGAAGAACCACCATCACTTTGGAGCACGAAAATACCAATATTCATCATTTCAACTCTAGTCACAAGGACGAAACCGGCGCCGTTTTGGCAGTCAGCATTTTCTGCGATGACCAGGGTTCCACCTACCTTCTTTCCGGAGGCCACAGAGCCCTTTGCTTATGGGAGATTTCTGGTGTTGGTGCCAAAAACCCAACTGCATCTGAAAACACCTTTAATAATATTCATACCTCAATCAAATCGCCAGAGTTATTGACTAACGAACATATGGTGGCAGTTCTCAAAGACTTCATCTCCTACAAAACGATCTCCAAATTCCCATCGCTCTACTTAGAAGACTCGCGTCGTTGTGCCCAATTTCTCGTCAATTTATTGAAATCGGTAGGTGCCGATCAGGCCAAACTTTTGCCAGTAGCCAACGGAAATCCGGTGGTATTTGCCAGCTTCAAAGGTAATGCCAAGGGAGTGAAACAAAGGCCAAGAGTCCTTTGGTACTCTCATTATGATGTGGTGGATGCCACCGACTCTGAAGTCAACGATTGGCTGACCGATCCGTTCCAGCTCACTGCCAAAGATGGCAATCTCTACGCTCGTGGTGTTTCTGATAATAAGGGCCCAACTTTGGCCACCATTTTCGCCGTTGCCGAGCTCTATCAGGCCGGCCAGCTTTCGTCAGACGTGGTGTTCATGATCGAAGGTGAAGAAGAATGTGGCTCGATTGGGTTCCAGAACGTAGTGGCCGGAAACAAGGAACTTATTGGTGAGATTGACTGGATCATGCTCTCCAATTCCTACTGGCTCGACGATGAGATTCCATGTTTGAACTATGGATTAAGAGGTGTTCTCAATGCTTCTGTTACGATTCAATCGGATAAGCCCGATCGCCATTCCGGTGTTGATGGTGGTGTGCTGAAGGAACCAACAATGGACTTGATACATCTCTTGGGTCAATTGGTGGACTACGAGACTGATAAAATCATGATCGATGGCTTTTACGATGACGTTCTTCCTTTAACTGCCAGTGAGGTCGAATTGTACCAGGGAATCGAAAAAGCGGTAGTCAAGGAAACTGGCAATATTCATGATGTTCAGTCTTTGATGGCCAAATGGAGAGATCCTTCCTTGACTGTTCACAAGGTTCAAGTGTCTGGTCCAAACAATAATACTGTTATTCCACAAGTCGCTAAAGCAACGATTTCGATCAGAATTGTTCCAAACCAAAATATCTCCAAGATCAAGAAGTCCTTGACCGAATTCTTGGAGGCTAGATTTAAGAAATTGAAGACAGAAAATCACTTGCTGGTCAATATTTTCCACGAGGCGGAGCCTTGGTTGGGAGACCCTTCGAACCAGGTCTACAAGGTGCTCCGCTCGAAAATCAAGGAAAACTGGGGCGTGGAGCCATTATTTATTAGGGAAGGTGGAACGATTCCGTCGATTCGGTTCTTGGAAAAATGTTTCGATGCCCCCGCTGCTCAAATTCCATGTGGACAAGCTTCAGACAATGCGCATTTGAATAATGAAAAATTGAGAATCATCAATTTATACACCCTTAGAAGTGTTCTCAGAGACACTTTGAGAGATTTGGGACATTCTGAAGCTGGTAATGCATAGTAAAAGTTATCATATAAATAAGGTAATTTTTATAGATCATATAATGTGACAAGATAATTTATCAAAATAGTTTTGTACTTATTATAGATCGTAATGAAGATAATTTTATATTATATAACGAAGATAGTTTTATAATCACTGAGATTATGTAAGATAATATTCATCATAAATATAATAGAAGTTAATTCTTTAGAAGATTTGTTTTAGTGTAAGCTGATTTTAAGAAGTTAATTTTATTTATCATAGGGTATATATACAGGTCCTGATAATGAATAATAATAAGACAATTATGAAATAGAGGATGGTAGTCATAAAACATGAAAGTGAACAATAAATAGGGAATATCTGGAAGCTTCCACAAACTTAAAAGTGGGTGATGGGAACCTCCGGAGAAAGGTTTCATAATTAAAAGTGTATAATGTGAATATCCGGACAAAGTTTCAAACTTGTGAAAAGTGAATAACGGGAATATTTGGAAACAAATTAGCAAACTCATGAAGTGAACAATAAAGCCAATCTTGATGAACAGGGAATAATAATGGATTATCCTGACTAATAAAGGCGTAGTTTTTATGAAAGATTAAAGCATTCTTTTATGAAAGATCAATGCCTTAAGGTTTCTTACGAATGCGTTCATTTTAAGAAAAGATCAAGGCGTTAAGTTTGACGGGTTTGCTTCGGTTGGCATAACACACCCTAGTGAGATGGCGGGGGTTTTTGATCAAGCGATTGACTTGCTTGACACTATGGTTTTTTTTGGAAATGCTGTCGCGACGGTAGAAATCTTCCTCATCATCCGACTGCTCGTATTCGTTGCACAAGTCGTAATCCTTATCGTACCAAAGCCAGGAGTAGTGACGAGGCGTAGAGGCTTGAGCTTTCTTCAACGCCGCTTCATCAATGATGGATTCATCTTCTCTGAAACGGAGATTTTTGGCGGGTTTATCTTCAGTTTTCACTGAAACAGTTGTGGATGAAGTACTATCTGAATTCATTGATGTATTACCGGAAAATGATGAGTTGGTAGAGTCAATGGAAGCGACTGAGGGACGGTTGGAGTGTTCAGTCAGAGTTACAGAACTTCTGGTTTCTCTTGGTTCGGACCTTTTCAATTTCCGATTCAAGCTGGATATTATTTTCAATAATTCTTCGGCATTAATGCGGTCTTTATAGCTTAATTTGAAATGGTGGAAAGTTTTGTCAGTATGAACTTTATCCAAAGACTTGGACCGATTGCGAGCCTCTGGATTATTCTGGTCAAATAGGACAATATTGTATCTTGACTTCGTGGACTCAAGACCAGGCGAATTGCAACTATCCATCGCGATCTTGATTGTTTCATTACTGATGTGGAAGAGGAAGATTTGGCTGAATCGGTTTTTGTAGTTGGACCTTTCTGTTTCTGTCATTTCTTCGATTTTACTTTTGTCGAGAAAAGTGACCGCTTTCTGGTCGATTTGAAAATGCTTGATCACAATGAGAATATCATTGATTTCCTTGTTGATATCATTGAGAATGATAAGTAGTCCACCAAAGTTGTCCTCGATATTGCTAGTTTTTCCAATAACATTGTCCATCAAATTGTCTTTGATGAAGGAATAAAATGGAACCATAATATCCAAGATGAAGCAACTATCGTGCAGACTGACATATTCTGGAATTCTGACCAAAGTCTGGTCTGGATTCGGTATTTTGATTAAATCTTGCAATCCTCCATCGATGGTGGCCCCATAGACCAAGTTCTCGAGGCAGGGATACTTGTGATGTAATTTGTATGACTTGTATGAAAGAGGAGTATCTGTCACTTTTTGGCAATTGGCGCAAATGACAGTTCTGTTCTGATTAATACAATTTGTGTGGGGGAAGACCAAGTATTTGGAGCTGAGGGTATGCGAAGATTCTTTGAACTTGTCGAGGGCTGGGTGGGAGGTCATGGAGTGGATTTTGCCGATGATTTTGTTGCCGGGAACAACTGCTGATAATGTGTATTCGTCTTGGGAGGGTTTCATTTGCGAGGGTTTCTGGTTAGGAAGGGGATGGAAGTGTACGCTGGGCCTTTTGAACGCCTGGAAGTCGGTCTGGTAATTGACGCCAATCATCTTCACCTTGAGAATAAGCTCATTATCGTGAAGGTCATGAAGCTCAAACTCTTTGGCTAATTTGGTGGACTCTCTTAGCTTGAAAGAGTGCAAGTCCAATAGTCGTTTTGTGGGAAGTGAATTGACAGTTTCGGGTATGGAGAAGGGGTCAGACTTGAGGTCTTTGGGGAGAGAAATGGCAGGCATTTCATGAAAGGAGGGAAGATTTTGGATGTTTTGAAAGGATGGGACAGAAATTTTGATAGGCGGATTGAAAGGACAGGACTCAAAGAACGGGATGAAGGTTGTTCTTGCGAATTTTGACACTTAAACAAGCTGTGTGTGATCAGTAGGGATTGAGGAGATGAGAATTGACTAGGGAGATATCGGTAGCAAGCGGTGTAGTTAACTAACTTTACAACCGGTAGCGAACTGCACGATCTTTATTTTATGCTCAGATACAGATAGGGCCGAGGCCGAAAAAGGCAGATGTGCTGTGGTAGACCGAGTGTGATACCGCAATGAAGGCTTCGGGTTTTAAATCCAGTTTTAGCACGATTGCGACGTATATAAGTGCTGACAAAGGGGTTTTCTGAAGCAATTCTGAAACAAAGAAGATACGGAAGAACTAGGATAATAGTGTGAATGATTATAGGGATGCGCCTCATATGCTAAACTACTTACCTATAGGCGCGCCATAGGTGCGCATTGCTAGCTGTACGCTTACATAATAAAATTAAAGGTTAAACAATAATTAAGGTTCGTGAAGTGGCTAATCCTACGCACGTAAAAATTATAATAGCTCGCGCGCATGGGATAATGCAAGGATTGACAATAGCAGATTAGAAAATAGCCGAGAACAGAGCAGCCAATCTTCAGCTAGAATATGGCAATAGAGTTTCTGTTTGGCGCCACTACTCCGCCGGAATACCGCCGGGTGGGTGATCTACAGGGTTGGGCTCCATATTGGGTAAGGGTCCTCCCCTGGGGCTCATCGCTTTCTAAAATACACTTAGCCCATCCTACGCAGGCACGCCGTAATTATGTGCCACTGGCAAGGCGAAAAACGGTTATTATATATTGCTTTCGTTCTCGTGACTGCAAGCACGAGAGGCCCACAAAGCCCAATGTAGCTAGGCCCTAGCCAACCACGGGTGAGTGGCTTACATCATCCCATAAAGCTCTATTGTTGTATCCACCGATTGTTACTATTGTTTAATGTATGGAGTTCCCAAACCAGCGATCTATGTGCGGTTATGCTCACGGACCAAATCGAGCAGGCGAGCGATATTTCCAGGCAGAGGGACATATCGGTGTGCATCGGCCTTAAAAAATCGCATCGCCCTGAAAAATCTCGCTCTGGAAGAGCATCGCCTAAGAAAATTGGCCGATCGGCCGCTGATTAGTGCAAAGTTAGGCAAGCCAAGCATAAGGCTTGGAATGTCTCAGCTTAGACAGACCCAACTGCTGAGAACTTGAGGAGGTCGATGACACACGGCCCCTGAGGCTTTGCTCATCTAAAGGAGGCCGGCCCTCGGCTCCTGCGGCTTGATGCTGTAGGTATGCTTCCTCTCATGCAAGCTGGCGCCTTCACCACCCTTTCCCACCCCTTTCTCCTTATTTGCCTGATGCCTGATGTGTCTAGCGCGTCACAGCACCCCCAGCCTTTTGCACAGTTGCTAGTGCGACGAGCCCGACGTTGCGCATCTTCAAAGACGTTATGTAGCTACTTGGCGTTAGCGATAGTGATCTGGCTAAAGGGGTTGCTTTAGCCGGACTCGCGCAGCCTAACCAACAATATGGTGAGGGATACTCATCGTCATAACCAACAATCTATCAAGCTACATGTATCGCCATAACCAGCAGTCTTCCGGCAAATATATCGGCAATAAGAGGGCGACTTCGTGCGTGTTTGTCCTAGCTACAGTTAGTCATTTGTGCGTTACTTCGTGTGGCTATAAACGTATGGCGAGACTAGTTGCAATGAGATACCGTAGTTTCATAATCAGCTGATGGAGACCTTTCTTGAGCTTTCTGTAACCTAGTGATGACTCGTAAGCTATGCTTCCTTGCAGAGGTGATTCTTGAGGTTTCTGTCACCTTTTGGTTACATCATTCTTGGAATTTCTGTCATCGTGTGATTTCAATAACTCTAAAGTTCTCTGTCACCTCGGATGACTCCTAACCTTTCTTCTCGTTTAAGTCTGACGGCGCTTCTCGAAATCGGCCTTTCTTTGTCGTTCTTCCTCGTCTAGCAAAGATAACCTCAAGGCTTCTTCAATCATGCGATCCTCCACCGTCCGTAAATGCGAACTGGATCCGTTGGTGGTTGCTCTGCGTCTTCCGGTGGCAGGAGGAGAATCCTCGTCTCCATTAATGAGAAGATTGGAAGCGTGAATCGCACTGGCAGTTGCAGCTTTACGAGCCAATCTATTGCGCGCCGAGATGAGCTTTTGTTCCCAGTCCGGACGGATCATATCGATTGTGATAACTCCGGCGGCATCGGCCGCCAAGGACTTTCTTCTCCGAGCAGACTTGCTGAATGTAGGTTTAAGCATCATAGGATCCGGGCTAGAAATTCCGCCTTCGCTGGACGTTGGCGATGAGGAAATGGCCGCGTCCGACTCTTGCGAGTTGCGGTTGTTGCTCGCTGCGGCGGTGAACTGTCCCGCCTTCATACTGCCTCCAACACCGGTGTTGATGTCGAGAGGCGCATCGTAGGTGACTCCAAAGTCTGGCAGCGCACAATAGGGGCAACTGGCAGCTTCCGAGATCAATGTGTGGGGCAACGCCTCAGAACCTTGCTGGTTTGATGGGTCATCGTGTGGAGAATGTGGATCCAATCTTTTGATCTGGACAAAACATTCGGTACATATTGGTTGCACGCAACAGCGAGAGACGTTGAGGTTTCTGGGGTAGTACAAGAAACAGATGGGACATTCGGTGGCATCACGATAAAGTCTGAGTAGAAGCGACGAGCTTGGGAGATGTGGAGAGACGGTTTCAGTCTCGCTAGAGGGACTCTTGAGCTTCAATTTTTCTTCGAAAAATCGGTTCTCTTCGTCTTTTTGCACGTTCTTGACTTTTTCAATCAATGCCTTCAAGTTTTCCTTTTGTTCCTGTCTTCTATAGTAGTTTGCCGATTTGTGGATTTTGTGGTTATCGATATCGTCCTCTTCTTCCTGGTCAGAAAAGGCCGTCTCGATCGAATGCAACGGCAACTGCGACAACAAGATTAATAATTCCTCGTCGGTCCAGTTGTCACTGAAATCTTGCAAAGGAGTATAGAACGGAGAAAGCTGACGTTTGATGATAAGGGACTTCACCACCTCGGTGTTGAAGTCAAGATTGGATTTATAAGTACCGTGGGGAGCAAGAAAGCCTCCATCGACATTTTCATCGTACCGTACCACCAAATTGTAGTAGTGACTCTCGCGAAGCTTGTCCTTCTCTTCTTTGCGCTTGGATCTCTTGGTATCCAAAAGTGAGCTCGCACCGTAGGAGCCGGGGAGCGTGTTTCTCCGAGATCCAGATCCCGAACTGGTGGCTATCGAGCGAGATATGAATCCCGTCATATCCGAATTCACCGAATTGGTGGATGAATAAGTGTAAGCCCTGCTGCGACCCTCTTTGGCTGGTACGTTACCCATCGCGTGCAAGTGTGTGGAGGAGGATGAATAAGGAGGTGATTTTTCAGCTTGATTATGAGAAACTGAAAGTTTTCGGGGGCGATTGGTTGAACTTGGGTTGCGAGTTCAGCTTATCGGTAGCTGATCGGGGACTAGGCTAGAATGGGGAAATTATAGGGGGAATCGGGTGATTCAACGCTAACCTGATATACTGGAAGTTTACGTAATCGGGGTACCCTAATGAATCTATTCAGGTTGTGAATTAAGGGTATTCGTAGCTCTTACCAAGGTATATTGCTGCTTCTCCAGATTGGCCCCACGAATGTTGGTCAGGCTTTTGCGAGCGCGCACGACTCGCTATCAGTGTCCGGCGTCGGCTGGTGTTCCTGCGCGATCAAACTAAAAAGGAGTAGTTTTCGCGGAGTCACCGGGAAAAAAGGGCTGTAATTATAGTGCAAAAAATAGCAGTGACAGTAATTATGCCTCACAAAAAGATGGTAACGAGGGTAGATATATAGAAGATGAGTAATGAGGGAAGTATAATAAAAGATAAGTGATAAATGAAAGCTTTAGAAAAGATAAGAAATGAGCTCAAGTATACCTTAATAAAGATAAGTAATGACTGTAATTTTACGGAAATACCGTACTAAATGCTGAAATCCACTGAATACTTATCCGGACTACGATGTGAATTGATCTAAACGCTGATTTTGTAGGATTTAAGTCTAACTGAGATGCTGTGTAAATATGGTACATGGTGGTATATAGGCTCACTTTCCCAAGAGAACGAAATAATAATGCATGGCGACGAGAGAGCACCGGTAGAAGTGAAAGCAGCAGGCGAACACCTGCTTACCGAAGAAGGATCTAGTGGTGGTATGAATGGATTCAGAATCCAGTTTTAGTTCGAAAGGGTATGAATGGGTATCCGTATTAATGGTTCCAGTATCCAGTCTCGGTAGTTTAATGAGGCTGAGCCAGTGAATCAGCTCTCGCGTACAATCCCTAGTCCTATTCCCACACCTATCATTGCCAATACTACCACAAACCAACAAATTCCCAATGCCAAACTGATGAGTTTCTGAGTCTTTGAAAAACGCTTGACCAGTCCTCGGGCGTTGGCAATTCCGGAGTAAAACTGTTGGGTGGTGTTGGTACTGTCGAAAACTCCAAGTGTAACCAAGAAGTAAATTGGGGGAACAATTAATCCCAAGAACATCATAGCTATGAAGTAAACAGTCAGATAATGCGAGTGTTTAGGTTGTGGTGGTTGTTGGCGGAAGCTGCCAATCTCCTTCTCGAAATCAGTCAAGTCGAATGAGTCTCGAGATGCCTGAGGCGAGCCGGCATCGTCCTTGCCCCCAAATATCTTCTCCGAAGAGTCTTTGACCTTGGCGGCTTGGGGTATTTGGGGCGATCTGAGCGATCCTACCGATGGTTTGTTGATCACTGACCTGGGGCGGTCTCTTCTGAAATCGCCGATATTGGCGTTGAAGTTTTGATCAATGTATTCCTGGTTTGATCCACTTCTCGGTATTGGAGGTGCAGGTGCTGATGGGAGTTCCGATGTAGTTATTGGGAATTGCGAGTACGCAGTTCTGAACGTTTGCGCACTTTCTGATCTACCTGCTGCAGCGTACATACCTCGTGGCTGAGGTGGCTTTGCTATTCTGGAATCGTCGTGATCACTGTCGCTGTCACTACTTTTGTGTGCCTGATGCTGTGCGTTATCTGATGCCCGCTTATTTTCATATACTGACCATCTTTGATTTCCCTCGTCATAGTCCTTATCCTGCACCTTATACAACATGATTGGCAATTCAGTGCTGGAGTCGAGACCGGCAGTAAGATTCGCAACTTCGCCTCGGGGGAAATCTTGGCTGTATCTTAATGTCGATGATGCTTGTGGCGCGAAACTTCTGTTTCCTATTTGGTTAACACCCACAGTACTGCCAGATGCACTTGTGGGCTTTTTATCGTAGAAGCTTTCCAAGTTCTTCAAGAGTTCACCGGATGACATCGACGAACGCATGGTATCTCTTTTAGTGCCCTCGCTGGTCGAGGAGCTATTTTTGAGCGCTGTTTCGTCGGTGTTTATCATCAGCAGATGATAACCCGTGGTGTTCTCTCTCAAGGCCGTTTCTTCCTCGGGCAAATCTGCAAATCTCACTTCAGAGAGTCTCTGCTCACCTGTTCTGACACCACCGCTATTCTGCGTGTCTGGAGAGCTCTGGTCTGTTCTGACACCACCGCTATTTTGAGTGTCTGGAGAGCTATAGTTTATAGGGTTGCGTGCAATAGAATTAGACGATTCGGGAGTACTATCTGAATTGGCCTTTTTACCTCTATTGGGTGTGATATTTGGTTCGGGGTATTTGATCTCGGCCTCTGACGAATCCGAGATGTTGGTAACCAATGAAGAGCGATTGATATCGACACTTGACGATCCACTGATGACTTTGTTTCTTTTGCGTGGGTCGGTGGATCTCATGATCGGTTCTATTTTATCACCATGGAATCTGAATTTGGCACTGGTGGCACTGCTTGGTCCACTCATAAGATAACTATCGTTGGAAGAAGACCCAGAGGTTCTCTTGGCACTGGTAGGGGTAGTGGCGCTATCGGAATCCAATGCTTTCTGTCTGTTATAATAGCCCACCTGCGTCAAGGGAGGAGGACGAGGGTGCAAGACGTTTGCAGCAGAACCAAGCGATTCTAGAGTTTTGATTGAACTTCTCTTCTGGAGCGATGCTCTTGCGGAGTCTGCTTCATCGAATTCTTCTCTAAAAACGAAATTCTGTGGTCCTGCGGCTTGTTGAACAGCCGCTTGGGCTCTGGGATCCTTCGTTTCATATTCTTCGAGGATAGAGTTAATAGAGTCGGATTCGTAGCCATCGTGATCGGACAGGGCTGAGGAGTCTGTATCGGCGAAATCGTCTATGGTGGTTGGTTTTTCACTGGTAGGAGGGAGTTGTGGCTCATTGGAGGCGGTTGCTGAGATGGAGGAGCCGATGGAAGATCTAGATTTGGCGAATTTGAGTTGTAGTAACGAGTTGAGTCCTCCGGTGAGTGATTTTGCGGGTGATCTGGAAGGGGCTAGTTCACTGCCGATGGAAATATGGGAATTCTTCTTAGCCTTGGAACGAGGGAGTTCGGGCTCTTCACTGATACTCTCGATGGAATAGGCGGATGCACGGTTGCGGAAGAAGTTCCGGATCGACTTGGAGGGAGACGCCAATTCTTGCTCGCCAGCATTCAGGCTGGAAGACTGGGATTGCGGAGTGTCGGGAACGGGAGCGTTCAAAGAAACATTAAAGGAGTGTGTGGCGGTAGACGGAGAGATTTGGGACAGTCCCAGTCCCAGCGAACCAACGGTGGGCGAATGAACCGGTTGCTGCTGAGGGTGCTGGGATTGTGGGTCCGGATCAGGGGCGGTCCCCGCCGGCGGCTGTTTCTCTTCTTTCATAGACTGACGGGGAGCGAAAGACAAGGGTAGGGGGGGTCAGTCTAGAGAGAGCCGGAAACTAGGGAGCGAACTGAGGTGGGAGGGAGAAGCCGGTCACAAATGAGTGGAGTGAAGGGTTTTAATGTTTGGGAAGATTGCAGAAGTTTGGAGATTTTGACATACGATCCGCACAATAACATACACGAGCAACTGCAGGCTGCCGGGGAGGAATTATTGTTGGAGCGGCATCTGAATGTCACGTGTGGGATGCGAGCGGCGTGTTTACGATTATCAGAATCGGGAGACGAGGGCAGCGCTGTGCAGAAACGGTACAGAACCGCCCAGAACAAGCGACGCAAAAAGGCGCAACTGACGGACGGATTTGTGGTGTCTGTCAGTATTGACAGACAATGACGTCTCCACCCAATGTTCTGCTGATAGTGGTTTTGTCTATGTGCATAGCTTTCAAGGAAGTTGTTGTCATTGGTCGATAAACGAGTCAGCAATGCTTTCTAGAGAGCTCTCTTGCTTCGCTACTATTGCTTCGCAGGTTACATTTCATGCGCGCTGCAACGCCCCATATTCGTTGGCCAATCCGGAAGACGTTACTAACCGTCAACCTGTTGCGCCTGATTCGGTGCGTCTAGGCTGCGGCTCGAAACTCTAAGATCAAATAGTTTCAAGGTACGTATACAGGCGGAAGCTTAATTTGATAGAATTAAGGTACGTATCCAGACGGGAGTTTCAGAAATTGCAAAGTTTTGGGAGACGTGTACAGGCGGCGGGTTTAAGAAATTACAAGATTTCAAGACACGTATCGACATCGTCAAATTTCCGAAAAGTAAACAAGCGATCAAATCGTAAGTTTTAGGATCAAAATGGTTCAACCAACGTACCAGTGGATCTGAAAATATTATGTGCGTACAAGTGGATATCAGAATTTTTATTGTTTTGAAGATGTCTACGTAAATTCAAATTAACAGGTTAAAACATGTTTACGCAAATTTCAAAACGGCTCAAACGTGTCTACGGGTTTACTTCAAAATCAAAATGGTTTAAACATGTCTTCGGGTAAATCTCAAAATCAAAATATTTTAAACATGTCTACGGGTAATGTCTACGGGGATAATTCAAAAATGGTTTAAACATGTACACGGGAATATTTCAAAAATTGGTTTAAACATTCTACGAGTGTTTTTCAAAATTAGTATCGTTTTAAACATATGTATACAAGTGGTATAAGAATCGTGAAGCGTCAATGTAGCACTGCCCGGCAGTGTTTTGCACGATTAGTAGTATTAGTAGTTGGATCTCTTTCTTCTTCTCTTACATGGGTTGGCAGATGAGCCACCGGTGCTTCCTCCAGTGCTACCACCGGTGCTTCCTCCAGAGGATGGAGTAGAAGTACCACCGTTGGCACACTTACCAGCAAAGGCAGCGAATGCATTGACAGCGACGGTCTGGAAAGTGTTGACACTCAAGATTTGCTTCAACAAGTCTGGAACCAAGCTGGAATTCTTAAGAGCATCGATAAGTTGAGAGGTTGGCAAAGCATTGCTTTGCAAGACTTGTTTGATCAAGTTGACACCGAATGGAATGTAACTAGGGTCGGTAATGATAGACTTGACCACGGAAGTGGCCAAACCAGACTTGGCCAATGAATCCAACAAATTCACGACGATCTGGTTGTCAACATTGATGTCTCTCTTGTCAATGGAGTCCACGAAGTTTTCGGCACTGAGGTCACGGTTTTGGAATTCGTGGGCCAACAAGTTTCTCTTGGCTTTACCACCAGAGATGGCGTTCTTGACATCTTGAGCCAAGTTTCCGATGATTTGCTTGGCGGTGTTGAAAAGCGACACGTAAAGCGAACAGTCGGAGATAAGTTGTTGAAGCACTTGTCCGATCAAGTTGGATTGGTCCAAAGCTTGGAACAAAGAGGTCAAGTTGATGGCATTGGATTCCAAAACGGCAACAATGGTCTTGATGACAATTGGTTGGAAAGTAGAGCTGGTAGCCAAGTAGTGGATGATTTGTGGGGCCAAGTTGGTTTGGTTAATGGCAGCTAAGACATCAGTAACAATCTTGTAGTCTCTCTTGGCGATTTCAGCTTCGGTCATGTCATCTCTCTTGACGTTCATGGAGTCAATACGAGCAATCAATTCTTGCAAGTCTGGAACTTCTTGTCTAACTTCAAGGGAAGTTTCGAAAGTGGCACCATTGGCAGGTGCAGCGTTGACGGCGGCAGAGAAAGCCAAGACGGCGAAGGCAGCAGAGTGGGACAACTTCATTATTAACGAACGACTTATAGATGTGAATCGAAGAATGTGGCTTAACTCGGATTAAGTGGGCATGCGGCCGTTTATATAGAGGTGTGTCTATGGGAATCACCAATCGGTAGTGTTTTCTTCCATTTTTGCATCTTTGGGTGCAAGTCAAAGAATTACCGCATTCGGCATAGTAATGTAGCGAGGAACACTTCCTAATCGGGGTCTCGAGGGTCTAGCTTTTCCCAATCGGGAAATTTGGGACCTCCCCATTTGGTTTTTCCTGCAGACAAGCGCGTTTTTGCACTAGCTCAATAACTCCAGCTTTCAAGAAAGTCTTGGTCTCTACTTCAGGAAATTAAAGAGTAGCGTCATAACGCTGGCTCACTATGTTATTATCCAAAATAAGCAGCTTGGGGTTGGCGTGTTTCGGGCTTATACGACGCAGATTTCTGGGCTCACTGAATACGGAACTATGGGGCATCGTAACATTACCTTTACTAAGTACGATTGCGCCAAGGACTCGAATGTTACCTCGATATTTCTTGTATGGATACGGCTTCTACATGTGCTCAGTTGAATTTGTGGGGTTGGGGTATTTACACTTCCTTGGATTTAGTAAAAGATATACACCGTGACCTCTTATTATATTATTGCACCCATTACATGGAAGAAGGGTTCAAGACACGGTTGATCCCATCCACCTATCAAACCTTAAAAGCCTCCGTCACTTCTGCGGTCCAACCCCAATTCAGCACGGGATTTCACTTGCATGGGTTGGCACCTGTCATTTCCCACTCGCTTGAGTAAACCTCTTTCCTAATTCAGGAATCGGATTTATTTCGCGAAAAAATTCATCAAGGAACTCTGCTTCTTCTTGCCGTCACTCTTCGTGGACTTGGTAACCTTGTTTTTCGTAACTGGTTTCGTGGCCCGCTTGACCGGTGCTGGCTTGTCATTGGCTTTAGGCTTTCTGTAAGTCACCAAAAAGCCGTCTTCGTCCACTGTGTCCTCCTTTGGAGGTTCCAGGGGAGCACGTGAAGGCTCACGCGACACTGGCGCTTCCTGTTTATCTTCAGCTTCTTCTTCCTCTTCTGGGACAAACATCTCTTCTACGGTATCTGGCTGCTTTTGAACCTCTTGTTCTGGTTCTGGAGTTGGCTCGTTCTCCTTTTCGTCTTCACCAAAATCGCTGAAATCGTCATCATCGAACATTTTTGCGAGTTCTTCCGAGTTGGCTTTCGACTTTGGCATTTCATCTGTGGCTTGATCACCCTCATCAACAGAGGACACAATCACCCTTTCCTTCGGAGCTTTAGCTTCCACCTTACGTGATTTGTATTGGTATCCGGTAGTGCTTTCCGTTGGTCTCTTCTTCGTTGCAGCACTCTCTTTTCTGGAAGTATAATTCGATATCGTTGCAGCTGGCTTGGCGCTCTGTTTTCTGGAGACATACCCGGAGGTAAGCCCGGCACTCTTGATCTTTGGTTCGGCCAGAGATCTCGCAGATGGTGCAGCTTTCGTAGTAGATTGTTCCCTGCTTTCTTGCTTGACGGGGTTGCTGGTGGCCGCCCTGATCACTTCCTTCAATTCTGGACCTCGTATCATTCCGTTCGCATAGTATTTTTCGGCATTGTCGTAGGATGTAGGGAATTTCAACTCTTCGAATGCGATGGAGAAGGTGGTGAATTCATTTTGCTTGGGTGTCAAAGAGTACACGTGAACGGTATTGACGGTGGAGAACTTCTTGACGTCTTCTGTGAGAGCCTCCTCGTTTTCGGATAGCTTGATTAAAGGTCCGGACTCTGCGGAGCCTGTTATTATGAATGATACATTGACTTTCTCCTTGTTCTTTTCGTAGAACTCACTCAAAATGGTCTTTGCGTTGGAGGTATGAATTGAGAGGTTTCTAGCCAATGTGTGGTACGTCACCGGTAGCTCCTCTTTGATAAGCTGGCCAGCCAAGTACTCAATTTCTGTCAGGGATGCGCTCATGGTCATGGTCATGGTGATAGTAATGTGAGCAAACGCGTATAAGCGCGTAGTGATAAGAGGTGCGCGCACTACTAAAAAAATAGAACAGTAATTGTTGCAAAGTCAGAAAAGAAGGTTGATGAAAGGTTGCAAAGAAAGGGAAGATATTTTTTAATAGAAGGATGCAAAGTAAGAAAATGTGCCTGACATAATTGAATAAATTTTTTGCCCATTACAATTGCGCTCATGATAATTGGATGAAATCATTTCTTATTAAGATCTTTAATAACTTTTATAAGATTCGATCACTACAGTATATGATTAAATTGAAAACATTGATTTATCTATAAATATTCTGAATGGAACTAAAGAGAAATGAAGGGTACTTTTGGGCAAACTGAGTAATGAAATGCTTTTATTGTTTTCACAACTCATCGTGTTCTGGCTTCTTGTGCTTGGCCAAGTACTCCTCCTTGACGTGTTCTCTCTTTTCCAAGTTACCGTCCAAAGGACCTTCGATCATTTCTTTGGTAACACCGTTACTGATCAAAGAGTTCCAAGTCTTGAGGTTTTCGAAACCGTTCTGGGCATATTGGTAGTCGACAAAGGCCTTCTTGATGCCTTCTTGAGAAACGGCAACGAAAGGACCGTGCTGGACGACCTTTTGGTCCAACTTTTGACCACCAATGATGACGAATTCAACGTCTTCACCGTTTTCGGGGTTGACACCTTCGACAGCGTCACCTTCAGTATCGAAGAAAAGACTGTGGTGTTGCTTGGCTTGGGTTTCATTGTTGAGGACCATACTGCTACCATTGAGAATGTAAGCAAAATAGTTGAAGTCCTTGTGGAGTTCTTGCTTGAAATGAGAACCTGGCTTCATAACATAGTGGTAGTAGTTGACTGGAGTGTAAGCCAAGTCCTTGATGGACTCCACTCCGTAACTCTTACCAGAGATGACCTTGATCTTGACCTTGCCTTCTTGCAAGGTGACCTCAGGAATCTCCCAAGCTCTCAAGTCTCTGTATCTTGGTTCGGTGTACTTCAAGTGTTCTGGCAAGTCCACCCACAATTGAAGACCAACAGTAGGAGAACCGTCTTCGTTAGGAATTGGCATCTCCGAGTGGACAACACCTTTACCGGCAGTCATAAATTGAAGGTCACCGGCGTAAAGAATACCCTTGGAGCCGGTGAAATCTTCGTGGGCCATAGCACCGTTCAAGATTAAAGTAATGGTTTCCTGTCCTGAGTGAGGATGTTCAGGGAAACCGCTAGTTCCACCGCTGGAGAAGTGGTCAAACATAAGGAAAGGTGTGAAATTTCTAGCAGCTCTGACGCCAAGAGCCCTACGGACTCTGGCTCCGACACCTTCGGCTTGTTCGATGGCGTGAACGATGTTCTTAACTGATCTTAAAGAGGGCATTGATGTAGTGGATATGATTGTTGAAAAAATTGAAGTGAAGACGAGAAGAAGGGATAATCTGGCCATATATATAGTGATGGAATTGAGGATTCGTGATCACTTTGCTGGGCTAGTAAGGCATTATTAAATGCAGTTGTAAACCGTTAGTAAAACTTAGTAACATCACGTGCGCGCATCCCCATACTTTTTTTCTATTATTGGTGATCATATGTAATCTCAAACTTAGTAATTGCACAAACGCGCGCTCCAATAGGCCGACGCAGCACGAAAACTAATTATTTCCGAAACATGCATGCAAGATGGAAAGAACTTCTAGAAGATCATTCTGCGAGTATGTTTTTCTAGAACCTAATTGGGTGAGCTACAATACGCGAACTGACCGCACGGCTGACCATCGTATCACATTACTATTTTTTAGTACTGCCATCTTATCGCAATTACTAAAGACTACTAGCCGTATTGTCTCAATTACTATTTTTTAGTAAATGTGCGTGGGAACAAGCAGGATTTGAAATGTGGAGACGAGAAAACCAACGAAGATCATGGAATATACCAGAACCAGAAAAGCTCTAGACCATTCCGTGTAGTGACTTCAGTCTAGAGCAACAGTCCTAGGAAGAACCCACGGTCTAGATTCACGTCCTTATCGGTGTCAGTTAAAGTGTTAACATTAGACAGCATGCATAGGTGCCACGAAATAATGCAGCAGATCCGGGGATATGGCAGGAGTTCATATTCCTTCTGTCCTACAAATTACTATTGAGTCATATGATTTTATCTCGTAACCAGAAAGCGTATCCCTTCTAATATTTAAGTATTGTTGGGTTTAATTCGATTCCCCCCTTTTGAATGTGAAGTTTCGATGTTGGTTTTTATTGAATTCTCTCATGATAATTACAGTTTTAAAGTAGGTTTAATTGAATTCTCTCATGTAAATTACAGTACTAAAGTAGGTTTAATTCAATTCCCTGCTTTTGATCTCTAAAATCACAGTATATACTTAAGGGCTATTCCCTTCTTTTAGCAAAAGTATACATCGTGTCCCAAACAACCTCTACCTCCGTCTCATCGGTCCAGCCCATTTCTGATTTTAATTCCTCTACGAATCGCTCGCCAATGTCGTACTTTTTGCCATGGTCTTTCATCCAGGCATGGTAGGCACTCCAGCTTTGCACATATTGCAAAAACATCGGCATTGTAATTTTCTTCTTGATCATCAACGACGAGTCTTTGATTCCAATTGGCTTACCTTCAGCATCAACTAGATACTCTACTCTGGTAATATCGCTGAATAATTGCTGCGGAACCGCGACTTCTTTCATCAATGTCCCCAAGAAGTTATGGCCAGGTTGTTCGTAGTAGGACCCCATCCAGCGCTCAAATTGATCGTCAGGGTTCTGTTTCATAGATGACTGCCAAGCATAGTTATTGTATATTTTGTTCGCCTTTGGAAATCCAATGAAAACAGGATCTTTGTAGAACCAATAGGCCAAAGTGCCATTTGGTTTCAAGACCCTAGCAGCTTCTTTGAAGAATTTCTCGTGATCCATCCAGTGACAACACTCGGCACCGGTAATCATATCCACGCTAGAATCTTTGGCGGGTATTCTCTCACCGGTACCTTCCAAAAATTCGATGGCCTTAGTTTTACGAGGATCGTTTGTGCACTGCTCGATCATCACTTTTGAAGGGTCTGATCCAATCACATTAGTGAAATAATCAGTGAGTTTGAACGCAACAAAGCCAGAACCACAGCCTATATCTATCGCAAGATTCTTATCCTGGTCCCCGTGATACCGCATGAGCTCTTTGTAGAATCTATCGGGATAAGATGGCCGAGCATTTTGGTAATGACTGGCATCAAAGGTTGCTTCCGAATAAGTGGCCATAATCAGTTCAATTGTGGCGAAAGTTAGTTTATGTTGAAGTAAATCACTCGATGATAGAAGCTGGGGCCAATTATAATTCAGTAATCACTTTATTTTGTTGAGATTAGAAGAAGTATACCCTTATGTAGATGTTACTCCCCTAATATATCTTAATTTCGCAGTCATATGCCTCCGGTACCGCTCCGGTTTCGGCGCGAACCCTTAAATAATAGACACTTCCGATCTCCACTATTACGGAAACTAAACCTCTTTGTATCACTTTTTTCATAAGGATATAGAAGTAATCATTTCCTTTAAATTAAAGGAATGGTATTAGTCATATTCCATCTTAGCCCTATAATTCACCATAGATGATCCCTCGCACTGGATTAGTCTGATTACATAATCAGTACTGCTGCTTTTTAGGCAGCGTTTGCCATCAGGCAACAGTTCAGTATGGCAGAATCCAATGATAAGACGCCCAAGACGGACTCCACCTCGTTCGCAAGCATCTTGGCAGGTGTGAAGCGAATGAGGGAGCAGTATGGGGATTCAAGCGTAACAGTGACAGAAAACGAAGGCAATCACCAATCGACAGAAAGCGGCAATCAATCTTCAACCACAGCTAAACAAGCCAGCTCTGATGATAACAAGAGAAGAAAAATCACTGACTCTCTCTTGAGTACCGAAGAGAGAAGAAACATTGGATCAAATGACTCTGTCCCTTCGGAGGCTGCTTCAATTGTAAAGCCCATTAGAAGGACATTACATGAGCCAACTGGAGAGGTAAAATCGCCATCGCCAGTAATAACTACGGCTAGAGCATTATCATCTTCCTCTGCACCCATTCGGGCTGGAAATAACGCCTCCAAACCAAGACCGAGACCAGCAGGACGTATGGTATCTCCACCAGAAGTTCTTGTTAACAAATCACAAACTGGTAATCCTCTCCTCAAGGAATCAATGATGAAGGTAACGCCTTGGAAATTTGACTCCACCATCATGTCAGACTATTATATCAACCCAGGCCTCCAATTTCTCTTTCTTTCCTTGAAATACCACAAGTTGAGACCAGAATATATCTGGCAAAGACTCAAGAAAATCAATAAGGGTTCTTCCTTCAGCAACACGCGAAACGACCGTTCTCTCCGGATCTTATTGACGGTGATAGATATCGACTCCCATCAAGAGATCCTCCGTAATCTTGCGGATCTCTGTATCAAAAACGACTTGACCTTGGTTCTTGCGTGGTCTTTCGAAGAAGCTGGAAACTATATTGCACTCGCAAAATCACAGGATAACGTTCCTTCCAAAACCCTGAGCATCAAGGGAATTAAGGCAGTGGATTACAATTCGAACGTGGTGGAAGCAATGACAGGAATACGACTGATAAATAAAACAGATGTGTCTAATTTGCTAGCCAATTGCAAGTCTGTGAAGAATATTGTGCTACAAAGCAGCGCCGGTAAAGATTTGGGTAATATTGGCGGTTTGGGAGCCACTAAATTGAAAAACTTGAGCCAAGTATTCCTGGAACCGTTTATTTATAATAAGCAGTACGACTGAATAATCTATTACAACAAGAGTATGGATATACTGATTTATCTACTACGATAGCAGTGTGGATTTACTAATTTACGATGCGATGACTCTATTATTATGTAAACTTATTTAGCATAAGATTAAAGCTTGTGCTTTTGTAGTTTTTGTTCATGACATTGACATGTCGTTCTTTTCATGATTTTGTTCAATTGAGCTTTCCTTTTGTTCTGTGATTCTTGGACGATTTCTGGTCTTTTAATCAACAAAAGCTCCCTTTTTTTCTTCATCTTCCTCATTCTTCTCCATGAAATCTCCTTCTAATTAAATCTCCTCGTTCTTTCTAGACTCTTCGATTGTCTAATTCTTTCTTTACTCTTTCGCCGCGTTGGCTCACTCACTGATTCGCTTCGCTCATCAGTTCGCTTACTGTTCATTCTTTTGTTGAGCTTCATACTCCACCATCTTATCTCTCAACACCAAATTCACACGGTTCAACATCTCGTTCTTGGTCACCAAAATATCCCTCAACTTGGCACCATCCTCACTAAGCTTGGTGATCTTCACCTCGTACACTTTTTTGGCATCGGGAGCGTTCTTTTCCACGAAGTAGCCAGTCCCTATGTCCACCAAATATTCGTTCTTTTTCACCACCTGGCCGGGAAGGTATAATGAGCTGGTCAATGGAACCAACAAGTCCTTGGAGCCTGCACCGTCCTGGCTCTTTTCCAAGTTATCAATGCTGGCGACACAGTCTTTGAGCTTGGCTTGTGCGGTTTGAAGTGCTTGGAGAGATTGGGTGAAATGCTGGATTTCTTGGTCCACTTGCTTACGCACTTCGACGAGCTGCTGGGGCTGAAGCTTGGTCAAATCAAGCTGTTGTGGTTGAGAAGCCATGATTGTGGGAGTATGGGTTTTTCTGTGGAGTGAATATCGTTCTTCAAGATCTGAAAGTGATTCAGATTTGGCCGGAACTTTCGCGATCACGTGAATGTCGCACTTTCTTAGCGGGATCCACTATCATTCGCAGCTTAAAGTCTTTCTTCACTTCTGTCATTCACAGCCTAATCTCTGCAATTCTGTCATTCAAAGATGGGTAACGACGGAGGAACGATCGCCAAGCGCAAAGACTTGATCTCTTTGCATTCGCTCGATAAAAACTCGCCCACGGCCGGCGAAGACAACGAAAGTGCGTTGTTAGTGACGTGCGGCATCTCTTCGCTTCCGTTGAATTCGGGGCCCGTAGTGGGAGACTGGAAGGGCCAGTTGTATCTTAAGGAGAAGGCTCTAGAGTTTATTTTGGGCATGAAGAAGGAAAAGGAGGAGGAGAAAGAGAAGGAAGGAAAATTGGCGGAGAAGAACGGTGAAAAAGAGCTGGATTCTGATAAGAAAGGGCCATCTTTCAAGTCCTTAAATGATTTGGTCGATGTCAAGGTGACTTGGGCCACCAAAGACGGACAGAAGGTGATTGTATGCCCCGTGACTCAGGATTCCAGTTCTGATAACGTTCCCTTTGCCTACCTCCGTCCTTGTGGTTGTTTGGTCTCCTATAAGTTCCTCAAAGCTCTCGCCAAGTCTTTGAAAGTGAACAAAAGTCCAGTGGAAAGTGAATGTCCAAATTGCGCCAAAACGTTCTTTTTCTATCACGATATCGTCATTTTGAACCCGTTAGGTAAAAGCGAATACTCTGTTGCAAATAAAGAGGGATTGGCATATCTTGAAGCTCAGGGGTTACTGCATTCGAAGAAAAGGCTCAAGAAAAGAAGCCAGGATGGGGAGCACAGCAAGAAGAAGAAAAGGAAGCCTGAGCAATAGTTTGCAGTAAAAGAACATCCTTACTGCAATAATTTGAAGCATTCAAAGACCCTTGATGCTCCATCGTCATTCGTACATCTTCATTTCTTGTATGTATTATTCCGTCATTAATCTGGATTACTTATCATGTATAATTCTAAAATATAATTGGATTTCTACTAATGTATCATTCTGTTATACTAAGATTTCTTATCATCTATGATTCTATTAAGTAGGATTTCTTACCACATATCATATTATCACGAAGGATTTCATCATTATTCTATTACAGTTATCTGGATCTTATTTAACATGTATTATCTATGTACAGTATGAATCAACGATTCTTCTTTGATGTTTTTCGGTTTTAAACAGCTTGAACCAACATTCAGCTTCTTTTTCTTATTCATCTTCTTATGAGATTCTCATGAGCTTCTTTGGATTTATTCGTCAGTCTTCTTACGGGCTTCTTCGTAGTCAGCCTTGTTGAAAGTCAACTTCTTGCCATTCAAACCGTACTCAGAGTTAGCCCAAATGTTGAAGCCGATACTTCCAGCACCAACCACACAGATTCCGACGAGGCCGAGGACGGTGACACGATGAACGACATCGGTAGCACGAACGCTGAAGGGAAGTTTGTCAGGCATTATGGATGTTGTGGGATGATTTGCTAGAGATTTTCTGATGATGAAGGTGGTGTCACATGTGGTGGGTCACGTGAGAAGGATCCCAAACCCCGCCATTAGTTACTTATATCACTCGAATGGAAATCTGATATTTCGTGAATATTCTTGTCCAATCCTTCTTTTATTCTCTGATTTTACATGTTCAGCTACTTATACCATTTTCTTGTCTAATTTTACATGTTCTAATTATATGTCGTTCCGGTAATTAAATCAAATACTTCAACCATTTGGAGTTCACCAATCCTCCCTCAACCAAAGATGGATTGGCGTAAACGGTCTCTGGAAGCCAGTGGCTATTGTACAATCTGAAGATGTTCTCTTCAATCGAGTTTTCTCTCTTTTCAAGAACTTCGTCGACGATATAATCGAGAAGCTCGTAGGCGGTGAGATTTATAGGCGTCACACCTTCCAGGGATTTAGTGATATTGGAAGAGAGGATATTTTCAGATAAGCTGTTGAGCGCATGGTCGAATTTTTCAGGCTCGATATGGCCAATTGGGAGCTTGAAATTTTCGCTTGGGTTGATGGAACTGACCGGAATCGGTTTCAAAGCTTCGTAATTTCCCACGTCGATGTGAACTGCAAATTGACGTGGCTGAATTCCTTTGATGATAAATTTCTTCTTTGGAGGATCGGTTGGAGGCTCGAGTGCTACCACCATCGCCTCGGAGTTAGGAAAGGCGTGGGAGACATTCTTGATGAAATCCACAGCTGGAAGTAAGGGCTTGTATTTAGGGTGTTGTTTGCCATCTGCAGAGTCCCAAATCTCTTGGAACTGTTTTTCGTATGCTTTCCAAAGCGAAATCTGGGTGACTTCTCCAGGAATCACATCTGCAGATTCGGGATTGTTGGAAACCTGGTTGGTGAATGGCTCGTAACAACAACGCAACCAGGTGGTTGCTCTCAAAGGCTCAGGGAATCTGACAATCAAGCTGTATAATTCTTCTGGCAAATCAGGCAATGTGGACGGAACACCCGAAAAGTGCGATCTCTTTGTCAAATTCAATTGTGATATAGGCTTCACGCTCGAAATATCGTTCAAAGGTAAGTTAGAAACTGCCAACATAGGAAGTTGTTTCACCAAGGTGTTGAAGTTCGATTTGGTGGTGTTAAGCTGGAGTAAATACTCCAATCTCTTATTTTGTGATTCTTTGATGGATTTAGGATGCTCCGGATTCAAAGCCTCTGACGTCAAATACAGCCTCAAGAAATCCAAAACTGTGAAAGTCAAATTGTTGTCGTTGATGAGCAATTGGTTGATGTAGGATTCAAGATGGTAGTCCTTGATTGCGTCAATACAATTGTTGGGGGTTCTGGTTGAGTTTTCATCGTCGCCATTCGCGTCGCCCTCTGCACCCGGCTTCTCGCGGATGATCAATAAGTGTGTCAATGCTTTGAGCATGCTCAAGAAGATAGCCTTGTCGGTGGTCATGATGGAGAAGTTAAGAAGGAGATTGAATAAAGAATCATTCTTGGTGTTATCGATATAGTAACAACTTAATGGTTCGAGCAAATCCAACAAATAGCCCAAAGCTTCTCTGAACTGTGATTCGTAGACTTTGAGAACTTGTACTTGATGCGATTCGACGTAGAACCAGTTGAATAAGAATCTCAACACTTCGATGATGTTCTTTTTGAAAGATTTTACTTGTGAAAGCCATTGTTGATTTGTGAGATCTTGAGAAAGGTTTCTAAGCGTGAGCAAGGAGTCCAAACTGTGAGAGATGACATTCTGATTGACCTTGGCATAGTTCTGCTCGTGGATTGAATGGAATGGGCGCATGAAATATTTGATAAGCTCGTTCCCAACAAAAGGCATATCCTCCAAGGAGATAACTGGATGCACGGACACTCTTGTGAGGGTGCTTAAAGCCCATTTGATCTCGCTTTCAATGCCCGACTTCAATGACATCAATATTCTTTGGATTTCTTCGACCCCGCGATGGTTGTGGCCGATGTTGCTGGGATGCATCACCCCGTTGAAGCCAAATGAACCGTAGCCATGAGGCTCGCCAAGGTTGGTGATAGTCCTCGAAGATACCGTGATCGGCACGATCCCGTTACTCATGTTCGATAGTGTTGTTTTGGTTGTAAAGTTTGAATTTTCAGCGCACTCTGGCGCGACATGCGAACATGGCCAACGTATCAAACAATGTCGTACGGATCTCAGTTGAGTAGATAGTAGGTACAAAAAATGTCGCACTACGAGGAGCTTAGATAGTACTGATACATTCGTGCAAATCGCTAATACTTTAGAATGTAATCGAGGTTCGGGTCTATAAAAATGTTTTTTTAACGCCGTTGAAGCTTCGATGCCGTAAAAAAGGATCGGATAGTTCGATTGTTTTTGAACGAATGCTTAGCACCGAGCACGTTGATGCTCCCTGAGTTTAAAAATAATACGGTTGGCCACAAGGTCTGCGATTATCTTTCTGGGATCAATAGTGGCTTTTGCACCCAGCTCGCTGAGGCGTTTGGAACTCATTCCACCTGAGGTGTCGACAATTTTTACAGTTGCAAAGTGCGCGGCAATTCTCTTGCACCTCGATAATATTTTAAATTTTGCGGCCACCACAGTTTGGAACCATTGATAAAGATCGCCTTCTTGCACCAAAAATTTATATTGCACGAATATCCAATAGTGGCTTAGTATTTCTTGTCGCCAAAACCACATAAAGCTTAATCTTTTGCTAGTAGCCTTGATTTCGTAAATGTTTTAAAAGGTTAAACTGTGGTTAGAACACTGTGGCATTGCTCACACAATCAGTTGCCGTATCATTTAATATAATGAAATGAGGCAGTACCTGGTATATATTTTAGTCTTTTCCCCAGCTGGGGACGTTATCTATTAGCAATGTCTTCATACATTAAATCAACTATAGAATCCTTTCGCAATAAGTCGAAGGTTGAACTCGAGGAACCTGAAAGTGACGCCTCCTCGGACGCACAGCTATCAGTGGGAGCTCCGGTAGAAAGTGTGAATCCTTTGGGATACAACGTGAACTATCTTACTGCATACTTCACTTGTCTTCATGGGGTTATTGGAACTGGTATTTTTGCAACTCCTTCCACGGTTCTTCAATCGATGGGATCCGTTGGGGCAAGTTATGTTCTTTGGATCGCTGGTTTCATTATCGCTATTCTTCAGATATTGATCTGGATCGAGTTTGTCACTTACTTCAAGCGTCGCTCGGGGGGTATGACGGTCTACTTAGAGCAAGCGTTCCCCAAACCAAGATTCATGGTATCCAGTGTTTACGCAGCCTGCAACGTGATTCTCTCCTTTTCAACCTCCTCTGCTGTGGCGTTTGCACAATATATAATGTCTGCTGCAGAACATAAATCGACTGCTTGGGAACAGAGAGGTGTTGGCGTGGCTGTTTTAGCCTTTACCTGTGGCTTGACGATCGTGAATTCAAAATGGGCACTTAGAGTTGCTAACTTCATTGGTTTCGTCAAAGTGGTATTTGTGCTCTTTATATCTATCACAGGACTTGTTGTTCTTGGTGGAAACACCAGAGTCAAAAATCCAACACATGTTTTTCATGACTCGTGGGAAGGGACCGTTACGAATAATGGCAATGCTATTGCCAATGCCATTTTGAAGGTTTCTTTTTCCTATGGTGGTACTCAATACCTTTTCATGCTTGCTGGTGAGTCGAACCCTAGGCAAACAAAAAATATTTATAAGTATTTTCTTCCTATTGTGATGCTCTCGATCTTCATTTTTTACATTTTGATAATCACTGCTTTCTATGCTGGGATAAATGATGTCAGTGAAATTAAAAAAGCAGGATCCTTGGTCTCTTCAGTATTTTTCACAAAAGTTTTCGGAACAAAAGCAGCACCTAGAGCTTTAGACGTTTTCGTTGCCCTTTCCGCCTTGGGTCATCTTCTTGCTGTCGTTGTTGGTCAGTCAAGAGGATTGAGAGAGTGTGGAAGACAGGGAGTGTTACCATACCCTCGCTACTGGGTCACCACAAAACCATGGGGTACTCCTATCTTACCGGTTGTCGCCTTCTTTGTGGTCAACTTCATTGTATTAGTGGCTCCACCCGCTGGGGATGCTTACAATTTCGTCGTCGACATTGGATCATTCTCCACTTACATCTTTAATCTTTTGTTGGTCGTTGGTTTACTTCTTGTGAGAAAATATAGAAAAGCAGCCGGTTTGGGTTTTGAAGGTTTTAAAACCCCTATGCCTATCATAATCATAATTATTTTGTATGAAGTATTTGTGATTGCGATGTCCTTTGTTCCTCCTTCAGGGAAAAGCTTAAATGGCTCAGATGTTTCATTCTTTTATGCAACTTACGCTTTGACAACTATCGGAATATTTGCTCTATGCTTTTTCTACTACTACGTTTGGGGATTCGTATTACCCAAGATATACAAGTATGCTCACAGGACCCTTTACTACTCACTAGATGATGGAGAGGTAGGTCATACCGTGGTTAAAGTTCCTTTAAGTGAACTTGAAGAATGGGATCTCAGACACGATTCGTTCGGTAGGGAAACAAGCGATGACAACAGCTCATTACTTGTTGAAAACGTGATACATGATGTTAACAAAAAGAGTTAATTTTTCGCAACTTATATATTTCGCAGTAAATTTACGAAAAATTTCTAGATTCGAACAATTAGTAAATTCTTTCGCAATTGTTACTTAGGAGAATTGTAAAAAGCCAAATATTTAATGAATTTTTTCACGTTAGATGGATACGGAAATTGAAAAAAATCGAATATTTATCAAATTCTCACAATGGATATATAAAGGATTTGTCCTCAAGATCAGTGAGACCCAAAGCAGCTATGTTCACCTCTATTTCATGTCCTTCTTCATCCTTTATGAGTCCCAACTTCTCTTGCTCGCTCAAATGTAACAACCTACGCTCATTTCTTCTCTTTAATATGAACCACACTACTCCAACGAGACCAGGTGCCACGCTGAAACTTAACACAATTTGCACAATCCAAGCAGGAACATATTTTGGAGCATCCTTCGACTGCCAAATTTGTGGAGAGATTATATTTGACACCGAGTAAGCCGCTAGCACCATTCCATTTCTAACGAGTCTCTTGGTATAAGAGGATCCTGCCGTTGTTTGAGCCAAACCAAATGTGCAGATCCAAGCCACTCCAAACGACAGAGAAGCCAAAGTGATTGCCGCGAGCTCGCCAATAGAGTTTCTTAAGGGAAGTGCTACCGCAACAATTGAGCCCACCAAGGCAGGTACCGTCGACCAAATTACTGTCCAGCAAGTTTGGTTCGGAAAGATCACCATGTAGATACATGCAGTGACCGACCAGACTACCGCAAAGCCCGCGCCTGCCACTGATACTAAAGTTGAGTTCAAATTGTTCAATCCACCCATTTCTTCGTATAAAATATTCTGCTGATAGGTGAGATTGTTGGCCAATTGCTGTAGAAGGAAGAAGCCGCTCAAAAGATACGAAATCGGGTCTTTTAAAGCTTCGATGGCATGAGCCCGATTAAAATGCTTTTGTTCAATTGCAGCTTGTGAAGTCCCTTGTACCTTTCTAATTGTCCAGACCTTTTCCTCGGTACTTAAGAATTTAGCATTAATTGGGTTATCGGGGTAAAGAAAATAGACAATAAAAGTAAGAATCAAGGTGAGTCCACCAATAATAATGTTGAGTAATCTCCAATCACCAATTGATGCCTTGGAGTATAGAACACCATAACTGATGAATCCAATTGGTATGGGCGATGCCATGCAAGACGCGTAGAAAATGGGTTGCGTAGATTCCCGAGTGTGCAAACTCAAAAACATTCCATTGGTAGTAGTAAGTAATGGAATGGAAGCGGCTTCAAAAAGCCCCAAAAAGAAGCGTAGAACGATAACCCCAGCATAATTGTAGGCAGCACAATGTAAAAAAATGGTTATCGACCAGAAGAAACAGATCCCGGTCATCACTTTGCTAAGAGGGAATTTCTGAATGAGATAGATACCGGGAATCTGTCCCACTATGAACCCCACGTAAAAGATGGTATTAACATTATTGTACTTATTCTGGGTTAATCCTGTGGCATCCCAAAAGCCGGAGATCGAACTGTAGGCAAGAGTCGCCTTATCCATATACATGATCATGTTGATTAGAAACGTAAGGCCTAGAACGTTCCATAGTAACTTGCGATTGAGTCTTCTCTCTTGTTCAGGAGTGATTAGAGGAATGGTACCATCATTTTCTCGCATGAATTGAACTGTGATATCCGCATATTTTGCATTGATTGCCACCGGTCCTGATAACGAGGACGTGTGTTCTGTTGAGAACTTGTGGTTCTCTTTGATATCGGCCATCAGTGATTTATCGAGTCTTATCGAGTCATGGGGGTGAAATAAGGATCATTTTATTTGTGATTAGATTCGAAAGTGTGGCGCAAATCATGTAGGACAAATATTTTAAAATATGCGGCTTTTACAACATTGGACCTCTGATAACTTTATTATCGGTGGCAAATCAAAGAACTCGGGACTTTCTTTTCATCTTAACAGCATGTATTGAATTAGGCGTTCTTTCATCCTTTTTTCATCTTTTTTGACGGAAGTTCATGGCAAAATCAAGTAATGGGCATGTTTCCAATCTTCCTAAACTCCGAAGCAAGTACGAATGAGTAATTTGTTAGCGTAAATCTAGTCCAATAATGCGCGATTTCCAAGGTTGACGTCGCATTAGAAGCTTCGATAAGGCGCCAGTACAATGAATTCGAAACCGCAATTAGAACATTGATTGGAGTGTGAATAATGATAGTTTTAAGGTCACTATTTGGTGCTCGTATCAATTCAACTCTGCGCTTCATCCAATGCTCTGGTTCCTTTGCGCTCGACTTGCGAAATTATTTCAGTGTGCCTTGGTGTCATATAGTCCAGTTAATATGAATAGACTATGAGATGATCTTGACAAATTATATCGAACAGGCATACCGCAGGATTGAAATTCAGGGATACGTAGTATTGAAAACACCAAAAATCTGCTTGGATCTTCAACTTTCCCGAAAGCTTGATTTGTCGAAAGTATTTTGTTTCTGTTTGTTTGAGTATCGCATTCCACTAAGCAAATGGTTTGTATTGGAGCTTTACTCTCGTGAATCGCCGGCACTGAGAAGATAGAAAGGGCCAGTAATCAGCTCGCTCTCATTTTTCCATTTGCATTTAAATCAATATGATACTAATCAAACAGTAATGAAGACCAAAAGATGATTTTCAGGGATCTTGTGAGAATTTCATGGACGATTTTGATATAAATGGATGGGAATACCAATCTAATGCCACAGTACCGTGAAGGTATTTCAAATTCTAATCTTCAACAAGAAGTTACACGTGTCGAGGGCCATGCAAGTTCCGAGATCGATGCATACGTCGTCATCAACTATTTTTCACTCGCGCCCCAACAGCGTATATATGCACGAAGTAGGTGGGATTTTGCGCAGAGGATCTCATAACGGTTAATGCAAATGTTCGCTAATAACTGACACTTTGTTTTCGATTCAAGTGCAGACACGTTAATACTGCAATAAATAATTTATTCGACGCACATACAACAAATAGATGCGCATGCATGAACTAAAAATATGCACGAACTAAAACCCGATCGTAAGATCTCAGTAGTATATGACTTACTTTTTATTAAACATATCCAAATTTTACAGGCATATTTGCCCAATTGAGTTTGATGCTTCTATCCTAATTTTGAGCTGTACCTACCGCTACTGGCAGCAACGGCTCTAAGACTGTGATGGTTGAATCTCCAGATATTCCAACCATTACTACCGCTTGGACTGGCTTAGTCACTAGCACTACCACTGCTACCGGTCCAGATGGCTCCGCAACTGTTATAGTTGAAACTCCAGCCTAAATGAGCTCAAGCAGTTCTAAGCGTCCTTGGAATTCAAGTGTAGTGTCTATCCCTACCACGACTCATTTGTTCACTTCCTTGCCAACCAGTTTAACCACGCCTATTCTAACAAGCGACAATCAATTGACAGCAATATTACAAGTCAGCTTGACAGACTGTGTGATAAGTTCCAAGTCCATTGTGATTAAACGTGCTTAAACCACGACAAATATTGGTGGCCATTAAACTTCTCTATCACCGAATCTTCAGCACTAACACCTGGAGTATCTCCATTTGCTTTTAAGAATGAGAATATTGTCACCAGTAGTATAACTATCAACACCAGAACAGCTACACTTGGGAGGCTCCTCTCCTTTCTCTACAGTTAATGGTGTTTTGACCACAAATGTCTTACCTTTTGGAGTTTAATCCCCTGATAGCATTTTCAATAGAAACACAGCTTCCCAGACAGTAGACTTCTAAGTTCAATTATCCCTTTGCAAGTCAAATCTTTTATGATGTTGTCTTCCGTATTTTTGTCCTGTCTGCGCGGGATTTAACGAATGGAAAAAATCAAAATCTTTCTAAAAGAATGTAAAGAGTTGATTGACTCGATTTCAATCACATTAATTCGTTAGATCATTCTTTTATCGTCTCATAAACTATTGCAGATGAGTGTTTTTCTTCTTATCATGAAGAATTAGGCGCGCTTGCATAACCTCTGATGTTCGAAACGACATCTCTATTTGCAGGACTCGGCTTATCGGTGATCACCGGCGACATGCGACATTCTGCTGGTTACGCTGATCCTTATTCCCCGAAGATGAAACTGGAGAGTTCCAACAGTTGAAAGGATCACGATCATGAGACTTAACACTTTCGTTTGTGCCCTTGCCGCTTCCAGTTCGATCAATGCATTATCCTTGTGGTCGCATGTCGATCAATACATGCCTCTGTTCTTGCAAGAGCTCACCAATCCAGACTCAAACACCGAAGATATCATCCATGTCTTCGACAACGCCTATCAACCTTTGAAAGAATTGAGTGGCCCCGGCCTTGAATCTGAAGAGGTCCAACTGGCTTGGAGTCATATTCAAAAGACAATGTCTCCAGATGCGATTAAAAAGGCCATCGCTAAGTGGGAGAACAAGCTATTCGATTCCCAACCGGTGAACAACAAGTTCGACAAGCTCAAAGAAATTCTCGCTGGCTTTGAGCATGTGGAGAGTACATCGCACCTGGACCACATTTTGAGAGTTAAGGAGAATCATCCTGAAGTTCTCGGTTTAGACACGGTGAAGCAATACACTGGTTATTTGGATGTTCTTTCTTTGGACAAACATTTCTTCTACTGGTTCTTTGAGTCCAGAAATGATCCTGCCAACGACCCGGTCATCTTGTGGCTTAACGGTGGTCCAGGATGTTCTTCTGCTACTGGTTTGTTCTTTGAATTGGGCCCTTCTAGTATTAACGCCACTCTTCAACCAGTCCATAATCCGCACTCCTGGAATAACAATGCTTCGGTGATCTTTTTGGACCAACCAGTGGGTGTTGGCTATTCTTATACTAACGGTGAACAAATTGGTTCCAGTGCTGCTGCTGCCAAAGATGTGTTCGTGTTTTTGGAATTGTTCTTCCAAAAATTCCCTCAATTCAAGGAGAACAAATTCCACATTGCCGGTGAATCATACGCTGGTCACTATATCCCTAGCATTGCAACCGAAATCATTAACAACGCTGACAGATCGTTTGAGTTGGCTTCGATCTTGATCGGAAATGGTATCACTGATGCTTTGATCCAATCTTCCAGTTACAAGCCAATGGCTTGTGGTGATGGAGGATACAAAGCAGTCATCTCAGAGGAAAGTTGTAACAAATTGGAGGAGATGATCCCTAAATGTGCTGTTCTCAACCAGATGTGTTACAATTTCCAAAACGCACTTACCTGTGTCCCTGCGTTCCTTTATTGTGAACAATTGATTGAACCATATGTTGAAACCGGCTTGAACGTTTACGATATTAGAAAAATGTGCGACGATAAAGGTGGACTTTGCTACGAGGAGCAAGGATATTCTGAGGATTTCTTGAACGAAGACTATGTGAAGAAAGCCGTTGGTGCGAATGTCGATCTCTTCACAGGCTGCGATGATACTGTTTTCAATAACTTCCTCAGAACCGGTGATGAAGCCAAGCCGCTCCACTACAATGTCGCCGAATTGTTGAACAAGGACATCCCCGTATTGCTTTATGCCGGTGACAAGGATTACATCTGTAACTGGTTGGGAAATCATGCTTGGTCCGACGCTTTGGACTACAAGCACCACGAACAATTTGAAGCAGAATCCTTAAAGCCTTGGTACACCGAAGACAAACAATTGGCGGGTGAAGTCAAAAACTACAAGCACTTCACTTTCTTGAGGATTTATGATGCTGGACACATGGTCCCATATGATCAACCAGAAAATTCTCTTGATATGCTTAACAGATGGCTCCGTGGCGACTATTCCTTCGGTTACTAAGACTATTTTGATGACAAAATGTCAGATGTGGCTCTCAAAAATAGAGAAAAATGTTTAGACTGATGGAAACAGTGTCGATACAACTACAGCTGTAAAACTCGTATTTCTTCAATGAATAAATATATGACATCTAAATAATACTTTCTAGATAAGTTCAACTATTAAGGCTCAAATCATGCTTTTGCTGCAATAATTTCTTCGTTTTTTTCAACTAGCTCCGAAGTGTCGTCCGAAAACTCTTTGTCAATATCAATAGTCTTGCATGGTCCATGATATTTTTTGTGAGCGTAGGCATAGTAGTATATCAACGCTAATATCCATACACTTGGAGTAATCACGCAAGTATAGTTCATATCATCGGTGGAAACTGTCTTTGTCGCGGGAAAAAGCACCATGATAAACGTGAACATGATGAATGTGGTGGATACCCAACCAATCACCGGACTCCAGAATTTTCCCAAATAGAATCTACCAGGTTTGAATTTATGTCTTCCAAAAGTAAGTCTCAAGAATGTTGGCGTTCCCCAAGCGACATAATTACCAGCAATATACAAGGTGAAAACTGCATTTGCGGCAACACTTCCGATCAAGACTAGAAGACCAATGATGATGGCCATAATGCCCCCGAACCAGACAGCGTACAAAGGGACAGAAAGTTTCTTGTTGACCCTTTTGATGATTCTGGAGAATGGCAAACCATTGTCTCTTGCAAATGCCCAGATTTGACGGGAAATTGCAGTTAAAATCGAAGCACCCATCAAAAATTGAGCGAATGCCAAAAGCGACATGAATGCAATTGTCCATTTTTTCCCTAAACAATCATAAATGATTTGTGCAAAAGGGAACCCGTACTTGGTCTCCAAGTAATGATTGGCAATATCATTGGTTTGCATGCAGAACAAGGTCATGATCAATATTATGGTTCCAAGTCCCCAGCACATTCCAATAGAACCCAAAATACCATACGGAATGGTGTCCTCTGCATCTCTGACTTCTTCACTGACGTGGATCACCGAGTCAAAAGCACCAATGGTCCAAATCGCTGGAAGCCAAGCAGCACTGAGTTGAGTCCATCCTATGGGCCAGTCAGAAATGCTATTGAACTGGGTGAAAACAAATTTACCGGATCTGAAGTTACCACGGGCACCGATAGGCAAAGCAATAAGGAATAATACGATCAAGGCCAAATTGACGTAGATCGACAACGATTGCAAGTAAGCACAGTTTTTGGAGGAAGCACATGTCACCAAAATATGGGCAAACACACAGGCTGCAAAAATTCCGTACAACTTTCCAGGGGTGATATCAAAATCACCATCACGGGCAACCACCACTGCCGCCAAAATCTCCTGAGAGAACCCATAATCTACCGAACATAAGCCTCCGATAAGAGCGATGGAATTGGTATTACCGATGAGAAATGACAATACAGTCCTTATTCTTGGTGGCGCGTAATAATTGGTCCAATAATATAAGCCTCCAGAAGTTGGCTGCGAGGATCCATTTTCGGACATCGAGAGCCCAATTGTGAAGATGAGACCACTGCTTATGAACCAACCCCAAAGCATACCAGCGGGGCCAGCCACTAGTCCCTGGGCGAAAATCGAGGCGATACTGGGTAGTAATCCCATAATGGAAAACGCCACTCCAAACGCTTGAAGCTTAGAAAACCGGCGCTTCAATTCGGGCTTATAGCCAATTTGAGCAAGAAGTTCATTATCGTTATGGGTCATGTATGCGTCAATCTTAGGTTCTTCGACATTGAAGGCATTGTTGTAATACAGCTTGTTGGAGGTCACCTGCTGGATGATCTGCTCACGAGAGAGCACTTGATGAAGACTCATGGTTGCCAAATGGTGAATAAGAGAATAGACTACTTATATGCCAATGGTGCTTGATTTGATGGCCCGGTGAAATATAAGGCAATCACTTATATATCAATGCTGCTTTATTTGAATTGAGGGGCTCGCCCCACTTGAAAGGCATTGCCGTTACTTCAAAGATATCTTATACCTACCGCTTTGGGAACCGATAAGATCACGAGTCTTCACTCTAAGTTTAAGATAAGCGAACACACAATGCCCTGCCACAGTTGGCGGCTCGCTGAAAGTATTGGCATTCAATCTATTGCATCATCAATCTGCCCGAGGATACAAAGCCGCAACTAAAGTTGTCGTTCACCCCAAGGATCTTGACCTTTAGTTTCGAACTGTCATTGCCTTATCGCGCGTATTACCTGAAATCGCTATCTAGCGTCTGTGCGAACCGCGCAAACGGCGAGGGGATACTTTTACCAAATTGGTCGAGTGAGACTAAGGCGTTAAGGACCCTGAGCACAGATAAAACCGTTCAAATACTGGCAATCTGAGGTCCATTGGGGCTTCTATTCATGTCGTTACTTCCTAAGATACGGTACTGTCGTTACTTGACAAGTTACAGTACAGCCGTTAACTTCGTGTATGTAACCTTCTACTTCGATAAATGCTCTCATCAACATAGTAAAAAACTGGAGGCTAACAGTTGTTGCCAAGACTATTTCGTAGAATACAGTTTGACCAATTTGCCAGTGTGATTGCAAAATTATCAATCTTATCTATGGCGGAAATTATTCTTCTTGGCTCAAGGTATGCTAGAAATTCCGTTTCCAGCGAAATATCGATTAAAAGCCAAATTTTATATAAATAATACGACAGGGGACTCCTGTCTATAGGTTCCCCTGAGTAGGGTGGATGATAGTGTTGCTCGATTGGAAGTGTGCGCATATACCTTCCCTTTCCGTCGCCGTAACATTTCTCTACCATCAATAAACTAGACAGAGTACTGTTTTTCCTTGAGTAGATAGAGTACTGTTTTTTCTCCTCTAGGCTAGGGAATTAGTAACCATAATACGTAAACGTTGGTATTCCAAGTATCTGTGAATTTGGTGCTGTTTCTGTTCAAGTTCAATTTAGGCTTTAGGGCTTGCGCCCTACTTTCTAGTTTGACACGTGATCTCATCGGCCGGGTAATTTTTCATTTTTTCTGAAAATTTTACCCTCATCGTCGCGCACTTATATAAGTCTCAGAACTTCCCTCACTAAATTTTTCATCAATAACTTTCAAGATGGCTACGTATGTGCCCTACATCACTGACAATACGATGTGCAGTAACTACTGTGTCGGATGTCTGATGATGACGATTGTGAATATCGAGGTATACCATTACCTCAAACACTAGGTCACCGGATGGCCAAATGCCGTGGGAATTTCAGATTGTCTTGCAGCCGAATTAATATTCATTTATCTTCGTTATTAGCCAATGCCTGACACATCTGTTTTCCTCTGAGTATTAATGAGGACTTGGGGTGGGGAATGGAATGAACTGGCGGTTCAGTTCCATCTCCAATGATGAACCTTTCCGGATCTCATACCACCACCAGTTCTACCTTACTGTCCCAGAGGAGCATGTTGTGTTGCTAGATTGAGTCTAGCTGTTACTAACAATTTTAGCACTCTTAAACCAGAATCCCAAATCAAGAAGGAAAAGGCTCAACAAAAGATTGCCGAAGAACGTGCCGCTGCTAAGGTTGCTCGTCAATCCGTATGTATTCATCACTAGTTGTTTGAAATATTTTTGAAGATGATATCAACCACAGTATATGACTAGCTTCGGCGATGTCGTCTATCGTTAACCATCTTTCGGGACTGAGAAAATTTTTCATCATATTTTTTATGAGTTGTTACTAACAATCAGGCTGTCAAGGACAAGAGAAAGGCTATCCACGACAGAAACGCTGCCTACGAAAAGGAATACGCTGAAGCTGCTCGTGCCGTTATCAACGCCAAGAGAGAAGCCAAGGCTGCTGGTTCTTACTACGTTGATGCTCAACCAAAGTTGGTTTTCATCATCAGAATCAAGGGTATCATGAAGATCCCACCTAAGCCAAGAAAGGTCTTGCAATTGTTGAGATTGACCCAAATCAACGCTGGTGTTTTCGTCAGATTGACCAAGGCTACCTCTGAATTGATCAAGTTGGCTGAACCATACATTGCTTACGGTTACCCATCCTTGGCCACCATCAGACACTTGGTCTACAAGAGAGGTTACGGTAAGGTCAACAAGCAAAGAATTGCTTTGTCCGACAACGCTATCATTGAAGCCAACTTGAAGAACTACAACATCTTGTCCATCGAAGACTTGATCCACGAAATCTACACTGTTGGTCCAAACTTCAAGCAAGCCAACAACTTCTTGTGGCCATTCAAGTTGTCCAACCCTAACGGTGGTTTCAGAACCAGAAAGTTCCAACACTTCATCCAAGGTGGTGACACTGGTAACAGAGAAGAATTCATCAACGCTTTGGTCAAGCAAATGAACTAAGTTTATTGATGGGTCTTGTTGGGTTTTTTTTGGTTTCTAGAACTCCTTTATTTCTTCCTCTGAATGGTTATATTGGAGTACGTGTGTATTCATGTATATATTAATGTAATCTTTCACTATAACGCTATATGGCTTAATTAACATTTGATAAGTAAAGTCTCTGTTGTATTCTAAGAATCTACTATCTATGAATTTAAATCGTTGGAATTTACAATTCTCTAAAAAGCTAATTTCTTAAACGAAGAATCCGCTATTTTCTCTACACTGCTACAAGTCCAAACTGATTCAATTCTATATTCTTAGAATTTATTTTGTCGTTCATTAATCGTTATTCCTAGACTATTACTCAAACCACTCGCCAATTCTATAAACCCAATAGTCAAGCCACTCGATTTCTCTCCACCACGAAAAGGTACTTTTTGTGCTAAACCAAACTCCATAGTCATCGTAAACATAGGTGCTCTCGGAGGAGCCAAATATCCCCAAAATTAAGTACAATGTAAATTGCAATACTGCAGTAAATATGATAGTGGACAAAAGCAAAGTCAAAGTATTGATCACTATTATACCGGGGCGCTTGTGATCATCTTTGTATTTGAAGTAAGCATAGTACTGTTTGAAAAAAGGGAGATTGATCAAGAAATCGTTCAATTTATTAGCATGTCTACCTTCAGCTTTGAACTGAGTACTGAGGTCTTTTAGGTCCAACTTCGATCTGAGTGCCTTTATCAAATGATCTTGCTGGTCGATGCCCTGCATCATTTGGTTTATGTATTCCTTGTTTTTTTCGTCTCTTTCTTTCGATTCCCGTAACTCGCGTTGATAATCGTAGCACAATTTGTCGAGGTTCTTGATGGTCCTCTCGCGATCCAAAGACCTTCTAGCTGAAGTTCCTGGCTGGTGTCGTATTTGCGTTTCTAAGGAATCGACGTATTTCCGCAAACTTATCAATTCACTGGTCAAATTCTCGATTGTACGTCCTTCGCTCAAACTTGATAAATTATTGCGTCCTTCACGCAAACTCGATGACTTTGGCCTTTCAAATTGAGACCTCAAGAACGACTCCCGAGGAGGTGAATAAGGAGGTGAAAGGGGCTTTCCAAAGTGTTGCAGGATGGGTTTTTCCTTAAGTCTGGAGCTCGGTCTATAGGAGTTTATTTTGGGGTCCAGATCCGATGCTCTGGAAGTGCTGTATGGGGTTTTTGAGAGATATCGACGACTCAATGTCTCTGGATTGAGTCCAAAGCGGTCTTTGAGAAACTCGTCGAAGTCACGATACCTTACTAACCGTATAAGGAACTCTCTGACCTCTCGTTTGTATAATTTCATGTGGGGTGTACTTCGTATCAACTGTTCCAAGAGGTTCAATTCGGACCCGGTGAAGAGCGACGAAATCTGGAGCTCATTTTCAATCTCTCGAATGAGCCGCAGCACCTCTGTTACCCGTATACTATCATTGCCTCCGATCCGTTTCCAGCATGAATCTATCACGCTATCAATGAAGGTGTTGGTAGTCATGGCTTACAACTTTTGAATGTTTACGCGTATATGTGCAGGCCCTCTAAATAAGATAAAGTAGATGCGCGCTAGGTGTCAATGTTTATGGAGTTTCGGTATTTTCACTAGCGCGAATGAGATGCTCTATGGTGGATTCCAAAGAGGGTAAGGAATCATCGGCTTTTTCTGGTTCAGTGTGAATCGTTCTTTGTTCAGTGATTGTCTGTGGCGCAGTCACTTTTGGTTCATTAAGGATTGTATTTGGTTCAGGAATTGTTTTTGGTTCTGAAATTGAAGTTTCTGGCACAATCGGAGCACTTTTGAGTTCCTGAGCGACCGGTAAAGCTTCACCATCTCTTTGTGAATTTTGTGGAGCTGGCTCGTACTTTTGAGCCCCGGATGACTGGGGCGATTTTTCTATCACCGAAGGCTCTTGTTTCAAATCACTTACTGGTGCCTTCAATGGTTCACCTGATTGCTCAGCTGGTCTTGTTTCACCTGTTGGAGCATTTCCATTCATGACGGGTACTGAAGGTGCCACAGGAGTCAATTCTTGTTTAAGAGATTGTTCAATAACCTGCTCTTTTCTTTCTATTGGCTCACTAATTTTGGCAATTTTTGGTTCTTCATCTGAAGTAGATTTCGCAACAGTGGCGTTTTTCGCAGTCGAATCCGCAAGTGAAGTCACAGGATCTTGAACCAATGTTGAATTAGAAACAGCTTGAGCTGGAATTGGCTCACTCGAGCTTTCTCCTCCAAGATTGGCCACTGGTTCAACGGGTTTGGCCTGATCTATGGCAATAACAGTTGGCCGTGGCTGATTCAAGGAAATTGAAGATGGTTGTGGCTCATTCAATGTAGTAGAAGCTGGTTCTGGCTGAGCTTGCACTGTCCCTTCAATACTTTTAAGCTTGGCCTCTTCGAATCTAGTCAACTCTAAAATCTCCTTAAACATGTCCTCGAACAAAAGACCACATCCATACAATTTCCTGAGCAAAAACTTGTAGAGATCGATCTTCAGTTTAGGAGTGCCCTCCTTTGCTTTTGCCAGATCAATTTGATTCCTTGCGGTCTCAAAATGCTGAGAGAACCTCTCGTGAACTTCTTCAATCGTACTCAATTCATTCGCTGGATATACCCTCAAGTTTCTGCCCTCGTCGAGCATTTCTTTGAGCTTTGTCCAAGTCAACTTATCCTGGAAGTAGTCATCTAAGCCCCTTGATGAGTCAACGAGTTGACACATCGGACATGTGTAATTATCGTCTTCGTTTTCTTGATGCTCTCCGCCGTCGTTGACGCATACAACGTGATACCATTCATTGCACTTGTCACATTCAATCATAGTACCAAACTCATACTCTCTGCAATTACAGTAGAATGTGGGGGATTGTTCAGTTTCAGGGTCGGCGAATTTCATCAAATAAGATGACGAGATCTCGTATGAATCTTCTGGAGAAAAGCTAAAGTCTCCCTTCTGAAGATACTGATAAAACTTCTCGATGAGTCTGCCTTCCAAAGTGAATTTTGAATTCAAGTGTTTCAAATCCATAGATTTTGGAAGTGTGCTCACAATTTTTTTGTCTCTGATATCGTCCCATAATTTGTAGACCCATTCCTCGGATAGGTATAACTTTTTAATGATCTGTTGAGAATCAAACTTGAGACCTGACTCGATAAGATTACTCTGTAACACGCGTAAATCAGAATGTAAGTACTTTTTGTCACTTTCGCTTCTGAACTCAATGTAGTTGTTGATCAATTTGGCGTTAAGATGAATCTTAGAAAGTTCATTATAATTCTCGAGTTCAAGGAAGAGTCGATCGCTTTGAAACTTCTCGACGAATTTTTTCACTTGCTCCAAATTCAATTGGTCCGCGACGTCGTATTTCAAGATAGCTTTCAACTGATTATCGAATTCCATACTGTTGTTGAGAATCTGTTCAAGGTTTGCAATTTTAGGGAGGTCAGCTTCTGAAAGCACTTTAAGTCCCAAATCGAAAAACTCCTGTAAGTGCTTCAATGTGAAGATCTCCTTCTTGTCACTAAAAGGGTCGTCTCCCTTTTCGATCAAAGTGTATCTTGCAATCCATTTCATGCGATCTCTGATTCTAACTAAGAATGTCAACGATGGAATTTGTACTCCAAAACTCTCACCGAGGTCGATTAAATCATCAAACTCCCTTAAAGATTTGTTCTTCTTGGATAACAAGAGTCTTGAAGCTTTATCGAAATTTTCGATTTCTCCTTTGAACTCAAGAATCTGATCAATCTCAGGGCATGAGAAGTTGAGTGAAGGCACTCTGTCGACCAATCTGATCAAATCGACGAGTCCTTTAGAAGACTGAAAGTCATTACCTGATCTGATTCTTTGATGATGCTTAATTGCAAGTAAGTTTTGACATTCATCGATGAAACTATTGGCGTCTTCAATAAACAATTTCAAGTTTTCAACATGGTATTTGAACTTGTTCATCTCACTTGCCCTCTTCTTGTCTTCATCAGCGTTACCATCAACTAAGAAGTTTGCTGAGGAGATTGCGGATAAGATTCTTTCACCATCATTGAGAAATCCTTTGTAGACCTTGAGAGCCACATCGCTATTTTCAGTCAACATTTCTTCGTATTCTTTGGTCCATTTCTCATAATCAATGGAGTAACCATTCAAAATTCTGGCGAAATTCTTGAGTTTATCATCCGAATAAAATAATTGATATTCAGTTTTGAACTTTTCACTTGGAATTCTGCCTTGCTCGTGATACTCAAGAAACGATGAAGGTGCAAGAATAAATGATTGTGAGTTAACGCGATCAGTCAAAATAATTCGGGATGGGAATGCATTGACAAAGTTGTCGTCAGAGATCGATTCCGATGTCGTTTCATTATCCACGATTGATTCTTTGATCTTAAGTTTCCTTATTTTCGATCTGGTTTCAAGCTCTTCTTGGTATAAAGTTTCAAAGTAAGAGCCCACCTCAGTATAAATCAGTGAATTGAAGCCAATACTCTTGCCAGAATCATAAAGCTGAATCAAGTTAACCATTAACTTGAAAATCAGAAAGTTGGGAAGAATCGATTGTCTTGATAACCATTGCTCTGCTTCTCTGGCGTAAGGAAGCCAAGATTGAGTTGCAAAATTCACCTCTTCACTGAAATTGAGTCCATAAGAAACGGTCATAGAGTATGTCTTCGGTGCCTTGACAATAAATTCGCCCGGCTTTTGAATACACGTTGTAAATCTTATACCTCTTTCTTTCAATAATTGAGGTGTTATTAAGAAATCCTGGTTGTATCTCGTTTTTGGTTTATCGTTTATGAGTTGTTGAAAGTCTGGATTGGAATGAGCTAATCTTTGATCGGCAAATGGATTAATCATGTTCTCTAATGAGTTGATTAGAGTATCGTATTCCAAGCCTCTCATATCCGTCAGGGTGTTTGTTCCCATCATGTGCAAAAGCTCTTTCACGGCCCAGTTATCATTATTCATACTGACTTTCTTCTCGTTACTGTCGTTCACTTCGCGGAGCAAAGCTTCAAATTTTTCGAATTCCAGTTCAGGAATGAAATACCACTTCTTGAAAGCCCCGAAGAATTGATAGTTGATCAACTGAGTGAAATGATCTTCACATTTCCAATTTTGAGTACTGAAAGTCATCCCAATATTGATTCTTGAATTGATGAGATCTTGATTGTTGATATCGATTTCTGACAAAGCTCCAAATAAGGAGTTGGGAAGTACCGGAAGATTGTGTAGGTTCCATGGGTTCATTGCTGACTGAAGCGTATTCGAGATATAGTAATCCGTATTAAACAGATCAACATCGTTCGCAGATCCAGAACTGGATGTTCCCAGGATATTACCTGAGCTGCCATTTTGAAATGATCCGTCCGCCGAAGATGTGAAATTATTGATTATCTTGTTGTTGGCAGTGTTGATTATCTTGTTGCTCGAAGCGGTGATGTTCAAATTGTTCAAGTTGTTTTTGTAGTTCATGAAATCGTCCCCAATCTTCACGAAACCTGATCCATGGACTAGCGTAAGAAGATTCTCACCATGCTCCAATTCGAGCCCATCTTTTAACAAAAGATTTGACCTACCTTCATTGGCGATAAACTTCCAAAATAACTCTTCGTATTTCTCAAAGTTGATAAAGTTTCTCTCCGGCACTGGCATGTTTGCTTCGTTGAAATGATAGAAGCTTGGGAAGTTTTCTGACATCTTATTGAATGCTCCAGCATTGTGTTGAACGATGAACTCTTGAAACTTAAGGTCTTTCTCCATAAATTGTCTCATCGAGTAAATCGATGCGATTTTTGGCACTGACGTAAGCCTTGAATCATCTTGAGTAATATTGGACGGACTATTCAAAGCGTTGGATAAATAATGATTGAGTTGGTTTTGAGGCAATATAGGAGTTTCAGTGACCTCTAAGTTTTTTCTACCTCTTCTGTTAGATGCATTTTCATCATCTTTCAACGTGAACGAAATGGGTGGCTTGATATCAATGAGATGAGGCGTGTTGACAAGAATTCCCTTGGAACCTTTCAATTGAATTGATCTCTGAAAGTCGATTCCTGAGCCAATAATCAAGGGAGCTTTGGTGCGTTTAATGGAAGTATCATTGCTGGAATCAATTTCTCTTTTTCCATTTTCGTTGACCTCATCTTTAATGGTAATTTCTTGCTCCCTTGTTTCGTTAATCTTGATATCCTGTTCCTTTAATTCGTTACGTTCATTTTCAGCCTCGGCTGCTCCGAAGTCTTTCAACCCCGCAAGATCGAAGATTTTCGAACCCATTTGCTGCTCGAAGGGGTATAAAATTCTTTGGTAAGAAGACTTTAAAGAGCTACTCAAACTGGTCATAATCTTTCCTTTGTAACCCAATTCTCTTCCGATTTGAGCCCACAACTTTTTATTGATCACCTCAACAAAACCTCCTCGTATCACTACCGAACGGAAGAGTTTGTAAAGGTCAATTGGACGTTTATCAATCATGGGAAGTTTAGAAATGAAGGTAGGTATTTGTCTTTTCCTAGTTGGCTTCTTCGATTCCTTCGGAAGACTTTCGCTTTGAGTTTCGTTCATACTTACATTTCCGGAGTCAGTCAAAGTAGTGTTGGAAGCTGAGGCTTGCTCTGGTGTTGTATCCTTTGTATCCTTTCTGGCGTCCGACATTCCAGAGTCAGCGAAAGGATCGTCTGAGCTTGAGTTGCGGGTATCTTTTGCTGGAGAAGGCGAGTTCAAAAGGCTATTAATGGAGGTATTCCTCTCTAAAAGAGAAAAACTTTGGTTTGCCGACTGCTTTTCATCGACATCGGGCTCGGTGGTTTGTGAGTCCATCTCGTTGATGCTTTGAGAATCTTGAACCTGCAAGCTTGGTATTTTCGACTGATCAATGACAGAGTTATTTATCGATAAGCTTGGTATTTTTTGATCAGTGACGGAATTATATGTCTCCGAGATGGACTGAACGTTGACAGGATTGCTTAAAGGCCTATCTGTAGGTGGTATCGTCGTAGTCGTATCGTTCTGGTTTGTGAGTGGCATTGATGTACCATTTACAGAAGTGCTTGAAGAACTCTCTGTAATCGATTCTGAAGTTTTTCCTGATCCTAAATTATTAGGTACCTGCGGTAAAGATTGTGATTTAGTCTCTTCCTTCACCTTGATTTCGTTGGTGAAGTCTGGTGTTCCGCCAAGGGATGTGACTTCGTCTTGGCTAGAGGTCAGCTCAGACTTTTTCTCTTGGTTCATGTGGAATTTGATAAGCTCCAAATGGAAATGCAAACGATTCTTCAACTCATCTTCATGACTATTGTTGAGTAACTTGTTGCTCTGGAACCAGAACAAATCGGAATTAATCTGAAAGTTGGAGCGAAGAAGGTTATCTTGCACCACTGGAATCTTGACTTTTATCGCTCCATATTCTTTAGCTTCCGCTGTCACACTGTCGAAAAATTTGATAGGATCCTTTGCTTGATTGTCATCAAGCTTAAAAGATGGAATGGAATTTGGCCCTGGGTTTTCGCTATTAGGGAGCCCAGTGAGATGTATTCTATTTGGCAAGTGGAAGAAGTCCAAAGGGAAATTCGCTTTGGTCTTCAGCTGTGGGAAATTGAACGGATTATAGGATATGTTCGTGTGTTGTCCATTGATGGCTACCGGCTTATTGTTCTTAATGAGCTGGAACGTGCGTAAATCGGGTAAAGAAGTCTGGTTGAAGAACCTAGACGACTGCGGTAGCTTGGATGATTCGTAGTCTTCCAAAAGGATTGACATTATGAATGTTCAAGTTGTTTTTTATTGGGGGCTTGAATTTGGGGATCTTAACTAAGTAAAAAAAATGAAATTCATATCGATAGTGCAATCACGTGATTTATTAATAAATATTAAGATTGTTAAGGTTATTAAATGCGATCAAGTGAGAAAAAAGCTAAAAAACTGAAAAAGTGTTAAAAAAAGTGAGAAATCGAGAGAAAATTGCTAATCCGTCAAACAGTGAGATCTACTTCGGTTTAAAATAACGAATCTTAGTAATCCACTTCAAGACCTTTACAGAATCGGCTCTCCTTGAGATGCAAATACTTATTTCATTGGGCTTTTCCCGCTTTTCGGGTGTTCGGGTTTCCTGATTTTCGCGAGTCTTTGAATTTCTTGTTCCTGTGTTTACGACTATTTCTGAGGTCGCGCCTGTTAATATGACAATATTATGATTTGGCTGCGACCCCGGATTCTTGCTTGCATTTTTTTCTTGGACTATCGTAAAATGGCTATTCATAAAAATTCATGAATAATGAGCTATTCGGCCATAAGCGGATTTATGGGCTACTAATTCTTCTCAGTTTCGTAAATTGGCTATATTCGTACACAATGGGTTAATACCAGATCATCAAATGCTTGCAAGCATTTAGATTAGGGCCGGATTTACCAGATCATCAGATGCTTGGAGACATCTAGATTAAAGGCGGATTTATACCAGATGAATGCTTGGAGGCATTTAGATCAAGGCAAGAGCCAAACCAATGAAAGCAGCAGCACCGGCAGCGTTCTTGGCAGCACCAGCTTCCCAGGTGGTCACTTCAGCAGCAGCAGTAGTCTTAACAACGCTGGCAGACATTGGGGCAGCAGTGGAAGCAGCAGCGACAGTAGTGGTGATGACACATGGTTCAGTGACGGTCAAAGTTTCTTGAGCAGCAACAGTGACGGTGACTGGGTTACACACATCTTCAGTACACTTCTTGACAACCACGGTGGTGGCTTCAGGACAGTAGGTGGTGTAACCAGTGACGGTGACTTCAGTCCAGACAACAGTGTTGTTGGCGACGCCAGCCATGGCGACAGAGGAGAGAGCGGAAGCAGTGATAGCGGTAGAGAACTTCATAGTGAATGACAAGGGTGGGTATTAAGTGGGTTTGAGAGTAAACTGAAGAACTAAAATGGAGGGAACCAAGTTGGATATTTATACTTGATTATGAATGGTGATGCGTCCAAGCGGGGGACTGCAAAAAATGTGTGTGGTTTGCAATCGCTAGAAGAAGATGCTAGCGGGGACAACAACCGAATATGCACCAAGTACGAACCATCGTATCAGTTTTAGGTATAAGGTATTGTCACCGTGAATATGACTCCGTCTGCTGCGGGTTGCCTGTTTCAGAAGGTTGCGAAATCGCCAATATTGGAAGGCTTCATGTTATGACAACCTCAGAAAAAGCGCCGAACGCGAGTGAAGATGCGAAGATTTTCTTCACTACTGCAATCATGTGCGGACTTAACCGCAAAGTCCTAAGAAACTTTTTAGTCGGGGTAGCTTGTGAATCGTTATTGTTGTTTCTCCACAGCAACCGCTTCTCACTGTAGCGATTTTGACCGCGTTTTCTGCGATCTGCAGTGCGATTTCCTTCAAGCGCGAAATGTGTGCAGGCGGGGTGGTTCAGGTACGCCTTAACCGCAAGGTTAACCACTCGTGTGTTTGCTTGTATACAAATAATAATAATACTGGGTTTATTTTGAATTACGGTTGTTTGTATGAACGAGGATGGGGTCCAATAGCAGCAGTACAGTCCTGCATGAAAGGAGTGGTTAGCAACTGCGGGAAGAGCTCGTACAATACGATTACGTGAGCTTGATACAATACCTTACGTCAGTCTGAATTACAATTAAAAGACTGGAGATTACTTGGGCCAAAACTGCATTTTCTCAATATACTTCCAGATTGGTGAAATCAGTATTGTTTCCTTAGTATTTGCAGGATGGTATAAGCAATTTGTTTCCTCAGTATTTGCAGGCAAAATCAGTTTTGATGTTTTCCCAGTACATGCCAAAATCAGTTTGTTTCCTCAGTGTATTTGCAGGATAACGAATCAGTTTTGTTTCCTCGCGATGATGGTTCTAGCGCTGTTTTCGTACCTACAATTGGTTAAATAATCAAATTCAACTATAAAGTTGTATACCATGAATCATAATACCACCATCAATATAAAAAAAGGCAGACGGGCACAATCCTGATTGTGCACCGCATCGAAGAGCTCGGGCAGCTGTTCAAGGGCCGGTGTAGCCCTCCAAGTCAGTGAAGTCCAAATCGGCGAGATCCACTTGGCCGAAAGTGTTTTCTCCTGAATACAACACATACAAGAAACCGTCTTCGTCCTTGTGTTCTTCATAGATGGTGCTGATCAAAGCAGCGGTGGGAGGCAAGATGTCGTTGACGAAAATGAAGATGGCCTTCTCACTAGGAAGCTTGATTCTCTTTCTGATAACGTAAACAAACTGGCCCACGGACAAGTCCACAGGCACCAAGTATTTGCGCTTGTCGATCTCGGGTATATCAGAGTTCTCGACCTTCTCGCAGATCACTGGGACTCTATCGGCAAATCTCTCAGAGATTCTGGTGGCCTCGGCCTTTCTCTTTTCTAGATGCGTTAGTACGGCCCACTTTGCAGTCACTCCAACTGGTTGTACTTACCGAAAGGATGTTCGTCTTTGAATTGTGATCTCATGTCTGATGTTAGTAAGTCCCTGTGGATCTCTAAAACTGTCGAACAGGAAGCACCAAAGCCCCAGATGGATGGCCCCTTTTGAGTCATGCCCCACCTCCTGCGCACAGGCAGTTAAGGGAGGGTGGCGACGGCGCCACAATTGGACCCGATAACGCCAGGGCGACCACCACGCAGCCATTGAGGTGTCAGTGGCCTGCTTCCGACCGTTCCATACGTACTTTGTAGTCTCTCGATAGATTCTGGATATCAAGCGCTGTGATAAGGAGTATCGGGATTGTATATACCTCTTATCGCACATCCCTAGAATTGTATGACAGTGGGCGTGCGCGCACCTATCACGTTTTGCCTCCGCGCGAACCAAACTGTGTGCCATTTTGATACACGTATTGCCCCTCCACGCGTTCGTTTTTTAATACATCTTGAACCCAATAGAATCCATCATAAAATGCTCAGACAAGTCCGTAACCTTTCCAGCTCCATAGTGAGACCATCCTTCGCCAGAGTGCAACTTCTCGGTACCGTTGGCTCGGTCAATTTCAAGGAAACCAAGGATGGCGTCAAGTTCATCAACTACTCGCTTGCAGTCAACAGATACACCCCTAACGAAGAAGAAAAAGCCACCGACTGGTTCAATGTGTCTGTTTTCAACGAAAACCACGTTGCTGCCTTTGAAAAGTTCTTGAAGCCTGGTGTGCAATTATTCGTGGAAGCTGATGCCAGACAAAGAGCCATTGTTGATGAAAGCTCAGAATCCAAATACACCTTGACCAGCTTGAAGCAAAGAAGCTTCGACGTCGTCAGATACGCCAAGAGAGAAGAAACCGAAGAGAGCCAATAAATTGGTTGAATTGACAATACTTGGTTGGATTGAACCTCCCATTGAGTTTGTTGAACATTGACAAATGGTTGGATTGAACTTCCCACTGATTTTAATAATGACAACGAATGGTCCTCCCACTAATTAGTCGAATTGATACGAAATATTGGATTGAGCCTCCCAAAAATGTGGTTAACAAGGTGCTGACACCTTGACGAATTCGAATACTTTCTTCCTATGTTTTATTACGCTATATATATACGTCTTTGCAATCGAAAAATGTGCTTGAAAAAAATTATCTCTCTAATCCGAAAAGTTAATCTCCTTAGCTTTCTGAATAGAGGGCTCCGAAGTGATGATATTCTGTAATCAAAATCAGATGAAATTCTCGCTTTTAGGCCCAAATAAGTTGTAGTTAACCACGAAATCCTCCTTTTAGGCCAGGATGATTTGCAGTTAATCAGAAGAAATCCCCGGTTTTGAGCCATCATGATTTAGTTCACCTATGTGAAATCCACTTGGTGACATGTAAATATCAGACCTGTTATTCCAGATATTCCATTCAGCAAGAAAAGCGGAGAAGTCATTCTGTTTTAACAAAGTTAGCATGGTGGCCTTCAACTTATTCCGCGCGAAAAGGACCCTTTAGGATTCACCAAAACTGGCATACGTCACTCACAAACTCCAATGTAAAGTTCATGATACGTACCTGAATCTAAGAAGCTTTCATGTATAGAAACTAGACGTCTACGGTTTTCTACGCACCAATGGGCTAAGAAAAAGAAAGAGCTTCTTGACTTGGCTGACTGAAGCGGCTGCGAACTCTCACCAAATGACTCAAGCATCTCAAACATGAGAGATAAATTGGAACGAAGCATTAATCTGACCGAACAAGTAAATGATATAAAAACCTTGAATCGATTCCCAATGAGTAAGACTCCTTCTATCTTTCCTCTAATCTATTATTCCATATCCTTCACAATAGGCTGTGAATATCTAGACTGAAAACCCAGATTTTAAAAAACAAAAAACACAATCGTGACCTCAATACACTGTAACAACCCGATCGACTAAATCACCCCAATACCTAGATCCTTTGGTGTCCTCCAATTTTATCCCCACTTCACCATTCTCACCCTGTCTCCAATTATTACAATCTCAAAATAATAGCAGCAAAAGTGCGCGTGCACTTACCAAGTCTTCTTAAAAGTTTTCGTAAACAACATCCACCATCATGTTCCAACCATCATCCAAACCGATGGAGTCGAAGTTCATAACTCCTACCCTCAAGCTACAGGAGCCAATAGACTCCTTACAGTTCCATCAGGACAAAATTGCAGCATCAAATGACGTTTCCTCCCGGGGCAATCTCTCGAAACGTTTTCTCCATCCATTGAATCTCGATACCAATCAAGTAAACTACCGAATCAATGTTCCAAACTTCTCCAGTCTTTCTCCCTTGAGATTGGGATCGAAATTCATTACCGACTTGACCAAAATAGACTCAATGATTCCAGGTGATATGTATTTGGGAGAAACTCTCGATAAATCAACCACTGGATTGGACAACTACTATTTCGACTATGAAAATGGAATGGGTGAATTTTCATCGTTCGAAAGGATCAATCAGTTAAATCTCCCAGACAAGTTCTTTGATGAATACAACTCGAGTGAAACTGGATCGAAATTAGGTCTTTTCCCGGAAATCGACAGAACTTGGATCACTGTTGACAATAAGTTGATCTTGTGGAATTACAAGTTACCACAATCATCTTTCAACCAGGCAAACCAATTCCTCTCTATTGATCAGGTTAGAAACACCATTCTCAAGGTCAAGTTGGTCAAGCCAAAACCAGGTGTATTCGTGAAAGAAGTCAACTACTTGCTTTTAATCGCAACCACAATGAGCATTCAAATCTTCATAATCCAGTATGATAAAACCCTTAATAATTTGGAAATTTTCAACCCCGATTTATCAGTTTCAACCCAAGGTTTGGCCGTGAATAACTTCATAGAGAACCCAAAGACCTGCGATATCTATTTCAGCGGCGAAGGTGATGGAATCAATATCTGGAGATTAGACTATTCCAACAAGTCTTCATTCATAAAAAACAGATGTGATAAGACTTGTCTTACAAAGACCGGTTTGTCATCAGTTATACCTAATAAGTTGACCAGTTCATTATTCAACTATTCTGAAACGACAGCCTCATCCGCCAATGGAGCCCAAATTGCCGAGATTTTGACTCAGTTGGAAATCGATTCAGAAAGAGACGTTTTGTACACCTTGTCCAATAAGTCCGTCATTAGAGTGTATAAGCTTCCAACCGTGAAGCCGGAACAATCATCGCAAGCAGCACAAACACCCGCATCACAGCTTCAAGAATCAAGCAAGTTGTTACCAACACAGATCTTCAAAAGTTCTTCGAGCTTGTTCGTGGACGTTGGCAATTTCAAGGTATTTGAAAAATTCAAGATCATCAATATTCATCACATTTCAAAGCAGGAGTCAAACCAAGTACAATTGATTGCTGTCACATCGAATGGGTGTAGAATCTTATTGAAATTGGGAGGTCCAGCCAGCAATTTGGGCTTGTTTAACTCATACTCTGCGACCTCATCCTTTACATCCATGAGATTGAACCTTGTGACGATCAAGTTTCCTCCTTCCAGAGAAGTTCCTGAAGTGTCCACCGAATTGGATGCGTATACCACCAGTAAGCAGCATCTTTCTCAATTGATCGAGAACCAGCAAAGATCTCAACTTCTCAAGAATACCAAGTTCTCCAAAATAATAAGCCCCGGAATCTATTTATGTGTCAAGAGAACCAAGAGATCCGATAAGCTCTTCATCGCCACTACGAACTACGGATTCTTGAAGAAGAACGGAAAGTTGGTAGAGAATGCCGAATTCATTAATTATGGAGCCGACGATAATATCGAGAACTTCACCTACATTCACGACATTGTTCAATTAACACCTTCTATGAACGCCACGAACACTCCTAATGGTTATGCAAACGTTTTGGCAAGCCAATACACCAAGCCACCATTGAAGTTTGCGATCCTCACTAACTTCGGAATCATCATCTATCAATTCAAAACTTCTGACCAGATCTTAAAGTCCTTGACTGAATCTACTATCGAAAACTTCATCGAAGAAAATGGTTACGAAGAGACTTGTTCCACCCTCCTTTATTTGGCATGTTCTTATGGACACCATTCATCCAATGATCCGTTTAAACGTAAAGCACAGATTCTATTCTCAACATGTGGAAACAATGCCAGGTTGGGTGAACATACCGCCAATGTCGGACATCAAATTCTTAGTCAAGGAAGTGACCCTGCCCACCCCACCGTGGATCAGGTTGTTCTCAGTGATAGATTTTATGGTACATGTTTGTTAGTTTCGAGATTGTTCAAGGAGTACTGGAATACCAAGGTCTTTAAACCGTTAGCTCATATTAAAATATCCAGCATGGGTCAAATTGAAGCCTCAAGCGTGAAGGACGACAATCTCCTCATTCACGATTTGAATATCGACAAGAAACAAGTTGAATTCTTTATCGGATCAATTATTGTTTTGGCAGACTTCTTAGTCGAAAATGGCAACCAGATCCAGGGTTTGAACGCTCCAAACTACTCTTCTGATCCTAGCCAATTTGAAAACGAAGTTTGTTTGAGAGCTGAGCACATTGCTTTCACTTCGATTATCAAGTCATTGAACTCGATGAAGGAGGCCTTGTCGTTCTTGATGGTTTTGATTGAAGAGAACCAATCCAGTTTCAATGAAATCTTCAAGTTCTTATCATTGACCAATCAGCTGAACCTTTTAAGCCTCACATTCAAGGATTTGTTGTTGCCTACAAAAGAAGTGAAGACTTTAATCAAGGATCTTTTATCTTCGATCATCAACAAAAACATCCTTAAAGGTGGATCGCTTGACCTCATTGCCTCTTCGTTGCAGGGCCGTTGTGGATCATTCTGCTCTACCGATGATGTCTACATTTTTAAAGCTATTGAGAATCTTACCAGAGCAAAGAACATAGGTACAAGAGATAATGACCTCAAGATAAAGTGTTTGAAAAACTCGGTCAAGTTGTTTGAAGAAGCATACGAGTCTTTGACTTTGGAGAACATCCAAAACTCAATCGATATTATGTTGGAGTTGAAATACTACAGCGGCGCTGTGGACCTCTTATTGAAGTTAGCGCAAAAGGCACACACTCCTAATAATACCAACTCACTCAAGTCAATTGCACCTGTTATTCCTGGTGTTCAAGAAGAATCAATTTCGAAGAGAAGATTCCAGCTTTACCACTTAATCTTCAAAATCTTGACCAGAGTAGACTTTGAGGCTTTGAAAGTCACGGAAACGCAAAATCAGCTCGAAATCAATGACTTTTTGGAGTTGAGAGACTTGACTTACGACACATGTTTCTCCTCGCTGGACAAAGCTTTCCACTATGAATTCTACCAGTGGTTCATTGACCAAGGAATCAGTGAGAGGTTGTTGGGTATCAACACCCCATTCATTCTTACCTTCTTGCAAGAGAAATCGCAAGGTAGCTTGGCTTTGAGTGACTTGTTATGGTTATACCACGCTAAGAGAGATAACTTCTATGAAGCATCTAGTATCCTTTATTCGCTTGCAATCTCCGAGTTCCAATTGGACTTGACAAAGAGAATTGAATATTTGTCAAGAGCCAATGGGTTCTGCAATTGTGTCTGCCCACCTAATATTAGACAAAAGATGATTCAATTATCTGCTATTATCCAAGAGCTCTTTGATGTTGGTAACTTGCAATGGGATATTTTAACCACGATTCAAAACGATAAGAGAATTAGCAAAGAAAACAAAGACGTGGTAATCAACGCTTTGAACTTCAAGATTTTACCCATTAGTGATTTGTTTAATGATTACACCGATCCTTTGGGTTATTACGATTTATGCTTGGAAGTATTCAAGATCTCGGACTACAAGAATTCGGATGATATCCTCAAAAGATGGGAATTTTTGTTTGAGAAGATCTACCACGATTACTTGGATTCCAAGAAAGATGACCCATTCTACATTCAACTTACCACCTCCTTTGTCGCCGTTGGAACCAAGTTAGCGTCCAATGACTTGGTTTTCCCCATAGACGAATTAATCAAATTGATCAGTAAGTACTTGAGTGCATCTGGCAAGGAGAGTCAATCACCAGTGAAAACGATACCAAGAGGAGTGATTATTGACATGTTCATCAACTGTGGTGTCAACTACGATAAATTGTATTATATCATGAGATCTATTATCGAGCACAACAGCTTTGAGCTCAATAAAGAATTTTTCAACGACTTGAAGAATAATGAAATGATTTATTTGATCAAGAACTGGTACGCTAATGATAAGAGAGTCAGAGAATTGATTTCAAATGATACTATTGCAAATCTTGAAAACTATAGCCTTGAAACTGATCCTATTACCGATCTCACAAAAAAAGGACTTCTCTAGAAAGGACTCCTTTGAGTGACTATACTAAAGTTGAGTGAGCTTGCCGAGGGGCATCACCTACTACGCCTACATAGCACTTACATCAAAATTCAATGTACATTATAGACCGTTATATTCATGATCGAACACAGTAGAAATATCTGACACTGGGACTTTTGAGAAAACAAGCATGCAAAGGTGTCCTACCAGGACTAGTTGAAGGTATAAAACTTTTTCTTCTTCGAAATTTCAGGACTAGTTCAAAGTGTAAAATTTATTCTTTTGATCGTCCAACATCTCCATTTCGAAATTACCGGTTGGTCTCAAATTACCACGGACTCTTTCAGCGTTGGCCAAGCTCTTGTCCTTCAAATTGATCAAGATACCGTCAAAAATCAACTTCACCGCATTGGCTTCAGCGCCCCTTGGCATAATCACATCGGCGAATTCCTTGGTAGGGAAAATGTAGTCACTTGTCTCCGTCCTTGCTCCTTGTAAGTAGGCATTGATGACAGACTCCAAAGTGGCCGGGCTCTTACTATGAGTAATATCTCTTCTGATCCAACGAATCAATCTGGTATCAGGGTCACTGTCTATAAAGACCTTCATATGGCTCATCTCTCTCAATTCCTTATCGTATAATGCATAAAGACCATGGACAATGTACACTTTTTGTTTGGTAGCTTCGCCCTGGTCCTCCTTTTTGAGTAAATACTCTTTCAACTCCGCAAACTGGAATCTGGAAGGTTTCAAAGCTGGTGCTTTAGTTCCATTTTTGTTGACAGTAATTGCACTGACGGTAGATTCAAGCGCAGTGATATGTTCCTGACTCTTGGTTTCGTAGGATGCAAGATCGATCAACTCAACCTCTGGTTCGTGAGCCATTGAAGTTTCGATCTCTTCTTTCAAGAGCTTCGCCGTGGTTCTTTTACCAGCAGCATGGCCACCACCAATCAAGACAATAATCGAGGACATCGTGAGATTCTTAGGCTTATCTTCAGAGTTATAAGAATGAGTCGATAAGGTGCTTAGAATGTGAGTTGAAAAGATGCTCCCAAATTTGAGTCAATAGGATGATTTTCTTTCAGAGTTTGAACCCAAAGGCTATTTGTAATTATGGGGTAGAGATCGCGTTGAACAGTAACGTTGATGATGTGAGATCCTGACTCTCGCAATTTGTGTCACATCATCTCATCACAAAAAATAGAGTTAGGAAGCTACAAGACGTCAAAGCGAGTTGAACTGAGCTTAAAAATTGAGATCACCAGGCTTACACTTACAAATAGGCCAGAATAAGATAATACGGATCCTTTCAAATCATCGGATAAATTGACAACTCAAAGTCTTCCATTCTTCCATTCACACAGTCTCACATCAGCATTTTTCATACACTATTACAATGGATGAATTCGATAGAGAACTTGACGATGAGCTCGAGTTCACTCAGACATCTTCGAAGATCAAAGTGCACAGCACATTCGAGGGTATGAATCTCAACCCGCTCTTGCTCAAAGGAATCTACGAGTACGGTTTCGAGACACCATCAGCCATTCAATCCAGAGCTATCATGCAAATTATTTCAGGTAAAGATGTGATTGCACAGGCTCAGTCGGGGACAGGAAAAACTGCCACCTTTTCCATCGGTATGCTTGAAGTCTTAGACACCAGGGTCAAGGATTGTCAGGCATTAGTGTTATCGCCTACCAGAGAGTTGGCACTCCAAATCCAGAAAGTGATCCAGCAATTAGGAAAATTCATGAAAATACAATCGTACGGCTGTGTCGGTGGCAGTCAGATCAATGAAGATATCAAGAACTTGAAGAGCGTCAAAAAACAGATTATCAGTGGTACTCCTGGAAGAATTCTCGATTTGATCAAAAGAAGGTTTCTTTCATTGAAGAGTTTGAAACTCTTGATTTTGGATGAGGCCGATGAGTTATTGACCAATGGGTTCAAAGAGCAAATTTTCGAGATTCTCAAGACCGTCAACGCCGGCATTCAAATCGTGGTGGTTAGTGCTACACTCACCAGTGATGTGCTTGAAATGACCAATAAATTCACATCTGATCCAGTCAAAATTTTGGTGAAGCGTGAAGACGTTACTTTGGAGGGAATCAAGCAATACTACATCCAGTGTGATAAAGAAGACTGGAAATTCGATACCTTGTGTGATTTGTACGACTCCTTGACTATCACACAGGCAGTTATTTTCTGTAACACCAAAGTGAAGGTTAACTGGTTAACCGAACAAATGAGAAGACAGAACTTCACGGTTGTTTCGATGCACGGTGATATGAAACAAGACGAAAGAGACGAAATCATGAACGATTTCAGAAACGGCAATTCCCGAGTTTTGATCTCCACGGATGTTTGGGCCAGAGGTATAGATGTTCAACAAGTCTCTTTGGTGATCAACTACGATTTACCCATAGACAAAGAAAATTACATCCACAGAATTGGTAGATCGGGAAGATTCGGTAGAAAGGGTGTCGCTATCAATTTATTGGTCAAAGAAGATAGAAAGGAGTTGAAGGCGTTGGAAAAGTACTACACTACTCGGATCAGAGAGATGCCTTCGAACTTGGGAGATCTCATGTAATCGAATTGATGAGCTGAGCGAATCAATGAGGATAGAAATACTCGGAGATATCATGCGATAGGAAAGCCCATACTGCAATACGGAGATTCAATCTGATCAGGAGAGCCCAGACCGCAATACTTAGGGGATCATGTAATATAGGAAATAATAGAATAATAAAATAGTAAGATACGAGAGTGAAGTAGAGGAATTAATAGTGAGATATCAGAACAAACGTAAAGTTAATAGTGATCGAACCTGAGATGGTCACGAGATTAATAACTGGAATTCACAGTATGGGTTCAATGACTAAAATTAAAAGCATCGAAACTAGGTAGTAACTGGAATTAATAGTTACTGGCGGAATTAAGACGTTACGCGGAATTGGCCTCGGTGCTTGAAGCATCCTGTATTATATGCAGGCAGCAAATAATCTCCAACCGTGTCCTGTCAACTTTATCGTACGATGATCGATCTTTCAGGAGCTAAGTGTGGAGAATTTAGATAAATATCGTGCCAGATATCAACCAGAAATTCACAAGGCTGTTTTCACCCTTGGATAGTTTTTTTTTCTTCAAGAATTAGCTAGACGTACATTTACGATGAAAACCTTTCATAAGCGTATATGCCGATAAATCGGGTAGCTACGGTAACGCAGCCATCGATCCAAAGATCCCGGTAGACGCGCCAACTTGCACCTCAACAACTAGACGACGGGTAGTGAAGGGAGACCCAATATGGAGGCACGACCGGGTACCGCATCACGTGACCTCATCTCAAATTTTTTTCAGGTATATACAAACCTGATCCAGCTCGATTTTCAGCCCAGTCACATCTTCCTTATACTCAACCATGGATAACCAGTTCCTTGTCTCCTTGGAAGAGACTTTGAGAAAGACATTGGTCCCCGACTCCAATGTCATCAAGCAAGCCTCTCAATCCTTGACCAAGGATTTCTACACCAATCCTTTGGCTTTGACTGCTTTGTTCCAAATCTTGCAAAGCGCTCAAGATGACCAATTGAAGCAATTAGCTGCTGTTGAAGCTAGAAAGTTGGTCTTGTCTAACTGGGAAAAAGTCGACGCTTCCGCCAAGCCTTCCATCAGACAGTCTTTGTTGACCAACTCCTTCAAGCAACCATCTAAGCTTATCAGACACTCTTCTGCCAGAGTTGTTGCCGCTATCGGAGAGATTGACTTGGAAAACAACGAATGGCCAGAGCTTTTGCCTACCTTGGTCAACGGTGTCAACGACAGCGATGCCCAAACTAAGGAAATGGCTGCCTACACTTTGTACACCCTTTTGGAAACTCAAATTCCAGCTTTGGCCCCACACATCAACGACTTCTTGACTTTGTTCGCCGGTTTGTTGACCGACCAAACCTCCAGAGACATCAGAGTCAACGCTGTGTTGGCCTTGGACGTGATCTCTCAATTCATTGAAGAAGACAGCCAAATCAACCCACAAGTTGCCTCTAAGTTCAGAGAAACCATTCCTCACATGGTTCAAGTCTTGAAGGAAGTTATCTCCGACGACGACTTGGAATCTGCCAAGGATGTCTTCAACGTCTTCAACAGTTTGATCTTCTTGGACACCAAGTTGGTTGGTGACTACTTGATCAACTTGATCCAATTCATTGCCGAAATCGCTGCCAACGCCAGCTTGGACGACGAATTCAGAACCTTCGGTTTGCAATTCTTGATCTCTTGTGTCAACTTGAGAAAGTCCAAGATCTCCTCCAACAAGCTCGGTCCTCAACTTATCCAAGTTGCTATCCAAATTGCTTCTGAGGAAATTGACATCGAAGCTGAATTGGACAACGAAGACGAAGAAAACGAAAACGAAGAAAACATTCCATCTTCTTTGGCCTTGAGATTGATCTCCACCTTGTCTGCTGAATTGCCACCATCCCAAGTCATCAACCCATTGTTCGAAGTCTTGCCAAAGTTCTTGGCTTCTTCCAACCAATTCGAAAGAAGAGGTGCTTTGTTGAGTATCGGTGTCGCTTCTTCCGGTGCTCCAGACTATTTCTCCACCCAAGTTCCTAAGATCATTGGTGCTATTGTTGGTGGTCTTAAGGACTCTCAAATCATCGTTAGAGTCGCTGCCTTGAGAGCCTTGTCCAGTGTCACTTCTGACTTGCAAGACGTGATTGCTTCCCACCACGAACAATTGTTGCCTTTGATCATCGACATCATCGACTCTGCCACCTCGGTGATGACCTACAAATACGCTTGTTACGCCTTGGACGGTTTGATCGAGTTCATGAGCCACGATGCCATGGGTTCCTACATCGAGCCATTGATGAACAAGTTGATCAAGATGTTGCAACAAGCCAACACTTCTTCTCTCAAGTCTGCCATCGTTTCCGCTATTGGTTCCACCGCTTTCGCCAGTGGTAAGACCTTCACTCCTTACTTCAACGACTCTGTTCGTTACTTGGAGCCATTCATCAGCATTCAAGAAACCGAAGGCTTGACTGAAGACGACATTGAATTGAGAGCCATGACCTTTGAAAACATTTCTACCATGGCCAGAGCCGTTGGTTCCGAATCTTTCTCTGTCTACGCCAAGCCATTGGTTGAGGCTGCTTACACCTCTTTGAACTCTGAACACTCCAGAATCAGAGAATCTGGTTTCGCTTTCATCTCCAACATGGCCAAGGTTTACGGTAAAGAATTTGCTGGTTTCTTGGACCAAATCGTTCCACAAATCTTGAAGTGTTTGGAACAAAGCGAATACACCTTCAACGTTGAAGACTTCGACGAAGATGCCGAAGAAGAAGACTTGTCCAACGGTCTTAACGTCCACACCGGTATCACCATCGAAAAGGAAATCGCTGCTGTTGCCTTGGCTGAATTGGCTACCGGTACCGGAACTGACTTCGTCAAGTACCTCGAACCATCTATCAAGACTTTGGCTGACCAAATCGAAAACTCTTACGGTATGAGAGACTCCGCCATGAACACTTTGTTCAAGATCAACAAGGCCATGTTCAAGGCTCACTACGGTGACAACTTCAAGGCTCCAAAGGGTGTCCCAACCTCCTCCTACGTTGACCCATCCATCTTGCAATTGATCCAACAAGTCAGAGGTATCGCCATTCCTCTCTTGGAAGAAGAGTTCGAAATCTCCATGGTCATCTGTATCTTGGACAGCATTGCTGACAGTCTCTTCACTTTCGGTTCCATTGCTCTTATCGACGATGCTAGCAACACCGAAGTCTTGGAGAAGGTCTGTGTGCAATTGATGACCATCTTGAAGAAGGAGCACCCATGTCAAGTGGAAGACGAAGAAGGACCAAACGACGAAGAACAAGAATCCTCCGAAACCGACGCTTTGTTGTACGAATCCGCTTTGGAAGTCCTTGTCAACTTGTCCATTGCTTTGGAAGGTGACTTCGCCAAGATCTTCACTTCTTTTAAGGACATCATGTTGGCCAACCTTGCCTCCAAGTCCAGAACCATCAGAGTTAGCTCCTCCGGTGCTTTGGCTGAAATCGTTGGTGGCTTGAAGGCCAACAACCCATTCAGCAATGACTTGTTGCAAGTTTTCATTGACAGAGCCACCAACGACAAGTCTTTGGAAGTCAAGGGTAACGCTGCCTACGGTATTGGTTTGATCGTCGAACACAGCACTGTCGACCTCTCTTCCACCTACCCAACCTTGTTGCAATTGTTGTTCCAATTGTTGAGCAAGGCTGACAGAAAGGCCGACACTGATGACGAAGAAACCAAGGACGTCGTCAACAGATCCTACGCCAATGCTGCTGGTTGTGCCGCTAGATTGACCTTGAAGCACGAATCCGCCGTTCCATTGGAACACGTCATGGGTCCATTGTTGGCTCACTTGCCATTGGAAACCGGATTAGAAGAAAACGCTCCAATTTTCAAGTTGATCATCAAGTTATACGAATCTCAAAACGAGGTTATTGTTTCGCACACCCAAAAGATCGTGGAGATTTTCTCCAAGGTCTTCCTCGCCGATGCTGAAAGAATCAAGTTGATCAACGAATCTACTTTGGGTAGAGAAGAAAACATCGAAAACATGAAGCAATTCGCCAACGATGAATTGAGAGCCAAGGTTGTTGAATTGTTGAAATTCTTGGACCAAAAGTTCTCTGGCGTCGTCAGCTCCGACCCAATCTTGAAGTCTGTCATTGCTTAAGCTAGCTTTGTCAGTTCGTGGCCATCGGGCTGCTCAGTTGTCATATTATTTTCTTCTTGTTAATTGTCATTGATCATTTCTATTTAATAAATTGTACGATAACTTCGGGAATGCGTGTTCGCATCCCTAGTAGAAAGGTAAAGTGTAGCATTCGAAAAGACCACCAAATATTGAGGAGCTTCATATCAGTCCTTATCCTAGTCAAGTTCTTCAGCTGGGTTGAAGAAGAGTCAGTAAGCGTTTCCACTGGTATTAGCTATTAAGAGAAGTCTGAAAGTAACATTCTGTTACTTTTAGTAGCTCTCTGTGGGTAAGTGAGTGTAAAATATAAGGCTGTGAGTGCTGTATATTTTCTGAATGAGTTGTAATAGACCTGGGCGGATAACTGCAAACAAGCCTGGGCGGATAAGTGTTAATGAGGCTGGTTTAAAATAGAAGGCTATACCACCTGCTCACTGTGGTATAAGTTTTTGGACACAGGGGAGCTTTCAGTACGGCTCTAAACACACTTGAAGCTAAAAATAATTCTTATACCTCATTTGAGTCCTAATTGACTACGTATCAAAGAAAGATCTGCGATCATGTGGTATAATTTAAATTGAGGGCCGTTTTCTCAAATCAGCATTTCCTTTGCAACCTCGTTTTGGAAACTTTTTCTTCGAGTTTTTGCGTCCGAATTGCCGCAAAATTTCCCATTTAGTGCTTCTATCGAATAACACACACTCAGTTGAAATCAACCAGATACACTTGCAATGTGACAATAGGCCAATCTTGGAAGTATATAAAAAGTAAAGAGATACCATCGCTATCCCAGCAAAATGGACGGTGCCAGTATTACCCTCGCTGTCTTTGCGTTGATCGCACTTTTCTTACTTATTCCTCCGTTGGCGTGGCACATCAAATTTGGTAACGTCCCGGTGATCTGCTTACTTTCGTGGTTCATTATCTTGAACTTGAAGACCTTCATAAACCTATGCATATGGAGTGGCGATGATTTCTACGAGGCCTGGAATGGCGTTGGTTATTGTGATGTGATGGTGAAGTTGGAAGCAGGTTCTTCCTCCGGAACCACTGCTTCAATCGCAGCGTTGTCGCTTAACATGTACATGATTTTGAGGGCCAAAAACCCCATTTTCATGGACAGAGAGTCTAAAGCAAGACTAATCATCAACCTTGCAATCTGTCTCGGTACCCCAATATTTGTCATGGCCGCGAACTACGCTATTGAAAGCTCGAGGTATGATATTTTGAGATATGGCGGATGCAGCTCCTCATACATTACCAATGCCAGCATGACAATCCCGTTGCTCACAATGTGGTCGCTTATGTGGTCTGGAGTGGCCATCATCCTTTCTTGTTTGGCGTTGCACAAGTATTTCCAGAAACGGACTGAAGTGTCGAATATCCTCAAGTGTTCAAACTCAAGGATAGATGTTAAGAAATTCGCCCGACTCTTAATTTTTAATTGTTTGGTGGTGGTGGCATTGTCAGCCTTATCAATCTACTATTTCACTTCTGCCCTCACAATTCCCGATCAGAAAGCCCCTTCTGTTCCAACAAATGGTACCAACAATCAAAGTTCGGTACCAAGCGAATTTTCCAGATCAGAGATCCTCTATGAGAATGTCGGTTTTTCGATTATGGGAGATAAAATTGGCATTATTGGCTTATCGATCATCACTTTCCTCATTTTCGGGCTCGGTACTGAGACAATTGACATGTACAAAAGAGTTCTTCGTATCCCCGTACACACAGAAGAGGAGAAAGATTTACTCAGATCAAGTAGTGGTGGTACAACTAATACCTCTTCTACGGGCTCAAGTGGAGATATAAAGAAGTTTGAATCATTTGCAGAGACTCCAACTGGTTCAGCTTTCGACACCATCAAATTGGGCAGCGAAAAGGATTTTGTCTTTGCCGATTATTCGCCATATTCTCAGGGTACAATGGTTCATGGCGAAGAGTTCAATCTTGACATAGAAAGTGGGACTTCATCACCAGGTCTGAAGACTCCTATCGAGACCGGATTCGATTATAAGTATGAAGTCGTAAGACATTGAACTGGTTTGATTATTTGAATTAGAGAACAACTAAAAATATTTTCAAGTTTAAGGTAGGAAATTGACTGATATATGTTAGATGATTGAGGTGAAAAATTAACTGAAATTTATTATAAATTTGAAGTGGGAAAAACCTGGGATCCATTAAAATTATGAGTTAGGTATTAGATTGCAATTGATTTTATTAACGTATGTATTACTCTAGCACAAATATTAATGCCATCTATATACAACTTTGAGTATCACATTACTTTATCAACTCGCTGAATTTTTTTGCAAACTCAGATGCTTTGACCTTGCCCTGAGTCTCCTTCATTGCAAGGCCAATCAAGAATTTGACGGAATTCTTTTGACCATTTTGGATCTTTTGAACTACGTCCATATTGGAATCGATGATTTCTTGACAGATTTCGGAGACCGCTTCATCGAGTTCTTCGGTCGTCATATCCTCGGGGTTCTCCAAGTCATACTTTTCAATCAAGTCGTTAATTGAAAGACGGCTTTCTTCTGGATTTTGGATGATTTGCGATAAAAGTATCTTCGCCGATGTCAATGAGATCTTGTTGTTTGATACTTTGAGGATCAAGTCAGCCAATTTATGTGCTGGAAAAAGTTCAAGATCAAGAGACTGGTCCAACTTCGAAAATGCACCCATGAGCTCATGAAATAACCAATTATTTACCAACTTAACCGGCTGCTGATTCTGCTTCACAACAATATCATAGACCTTGTAGTAATAATCCAAGACATCCTTGTGTTCAACGAGGAACCTTGCGTACTTGAGCTCTAATTTATATGAGTTTCCACAGAGTCTTTCCAAAATCGATTGGGGTAATTCTGGGAGCGACTTCTGCAAATCTTCAATTATAGTATCACCGAGCACTATACGCGGGATTTCTGAATCTGGAACATATCTATAATCCACGGCATCTTCTTTTGATCTGAGGGATACGGTTTCCGTGCCGTTCCAGCCTCTAGTCTCTTGTGATATGCTAACCCCATTCTGTATGGACTCCTTTTGTCTTTGATATTCGTATTTCAAGGCCTCTTGGATCTCGCTGTGACTCCCCAAATTCTTGATTTCCACCCGAGAGTTATCGTTGACGCTGATGTTTACATCCACTCTGATAGCGCCTGTTTCCAAGTCTCCAGAGCATATATCTAAATGGCGGACTAAGGTTTGATACTTCTTGACGAACGCTTTAACCTGCTCCAAATTTTCAAAGTCCGGTTTCGTCACCAACTCTATCAACGGCATGTTGCTTCTGTTTAAGTCAACTTTGATGGTTTTGCCAAATTTATCATAATTTGTTTTGCCGGTATCTTGTTCGATCTGGATTTGTTCGATGTGAATGATCTTGCTCTTCTCTGGAATGTCGTCGTACTTCCCAACAAGCTCTAGGTGCCCATTTCTGGCGATGGGATGGTAATGCTGGGTGATTTGGTATCCCAAAGGTTGGTCTGGATAGAAGTAATGCTTTCTGTCAAAGGTAGATACCTTCTGTAAATCACTATTCAACGCCACCGCCGTCTTCAAGGCAAGATATAATGCTTCTGGGTTCAACTTTGGCTGACTCCCGGGAAGACCACAGTCAAAGTAGCTGACATTGGTGTTTGGTTCAGCGTTGAAGCTGGTCTTGGAAAGCGAGAAAAGCTTGAACTTTGACTTGAGCTGAGTGTGGATTTCAAGCCCACATTTGAATTTATAGGCGGGATCTAGTTTGAATGCAGTTGAGGAGTATGTGCGCAATAGTCGCTTGAATATCATGGCATGGAACCAGTTGTAAGTGTAGATGATTTTTTAGTACTGAGAAGCGATTTGATATTCCTGCATCTTTGAGATTGAGCTGGTTTGATTTTCTAGGCGAAAAAACCCGCCATGAAATAAGACTTCGTGGCCAAGTTGGCTAAGGCGTAAGACTGTTAATCTTAAGATCGTGAGTTCGACCCTCACCGAGGTCGTCTGTTTCATTGACTTCGTGGCCAAGTTGGCTAAGGCGTAAGACTGTTAATCTTAAGATCGTGAGTTCGACCCTCACCGAGGTCGTAGAAACAACCCATTTGCTGCCTTTATGGCCAAGTTGGTAAGGCACCTCACTAGTAATGAGGAGATCGTCAGTTCGAATCTGGCTGAAGGCATTCTTTTTCTTTTTTTCGACCGTAGGTTAAAGAAGCCATATAAATCTTCAGCATTCTGCTAACAACCTCTCTCAATAATAAAATGATCAACCAATAGCCGAATTTTTCTATATTTCCTTGATTTATCATCCGATAGCAAACTCTCTTCCTACATTTCATTCTATTTCATAACGTGCATTTATGCGAATTTAACGGCCATTTCCACAGCTGCGGCACCCCAGTCTTCACCGTGGTTGTGCATCTTGCCCTCGACCAAACCGGCTCTGGCTTCGGCTTGCTCGTCGGTCAAACAGGTCAAAACACCGAAGATCACAGGTAAGCCCAATTCAAAGTTCAATTTCATGATTTGGTGGGTGACTGAGTCACAGATGTACTCGAAGTGCATGGTGGAGCCCTTGATCAAGACACCAATTGGGATGATTGCGTCCAATGGCTTACCCTCACGCTTTTGCTTCTCGACGAAGAGCTTGGAGCCGTAAGGCAATTCGAAAGAGCCTGGAATTGATTCCACGATTATGTTCTCTTCTTTAACACCCAATTCTTGGAGCTTCTTGACCGCACCGGCGACAAGAGCATCTATGATTTTTTTGTTCCATCTGGCGTGGATGATACCGACCCTCAACTTGGAGCCATCGTACTGCTTGTCCAAAGCACCTAAACCTTTAACAGCCATTTCTATAGTGGTGGATAGATGGAGCAAAATCGGGTGTTGAAAGAGGGCCGGTGTCACGTGACGGCAACCACTCGAACCGGTGCGCAGGGCCCTAAGCGTTCAAGCACGACGTTACCCGGCCTCGAATCAAAATAAATTGGCTCGTCGAACAGTTTGGGCAGTCCATCGCCAATTATTCACTCCGTAAGTATGTCAAGTGATGATACGGTTTAATTCATATATACTAGCCATGATGTAACAGAAAATCATAAAATAGTCTTTCACCCCTATCTGATAATCCATGCTTCAGTACTAACAGACAAGAACATAAAGAAACAGTCAAAACAGTCAAGAAACGAGATCACTTCTATGGAAAGAAATAGTTCACTTCTATGGCAAAAAATAGAGTTCACTTCTCTACGGCAAGTCAAGAAAAGAGATCACTTCTCTATGGCAAGTCAAGAAGGATCACTACTTTTTGACGAGTCAAACTTAGATTGGTGGAGATCGGTGTGGCTCCGCCGTGGCTCCATAATGTTGGATTTGTAGCGGGGCTGGCTTTGTGTAGGCTTAAAGCCGTTGTAGAAGATCCACCATTCGCCAGTACCCGTGACTTAAGCCACTGGTACCAGAAGCGGGGAGATCAATCATCCTTATCGAGACAGGACCAGGGCCAGTAGTCCTGGAACGAGATCTGCGAGCATCGGAATTGGCGCACTCAGAAGCTTCGATTCAAGGCGGCGAAACTGAGATTCATCGTAACGAAACGAACTTAAAAGCGTGGTATGACGATAACAGTATCGGCTCCGATACTCGGAACTCCTCTCTCACTTCTCAGCTTCTGACCTGGCGTGTTGACAGTTGCTCATCGATGTCATCCCACCGTTGGGTAGAAGGTGACGCCGGCACGTGACCTTATCAACATTTTGTGATAGAGGGGGTGGTGGTTTCTTTTGGCCACCTCCTAAACGCAGTATATATATATCTAAACTATTTTGCTGATCCTGTTCTGCTCTCAAACTACTCCGATTTCAGTCCAGAGAATGTCCATTAACCCAAATCTAAAGTACACCACCGTTTCGTACAAAACTAGCGCCGGTCCTGCCGCAAACGCCAGGGAGGTGGCTCACCAGGCAGCCAAAAGGCACGAACAGAGGGGCAACAACTTCGAAACCACAGGCAGCATTTTGAGCGACTACGACGACTTGGTGGCGGAAGAGCTCGATGCCGAAGATGACCAGTCGCTGTATGTGTTGTTTAATCCCGTGCGTTCCCCGGTGGTCACCCAAGACAACAACGCGAGCGATATACTATCTTTGACCAACACCACCGCTACCAATTTGTACGACGACGGCGATGATGAGGAGAGCGAAGAGGACGAGGTGGTGGACCAGTTACCAGAACTCCCAGCGCCACCTGCCATTTCCAACTTGTCCAAGAAGATCAATCTGTGGTACAACAACAGCATTGTCACCTCGGACATAGTGGACGATAACACCGCCAGCTGGAACTTGGACGAAAACTTGATGGAAGACACATACCATTTCATGCCTGAAGACCAAAGAACGCGTCCCAACAGCGCGCTTCTCAAGCAGTTTTACGGAGACGACTTGTTCAGCTACTTCGATCAGGACGATTTGGCCAAATTTCGCAGTTTCCACCGCTTGATCGATATCAAGAACTTCTTGCTCTCCAGGTCTCTGCCAGAGACCAGCTCTTTCAAACAGCGGCTCTTGAGCATGATCTTGAAGACGAACCACTCCTCCATTTCCGAATCCCACCAGCAGAGACTGTTATCGGCTTACATCAACAACACACACACTTATCTGCCGGCGATCGATACGTTTGTCGCACCCAGCGCATTTTCAGAAACCACCAGCTCGTCGCTTGTGATGTGCGGTGGAGCAGGATTCGGAGGTGGTGCCTCGTGGAACGACATATGATCCACCGATCGATCGATCGATATATCTGCACTTCTCTAGACTCATTTACATTCATAGCTTGCTTCTTAGCGTCTCCTTCACTTCTTATGCCTTCTTTAGCTCATAATCTTACGTCGTACCGGTTGATCATTTGTGCCAGGAAATAATTAGTGCGGCTCCGATAGCACAAAGCCGTCTAAATCGCTCGCCGGAGCTGGATCATCTTAGCGAATTACATCCCAAGATCAACGGATCGCAATCATAATTCACATATCAACATCATCAGTCTTAATTAATATAAATCAATCCACAATAGCTTAATAATTAATAAGTCTCTAGCAAGCAAACGTGTCCATTCCTGAGCTTTATTATCCCACACGAGCACTGTCTCGCTAGCTCGCCGTATCTTTTCCCCACCCACTACTCCCCATCTTTTTATCGCGCGCGGTTATTGTAGGCTCTCTCACGTGACGCCAGGCGGCCAACGTCGACGGCGGTACGAAAAAATTGTACTTGGTGTGGTCAATCCTAGCTAAGAGGTTGAATAGAATATCAAAGATGAGTGGATGTAAGTATACTGCAAGGAGGTTATTCCAATGGTCCAATAATGGCCAATCCTGGATTTTGCACTTTGGCGTTTTTCCAGAGCAACTACAGCTAGCCGCTTAGTGGTGCCAGTCACAGCACCAATAACTGTCAACATGAACGGATTGGCGCCATTGGGACCCGTTAGACCGAATAGAGACCATCCAGACAAATAACTGTCGTCCCCATGAACATGTGGTACTAACATTAGTTCGCCTTCTTGATTTAATCAAGTTTTTCTTGCCAATCTTGCCAGAGGTTGAATTCCCTGATGAAAAGATCAGTTTTGATGAAAGAATCATTTTCACCGTCAGTAGTGGTATCATTTTCCTTTTCGGACAACTTCCATTATTCGGCTTGGTCCCCGGTGCCGAATACAAGGTGTTAGATCCTTTCTACGGCGTGAGATCAGTTTTCGCCATGGAAAAGTGCTCGCTTCTTGAACTCGGTTTGTTGCCAATCATCACCGCCGGGTTCTTGTGGCAATTGGCCGCCGGTTTGAAATTGGTCAAGGTCAACTTCAACCTCAGACAAGACAGAGAATTGTTCCAAACTGGTCAAAAATTGACTGCAATTGTCTTGTCTATGATTTACTCCGCTGGTCTCATCTACTCTGGTTACTACGACAATGTTATTCAAAAATACGACCCAATGAGCAACGACTCCGCTCCATTGGGAACTTACTTTTTGCTTTTCATTCAAATTAATGTCTGGTCTCTCTTTGTTACCCTCTTGGTTGACGTTTTCGACAAGGGTTACGCTTTCGGTTCTGGTATTTTGTGTTTCCTTACTTTGCAAAACGCCACCACCTTGGTTAGAGACTTGGTTGGTTTGGAAACCACCTCCTTGCTCAACTCTAACAGAGTTGAAAGCTACGGTGCTTTGGTCAACCTCGTGAAGAACTTCAACATCTTCAACTTGAGCCAATTGAACTCCAGCATTGTCAATGCCTTCACCCGTGTGCAATTGCCAAACTTGAACCAAGCTTACATCTCCTTGTTGACCATCATTGCCATCATCGGCTTGCAAAACTTCAGAATTGAAATTCCAATCAGATCTACCAAGGTCAGAGGTATGAACAACGTTTACCCAATCAGATTGTTGTACACCGGTGCTTTGCCAATCTTGTTCGCTTACACCGTTATTGTCAACGTTCAAATTTTCGGATACTTGTTGGTTACCATCTTGAACAAGTTTGGAATTGCTCCAACTTTGATTGATACTTTGGTTGGTAAGTTCTACGCCGATATCGCCACCAACAACTTGGTTTTGAAGTCCGGTGTCTTGTCTTACCTCACTAACTCTACTTCTTTGTTCCAATCCCTCTTGTCTCCAATCAGAACTGTTATCTTCTCTGTTTCTGTTATCGTCTTGAGTGTCTGGTTTGCCAACAAGTGGAGTTACATTTCTGGTAGCTCTCCAAAGGATATCTCCAAGCAATTCAAGGAACAAGGTATTTCTATCACTGGTAAGAGAGACATCTCTATCACCAAGGAATTGTCCAGAGTGATTCCTGTTGCTGCTGTCAGTGGTGGTTTTGCTTTGGCTGCTCTTGCAGTTTCTGGTGAATTGTTAGGTGGTTTAGGTAAGAGTGTTTCCACCATCATTGGTCTTTCCTCCGCCTTCGGTATTTTGGAAGAATTCATGATTGAATACCAACAGACTGGAGGTAACTCTCAATTCTCAAGCGCTTTTGGAGGTCAATAAGCCTACAAGGTGAGTGACCACTTCTGTAATTGGTCTCGCATAACATCAGCAAAACATAGACTTCTCCGATGACGTGCATGTGTTAAAACACCATTTATACTTTAATTAATCATGACAGTTTTAAATCAAATTGTAGGCTTAACAAAAATTAAGAAGTATTGCATCATTGTAACAATTTAATCGAAGATCAAAAATTGAAAAAATAATGACTCCTACGCGATTCGAACGCGTGCATCTTTACGATAGTAGAACTTGAGTCTACCGCCTTAACCGCTCGGCCAAAGAGCCATTTGTTGAGAAAAAAGTGTCCTGGTTCATTAGAGTCTATTCTATTATGGTACATTCAATGTAGATAGCTCCCAAAAATAGCTAATTCGCATTCAAATGTAAGACGGCTTTAACCAGAAGTTTTTAAATGAATGAATAAAGGCAAGAACAAAGATTTATCTGCAGTGACATTTTTCCGATCTCTGAAGATATAGATCCTGAGTTCAATCCAGTATTAAATCTAATTGTATTCGTCCATGAGAACTATTCAGATAGCATCAAGTTTTAAATACCTCTTCTGGAGTAGTTTGCTTGACTTTTTTTTGGTTTTATAAGGATTTATGAAAAAAATAGAATTATGCGAAAAAGGTTTAATAATTAGCAAGATGCAAAAGTTATTTGAAAGCTGCCGTGAACAAGTTTTGCAATAGAGTCGAATACCCTCTCAACCCTCAATCGAATGGAAATGAGTGTAGCCGAAGCATAAAATAACGATTCTTCTTCTTGGAGGTGGGGCTATTAGATTGTTCTTCAACAGAATATTTATCCTATGCCTACCATTAGCTCCGAATAGTTACAGGTTTATCGTGACCAGTTCTTAATTCTGAACAAGCCAAATTTCATAGCACTATTTATACTATCGAAAATCTCCAAGCTACGGCGTCTTCTCTGTTGAGTTCGCTTATTCACTCCTTTTCGCAGCCAGTGATGCTCCGAGGCTCTTTTCTACTTCTCTGGAACCCTATCCTTCTTTGGAAAAGTTATAAAATTATAGAGCTCCATTTTCAAATTGATAGAATAAACCTGGAGTCTGTTATCTCCAATTCCAACGGTTTTTTCATCAATTTTCCATTTCATTTTACTTCGACCATCGTCCTGAGACCCAAAATCAGCAAGAAAAATCCGTGATAGTTTAGTGGCTAGAATTACCGCTTGTCGCGTGGTAGACCGGGGTTCAATTCCCCGTCGCGGAGTTTCGTTGCGCAAATGGTTTAGTGGTAAAATCCAACGTTGCCATCGTTGGGCCCCCGGTTCGATTCCGGGTTTGCGCATTCTTTTTGCCCCAAATCTCTCTCTTTTTTACCACAACAACTAAAAAAGACCCTACCTTCATTTTTTAATAAACTGCTAAATAACGATAAATTTAGGAAGCTTCAACCTTTACGATTTCGTGGCTTTTTTCTGTCTTAAAATTTACTATGACGCGAAATCTTCAAACTAGCCGCGCTCGACAGATCAGAATTGATCTCAAACATTTTCGCGATTTCAAGCCAAAGAAAGCTGTGTCCCAAGTAAGAATGGTGCTAGAAGAGCTCAACTTGAGGGACCCTATACATATCGGCTACTATGATCCATTCGGTGTATATCCATCAATCAAAGATGATTTCGAAGCCAAGCTCCCATTGACGAATCTCCACTGGAAGTACAATGCCACCAAGCCCGTTAAATCGATTCCTTTATTACCGGTACAACTAGTTGAAGAAATACCGAAGAAAGCATCAGTTTCAGCAGCAACATCAGCATCAGCCTCCCCGGCAGCCGAAAATGCCCAAATTGGGGCTCAACCAAGCGTGGCACTGACCATTTCCTCTTATCAAATCCAGCCGATCTACACTCGTATCATGTTTGTCAAAATAGACTCAATTGATACTTATAGATCACAAGTGAGACCACTCATCAAGGAATGGTTGAAGAATTTGGTGTTCAAGTCCAATTGCGAATGGATGATTGTCTTATACATTCCTCAGAACATCAAAGACAAACAGTCAACTATCATAAAGACCTCAGCATTTGACAAGTTAAAAAACGACTTTGGAACCGACGGGAAGGAATTGAAAGGAGTCGGGTTTGACGAATGGTGGACTAGCGAGTTTAACGACACGGAAAGATGTTTCAAACTCAAAGATAATGAATCGAACATCGATAAGCTCGAGATCTATAATGAATTGATCGCAACGTTGAAAAGCTTGTTGTTGACCTCATTCGACAATAAGTTCCAAAATTTCAACGATCAGCTCACTTTCAGAAACTCTGACTTCAACTTGCATCAATTCATGACGAAATTGGAATACGCAGACCTATTTAATGACATGAGAATCCACCAGGACGCCCTTTCTATCTACAACGAACTATACAACGACTTGGAAGGTCTCTGCACCAAGTTTCCAGAAAATTTCTCCACCGAGGAAACATTTTCAATCGAAGATTTAAAAATGCCCGGGGAAGATAATGGAGTAATACTACCATTTGAGTCATCAAAACGGATCCACTTGTTCAAGTCGTCACTTCTCAAATCCAACAAGGTCAATCTATTCAGTTTGAAATGCTTGTTATTCATCAACCAGTCCAGCTTGTTACAATCACTAGCAAATTATGCCAATACCATCTCAATATCGGCCATCTACATCTCGAACCTTCATCAAAAATTGATTTACTTCTTGAACGACTTATCAAACACATTCACCAACCACAATCTTGATGAGTTCGCCATTTACACCATAGACAACTACCTCGAGCTCCCAATTTCCAAGAAGTTGGTGGAAACAAACGCCGAAAATAACAAGGTCAACAACAATGCATATCAGCTCAACGAAATCTCAGAATTTCAAGGAGAGCTCAAACTATTCAAGCGCTCGAAGCTTGTGAAAATATCGAAAAAGTGTGGTTACGTATTAAGCGGATTCAAAGAGGTTTTGGACGGATTACCGCACCATCTCGAAAATGTCTCTCTTGATGATGATGTCAAAGAAGTCAAAAAGGCTGAAGTCCCATCTAAAGAAATTCTTCATTATCAACCTTTGGTAGACACCATGAGCACAGAAGAGTCATTTTTTAACGCGTTCGAAAGATTGACAGAGGATATCATCCAATGTTTCGTCCCTTGTAATAGATCGAAAACTATTGATATATTGAGTATCGATTTGGCTTTGCTCAGTTACCAAAAGGGCAAATTTCAAGAATCGCTCAATATCCTTCAGAACTCGTACGATTTTTTCATCATGAATGGCTGGAATTTCATGGGAGGAGTATTACTCGAAGTGTATTTGGATTGCATTGAGAGGTTGGACTTAAAGGACAATGAAATGATCTTATTGACATGCCTCAAGCTTTTTTCAAGTTTGGTCAATAATAACGATACTCAGAATTTGGGAATTAATAATTACAAATTGATCAAAACTGAAGAACTGATCCAAAAATTATATTCTAAGCTTCTTCAGTATTCGCAAGATTATGGCGAGATCATGAAATATTCCATGGATCAAATTTTCAAGGTGAACATCTTGCCATCAATTGAGGCCGACATCTCAATTCCTTTTGACCAATATTTCATCGAAATCGAGTTGATCAACTTGTTTGGCATCGAATTTGAATTTGAGGAGATTGCGCTTACCTTGAGCACTAAAAATTCCGATGTCATTTTCAGTCAAAGAAATGTAATGATTAGCAAGGAGAAAAAGAACAAGATCAAATTAGTTACCGCCGAATTTGAGTTGGGTGAGTTTAAGGCCGCCAATCTTGTTATTTCCATCAATAATAAGGTCCAGCTAATGAAATTATATGAGGTCGAGGAGAATACTGATATTGACGAAACGGCCGATGATACGGTGATTCAGTACACCCGAAACGGGGAGCCATTGAAAGGGAATGACGCTATCACTAATGAAAATAAGAGAATGAATGGGAACAACGATATGCCAAGTGGAACATTACAAGTAGATAGTTCCGATACGATATCGTACTATCCCAACTATGACAAGTTCCATTGCGAGGTCATTCCAGCTACCACCATCCAGTTAGGATCAACAGAGTTGACTTTAATTTTATATGGTGGATCTGCCGACGCTCAAAATATGGATATAAGTTTCACATCCGAAACCAAGGGCCTTAAAGTGAAAAACGAAACCCAAAAATTACAGAGTTTGACTAAGAAGTCAGTGGTTGAAATTCCGGTTCAGTACATCTATTTCAGCGACAATAAGAATATCAAACTTGGCATTCAGATTTCTTACACTTCTGATGGTAAGATATTCAAATATAGAATGGACGCCAATATCGATACGACTTTGAAGATTTCAGTATCTGTGCAAGACATTTTCAAATCCGATTTCATCTTTTCCAAATTTCAGATCGGAACCTCGAATCCCAAATCGCCTCTTAGGCTATTGGATCATAGCTTGACCACACAAAACAAGAACTATACAATTGAAAAGCCCCACCTTGCACTTCAAAAATCGCTTATCACCTTTGGTGAGCAACCTGCATCCGTTTTCTTCAAAATTATTCCTCATCAGGACTATCGCATCAAACTGACCGACTCACTCGACTTGAACATTGACTATTCAAACTTGAACGATGAGTGTCTCAAACACGTTGAAAATTTCATCATAGACGGCTTACGGAACTGTGGACAATTACGATTATGGTTCCCCATCAAAATGTTTATAATTATGCAAATGGTATTCGACTTGAACAACTACGCGATCAATTCATTTATCAGAGTTGTGAATCCAAACCACGTCCTAATTCAAGCAAAGAAGGTGACCGAAAAATATCTCCAGAATTCTGGAGATCAGTTAAAGGTCAACGAATTGATCAAAGCTTGTCTCGAAGATCAATTAGTCGAGCCTTCAAAGCTTCAGGATAAGCATCAGAAAAATACTTTATTAATCACGGTACCAATTTCTAGTTTGAAGTACTTACAATTGCTCGAGTACGACTACAAGAAGGAGGTGAAATATTTGGTGGGAGAGCCAATCGAGATGACATTGAAAATCAATACCATCACCAAGTGGCACTCTGAAGAGGTGGAGGAGGCTGGAGAAGCTGGAGAAGGCGAATTTTCATCTCTTGCACAGTCATCACCAAAATTAAATAACGATTACCAGGACTCGAAGCTGCCTGTTAGATTCCAATTAACCTTACAAAACGACGACAATTGGTTGGTTTCAGGGTTCAAAAAGCATACGTTTAGCATTGAGAATTCTAGTACTGAGAGTTTGAACGAAATGAACTTGATTTTAGTGCCTTTGAACGTTGGTAAGCTTCTTCTTCCCAAAGTTCAAATGAAATGTTTAGTCAGCGATACCGGAAAAGATTTTTCGATGGATGTGGATATGAGAAACGGGCTAGAGACATTACTCGTGGTTCCTGATTTGAACAGTATCACCTTTTCTTTCTAATTAATTAAGATGGGCGTAACTATGAAAAATCGTGAATTCTTTCAAAACTGGTCTCATAAACCATGAAAAATCACTTCCTAATTCAAAAGGAACTAATTAGGACTCATTATCGGAAATAAGAATAAATATGGCGAATACGAAGATTTCACCCCAGTATTGTAGGAAAAAGCGACACCCTCTAAGCGAGAAACTGCGCCACGCCTCATAAATAAATCGGACCATAGTCAAGCCATAAATAAATGCGAGCTACAACGCTACCATACTTACGTCCATATAATAATAGCAACCTAACACGACTTTCCTAATTCTCTTCTTCTCTCGCCACTCACCCATTTATCGTAAAATATCCAAGTCTTTCCACCTCTCTAAGCATTGATTCCGCAAGCGAAGCATCATTCCTTCTCTCGGTTATCCCGCGACTACATATAGCACTCCGGAGAAATATACCGGTGCGAAGCACGGCTGGGAGGGGTCTCACTAAAATCAAACAATCAGAGCGCTAAACCTATACCTCAGTTTGCAATGGTTAAAGACACAACTTACTACGACATCTTGGGGGTGGCTTCCACCGCCAATGACACCGAATTGAAGAAGGCGTACCGTAAACAAGCAATCAAACTTCATCCGGACAAGAACGGCAACGATCCAGCTGCTGCCGCCAAGTTCCAGGAATTGGGGGAGGCCTACGGAATTCTTCAAAACAAGGACACCAGAGACTTATACGACCAATTGGGTGTTGATGGGTTGAAGAACAGTGGAGGAGCCGCCGCTGCAGCAGAGGTGGACCCTATAGAGCTTTTCAGCACCATCTTTGGTGGCGAAGGGTTCAGAGACTGGATTGGTGAACTTTCGATGTTGAAGGAAGTATCTCAAACTGCGGAAGTTTTGGGTGAAGAAAACGGCGAAGAAGAAACAGTGGTATCAGAATCCCAAGAAATATTGAAAACAGACGGTGCCAATCAAGTTGATCACCATCGCCCAGAATTAACCTCTGAACAAATAGAAAAGAAGAAGAAGCAAAAGATGAGCCGCCACCAAAGAGAAGAGATCTTGAGGCTTCACGAAGAGGCCAAGATAGAAAAGGAGAAGCGTATTGAAGACTTGACCGCCAAGCTTGTTTCCAGAATCGAAACTTATCAAACCGCAGCCGGCAATCCCGAAGCTTTGGCCAGTTTTGTGAAAAAGCTTGGTGAAGAATTCGAAGACTTGAAGTTGGAGAGTTTTGGAATCCAAATTTTACACTTGATTGGTTCTATATACACCACACAAGCCAATGCCACCATTCTGTCCAGCAAAACCTTTGGTGTTTCCAAGATTTTCACAAGTACCAAGACCAAATTCGGCAACGTGAAAAATGGAATATCTATCTTGAAAACAGCCTTGGATGCACAGGCTTCAGTCGAGGAAATGGTGAGAGAACAAGAACAAATGCAAAAAGCAATGGAGGCTGGAGTGGAGATTCCACAAGCCGAAGTCTACAGACACGCTGAAATGGAGAGAATCGTAATGGGCAAGTTTTTGAGCACTGCCTGGGCCTCTACCAAATATGAGGTCACCGGTGTTCTTACCAAGGTTTGTGCAAGAACATTGAAGGACAAGCATCTTTCCAGAAAAGAAACACTTGCAAGGGCGAAGGCCATCCTTTTCATCGCCAACCAAATGTTAGCAGTGCAAAGAACCCCACAAGAAGAAGAAGAGGCTCGTATTTATGAAGAAATGATGGCCGATGCAAATGCCAAAAAGTCTAAGAAGAGAGGAAAGAAGGTGAGCGAACAGGACATTGAAGAGTTTGTTAGCAAGGTCGAGGAAGAGGAGTGATATAATATGCTACTATTACAATGACATTAATCATGACAGATAGTTGTAGGCCCTTGTGCAGGACGTTAATCAAGTCAGATAATCGTAGACCCTGTGCAGGAAATTAATACTATAAGTATTTGCTGTTTCTGATAGATCAGTACTTAGCATCAATAATTATGGAACTAATCGGAATCGAATCGATTTGCTTCACGTGCAGATGACCTACTATTAATCTATCTCCTTCATATAAATTATTGCCACCTCATAAAGTGATTCACAGTCATTTTTCGCAATCGATTTGGTCTGCCCAATTTTGCTTAGAAATATCACGTGACGCACACCTCCAAAGACCGAAATTATCCGATCCACACCAATATCCACACTCACCACTTACAACCATGACTACCCAAAGAGAAGTGTTGAGCTTATACAAGCTGCTTCTCAGCAAGGCCTACAAGTTTGACAACTACAACTTCAGAGAATACGCCAAGAGAAAGATCGTCCACTCCTTCAAAACCAACAAGTCTGTGACTGAACAAGACTCCATCAGTCAATTGTACAACGCTGGTATTGACAACTTGGCTCAATTACACAGACAAGCAACCATCTCCGGTATGTTCACCTTCGACAAGTTGGTCGTTGAACCTTTGAAGAAGCACCATTAGTGTCACTTCGTCATGTCCATAGGTTGGTTTCCGGACTGACGGAAATCTCACGGGGCAATACCTCGTACGAATTATACAAATCTGAATATGTTTGAAGACCTAAAAGGTAGCAAACATATCATTTATGAAACAAGTAAATAGCTCAATTTATGATACATAAATATATCCTCTGTAATGTTTGTGATGTACGAAGACTTTGTTAGCTTTTAAAGCTTCTACCAAAGATTAAAAAAAGAAGACGACCTCGGTGAGGGTCGAACTCACGATCTTAAGATTAACAGTCTTACGCCTTAGCCAACTTGGCCACGAAGTCTTCTAATTTGACGCCTGTTCGCCGCCATTTGACTCTAGCTATCAATTTGGTTCCTTTGAAACCAGTTCATTACTGTAGAAAAGTAGCTAAGGAATATAGCTTTTGTATCGGAAGCTCCGAGAACCTTTTTTTGCAATTATCGATACCTAAAATGTGAACATTTCAATATTGCAAGCCCTAACTCCAGTTGATTACGTAATCAGCCATAGCTCATCTCATCGAAGATGGGTTACCCGGTTTTGCAAAAAGTATAAAGAAAGCTGAATCCCGCCTCCTTGGAAGTTTTCTTTTTTTTCTTTGTCGACGTACTTCATAGGATCATTTCTATAGGTCACGTCCCTCTTTGACTCTTCAAAAGAGCCACTGAATCCAACTTGGTTGATGAGTGAGATACCCTTATACCCTCAAAGTGAGAATAATCTTTAGCTTGTCCGTGACTCTTAGCAGTCCGGTCATCTACATTTTGTTTGCCTTTGTTTGAATTGACGGCTTCGGCCTCAAGTTCTTAAAGGAGCGATGATCTTGACCCTTCTCTTTGCACTTCTTCGGGAGAGAAAGTTTTGGGTGGGTATAAGTGGCAGTCTGACAAGTTATCCTCAAACACGCTAGTGTTTGAGATGACTATAGTACCTTGTTGTGTGTCGGCCACAGTCAAGCGTTGTCAATCTAATTGGCATCGATTGGCAAACCTTCCGATTGGGAACCTCAATTTTACTGTCAGTCATGATAGTTTAATGAGATTTTCCAGGGAGCGTTGACAGAGAATTTAACTGCGATGAGCTGAAGATCTGATTTCGATAAAAAATAAGATCTGCTGCTTATCGAGTTAATTTGCATTCTGAGTTTGCAATTTGTTTGCAACCGTAGATGTGCTCATCTCCAATGTAGTGAGGTTCTACACTTCCGCAAGTCTTGCAACAAAAAGGGCGGTTGGTGTAGTGGTTAACATATCTGCCTTCCAAGCAGGTGTCACGGGTTCGATTCCCGTACCGCTCATTCTTTTTGCATGTTATCTGGTTGCAAACTCTCTACTTTGGTGGTTGGTTACACTGTACACATGTATTAATGCAAAATAAATAAACATAAGTCATGAAAGGGTTTTGCAAGATATATCTCGCATGCAAAAAAATCATTTACTGGATTTGATGAAAATAGTCCATAAGCTCAGAAAAATTATTTCTGGACTCTGTGAACTCATAAGTGGATTCCTCATTAGTCGAATCTTATCTGAATCATTGTATTCGGTGAATGTAGTCCATGAGTTCATGAAGAATATCTTCCAAGCTGGAATAGAAAGCACAATAATCATTGACATCGACAAAATTGTTTCTCAACTCATAGTAAATCTTTTCGTTCAATCTGATCAATTCTGTTTTGACTTCAGGCGTCAAATGAGTTGAATTTCTCGTAATTTGATTATTACCATTTGAAGAAGCGGAGTATTCATTGGAGTGCTCGTTCATAAAGTTGTTGGATTGAATTACTTTCTCCTTGGAGTTTGCATTCATCGTTATTGGTTGTGGAACATCCATAACACTGAAAAGTTCATTCATGTTCATAAAGCTGGTCTCTTGGTAGTCAAATATCTCCAACTTGCTCACGCCATTCATACTTGATTCGGTGAGTTTGTTGGCTTCATTGAATTGGCTGACAAGTTGGACGATGTTATATCTCTTCAAAATGAACTCCCACGTGAGGTTAGTCAAACCCAACATTCTTTTATATTTCTCGTTCTTGAACCATTTTCTATTCAAGATGAACAAACTTTTGTTGATCAACTTGACAAAAACGTACAACTCACTCAAGGTCATGAACTCATACTTTATCTTCACTGTAATGATGATAAACATCAAGATAATAGAGTCTAGCGGGATAGTTCTTTTCACATACCAATTAAACTTGCCGAATTTAATGAAGTCATTGTACTTGAGAAAATCATTTAAATTGTGGAGAATTGAAGGGATAAGATTGTTGTGCATGTTTTCGTAGGAGAAATTTTCATTCTGACTGAATCTGAGCGACGATATGGATGAGTTATTGAGGTTAGCTATAATATTTGCTTCCTTCAAGTGTCCAAAAGTATCTTCGTATTGGCTCATTGAAAGACTCTTCAGCTTTCCGTTTGAGCTAATACTCGCTGAATCGATTGAAAGCCTCGAGTATCCAGAATGTGATTTTCCTTCTTTCATCGATATACTGCGTAAGGTATCAGGCTCCGGAGTTTGTCTCAATGCAGCATCACCCATCAAAATCTTTTTATGTAAAAGCATCATTGCTCTGTCCACAAAACTCCAGGAATGGTTCTTGATGAAATTTATCAAGTTGATTTCCTGCACTGAGGTTGGTGGGTTCATCCGGAAATGATTGTTCATCCTGCTAATGGAGTGTTGAATATACTTAAAGTATTCCACTATCATGGTTTTAATTTCCTCAATTTGAACGTTGGTGATGTTTGCCGATAAACCGTTATGCAAATGATACACCAATTCGCTTAAAATTCTGTCAAATCTGAATTTAACATTCATGGAGAGAACACCAATATTGAGTCTCTTTTCAGTTCCCGAATCCACAGGCTCCTCTTCTTCAGGCAAGAGAACATTGAAGTCATCAAATTTACAGTTTGGGGGTAAGCAGAAATTATGAGATGTCAATGCGTCCAAACCGAAAATGATCCACCAGAGTAATCTTCTGAATTTGATTGCTTCGCGATCTTCAATCCCTAAACTGAGAACGGGGTCTTTATGTAAATGAAGGAATTTCGCGTACCTAATAATTTGAGACATTTCCATGGCCGAAGGATTAGGCGAAGTTGATTGAATAATCACATTTCCAAGCAACAAAGGAATGGTCTTGAGTCCATGAGGATAGTTGTAGTATTGGCAGATTTTGTTGAAGCCCTTCAAGTACTTGCTGATGTCTTGATTCAACAACAAATTGTCATATTCCTCAAATTCTGAAATTGTAGCAGCATATAACACTGGGAAGTACAACGTGTAGAATTGGAGATAGTCAATATCAGCCACACTCAGAGTTGAACTTGAAGATGGAGAGCCACCAGAAATGGAAGAGTTTGGAGACTTATTCGAGCCGGTAAGTTGGCCATGATTCAGTCTTTCAGATTTGGACTCTCTCATTTCCCAGTATTGCTCATGAACATTCAAGAAATCGTTGACATTCACAAAGATTGGAAGCAAAATATGAACAGAGTTCATATAGCGATCGATCAATTCGAAGGATCTCTCTCTCGATGAAGGAAGGTGTTGCCACAAATCCTCGAGTAGGTTATTGCTTTCATAGTAGGTGTTGGTACCATAGAGATAATTGATTGTTGTAGCTGGATTCGAGGGGACTGCGCTGAGTGAGTTGTTGAGAATAGAACCAGTGCCGCTTCTGTTGGAATTTTCTGTTGTTTTGGAGACTCCAATCGACGATTGTTGGAAAGTTGAGTCCGAAAACTCCTGGTTGCTTATTTGCGCTTGGCCATTGAACAAAGTGCTATTCTTGTTGAAAAACGCATTCATGTTCGCATGTGAAATGCCTGAACCAAGGTTTGGAGATTCGTGATTATTTTGGACCAAAGACGATTCATTGTTGAAAGTGAACGAGCTCAAGTTAAATGAGTACAGTTCGTCGTTATTTTTGTTTCCGGCGTTTTGTTGAGGGGTCTGGTTTGCATAGTTGGTGTTGAAGAAATTGTTGGTGATGTTATTCGATCCGCTGTTCATAACGGGTGTTTGGAGTAGGCTATTTGGTAGGTTGGCGGAGTTGGGTAAATTGTGATTCGTAAGAATGGATCCGTTCTGGGATATCCCAAAATAGTTATTTGAAAGATCATGGCTGGATGGGTTGAATTTGGAGAATGTGTTGGTTTCATCATTCAAATGACGGTTTTCATTATTGCCCAAGGGTAAAGAATTCACGCTACTGGTGGTTGCGGTCTCGACGTCTTTATGATCGTTTGTTGGTGAAAGCAATATCGACTCGGTTGAGCTCATAGAATCACGAGAATTTTCTGGATTATCAATAGTATAGTCCTTTGTTCCCAAAAACATTCCCTTTTCTTCCTCCGTTAATCGAGCGGATTTCTTACCACCCCTACTGATTCTTTCATTGACAAAGTACTTGCACTCGATACCAAGCTTAGTGCAGTTGTTACAAACCGGCTGTATTCTGGAGCACTTAATTTTCTTGGAATGGCAGTAAACACAGCTGAGGATTTTACGCTGACGGGTTTTTTGCACCTTCATCACTCTTCCGTTGTTCAAAATCTTTAGTTTGGGGTTTTCATCGACATCCTCTTGCAAGAGGTCGCTTTCCGCTTGGATCCCAAGGAGTGGCGCAGCTTGGGTCGTGACCATTTTGGTAGGCTCGGAGTTCATTCTGAGATGGAAACTGCAAAGTTCTTGGTGGAACCTTCAAAGTTGTTATGATGCTGAAATCTTTGGTGTATAGCTGCCAGGGGTCGGATGATTCGGAGTTGTGTATCTCTGCAGAGCATCAGCTCACGTACCCCAGATTTGTATCCTAACGATAAAGTCCGTTAACGCTAGGCGAAGGTGGTCGATGGATGTGTTGCGGGGATAAGCCCATATAACTACTAGCTGATGGTGAGGGCACGACATGCAACATAAGGCATCAAGTCTTGAAAGTGCGCTATAAAGGGTGAGGCGACCCCAGAATAGAACGTGGAACGGCTCCGGTGGCCAATCAGAAGCCTTGGATCCCCGAGACTCCGAAATCTTGCTTCCCAACAATGCGGGGGACGACTTTTGCTGAGTATCAGGCGGGCTCCTGCAAGATACGAGTTTTGGAAATGTGGTGGTGACCCCAGATAATACTGGGTCTAAACGCCGGGCCCCATGCATTAAGCTACGAACCTACATAAGTCCGAAGCTCAATCTTTCCTCGGCGATTGGCGCTGTGTGCAGTACAAAAGCCATTTTGCATCTCAATTCAGTTATAAGATCGGTGATCAGTTCCAGGAGAATATTTCAATTCAGATGAGCTATCGAAGGATCAGTCGGTCTTAAGCACATTTCTATTATACTTAAAGGGGCGAGGCACTGCTTTCTGTAAGACTGATTACTCGATTTGAAATAAGCGGGGTGCCGAAGCTCCAAGATCTTCGGCGCCGTATGGAAGCAGAACCGTGCCAACAATGTTTCCTGAAGTTCTATTTGCACTCGCTGGATCTCTTGCCGTGAAAAATACGAAACTCACTTCGAGATCACTTGCAAACGGTGTATATACCTAAAAATAGACTTTCGTTCCCGTATTAGATCCAAAAAATCCTTAAACACGAGAAGAGCTTCCGGATTGAATCCCAGTCTACCATGCGGCAATAGTCTGCTCTTAACAACCACGGATTCAAGCGGTGGATGGGTGTAGCTGGAGCCTGGGGATCAATCCAATAGAAATCAACAGATCACGTGACCCGCCAGATTACGACGCGCTCACGTGTCCTCGACGTATGAGTTGTCCTTTCGTGAAAAACAAGAACCGTCAACCGAACTATCTAAACAACCACCATGGATTTTGAAGAAGCCGAGGACATCAACGGGGTCCGTTTTGCTTGGAACGCGTTTCCTTCTACAAAGGTAGAGGCCGGTAAAATCGTGGTGCCCACCGGTGCGTTGTACACGCCTTTGAAGTTCAGAGAAGATTTGCCAGTTGCCGCCTACGATCCAGTCTTCTGTACCAATCCAAACTGTAAGAGTATTTTCAACCCATACTGTTCGATTGATCCCACTGGATACTGGCACTGTCCTTTGTGTGCCTACAGAAACCAATTGCCTGTGCATTACCAGGGAATCTCCCAAGAAAACCTTCCTTTGGAACTCCAACCAACCAGTTCTACCATTGAATATATCACCGCCAGACCAGTACAAAACCCACCAATCTTCTTCTTTGTCATCGATTTGTGCCAAGATGAAGACAACTTGAAGGCATTGAAGGAGACCTTGGTTATCTCCTTGAGTTTGTTGCCACCTAATGCATTGATCGGTTTGATCACATATGGTACCATGGTTCAAGTTCACGATTTGGGCTCGGAGAAGATCAACAGATCCTACATTTTCCGTGGTGACAAGGAATACACCGATAAGCAAATCAGCGACATGTTGAATAGACCAACCTCTTCTCCTCCAGGACAACCACCTCAATTTGCAAACTCGTTGACTAGATTCTTCTTGCCAGTCGAAGACGTCGAATTCCAATTGACATCCCTCTTGGAAAACTTGTCCAGAGACGCCTGGACTGTGGCCAAAGACGATAGACCTTTGAGATCTACCGGTTCTGCTTTGAACGTGGCCTCCAACTTGTTGGGTTTGACCTACGCCGGATTCGGTGCCAGAATCATGTTGTTCTCCGCTGGTCCAGGAACTTTGAACCCTGGTTTGATCGTTGGTCCTCAATTGAAGGAGCCAATTAGATCTCACTCCGATATCGACAAAGATAACGCCAAACACTACAAGAAGGCGATCAAATTCTACGATGCCTTGGCCACCAAGGTGGTCAAGAACTCGCACACAATTGATATCTTTGCTGGTTGTTACGATCAAATTGGTATGCTGGAAATGAAGAATTTGTGTAACCAAACCGGTGGTACTCTCTTGTTATCTGATGCCTTCACCACATCGATTTTCAAGCAATCTTTCTTGAGATTGTTCAACAAGGATAGCGAGGGCTACTTGTTGATGGGTTTCAACGGTACTTTCGACATCAAAACCTCCAGAGAATTGAAGGTCAGCGGTGTCATTGGTAATGCCGCTTCCTTAGGTGTCAAGACTCCTAATGTCTCTGAAAATGAATTGGGTGTCGGAGGCACTTCTCAATACAAATTGTGTTCTGTTTCCCCTCAACACACTTACGGAGTCTTCTTTGATGTTGTCAACACTCAGGCATTACCACAAAACTCCCAAAGTTACATACAATTCATCACTCATTACCAACATTCCTCGGGTACTTACAGAATTAGAGTGACCACTATTTCCAACTTCTTGACCAGCGACGAACAAACCTTGACCAACTCCTTTGATCAAGAAGCCGCTGCTGTTTTGATGGCCAGAGTCACCTTGTTCAAGTCCGAACAAGACGACGGTGCAGATGTGTTGAGATGGATTGACCGTATGTTGATTAGATTATGTCAAAAGTTTGCCGACTACAGAAAGGATCAAGAGGAGTCTTTCAGATTGAGTCCTCAATTCCAATTATACCCTCAATTCATATACTACTTGAGAAGATCGCAATTCTTACAAGTCTTCAACAACTCTCCAGATGAGACCGCATTCTACAGACACGTCTTGTTGAGCGAAGACACCAACAATTCCTTGATCATGATCCAACCAACCTTGACCTCCTTCTCGATGGAAGGTGAACCAGAGGCCGTCTTGCTTGACTCTGTTTCTATTAAGGATGACCGAATCTTGTTGTTGGATACCTTCTTCCACATTTTAATTTTCCACGGTAAGACCATTTCTCAATGGAGAAAGGCTGGATACCAGGACCAACCCGAATACGAAAGTTTCAAGAACCTCTTGGATGAACCAAAGCAGGAGGCCGCTGAATTGTTGGTCGACCGTTACCCATTGCCAAGATTCATTGACACTGAAGAAGGTGGATCTCAAGCTAGATTCTTGTACTCCAAATTAAATCCATCCACCACCTACAACAGCTCCGATCTCATCGCCAACAATGGAGCTATTGTCTTGACCGATGATGTCTCATTACAGGTGTTTATGAGCCATTTGCAAAAGTTGGTGGTGAGCGGTTCAAGCTAGTATTGTCCCAAAAATTGTATAGTGAATATCACGCAGCATAATACGAAAGAGTGTAGAAATGAATTTGGGCGTACCGTGAAAGAAATTGAATCAAGAGCGAGGATCGAATTAATGAAGATTGAGTATTATACCGAATCCATGAAGAATTCAACTGAATACTGGATAAAAGAAGACTGTAGTTAAAGATCGAATTAATGAAATTCAGGTTTTTTAATTATCTGGTTTGTTCCGTTTTCAAACAATCTGTAACAGTTAAAGGTCTTCTGAGAGATCAAATACCGGTTAAAGTCGCTTAACTCGGTTAAGGGCGGTTAACGGTTAGAAGATCAGTAGAGGTGATCTACGGTCGGACGATCAGTAGAGAGGATCTACAGATGGACGATCAGTAGAGAAGATCTACAGATGGACGATCAGTAGAGATGATCTATTAGACGAGTATTAGACGAGTCAGTAGATCGGCGCTCAGTAGTATAAATAGCGGTGAACGGACGAGCTTGGCTCGGCAGTCGTTAACTAAGTTAAAATAAGGTTTAGATAGTCTAGAGAGATAGTCTCAAGACTAGTATCAAATACAACGATAATCTAACCTCGCCTTCGGTGCGGAACCTCCATTTTAGTATACGACATCCTAGTACGACATTACTAGCGTTTCCATAAGCTACAGCCAACAGTTTAGTCTATTACCAGGCAGAACTGTTACACAATCGAAATAACTGGGCGTGTGGCGTAGTTGGTAGCGCGTTTGCCTTGCAAGCAAAAGGTCACTGGTTCGATTCCTGTCTCGTCCAAAGTTAATTTTTTTAGTTTTTAAAGATTGATTCTCTTTTTTTGTAGCTACGACATCTAAAGCACAACCGTATCATTCTGAGCTCGGTATTGGCTCGATCAGATCATTCAGCCATCTATTCTCATCTCCCAATCTAACTACCTTTTCCACTTCGTCAGATCACGGCGCACGCATTAGCTCGGCCGCATAAACCGGGGAAAAATACATCTCAGACACATAACCCACTTTTATCCTTCCCCAATGGTGTGGCTCAATAGGCTTTGGTTAGCGTATGTATGGGTGAATCTCTTTGAAAACGCCTCGGCTTCTCATGGAGATGACCTCTACGCATTTTCAGACTGTATATATCAGTGTGAAGAGATCACTTGCCGGAATAATCTTTATTATGAGTTTCAGTGGAGATTCCAGAATATCCTCCAAGATGAACCGGACTTCGAGTTCAAATACTATAACGGAGACTGGGTTTTCGATCAGATGCCATTGCCGGCGCACCTTCGTCTTTTAGGTTGGAATTGCGAGCTGAATTGTGACTACCAGTGCCAACGAACCATTCACGGTATGAGGAAAGACAACAATGAGGAACTTTATCAATATCACGGAAAATGGCCATTTCTCCGGATTTTTGGTATCCAAGAATTTGTCTCCACCATTTTTTCAATTGGCAATTTCTATGTCAATTGGCTTGGGTTCAAAAGGATCTACAAATACATGCATAAATCAGATCCAAATCTCAGGTTCGCACATTATAATCTCCTTTTAGTCGCTACCATCTCGATGATGGCTTGGATTTCCTCGACCATCTTTCACATTAGAGATTACGAGTACACCGAAAAGTTGGATTACTACTTCGCAGGACTTACCGTTTTGAGTGGGTTCCACTTTGTTGCTTCCAGATTGTTGGGCTTGTTTGAGCCTGGCAAAGTGATAGGTCGCATAATAATTGGCGTGGTATGTGCCACTGCCTATGCAGCTCATGTCTACAGGCTCGTGGATGACTGGTCATACACCTACAACATGCAAGCAAACATCTCGGTAGGGATCTTGCAAAATGTCTGTTTGTGCTTATTGGTTTACAAGATCTACAGCAAATATTATGACGAAGAGCAATTGAAAAAAGGGAAGGAAAAGGCTGCGGAGGATGATATCAAGGGCAGAAAAACTATAATGAAGTACGGTTCCTTGCGCAAAATCATCAACCCAAGCTTCTACGCCTCTTCCCCCAAATTATACTCGCTTTACCCATTGTTGTTGAGTACAATTGTTATACTCGGCATGTCATTAGAGATCTTTGATTTCCCACCATTTTTCTATGATTTGGTGGATGCACATGCATTGTGGCATTTTGTGACCATCTTCCCTGCCTATTACGGATGGTTTGAATGGATATTGTGGGACATCAACGAGAATGTGATGGAAAAGATCAAGAGTGAATAATTCTGATCAATTGGAATGAAACCGAATCAAACTTATTAGTTAGTACGGTATATTTATTTAAATTAATATAATTTATTTGAAATAATTTAGGATTATAGGGTACTTCGCTTCTGATTTATTCGAAATTTGTAATTTATAAAATCTGCCGCTTCTGAAATATCTAAACTAATCAATTCATTAGATCCGTCAGCTTCTAAATTAATAATTTCCCTCCATTTGCGATTAATTTTGAGTTTTCAAATGATCTTTATTTTCTACAACACTTCTAGTATTCCGGTATGTTTATTGAATTAATGAGATCCGTAGTAATTACAAAATTGTCATTGAGAATTGATAATTTATAGCCTTCTTCAAAGTAACAAATTCTCCCGTTTACTCTTCATCGCTCATGTTGTCCTCTGGAGGGACGTATGGTGGAGGCTTGAAGAACTCCTGGTCTTCTTCCACAAATTTCTTGAACTTCTCTTGATCGTCAACGTATTGATACAAGTATTCCAATTCCAAATCGTGAACTTGTCTACCCAACATCACCAAAGAGTGCAATGGCTCACCAGAGTCATACTCACTCAATTCTTTCAATGTACCAGCTTTGAAAGTTTGGCTTGGGGAGCCAAGTCTGGAGACGGCAACACAAGGGGTGTTTGGAGTGTAAGCCTTTTCATTTCTGAGCTCTTCAATTTCAAGCAATTGCTGACAAGCAGTGGCAATGTCCATGTATCTTGGAGGCTCGTAAATCAACCTTCCTCTGGCCATGTTTTCTATGCTTTGCTCTTTGACCTTGATGTCCAATAATAAAAGGGTGTGCAAACCGATTTTTCTATTCTCCATCACCTTATTGTAGAAGGAGTCTGGCTTCCAGGAGTCGGTGAAGAACACAAGCGAGACAGTTTGACCGAATTGGTACAATTGCAAACCACAAGCACCAACGGCGTTCATCACCGAAGCGTTGTGGATCGCTTCAACCTTGATTTTCAATTCTCTTGCTCTGATGATCAAATCAGTGTGAGTGGTAGCGCCAAATGGATCACCAACCACCAAGAAAGCAATATCTTCAGTTTGGGCATCGGCCAAGATCTCGTCTGATCCGGTTTCCACCAATTCTCTGTCGGCCAAGATCACTTCTCTACCGTAGAACTTTTCAAGTGACTCCTTATCAGCAGCCATCAATATAGATGTGTATGCTTCGAGATAGACTCTCTTACATCTTTTGACCACTTCTAATCCACGGACAGTGATATCCGACTCGTATGATAAACCCAATCCGATCAAGTACAACATGATGTTTAATTCTTATGATCAAGGTCTCTTAGTTGGAGAGATCTGAAATTTTTCTGGCCGAGATGCTGTCTGGCCTCACGTGAAAATATCGAATTCTGCGATGATCATCACCACTTATGAGCTTCAACTGAATCTTAGCTTGAGTCATTTGATCATGAGTTCCAAACTCCAGTTATCGTTCTCGTCATCGAACAAGAAACGAAGATCGCAGGCCGAGATTCAAGAAGATATCGATAGATATAATGCCCTCATACGACAAGATCCCAATCTAGAGCGCGATATTCCACCTCGCAAAGGAGAGTCCAGAAATGGAACATCTGATCCAGAAAGTCGAACAACCAAAGTGAGAACCGGACGTGCTAGAGCAAGAATAGCATCTATTGGTGTTAAATCAGAAAGACCTGTGGCCAGAAGGAGAAGAGGGAAAGTATCGAAAAAGTCACAAAACGTATTTAAAAGACCAGCTTATGATCACGAACTCTCGGAATTACCGGTTATTTCCACCAAGTTCCCCAAGTCCACTTCGATTCCGCAACCATTAAAAGATCATAAACCACAGAGCTTCGAATCGCATACCGCCCTCAATCAAAACTACGAGAGTCTCATTGAATCAATCACGAAAAATTGGGACTCTATCGATATTCCTTTACAACATAGCTTCTTGCCCAAAAACATTGCACATGAAAGCGAGACTTTCAAGATTACGCCTGAATTCTATGATGGTAACTATAATGATTTGATGGGGGGACATATCATAAGTAGAGATCTCGATCAGTTTTTACTCAATTTGGCCAACCTGCATAGTTTAAAAGACGTCCCTTTAGTGTGAATTAATTCTGAAATATAATACTAATTCAAATATTAAACAAGGGTTATATGATTTTGAATGAATATTATCAAAGTTTTCACTATAGCAAAAATGAATAAATCCAAATTCTTTCCATTTTAGTATGATATTCGCATCATTTTAACATGTAAAAATGCCATTACTTCGTAGCGAAATAAGCAAAAATAGAAGTGACAACTAAAGTCGAATAAAGATCAGAACCTAAAAATTTGATGCCATTTAAATGCAAGGAACGTTCTATAATAGGGGTGATTTCCACAAAATTTCGGTCAAATGTAATCGTGTATCGATTTCGCAGTAGTTTCCTATGGTTGTCGCAGTGGCACGGACTGCACACGAATCACTGCCTAAGCTGATCTGTCATCTCCACAGCCACCAATTCCAACTCAATCAACCCACTCATATGCACCAGATAAGATGGAGGTCGCTCGCGTAATGATCGGAAACATTCCGCCCGTCAACAGATATTGGCTCCTGCTAATGTTGGGAACGTCATTACTCTTGAAATTCAAGGTAATAACACGGTCAGCGCTTATATTTCAACCCGAGAAAGCCCTTTTCGGCCAACCGTGGCGAATATTCACATCATTCATCCTTAGTGATGAGTTTTCAGCGCAAACGCTATTCGTACTCTGGCAAAGCGGCTCGGCTTCTCGACTATTGGAGTCAGAATATATGACTGAAATGAACTCGTTTCCCCACAGAATCAAACAATTGTCAGAGGCAAAGAAACAAAGAATGCAAAATTTCATCGATAGGAACAAGCTGATCGATTTTCTTTACTTTCTTCTCCAAGTTTCCGCTACGATATTGATGGTTTCGGTGATTTTGTTCTACAAGTGCAAGTTGTATGTACCCAGTATGGTTCCAATTTTGAATCAGATTTTGCTCTACGTTCAAAGCAGGGACTCTCCTGACACTCAAATGTTGTTATTATGGATCCTTCCTATGAGAGCGTACAATGTATTCTTGTTATTCACCCTCTTGGAGATAATGTATCTGAGCAGCATATTGAAATACTTGGAAATGCTTTTTTCCGGTGATTTTCAAGCTTTGAAATTGATCTTCCTGTCACCAGAACTAATTGTTGTATACATTGAATTAGGAATTGGCCACTTGTGGTGGTTCTTACGATTTTTTTTATTGAAAAAGCTTGATACCGATCCCAATCAAACCAGAAAAAAGAATAGTGCGAATTTGTTGAGAAAGTATGGTGTCACTGGAACCAACCCAGCTCGGGAAATAATAGCGTGGCTTCTTTTGCCTCCATGGTACTGGCTCTTTTATCATAAATTACTAATTAGTCCTGAACCAGAACAACAAGCCTTATAAGCCACGTCATTAGTTGAAAGAATCGCATTAGTCAAAAGTCAATAGAACACAACATAGTTTGGCCTTATAAGTCAACACGCCATAATCAAGAGAATATGACCAAGAGTCATTGAATTCGCAATCCATACACATTCATAAACATTCATAGATCCAAAATGATCTGGCTGCACCCTACAAAGATTATCAGAACGATTGATTTGGGAGATTAGAGAGCTTACATATCAAGATTAAATATGGTTTTATATCTTCAAAATAAATAGGTAGATATATAATTTGAAATATCTAAATATGGCTAGCTCGCTAGCTTCTGAAATGAACCTCTATAATTACTTCTTTTCAACACCCACATCCTTAAGTTTGGAAACTTCTTCAGTCAAAAACACAGGCACTTCCACTGCTTCGTGTTCGTGAATTGGCTTGGCCTTCTTGACTTCAGAGTCTTCCTTTTCCTTCTTTTCGCTTGGAGTCATCATGAGGTCGGCAAAGTTGATTCTAGATCCCTTGTCGTCCTCATCATCACCAGCAGTTTCGTTCCATTCTGCCAATTCCAATTGGTGTTCTCTTTCAATGGCGTATTCCACGGCTTCCAAAACGTTTTCACACAAGTGCTTAGGCTTGTACTTTGGTTCGGTACCTTCTCTGTAGACACCGGTCTTCACCAAAATCGAGTGCCATGAGACATCGTGAGAGTTGGCAAATCTGATATCAGATTCGGGGGTGTCACCAACGAAGTAGACAGTCGATGCTGGAGGCAATTGCAAGGTGATCTTGTCTTGCTTACCCACTTCAGCCAATGGCTCCTTAATGTTGTGGATATCGTCTTCACTGTCATCGTCTTCGTAGGTTTCCAATCTGGATTGGTTGATGATTTCTTCACCGTCTTCGTTGATCAAAATATCGGCTTCTTCGGCGTTTGGATCGTTGATGGACAACTTCTTCAAGTGTTCATCTAACACACCTTGTCTCCAGCTGGTCAAAACCTTGTTGGCAAACTTGAAGGTACCCTTTTGAGGCTTACCAAATCTGTTGACTTTCAATTCCTTTCCGGTGTGTTCCTTGTACAAGGCAGCAATAGAAACTTGCAAGGCACCCATACCATATCTGGACAACTTATAGTTGGTGGCCCAGATAAAGTCAGAGTGGGCGAAGTAAATTTGAGGACCTTCGTCGAAGGTCTTGGATTCAGTACCCATGACACCGTTCTTGGACAATAACAATTCCAAGATGATTTGTTGGTCAGCAGCCCAGTTTCTGGAATCGGCGAAGACAAGAATGGCGTCAATTTCAGTCTTGGAGAAATCAACTTCCTTGGCACAAATTTGTTCTTCTTCAGTCAAATCGTGGTAAGGACTGACGGCAGGGTTCCACTTCAAGATATCCAATGGAGTGAAGACGTTCTTGAATCCGTAGGATTGAGCAACGTTTCTGCAAACGTTACCGACACCACCAACGACAAGAACGTTGTTGTAGACATGGACCAAATCCTTCATTGGGGTGTGACCTTGAATGATTTGTTCGGGGGTGATGGTGACACCCAATCTTTCGGTCAAATCGTCCGATCTTTGCTTTTCAGGCTTACCACCACCATTGGTGACGAAAATGGAAGGAACCTTGATGTTGTATTTGTTTTCACCATTCAACATCCTTAAGGCCTGCTTAGCTTCTGGAATGGTGTTTGGGCCTCTAAGAATGACACCATCGATATCGAAACAGAAGGCGTAGGAGGCAATACGAACATGGTCGATCACCGTCTTCTTCTTTCTTTTGATGATGGAGGAGTTTCTAGACAATTTGGCCAAGGAGTCCACCTTCTTAAGGTTGGCGGAGGAGTTCTTGCCATCCTTGGAGAGCGAGGTTGACGAGGACAACTTGGTCAATCCAGTTTGCCATTGGTTCAAATCCGAAAGCGATAAGGAGGACACTCTGTGCTTTCTGGTTAATGGTTGCAATTCGTCAATACCATCGTTATTAAGAAACGATTGATGTTGAGGCGCTTTGGTTTCTTCAGTCATGATTGGAAGTGTAAGGAGTAGTGATTTGTGGTTTCATCAGAACTGAAAATAACGCAGGGTATTTATACTTTCGGGAGTAGGGGTGTGATGTCATTATTGCGACCAAAGTGCGTCGGAGTTTTTGGGGTGCATGGTTGCACTGACAGACCACGGAATGGACTTGACGCCAATGTGACGACAGCGGGGTCGTAGACGAACGAACCCCTCGTCGATGTCGGGAATGCCAACGGCCGGCGGCCTCTACATACGTCTACATGGCTTCCACGTCTTGATCCAACGCTGCCACATGGTGATCCCAGGGGTAGTGCGTGTAGAAGAAGTTCCCGATATAGTTGCTATTCGCTGGCGAGATGCGAGAGAACGGTGCATGGAGGGTGTCGAGCAGCACGATGAGGTTTCTCGGAGATATCGATGCCGAGCATTGTCGCAATGGATTTGATTGTCCTGGAAGCTGACAGGAATTGGCCGTCGCAGTCGTCAGGGTGAGTAAAGGGGCTGCCAAAGGGTTCTCTCCCGGGAGTGGCTCGAGCCGCCGCACGTGAGACTGATCCCGGAAACCAGTTAGTCTCAGACAATCGAAACACCCGAGCGGGGGAGCGGGCTCGTGGTCAGTTGTAGTCCCGGCAGCACGGTCGTGGAAAAATCGCTTGGTTGCTACTATCGTACCATTTACACTGCATTTAAGTTATTGGGCAAAGCGGTAATGTTGCGTTTACTTCCTAGTTCTAGAATTAGACGGCCTGAAGTGTCGAGTCTCGCTAATAGTCATGGGCCCCGGCGCATGCGCCATGACCGGTACCAGAGCCAAAAAGCCCGTGACGACGGTCTAATTCAAGATCAAGACAGCTGGAGGGATCCTCGAGGACCTGGAAAGGGCTGACAATAACCAGAGAGATACTTTTGTTTTCTTGAAGTTAAGTTCAATTGGTTTCGAATTCTCTCCAGCGCGTTTTACATTGGAATCATCTGTCCCTCAGGCTCGGTGGCCGGACCGTTGTGCCCGTATGTGTAGAAAATACCGCTGACCTGCGTCGCAAGTGTCTTCTGCCAGCAGTGACGCTCGCTCATACTGCTGCCGATTCCTCGCATTAGTGGTGGTCCTCGAGCAACCCTGGATAATGACGCAAGCAATAATTGTGTGGCAAAGTAGGTGGCGCGTGCGAAAGCATTTGTAGCGTTGCGATTTGATTGTATTCAGCGGCTAAGTGATCGTAAATCAGACTAAGCCTGCAATTACGTATTTCAGATCGTGCAAAGAAAGGAATAGCCTGGATTACGTATTGAGATCTTACAAAAGGAAAGAAATAGCCTGGGTGACGTATTTGAGATCGTGCAAAGGAAAGTAATAGTCTGTAATGACGTATTTAAGAAAGCTAGGAAAAGTGAAAGCCTGAGATTACGTATGATTGTACAAAGTAGTTGGAAGACACAGCCTGCGTGTTTGATGTTGCGCTCAAGATAGTACAAAGAACCTGAGCAAGTTTGTGATTGCGTATTTCAGATCGAGCATTGTCTTTAAAGTATGATTGCGTATTTCACGTCGAATATTGTTGGATCCTACAATTCCGAGACACTCTAATTCCATAATTTATGGATGATGTAAATAATACACTATATAAAGAATAAAATGTACTAATCGTCAGTGGGCTCGTTGGCTTTCTTCATCCGAGCAATCTTGACCAATGGACTTAATGACGAGACGTCGTCACTTTCTTGGATGAAACGGTCGGCCAAAAGCTCATCGGCATTGGCTCTCTTGTTGAAGTCAACTTGCAAACACCACGATAAGAATTTTCTGATGTCGTAACTCAAAGCCTCTGGTTCCTTCAATTTAGGAGTTCCGTTGGTGGCAATCAAGTACAACGCTCTTAATGGCGTTTCGTTCAAGTAAGGAGGTTCTCCCTCGATCATTTCAATGATCATGATACCCAAAGACCAGATATCCACCTTGGGGCCATACTCTTTTCTAGAAACCACTTCAGGGGCCATCCAGTATGGAGTACCCACCATTGTAGTTCTCTTTAAGTTAATCTCGTTGATTTGGGCACAGAAACCAAAATCAGTCATTTTGATGTTACCATCAGTATTCAACAAAATGTTATCTGATTTGATATCACGATGTATGACTCCCTTGGAATGCAAAAATTTCAACCCCTTCAAGGTTTCACGACAAACTGCACCAATTTGACCTTCCGTCATCACACTGTGAGTGACGATTTCAGTCAAGGAGCCACCCTCCATATATTCCATGATAACCCACAAATCACCTTTTACCAAATATGAATCGATAAAGTTGACAATATTTGGATGCTTGCTTCCCTTCATCACCAAAATTTCGTTGATGATAAGCTCTTTCTTTGGCTGTTGCTCCAAGTTCATTTGCTTGATAGCAACTGCTTTTGATTTTTGACCATTCTCATGGGCAATGTAAACACCACCGGAGGCACCTTGGCCAATTTTATTCAAATCAGTGTAAAGTTGAGTTGGATCACCTTCACTGCAAATTGATTTCAATTTGCTAATGATCTGTTGATTTTTCTTCTTCTTATCTTCACGTTTCTTTTGAGCTAAAAGAGCCGCTTGCTTTGCATCACGAACAGGTTGTTGACCCGACTTCTTTCTTTGCATTTCTGGAGGTACAGGCGCACCTGCAGATGTAGATGATGATGGAGGAGGAGCATTTTTCGCAGCCAAAGCCCGTTGTTTCTCGTACGCTTCCTTTGACGTCAGCGATGTAATGTCTGCCAAAGCTTGCTGAGGACCAGATAAGTTTGCTGGAACCTGTTGAGCTTGAGCTTGTGAAGGAGGTGGAGGAGGAGGTCTGTGTGACTTGATATCCTCCTTGGTACGTTGTTTAGGATAATTGATTGCGTTCTCTGTATCGTTGAACTTGGCACTTGGAGGGATTGGAGCAGTGGAGACCGGATTCTTTGGTTGGACCCTGGTTTGGGAGGCCAAAGAACTACTATGCGACTTGGACTTCGGTATGTTACCGTTGCCTCCGCTAGGTACCGAAGGAGGTGGAGGTGGAGGTGCTGGTGAACCAGCACTATAACCATGAGCTCCTGGAGTGGGTGGAGCCTTTTCCTTCTTCGAACTGCTTCTGAGCGATTTGATGGACTTGGAGGAGAACGACCTTCCCATGAAACTCTTGGATTTTGATGGTGATATACCTGATCCATTTGCTGGAGATGCAACTTGATTGTAAGGTGATGATTGAGCAACCTGGTTCTGCTGAGGTGTTGGTTGAGCTGATGGTGGTTTTGGTGCTGGTCTGCTAGGAATAAATTGGTTTTCATAGTTCGCGTTAGGAGTTCTTGGTGCTTGAGCTATTTTTTCATCTGGGTGTTGTTGAACAGGAGTTGTTTGCGCAGCATTTGCATCCGTTTGTTGCTCGAATCCCGGACTGGTGGGGGCGTTAGATGGGAAACTGGCACTTGGAGTCAGTGGTGGAGTTTCGTTGCCGCTGTTTTGTTGACCTATCGATCCATTGGAGCTGTTATTCTCAAAATGGAACTTCTTGAATGCATTTTCATCTGGATTTTCATTGTTATCCTGATAAAAGGCGACGATATCCATCACTGCCTGAGGATGTTGTTTTTGTTCAGTTCTGGAAATACCACTGGCGGAAAGTAACCTTTCCCATTCGATTGGCAAGCCTGTGTACGAACCATTGACATCAATGCCAACATGCGCCACATGCTTTGCGTTGAAAGGAGTACTGATCTTCATATTTATTGATGAAGTGTCCGAGCTTCCACTAGATCCTCCGTTCAGAAGACTTCCGTTGCCATTAGATCCAGACACTCCAGACTTATTCTTACCAAACATCAGATTCAACACACCTTTGACACGGTTTCCACTCTTACGCTTCTTTCCATTAGTAGATGATACGCCTGGAAATTCTTTGGGAGAAGATGTCGCTAAAGTGGAGTTTGTAGAATTCGTGGACCCTGGTGTGTAATTGAATTTATTCTGTTGTTGTTGCTGTAACACTGGGGTAACGGCAGACGATTGACTACGCGATGCCTGGACTGGGGGAGGAGGCGGACTTCTGATAACAGAGGATATTGACGCGTTTCTCGATTCTGAAATAGCAGGATCTGGTCCCGAAGAATGCGAAGTGTTGGCGGAAACTGGAGGAGGTGGAGGTGGTCTGGGAGGCGCGGAGACTGGGGTGGAGGATTGTTGCGGCAATTTTTGCACTGGGGTGGTTTGGTCAATATCTTCATCATCATTAGTAGGAATATTCTCCAACGTGTTACTCTTCAAATTTGGAGTGTGCTGTTCTTCAAGTTCATTATCTTCATCATCGGTGGAGGTGAGACCTTCGAACTCACTGCTTCTGTTGTAGTCGCCATTTTCCAAGTAGGAATTTATGTTTTTACCATTGAGGGCACTCGAAGACGAATTGGCCGATTCTGGATTTTTTGATTTCGGATCAAGCGTCGATTTGAAAGATCTCAAGTCTGGAGAAGAAATGAAAGATGGCTCATTTGCCGATAAAGAGGCCGGGGCAAGGTTCGAGGTCGAGGTCTTGGCAGATGTAATTGACTCGATTTGAGCTTGCGTCGACTGCGAGTCTATTGATTCCTTGTGATTCAATGTTGTTTCAGAGTTCTTGTGAACAATGTCCTTTGCCGGTGGACTGACTTCACCTAGTTCAGCAGTATCCACGGTGTCTGCCGTCGACGCGCTCTCGGCGTCCTTATTCGACTCATCCACAAGGAGAGAGTCCACCGTGTTGTTGTTCTGGTTGAGTGACTCTGTCAACTGTTGATAGTGGCCGTTATCAATATTTTCTTGCAAAGCAGACACATTGAAGGTACCAGGCATTCTAGGTAACGATGTAGGCGAGTCCACTCGCGATGTGTGCAGTGGGTCTGTTTCTGGAGCCTCTGTGGCACTGACGATTTGGTCTGTGAATTGAGAGATCTTTTCGTGGATGGGGGATCCAAGAGACAAGCCAGTGTCTTTCTTGTCGTAGTCTGCGGTAATGACTGAAGGTGCCGAAAGGACTTCAGAAGCGGGTTCAGAAAGGGTAGACGCTTTAGGCGTTTCAGTCGAGTCAGTGGAAGACGATATATTGGGCGGAGAAGGAGGGGACACGGCGGTAGTCGCCAATGGGGCAGACGCGGTATGAGTAGCCTCAGGGGGCGAAGGATTGGCCGATGGCTCCATTGTGTCCATCGAAATTGTAGCGGCAGGCAGGAACAACAAGTGACAATTGAAGGACGTTCGGTGGTAAATTTCGGCAGATGTTTAGAATTGATCCTGAATCTAGTGGGCGTGCGCGGAGCCCTTCGATGATATTGGGGGGAAAAAGAAGCGGCGGGAGCGATACCGCGACAAAGTGGCCCCAAATGGCAGGCCAGACGAGAGAGACGGTGGAGAAAATTGGTGGGGTGGGCCAATGGAGGGTGACGCTGCCAGCTGAATTGGTTCTACTACTACTGAAAAATCCTACGGACGTGTTCTTGCTACCATCTACAATCACCCTTACTCTTGAAACCGGCGATACGGACTCCTGGTGCCACGACTGGAATTCGCGATACCCGCTGGCAGGTCGCGTCACGGCACCAAGATTGTCTGAGATTGCCCCAGCGGCCTAGACGTGTAAGGACGTACAGGAACCAAGAAAAGCGGCTGCTTCTCTGGTGGTGCATTGTTCTACGAATAGACTTGAGGGTCTGAACAATACACGAGCGACATTCCCGGCTTCGCGCACATTCCAGCCCATATGGCGAGTTCCGAGGCGGCAGCCAATCAGAACGGGGCGGTGTCTTCCGGGGTCGAGGGCCCTGGGGTCCGCAGCGAGGGGGACCTGGCATCTGGCCTCTTTAATGCCGGGCATGCAAGCCCTGGCTGGCCAGTGCTTCCAATCGGCCCAGCATCGAGAATGTCTAGCGTGGGCTCGCCTATACTCGCTAAAAGGAGTTCAGGGGGGCCCTAATTGGTGTAAGTGTTGGAAATGGGCGAATTTCCGGTTGATTGTGCCACTTACTATGACTGTTCGAGTATCTAAACGCCCCTATACGAGTGCGGACTTCCTGAATCGGCCAATAATCGCGATAGTGGAGAAACGCGCTCAACCCTCGATTGTTGTTCAGTGCGCTTTGTGTAGCACTCCAAATTACGTGCATATCGATCGTCCACTGAAACGGTAGGGACCGGGTACAGATCTCACCTTGCACCAGCATCTGGAACTAGCCTATTGTTGGAGGCTTCCAACCCTCGCCGGAGTCGGGTCTCCGTTGAAGTGTCGATATACAATCAGAGTAACGTAGAGCGAAAGTATGCCCAGCACCATGTAGCCAATTATTACTCAATGCGGTTAAATTGAATGGTGGCCCCAGTGAAGATTAACACAATTGCATGCGTGTAACACCACAGGCATGGTTTCATCCCCAGTTACGAACAGCTCCACATGAATCTGACTGAATCGAGGCTTAAATGAATCTGCTTAAATTGTCAATCGGCTTAATTTTTCAGTTAGTTAGCTTCTAACTATTGAATCAGTTAAGTTTTAATTGGTGATTTTCACATGAAAATTATACGGAGAGCATGTGGACTAGCTAGGGGATAAATTGGCCATTACATCGATTACAGTAGTATTAAGAGTGAATTGATTTGACCTAGTCACAGGTCAAGTCTGTTCCTCGATTGAATGGGGCTGTACCCGATTACTTTGCGCGCGCTGTTATTGGCCATCTCGTATTTTCAACAAGCTGTCAGTGGAAGTGCCCTCACGCATACCGTCAAAATATACCGGCAATGCTAAATTCCAAATTGGGTTATGAGATCCGAGTCAGGATGGGTTACAACCTTCCGCTACTCGCCAATTCATCAATAGGCACACGTTCAACGGTACTAAAGGTAATCTAAGCGACTCGCGAGAAAATATTGAGAAACGTAAAAGGATCTCCATAAATTTTACTTTGTAAGTTAATTGCGACTTTTGGACATTGATTTAGTGGAGATGGTGACTCATCTTCCAAGACTTGAAGGATCATGGGGCAACTTTAAGAATTGAACTTAAGGATTTCGTGCAACTTTTTCGTACGACTTGAAAGTCATTTAATACGTGCGTCTGGCCATATGCATGGTTGGAGTTTAGCCGAAAGCGAAAATTGATCTGATCTGGTCTGGCTTGACGAATCTAGAATCGGTTCATAGGTGCATCTATCAGATACGAAGTACATAATTCTGAATTGAAACGGTTTTGGGAAACGATGAAGCCGTTATCGAAGCCATTTTATCAAATGGCTGCAACGACCCATATGTTGTTTAATTCTATAAGTATCTATAATAGTCATGAGAGTCGTTAAATTGAGATGCGCTCTCTTCAAACAACGCCGAGAATTATGCATCGAGATGAACTTTTGAAGCATCCAAGAACCTCTCTCCTTTAATGGTATATTGATTCTGGGCAATACTCCGATCTCCTATTAAGCTAATACTGATTTTGTGTTCCAATTTTACAAAATCAAAATTGATGCTAATTTTCCATCAATAATTAAATTCTCATGAAGTTTAGAACTTCATTCCCATCGATCAAGATCAAGCTTTCATCCCTCAAGGTCTTTTACCCCACACTGTGTAGCTTCCGGTACCCTCATCGAAATAAAACTTATGTTTTACGAGGTAATTCTTAACTCCCATCTTGATGACTGGAACTCCCCCAATCGAGTGGATACCTCTTCCAGTGATGATTCGTATTGGGCTCATGAACTGTGCTTTATTTCCATACTTCCCGAGATTTCCTTCGTATTCCCTGCTTGAAATTTCCTTACTCCACCACGAGGATAATGCTTTTTGGGTCACCCGAAGAGCTGTGGTTAAACGGAGTCCATGTAGATCCAAACTATCTGTCTTAGCAAATAAGTCCAAAAGCTGGCTTTCTGCTTGTACCTCAGGTTGGTTGAATGCACTGGACTTGGTTTTGAACCGAGCAAATTGGCTGCTCAAAGTTGATGCCGATTTAGGTGCTAGTTTGATTCCAGCGTTGAGCTGCTTCTTCGAGGTAGTAACTCCCCTCGGCCTAGTTAAGGACTGGCAATTGTACTCGACCACAATCCGACAGATATCGATGACTTTGTATGCATTACCGTTGAAATGGACCAATGCCTTCTCACAGAACTTGAGGTCAATACCCTTGAATTGAGGATTACTTCGTAACATATCCTTCAATTCTTCGTATTCGGGACTGTAAGGATTAAAAGTATATTGCGAAGAAGGCTCGGACGCTGGTCTAGGAGAACGGATCGCAGAGCTTGAGCCCCCTCTTTGCACCCGACCACCTCTCGGTATCTTTGCTTTGGTTGCAACTCTGTGAGTAGTATTCTTTTTATAGTTTTTGATCACTGAGATTAAACTCTCGATGAAGTTACCATTCGTAGAATGTAAAGAGCTGGTGGCATCGCTCAAGGGAATTTCCGCTGTCTCGCTTAATCTCTTGGCAGTTTCTTGGATTGAATCCCAAACACCAGTCGGCTTGATCTCTTGTTTTGTGGTGCTGTTTGCTCCGGCCGGCTTGAATGAAGAGAAAGTTCCTGCGAGTAAATTATCTGTGGCCATTTCTAAGTCCCCATGGGCCTCGTCGAGAGCAATACTGAGCGTATCGTTGTCAATGGTTGGAAATATATCCTTGAGTTGATAGACAGCAGGAGAGTATGTTGGCTTTTGTTGTTCAAGCAAAATTTGGTTTTCCTCCTCACGAACAGCCTCCATCAACTCTTGAGTTTCCTGCTCTAAAAAGAGTTCTTCAATGAGGACATCGATATCCTCACTCAACTTGACCCGAATCTTCAATTCGGTCTTTCTGTATGTGGGGAACAAGCCAGCCAATTCGTCCACTAACGTAAGGAAATCTTCATCCTCATCCAACTCATCGTAAACATACTTGGTATAATCTTCGTCATTAAGATAGAATGTAGCATTGGTATCAGACTTTCGCGAGGAGTTAGTTGTATTGATATTATCGTGGTTGGGGTTATCTATGAGAATACCAGTATCTGATCTGGTTGACGACTGCTTGTAATCTCCTACCATAGCATCTTGTTCTTCGTTGATATCGATCTGAGAATTCTCAATCAAATGTTCGGGTTGCGCACTAAAATCCAAGCTGCGGTTAGTATTTGCTTCTAGCAATTCGCGGAATTTTGCAAGCGCTTCAGAGGGATTCACCGTTGATTTGGGGAAAATATTGTTACTTTCCAATACCACGGTCTTCTGCGGCACGAGGCCTTCTTCGATCTTGATGCTCTTGATATCCAGCAGGAGATCTTCCATAATTTGATGGAATTTGTCACTATAGTTTGGAGCCTGCTTATGAAGTAAAGCCGCAGACTGTCTGAATCCTATTCCGGATTGCCTGAGGCCCAAGGGAGCCAATTTACGGTACTTTTCGTAGTTTTGCTCCACATCTTCGTGGAGTTGTTTGCTCCTGGTAGAAACATACATCTTGACGTAAGACATCATGACAAACTTATCAGCATATATTTTCTTGTTCATGTCATCGTTGTCAAATGTAAATTCGATGCCGGGAGACTCCACAGAGAAATGTGACATTGTTCCGTAAGTCCAGCTCAAAAAATGGCCGATAAATTCTGGCTGGACTTTATCTACGCCATATACAACCAACTTTCCACAGTTAGGTCGAGCGACACCTCCATCGTTCAGAAGGGCGTAAAAATCGATCGCGTCTTCATAAGCTTCAAATTCAATCTGCGCTTCTTCCGATACGGAAATTGGCGTTTCTATACTTCGCCATTCTCTGAAATAGGCCAATCGGATAACCATTCCCATCAACACAAAGAGGCCCTCGTCCATGAATACCGCCGGCAATAAGCGTTCAAGCGTATCTTTGGGAAGTTCGGTACATTGGTGATGGAAATTTATGAAGGAATCGATAATTCTTGATTTTCTGACAGGAGCGCCTGAATTTAAGCGCTTAATGAATTCTTTATCAAAGCTCAATTCTGAGTCTGTAAGCTTTAATGCTTTGGTAAGATTAACGTAGACTTGGATCTCCTCTTCTTCGCGGAAGTCCCTGGGTCGTTGTGGGTCCGATAGTAAGCCCGATAAGTAGTCGATCCATAAAAAGAGGTTTCTGTGTGCAAAGTTTTCAGCAAGGGTGTTGGCTAAATTCTGATTGAAAACGACGATATCGGTATGCCGCAAAGTGAACTGCACCGGCTGAAATTGTATGGTACCGTGATCAACTTGACTCTGAACGATGGTTTGCTTGGTCATTTCCATGTGTGACCGGACCAAGTACTTCTCGAACAGACTATTGAACTTGAGCGGTGGAGGCACCGGCCGCGGCGCCTTCAAAATTGAAGCATGCTCCAAATTGAGATCAATCGAGTGGGGATTATAGGCCACCCCACTGGTCTGGAAAGATGGCGCTGCCATTGATGATGGAAGATGGATGCTCTGATCGGCTGTTACACATATACGGATCCAGAATGTCGGGAAGCGCGCATGTCTCTCGCCGAAATCGGTGCGACTACAAATGAGATTTAGGTTTAGAAATGGTTTTAGGTGTCATGATTCATGAGTCTAATTAAGGTGACTAGAGGCAAGACGCTCGAGGCTTTAGGCGAATTTTGATGCTGTTAAAGCTTTTGGCTTTTAAGTTGACTTTTAGTGCTATCAGCCTTTGGCAATATTTGAATAAATGCAATTAAGGTGGAATGAAGCTTTTGGCATTTAAGTTTACTTCGATAGACGCCAGCAAAGCTTTACTGAGATGAGCTTTTAGTAGACTATCGAAGCTTAATCGCAGTTTGAGTGAATTTGGTAGACTATCGAAGCTTTTTTGCAGTTAAAGTTGACTTTAGTACACTATCGAAGCTTCATTGCAGGTAGAGTAGACTTCAGCAGACTATCATAGTTTTCAATGCTGTTGAGTCGACTTTCAGCAAGCCGCTATCAACTTAATGCTTAAGGTGGACTTGAGGCAAGACGTTTGCCTTGAGCTATCAAGGCTTTTAATGCAGAGAGCCAGCGGATCATTTCCTCCTCACTGGAGACGCTGAAGCGCAATCTTTTGAGTGGAGTGATTATGAGAATGCACCAGGTCTTGGAACTGGAAATCGGATCTAACTCGATGACGTCCACGAGTTCTGTTACCAAGATGACCTTGACGGGAACGTTGTGAGAACCAAGCTCCTTATAAATATAGAGCGCCTTCGAGGTCAACACTACGTAAAGCCGCTTCCATTGGTTGTAGCGTTTGCGTAAGCGGAGAAGAGGGCCCTCTTCAATCAAGTATTCTGGATCCTCACTAGATACGCTGAAATTCCTGGAAGAGTCTTTTTCAGTGGAGTCTTCAGGAGATTCGTCAGGATTTCTCTCCTTTTTATTGTGGTATTCTGTATTTTCGGAGGTTTCACCTGGATTCCTATCCTCATCCTCCTCATTGATCGTAGGCTGTTCGAGCTGGAACAGCGTTGGTTCATGGCCGATTCCCGAGTCCGATATGCCCGAGGATAAGTACATGTCGTCCGGCCCCGAATAGTCGAGATCTGCTGGGGTCAAGAGTGTCATCTCGGGACGGGTCTCTTTGGGCACCACTTCTTCGTCTTCGTCGGCGTCTTCAAAGAAAACGCTGAGGGCGTGGCGCCATGTATGCAAAGTGTTGGAATCGTCACAGCGAAAGTGAATAACTTTCTTGGAGGTGTAGATTGCGAAGTGGTATGGGTTCTTGTCGGGAATCTCGTTAGACAGAAGAAGCTCGGACTTCCCGATCACCTTGATCGGCTTGTGCTCGGACGAGTCCTTGTAGTAACTGATCTGACATTTGCGGAGGGTGACCCAAACCCTCTTCCACTGATGGGTTGTGCTGGAGCGTTTGTAGAGGTAGCCGCGGACAAGTAGGCGGTTGGAGTCCACCTGATGGGAGAACGATAGTGACGCCGAATTCGTACGGGCTAGAAATGGTGGTTCCTCCGAGGGCGACGCTGCTGGACGGGTTCGTGCTAGCATGGTGGTGGGTTTTGGAACGGAATAGTGGCCATTTGGCGAAGAAGTTGCTAATTACTTTTGTGGTGACGAGTTCCGCGGGGATGGCACGTCTAGTGTCATGGGAACAAAATCGGGGTGTGACGAAGCGAATGGAGAAATTCGGTCCGGCATTTTCGTGCTTGACAGCAAGATGGTAGCGCTCGAGTTAGGGGGTGACTACTCCGGTGTCAGACAGTTCTACGCTGTCATTATTCAAGGACAACTGATTGTTGGGGGTGGCCGGTTCCTGAACGAATCGGTATGTTGGGCGCAACGCTCATGATTCTCGATCTCCGTCTCTTTCGCCATACAATCGGGTTTGTGACGTCAGATTTGGCACACGGGGTATGGCCGACGAGCCGCAGCGTGCTAGAGAAGATCTCGCACCAGATCGCTGGCGCGAAATGTCGCGAGTGCTAAGGCTGAACCAGCGCGAGATCTCGAGCACTAGTGGTCTGATCGATATTAGCGTTCATACAGCAGAGATGAGCTTCCGCGAGATGATTGCGAGATAATGCTACAATAAGGAAGCTCGTGCCGAGAACCTAGCCTTTTCCTCTCGAATACACGGAAAGTCTCTCAATATCACGTAACTGATACTACTGGTTGCATCAAAGTATCAAGACAAATTCAGAATCTAACACTTCTCGCTGAGATTTTGCGCTTCTGTTCCGCCACGTCTCAAGGCGGCGCAACAGCCGCGCACGGACCACGCCTTAAGTCAACAAACTCCGCGGATGGCCCTTCCTGGCATTACGAGCCAAAACACCGCCAACTAAGGTCCATGTAGTGCTCGCTATGAGCTATTAAAAGTGGCCTCGGCCTTTTCGGTCCATCCAAACTGACATCCCTAACTATCTTTCCTTCTATCTTCCTCTCTCAACTATTGACACTGGTTTGCATACTTTCCCGGCTGCAAACTATACGGGTCGTGCGCGGGCCATCTCCACACTGGAAGGATTCTCGCCTTGGCAGCACTTCGGAAGCAGTCTTGCTGTGCAGTTATTGAATCACACGCCACTTAGCTACATTCACTTCTTCGTTCTCGCTTAAAGCAGACTTTCCGAGCTGCTCCATCATATACTGCTGTCCAATCCTACGTTCCCTATTTATTAGTCTCAATTGCTTATCATTCAGTCAGTTCTGGCTTATCTGGTTGTCTATATCAGCTTCAATAATCATCCAAACCATCTCAGACAACTAGTTATCATCCCAACTATCATATCCATTTGATCATTATGACGCTTGAGATCACTTCCAGCGCTTCTGGAGAAGAAGAAACTCCACAATCGTTCCGTCCACCAATAAATAGCTCCAACTCCACCCCCAATCTTATAAGGTCGCTTGTGAATGCTCAAAACTCTTCCAATGGCGAGAGGTCCCGGCCGGTTCTGGAACATTCTCGTTTGTTCCAGCCCACCGCCTTGGACGACCTTGGAAAGTACGATCTCTTGGACTGGTTCTCCTTTCGCCATTCCGATGACTACAGAGACGCCATGATCACAGTCCCCGAAGATAGAGATCCTGCCTTGATCACGAAAACCAAGTACAACAAGAGAGTCTCATTCGATACGATCAACCTCCAGTATGATGACGACGAATACAGAGATTCAGATGAGTTTCTTGACAGAGGAAGAGGACGTGAAAAGTCTCGAAGTCCATCGATGTCTCCCTCTAGAACCTCCATGTCCCCAAATAGAATGCCATCGCCATTACGAAACGGCGCTTTAGACTTCCCAAATATCGATATCGCCAGACTCATCAAAGGACCACGTATTGACTATCCAACCAAACCGATCATCACTCATCGTGGATGTACATTCACCAAGATGCACTCCAAGTTCGAAGACTTGTACTTGGGCAAGCTTCCGCAGGGGCCTGTGTTGCCACGCAGAACCATCTTAGTTTATGTAAGTGCCAGAAGACATACATGGGTTGCCTTGGACTGGATATTGAGTACTTTTGTGGAGAACGGAGACTATATAATTGTCGTTTCTGCAATCAACTCGGAACAATTAACATCAAATAACACACGGTCTTCCTACTTCTCTCCACAGAGAGGTGCACCAATGACTCCTAGAATGAGAATGAGACTCAGAAATAGACCTGAGTACATGAAAGTGATCGCAAAAAACCTCATGACTTACATTATGGAAGTGATCAATCCAAATGCTATCACCAAGGTGGCAGTAGAGTTGGCTGTCGGTAAGACCAAGAATGTTTTGAGAGAGATGTATAAGTTGTACGAGCCGAATTTGGTATGTACAGGCTCGAAGCAAAACTTGAGAATAAGTGCTCCTTTGAAATCATGGCTCTCATCCAAGCTTACCGACCGTTTGGTCAAACTATTCCCATTACCCGTCATCGTGGTACCATCCATGAATATGAATGAGTTTGAAAAAGATATGATCGATAAAATCGAAGAGCGGTATAATCTAGACCCGGCTTCCTCAGCTTCTGGTATACCGGAAGCTCCAGAAACCAAAGAAGAAAAGGCCGAGCGGGAATTGGAATCGAAAGATGAAGAAGAAGAGCAAGATTACAATGACGACTCTGGTGCTGATACTGAATCAATCAACTCAAGTGACAGTATGTCTTCAGCCGACTCATACTCTTCCTACGATGAAATTTCAAAATTGTATGTTGACTACAAGAAACACTTACGTGCCGATATCAGAGCACTCGTTCAGGAACCATTGAATGAAGATTTCTACGCAAACTTCGCTAAGTTGGTCACTGATAAATCTGCCGATTTGTGTCGCGAGATTCGTGAGGTGGACCCAGATACTCGAGGCAAAGGTGCCAAACTTGCAGAGGTAATAACTGGTGCCACTTCGTTTGGAGTCACCGCTCGGAAGACCAAATCTTTACTAGAACCCATAGAAAAAACCAAATCGGAAACTCCACCGGTTGGTGGTAATGGAGGAGGTTTATCATTCAAAGAGATGAAAAGAAACTTGTTGCTCAACCAAGAAAAAGCAGAACTTGAGAAGTCAGTCCTGCCTACTCCAGGATTGCCTAAGGCACCTCAGATAAATGTTGTTCCTCCTTCTGAAGGCTCTGATGAACAGAGACCAGACCCTAGGAAGAGTGCATTGAAATTTGTCAATTTAGAATCACCTAGTATCTCCAGACAACAAACACGTGAAAATAGGCGCAGGCACAGCACCAACCCTAAGTCAACATCGCTAGAAATTGATAGAGAAACGTCGCAGCCAAAATTGAAACCCATGTCATCACATCCTGACCTTGGCAGGGTGACATCATCTTCATCGAATGAATTTGATAAACCCAGAAAGCGGAAGATAAAAAAGTTCTGGAAACTTTTCTCTTGAAGCTTTTGGTATCGTATAATAAATTACAGTCACTTTTATAGAGATCTTTAGTTTGGATCAAGTTCAATGTTATACCATTTGATTTTTTGCCCAAAATGTAAAAATATTTAGATTTCACAAACATCCATGAAATTTATTCAAAACTTTCTTTGAACCTTCATTATTTCTCTTACAAACGACATAAACACATAGAACTACAAGGCAACTCATACTCCCTTCAACCTTCCGAACCATTCTCCACCTTCATTCTTTCAACCATTCAACTACCCTTTCTTTTTGTCTCCCTCCCTCTGAAAAGTGAGCTGATTCAGTCCTGCACTTAGAAATTCAAGGAACCATCTCACGAGCTCTAACTCCATGTTCTTCTTCATTTGGCTACTACTACTATCCTTTGTCGGGGCATTCCTGTTTGATACAGGCTTCGACCTTGAAGTAGACCAGCCGTTGGACCCTTTTGCCGATTTCCGTGCTGGCTCAGCTTCTTTCCAGCAGGAGGTGATTGCGCATCGGGACTCTTCAGAAGACTACTTGACAGAGTTTACACCCATCAGAAATACCATCGTGCAAAGTGAGCTCCAGTTATATTCTTTCAATGTCAATACTTCCACCGGGTTGGGCGAATACTATCAACTTTTGATTTTCTTGACGGGTAACTTATGTTCACAGCCAAGCAACGTGGGAGCAAATGATACCAGTCTTGCAGTATACTACTCGTTCAACGCGTCGATGTTCAATAACTTTGAGCTTGGAGAGATGCAGCTCTTTGAGTTGGGTTATTTCCAGGCATTGACCGATGTGCCAATTGTGGATTCCTCCGAGAATGCGGACTCAGTGTTATACATCGCGGTCAGAGCACCCGAAAATACCGACAGAACTGCCAATTGGACCTATCAAATCGGTGTTTCACAAAATGACTTGGTTTTCCAGTGGGATGACCGCTCGTCGGCGATGGTAGTGGACACAGACGAAAACTCGGCTTTGATTGTGACTGGTAACTTGACCACCCTGCAAGCGAGCAATTTGACCAACTTGAACATCACAAAATCGCCCTATTCCCTCTTGGTGTACTCTTATGACTACAAGGACTATTTTGCCTCATTGAACTGCAGTTGGTGTGCCGTCAGGGACGGCCCCGCCTTATTTGGCTCGTCACAAATTGTGACCAGTTACACAACCAGAAACGGTGGCATCCAGCAGCAGTTCTTTGTCGATAACCTCAACAGTTCCACCAAGTACATTGCATATCTCGTATCCGATTTCGGAGGCAATAATTTCGGAGGGGCGATCTATCAACCGTTTGAATTCGAAACCCTCGACAGTCCGGCGTGCGAGTTAATTTATGACTTGAACTTCTGTGACCGGGTGGCTTACTCGGTGCCTACGAACCAGAACGGCACAAAGGAAGATATCAAGGAATTGTACGATAACCAAGCACTCAGCTTATATTCGAACTTTTCGAAAGCGCTTCAGCAAGTCGCCTGTAATACCACCTCCGACGCCGTGTTCTCTCCTGTGCGAACTTGCGACGATTGTGCTGACAGCTACAAGGACTGGCTTTGTGCGGTGACAATTCCACGGTGTTCGACCCGGAACGTCACGGGCTACCGGTATAGGGAGACCAACGACTCCAGAAACGATTTCATTTTGAACACGATCCAGCCTAGTCTCGACTACTATGAAGTGTTGCCATGTTTGAATGTCTGTCAAGCGATTGTGGCCGATTGTCCAGCCGACTTCAATTTTAACTGTCCAACGCATAACGACACGATCATAAAGTCTTACTTTTTCGATGATGGTGGTGAATGGCCCACCTGTAATTATGTGGGTACACAGAAGGCTACCACGAATTTTGGACACAAACTCGGGGTGAATTGGATGGTGCTCGCGTTGGCGGTGACAACCAGCGTATTATTATAGAATGTATAGAGTGGCTACTGGTGGCTACAGGGAATAAATTGAATATAGTGTGAGTATTGTATAGAAAAGTGAATGATTAGATAATTACTCAGCATGTGAGGAGAGTATGGAACGATTATTGTGATTTGTTCATTACTCAACAATATTTGGCTGTTGTGTAGAATAATATCTATGATATATTAACGAGAGTCGACACTGGTAGCTCCAGAGTCAACTTGTTGAATAAGATGTCTTTGGTCTATTTTTTCAGTAAGGTATGGGATGAGACTTCTCTCATGTCGTGGTTCTTTTGCACCCACGACACACGACTCACGCGTCTAAAATTTAACATTTCAAACTTGATATCAGCATCCATAATGACTACCGATCCAAAGGAAAACTTGCCATGGTAAGTACTATAAGCAGATTAGCTCATACCAGCAGCTGGAGAGAGAAAGTCATGAAATATATCTCCAATTTTGAAGTCATGAGACCAATTTCCAGCGTTGGAGCTCATGATTCCTAATTTGAAATTATGTTGCGCTTCAAGCCAGCTTCCCTCAATTGGACCACATCAACAGCATACTAACACATAGGGTGGAAAAGTACCGTCCAGACTCTTTGGAAGAAGTTTACGGTCAAAATGAAATTGTGGGAACAGTTAGAAAATTCGTTCATGAGGGTAAGTTACCACATCTCTTATTCTATGGCCCACCAGGAACAGGTAAAACATCCACAATCATAGCATTGGCCAAGGAAATCTACGGTCCAAACTACAAGAACCTGGTCCTTGAATTGAATGCCTCTGATGATAGAGGTATCGATGTGGTCAGAAATCAAATCAAAAACTTTGCCTCCACAATGCAAATCTTTTCCAAGGGATTCAAATTGATCATTTTGGATGAAGCTGACGCCATGACAGCCGTCGCCCAAAACTCCTTGAGAAGAATCATCGAAACCTACACCAAAAATACGCGGTTTTGTATTTTGGCCAATTATGCCCACAAGCTCAACCCCGCCTTAGTCTCCAGATGTACCAGATTCAGATTCCAGCCCATATCAGAAACCGCAATCCAAGAGCGTATACAGAATGTCATTATTAAAGAAAGCATAAATATAGCAGACCCTGCTACGGCTGCATTATTGAAATTGTCCAAGGGAGATATGAGAAGAGCCTTGAATGTCTTGCAAGCGTGCAAAGCTGCTACAAACGGAGAGGAAGATGACGAGATTGATGAAAAAATGATATACGAGTGTATCGGAGCACCAGATCCAAAAGACGTTGAGACGGTGTTGGATTCTATTTTAAAAGACGATTGGACCACCGCGTTCATCACATTGGACGAACATAAGAAGTCAAAAGGATTGGCATTGGTAGACTTGATCAGTGGCTTCATCGAAATCTTGAACAAGTACCAATTGAAAGCCGGCACCAGGATAGAGATATATAAGGGTTTGAGTGAGATTGAGTATGGTATTTCCAAAGGAGGGAACGAAAAGATTCAAAGCAGTGCCATTATTGGTGTCATAAAGCAGGCCTTGGAGAGAGAGGCGTAATAAACGAGAAATGGAATCGATTATAAGGAAGGATGTAGAGCTACAATTGTAAAGTCTTCAATGCTGAAGTGACTCGACTCGAACTACGGGGCCAGCCACCTCAGAAAGAATGAGTATTCCTACTCGAAAGAACATTCACAAGAACCAGCGCTGTTCAGCTTTTCGCAAGAATACTCATTGGACGGGGACATGATTGGATTCAGAATTCAACTTGTTAAGAACTGATGTTAGTATGAACTTCCTAATAATCATCTATCTTAACTATTCTTCTCATGAAACAAAAGTATCGAAGAGCTGGGTTTATAAGATAGAGCCTCCGGGGCTCGTTATAATCATTTAATAGGATGTACTTACTCTTTTGAAGAATGGAAGAGTCACTGCATGAAAGACTCTTTCAGGGGAGGAAGAATCAATCTTTGTTGAACACTCGAAGAAAAGGAAGAATCGATCACTGCATAAAAAACTTTATTTAATTTTTCACTTTTTATAATGCCGAGATCGATGCTCGTATTTCACGAGGGGTCGTGCGCTGGCTTTGAGTATCCAATAGAAACAGGTTATTCTCAGGGCTAGCGAACTTTTGCGATTTCAGTAGTAATTGTGCCAGAATATAGAGAAAGCTGGTAACATGAATGGAGCAGCACATGGGCTATTAGCCCAAGGATTTGCGAATGCTTTCGAAATAGAAATTCAGGCCCAGGTGCTTTATAGTAGTCCTTTTCAAAATGAAATTGACCAAATAAGGTTCAAGCCCGCAGGGGAGAACTTCAAGTATCATGCTCGCACGGGAGAAGCTTTGTGATACGATTGTTATTTGGCACTATTTAGCTCGAAAGCTTATCGTTCACCGTAAGTCGAAAAGGGATAGTCAAATGACTGCTTTGAGCTTGTGGGGAATATGCTAAGTTGGCTTGGTGTAGGTATCTTTGCTATCCATGACCGTCAACCTTCGCCCAAAACCGAAAATAACAGTGATAGATTCAATGGCTCATATTTGTCGTTGACAAATTAATTTTGATTAGCTAAGTCCTTGACAAGAGCAAATATTCATCAAAAGTTGGAGGACACATCATACCACCAGAAGCTAGAGGAAACAATGATTACTTGAATTTGGGGGTCACAGCAAAGATTATGAGATTATGAGTGATAACCCCTGGTTTCATAATTCTGTACCAATTCCACATCATAGATCTCCTGCTATCAGTTCGAGTATATTTTACACGCATAGCATAAGAGCAAGTTGTGCTTGCTACACTCAGTTTGGTACTATGCCTTATCGACAAATGCATCTTTTTTTGGGACGCATGCTTTTCGGGGGGTTTTGCAAATTTCTCGGCATTTGCAAGCTATCAAGATTTGATCTCATGCTTAATTCCTAGTTGAGAGGTAATCCCCGATTATTATCACTGAGCATACGAGGTGTCATCAAGCCACGGATTATTATCTTCCACTATCTTGGGTGACATAAACCTTTCCACACGGCTCCTATGGCCAAGCCAATATTGGGGCGCACTCTCTGCATATTCCTCAGTGAGTGACATGCCGGATCTCTGTCACACTTGAAACTCAACCCCTCTAATGCTCAATTGGGTATGGTTTGACGCGCAATCGGTTTAATCTGACAGAAGAGGCATAAACGTGCTGCTAATTCCGAACAATAGTCTGTACAGAGATAGGATCAGAGCGCAATTTGGACTACAGCGTTTTGGTCCAGGGGATCATACATCGGCGTGCCCGATCAGCAAGAGTAGTTCGGTGTCACTCCGCAATCAAGTTTGCGTGCCACCCCAACTAATCCAATATCGCCTGGTCTATATCCGGCGCTTCTGCCTAGAAAACTAAGGATATTCCATTTGTACTTTATGGACAATCAAAACAAGCATCTTTTTCCGGCAGCGAAACATGGACATAAGTGAAATAGACTTTTGTCTATGCATGGAACGACCTTTATGGTCAGCCCCGTGTCGCAACTATTCTTTAATGCAGCTCGAAATGGACATCAATAGGGTATGTTTTTGTGCGGAGGGGTGCCTGATCCAGGTGACCACCAAGGAAAGCTATTGTGGACGGTGGAGATTACGGCCTTTGGTTGAGCAGATTACGAAGCAATTTGTGGGGAACTTTTTTTTAGCATGGAATTTGTTACTTCACTTGGCTCTCAAAGTTGGTTTTGCGCAATCAGTGGAACGGTTGCTTTCATCTGCTTGAAGGGGTAATAGCACTGATAACGTGGTGTTATTTAGATTACTGTACAGGGGTTAGAAATAGCGATACCAGATAATAGAACCTGCAATCTTGTGGGCGCACGTTTGGGGGGGATAAGCTGTGAAAAACAACATCTATATGCGGACGCAGTGTAGAGCCCGAAAGCAGATGCTTCACCATGACCAATCGAGAAGTAACAAGGAACAAATAAATGCATCTACTGAACTAATCCGTGTAGTGAATATACATATTTGACTTAAGGGGCTTTCTGGGCTCAAATCCACCAATAGTATTGGAGATTTTTGACCTTACTTGTTCTCCTGTATTCCTGCAGGTAACCTGCAGGCCGTACAACAGGATTCGCGGGCACCTAACAACAAAAGTAACGGCAAATGCCAACATAGTATGGACTAGCCTAGCTTCGTCTGTCCACATTGTAACTGTTATCAAGCCCAGTATTGCGCTCACGGACCACCCACTCCGTCGCATACAAGGCTCCCGTGACGACGCAGTGAGAATTGACGGCGTAACAGATCACAACTTGCTCGTTTCTATCCTCCCCTCCCTGCCAATATTCTTGTCTAAATACAAACAAAAATTTTTCAAGAGAAAAAAAAAAGGCAGATAAAAAATAAAAAAAAATTCAAAAAAAAATTTTAAAAAATTTGTGTATATATATGGTCCCCCTCTCCTGGCCAAACTTGATTCCCCAGAGTTTTCACCAGGAGTGTTTAAACATATTGCACATACTGCTTCCTTCCTTTCTGAAATCCACCCAGCGTCCACAGCTTCTGTTCTTCTGCTGAGTAGAATTGTTTCCTAGATTCAATCATTTATCTGACAACCCCGATTTTTCACTTCATTAATACCAGGCCTGGTTTTGCCATTGGATTACCCTACCGATTCTATCTTCTCAATGTCTACTCGTAAGTCTTGTCGTACACGCACCATGACCTCTAAGGTCAAAGAGTCGTTGGCTTCATTGGATTCCACTAACAAACCTTTAGTCAGAAAATCAGACAGTGAGATTGTTAACACCAAAAGAAGAAAAATACAAGCACCTGAAGAGGTTAATAATGACAAAATAGACCCAGTGGAAAAGCTTTTGAGCTTGACTAACGTCAATAACGATATCTTGAATTTGGATGACGAAGACAATAATGCATCGATGACTAATGATCATCAGGCTACTGCCAATACTAACTATACCGAGTTGAAGTCACTCAACTTCACCAAAATTTTGAATGACAACATCCGCTCATACTATGCCAACTTCAGGAAATCTCCTCTCGAAGTGTATAATGATCATTCTTCCTTTGCATCGTTGAACTCCAAGTCCAAAAACACCCTAAGTCATGATATAATACCAAGCCCCCCAAGTCCTTCCACACCAACATTTAGTCATAACCCAAACGTTCCCTTCTTTAAGAATGTGAATTTCAATTCCAAACCCAAGACTGGCAAAGATGCCTACACTTTTGATGATTACTTCTCATATGACGAGGAAGATATAAATCCGGATTCACCTGAATCGCCTACCTCTTCTTCCTCAGCTTCTCCTACCACACCAACCACTGATGCTTTGCCACAGGTCAATAATAAAATGAGATTTCACTACAGACAAAATCACAACAACTTGAATTTGTCCAATTTCTCTTCACATTCTCCAGCATTTGATGCTTCATCCGACTCTGCTAGCAATGGCGACTCTCATGATATCTTCAAGATTTTGAACAAGAGGTCAATCTTGTCGGGCAAAGCCAGTGAAATGGTTAGCTCCGGCACATTTTTGATAAATGATTTCTTCTTGTGAATACTACAATAGCTTCAGTTCTGATCCAATTTATTTCTCGGTGCATGTATAGTTTGAATAATATTGATTACTGTTATAACTCCGTAAAATGGAATAGTTGATTCACCAATCTGGTCGGTATAATTGGAATATTCACCAATTTAGTCTTTATAGTTTGAATAATATTGATTAACTAATCTATTCTGCGTAGGTTTAGTATGGATTAACCTGTATAACTCCGAAATTTGAATATTATCGTGATTCACTCGGTATAACTCCGAATAATTTGCTCAAATTCGATATTTTTGACGAATTGACTCCTGGCAACAAGATTTACTGGATAGGGTGCTGGACCAATTAATTTCGGCAAGATCTCTGAATAATGCCCAAATTTTTGGTCTCCCCTCAAAATTTTTTTTGTAACCCGCTTATCTGCACCTGGTGCAGAAACTAAGAGAAATTATCCGATACAGAATTTCTTTTTTCGGCTCCGATTAAAATTTCCTCAATTACTAAACTTTGCCACCAGTGGCAAAGTCTTGGGGGTATGCCAAGTGAGTCATAGTGGGGTAAGTATTGACAAATTGTAGAAGACTGCGCCTGATTTGCTGAACTAGCCCAATGTTGACTCTCCTGACAACTGAAGGGGACCAGCTCCGTGTCATGCGGGTATTTCGGTAGACTCTGCACCTTATTGTATGCAGTTCCCGATACATCAATGCTGTTCTGTGCGTCTGCATAGAATTTGGCACGTGAATGGAATATGTTACCGGTTGACGATCACCCAATACTTCGGGGATGGTGATATCTACCAATTGGGAATTCTAAGGATGAAGCCACGAGCGACGTCGTGCCCCAATTTTGTAAAAATTTGCGTATCAACTGATAAAGTTGGCGATGCGTACAAGCCACCCATCGTCTTGTTGACACCAGCCGCTCACAACATCCACTCACGGGTCACGTGAGCGACTCACTCTCTACAGAGCAATATGATACATCTGGGGTATATCCCTGACTGTCTCCACACCAAAACCCCCCAAATCGGCCACGATCCCATCACACGCTCCATGGGTTTCAAGCAAATAGTGGCGATATACCTCCTAGGCGGTGTATCCTTTCTACCGCTTGTGCTTTTCCTCTTCATTTATCTACACCCTAAATTAGAGGAGCAAAGCAATGACAGCAAATCAAAGAAAGGGGTCCAAAAGACGGGTGTTCTCAATGGAGACAATCTCGAGTTTTCCGAGCCGTTGAAAGCGGGAGAGTTGGAAGAGAAGTCTCAGTCGGGCTTGGAAACCTTCAAATCTGGCTGGATATTCGTCACTCAGGAGTACTTAGATTCCCCAGATGAAATCACTTCCGCGACACAGTCAGTCAGCGAGTCTCCTGAAAACAAATCAGCATATTCCTCGTTATATAAGCTCGTGCAAAAGGAAGCAGTGATCATCAAAAGTGAAAATGGCGGTGGGAAGAAGTCTCGATCTGGATCGTTTGACACCACCAACAGCGGCTATTCTGGCGAAGACGTCACGGCAGAGCCAATTCTGGCATCACCACCTGCATCGTCACCTTCAGCAGCGATTGCGGCGTCCAGCACTCTACCAAATCAGCTGAACGAGAAAATCCGTAACTCACAGAGAAAGCACAGATACTACGCCATTCTCAAGCACGGCAATCTCTTTCTTTACAAGGATGAAACCCTTAAGGATGTCATGCATGTAATTGTCTTAGCCAGCCATGTTATCTCGTTATGGCCCCGGAACTTATCCGATGCCGGTTTATTTACTCGAAGCTCGGCAATTGCGATTTTAAAGGCCCCTCCTTCATCAGGTGAAAATCAAGCGACTCAGAGCAAAGGGCCTGAACCTAAATTCTTCATCTATTGCGACTACAATATCGACAAAGAGGATTGGTATTTTGCACTTATTAGGGCCAGTAAGCAACCAGCGCACAATGACTTCTCTGCGTCGATTGATCCCGAGATTCACGCCAAAACCCTCCATTTCAACACCAAGCATATCATGGATCTCATCCAGACTCTATACAGTTCCGAAGGGCAACTTCAGACCAAGTGGTTGAATGCACTTATTGGAAGATTGTTTCTCTCCTTCCAAGGGACAAAAGTCTTGGAGAATTATTTATACGCGAAAGTTGCGAAAAAACTTAACAAGATCAAGACCCCCGGTTTTCTCGATAAGTTTGTGATCAAGTCGTTGTATCCTGGAGACTCGGCACCCTTTTTTACGTATCCTGGACTTAAAGAAATCAACCCGGATGGCACCATTCTTGTTTCCACCTATATGACTTATCACGGAAACTTTTCCATTGAAATTGCTACAAAAGTCAATATCAGTCTAGGCTCAAGATTCAAAACCAGGGATGTCGATGTCGTTTTACGGGTGACCCTCTCGAAGCTAGAGGGGCGTATGCTCATCAAAATCAAACCACCGCCTTCAGGAAGGATATGGTATGCTTTTGAAGTCGAGCCAATTATGAACTTGAAAATTGAGCCGTTGATCAGTGCCAGACAAATGTCTTATAGTATTATCACCACCACAATCGAGAAAAAATTCAAAGAGGCAGTCAAAGAAGGCTTTGTTCTACCACACTGGGACGATATCGTCTTCTACGATACGGTCAATGAGGTTTACCGTGGGGGTATTTGGGAAGCTCCCGAGGAGAAGGCAGAAAAGCCAGCTGCTGAAACGCCTTTCCCAGATCAACGAGAAAAGGCCGAAGTTACACCAGATATCGACGAAAAGATCGAGCTTGCGCCTCAAAAATCGAGAAGTAGTATGCTTGCCCATACTATCACCGATTTTGGCAAAAAGCTCAAAACTAGCAAGTCAAACAGTGGGCTCAATGAGCATCTTCAGGATGCGGATTCGATATCTCTGGGAGCAAACAGTAAAAATATCACCATGAATACCTTGAAAAAAATAGGAAAGTGGTACTTCAAAGATGAGAAAGCTTCCACGGAAGAAAAGTATACCCCTCCAGAAATGATTCTGAACAGACGTGTCCCAAGAAGACCTTCAAATACCAGTAATGGTATTACCAGAAAAGCCTCCAATGCCAGTATCGAGAGCCTGAGGGCTAATGCCGCTAAGCTTCAACCTTCATACGAATTCAGCCGGTTTACTAGTCCTTCATCTTATGGACAGAAGTCATTCGAACAAGCTGGTTTCGAGAATACTTCTCCATCAATAAATGACGAGGCTTCGGATACGACTTCCGAGCTTTTAAGAAGTGAGTCCCTCAAATCGGATATCAATTCTGGACTCATAAGAAGCGAGTCTATCAAATCAGAGTCAGTCCTAGGAGACGGCACGAGCTTGAATTATGAAAAATCAAGTGGAATTGGTATCGAACAAAGTCCGAACAATTACGCTGTTGCTAGTGATATTGAGGATGAGGCATTGTTCGAGGATTTGAACGAAAAGATCCAAAACTTCTCGAATCCTACGAATAGTGCGAAAGCTTCGGTTTCTGGTATCAGTGGTGTAGTACCGCATGCCACTGAAGCCAAACTCACTAGAAAGCCACCACCACCGCTTGACCCGGAAGATTAAAAACAGAAAATCTCTCTTCCTCGCTTGATGGAGATTAAAATGGAACAAAAAATCTCTTCCACCACAATACAAAATATTGCAGTGAGGAACATCTTCCTTACTTATTTATTGTTTATATCTGTAGGTTCCATAAATTTCTATACGGATATCTATCAATTTCAAACTATGTACATTGGTTTATAGGATGGAAAAGTGGCCAGATCTTTTATATATAAGGTGCCCAACCACCATACATCTGAGACAACCTCTCGACTGAGGTAGCCTCTTGAATCAAAATATCGACTTGACCGTGGATATTCATAGGAAGCCCTTCTTTTTCATTCACTAAGCCTCGAAGCTTTCTGCGAACTTTTGACAAGTGAGTCTCCGGTCTTTGTAAACTTTTCCAATCAAGCAAAGGATCATATAAAAGAGTTTCAAGGATATTCATCAAGGGTGCTTCTTTCTCTCTGAGGACCGAACCCGTCACTTCACATGTGATTCTGAATCCTCCCTCAATTCCACAGATACCCATTGCATCAACCATATTCTGCGAGAGTCTGAAAGGCACAATTTCGGGAGTAGGTAATGTGGAACCTTTATCGAACAAACAATCAAAATCAATGTGTAAAACAGAACCTGTTTTTTTGAAGAAAAGGATATTTTCACAATGTCGATCGCCGAGTCCAATGATGTAGCCAACAATTGACATTACGGAACTTGAGCGAATCAAGCTGTTTCTGGCTAAGTACCACGCAGTTGGGTCAGAAAACTGATCGGTATACCAATTATGAAGAATCGGAGGATTGTCTTCGCAGATTGATTCGAATAAAGTAGTTAGATTGTGAAGCGCTTGTAAATCAGTAGACTTGGAGCTTTTCACCATTTTCTGAGCTTCATCCAATCTCATAAATATCTTCCTTTCGTTGACCACATGTCCCATCTTTCTTCTCTGTTCGCTTACGATGCTTTTCATCGTTTGCACATCTGCCACAAACTCAATCACACCCATATTCTCTGCTAGGGGAACAACCGAGTAATTAGAAATACTAAGCTTCCGCTTTCTTGCTTCAGTACTATTTAATAAAAGACGGTTGATCATAGTAGTGAGCTCCACCACCTTGGCATCCTTTCTTGTATCATCTCTTTTGACCATAAGTCTATATGGTCTATTATCGGAACCCCTAATCGTCACTTGTCTTGGCATTTGTAAGGAATAAAATATGTTGACGACATCGTCAAAACCATCGAATGTGATTGATGCTGATCTTGGGAATGCATTGAATTTGGATGTTTGCACAGATGGCAATCTTATCTCGAGATTCGAACGAACGGGTATGACAAGCGAGGAATACGGAATTGATAGGTTGGTCACCTTAAAATCCTTTTCTAAAGAAAGCTTTTTTGCTCTGGGTGACTTTGGAATCTTATAACTTGCAATTTTGATTAAACTGTTGAAGAGCTCCTTGGCATTTTCAATCGTAACACCATAGCTCGATTCTTCATTTTTGACAGTCCTCAAAATACTATTGACTCTGTCTCTCCGAACAGAATCGTTCGACAGAGAGTGAGAAAGCACATACCATAAACTGTGGTTTGGGTATGTTTTCACAATATTTTTAATAATAGCAGCGAGCTTCTCATATGAAGGCTTATGCTCATGGACAATTCTGGATAAAAGTTGAGTTATAGCTGTATACCAGATATAGGCTGGAATCGTGGTCAAGCATTTATCAATGTCTTCAACAATTTGATTAAGCTTCCGTTCCGCTTCTCTAGTCTTCGACTTCTTTTGTGCAAAGTCCAACCAAATTGTGATTGATTTGGGTAATGCTTCGAAAATATACAGATTGCCCACCGCCAAAGCTTTCGAGAAATTTCTCACCGTCTGCTGCTCATAGTATCCAGACTGATCTTTTGTAGATTCCATGATTTTACTGTAGTAGACACCCAAGTCGTAATACGGCTTCTCCCACCTATTATCAAGTTCTATAGCTTTCGAATATTCGGTAATGATAGACAGCGACGACAAGTGATTAGATTCATCTAGCCATTTGGCATATTGTAACTGAGTTTGAGCTTTTGCTTCATTGTCCTTGAATTTATATTCTTTGATAATTTCACTCATCGATTTGATGGCTTCGGTTTGCTTTCCCTGTGCCCACAAGAGGTGCGCATATTCAATATTTGCATTCTGATCATCTAAAACCATCGCTTTGATGGTGGATCTGGTAGCCACATCCAATCTTTGATTCTTTCTAGCGAGCATAGAGCAAAATAGTAAGAGTTCTGAAATTTTCTTCTCATTCTTAATCACTTTGTTGGCCACCTGATGAAGGCAAAGAATTTTCCATTGCAGGTCAAAACTTTGATCCATGTTTTCCAACCTTGCTTTCAAAATTCTGGCATCATCTTGCTTCCGGAGTTCATCACCAGATTTCATCATTATTGAGAAATCATAAATTGCATGAAGTTGGTTCATCAAATATGTATTTCTTGAAAAACTTGAGGACATCGAAGAAACCAATGATGAACCAACAACTTCGTAAATGTTCTCGACACATTTTTTGAATCCCTCGACGTTTCCTTCAAAGAGGAACTTAATCCCCTTAGCGAAGTCGAATCCTAATTGAGTTTCCACATCTTTAGGCTTCCCAATAGAGCTGACAATATGCATCCATTTGTTGATATCAGCATACTCACCAGTTTGAACCGAAGCCTGGAGTCCAACTAAGGACCAATCGAGTGGAATAGATTGTAGATCAGTGAAATCTGATTGCGCAGCCAAATTGGAAATGACTTCTTCGTAAAGACCATGATCACTTAAAGACTTGAGCAACTTGGTGTTATTTTGAATATTGTCAAACTTCTCTTTGTCGGAATTGCAAATGACTTGAAAGGATTCTTGAGCAAGTGACCAATTGTCATGGTACTGGAATGTTCTTAATTTCTCTGTCAAATTATTAGTGGAGAATTTCTTAAGCACACCATTCAAAGCATCAAAATCATTGATACTCGCATACATCGACTGAAGGGTAGATGAGATCATGGAATCGTCCACTTTTCCTCCTCTATAGCACTTCTCCAAGTAGAGAATTGTTCTTTCGTACGAGTCACATTGGGATGATTTCAAAGCAATTAAATCCATTGGAATAAAATCCAAAAAATTGACGACATATTTGATATGCTTTTTAAAACGACTGGTATCATTCGCATCTAAAGCAGAGTTATTCATGTACTGGGTCGCTGCCGAAACCCAAGCATTGAAATAGTCGAGAACCTCAAAAATCGTGTGATAGCAGTTTTTCAACAGCTCCATTCTATCACCGGTTGCACTTTCTATATCTGCATTGAATATCTCCATGAACTCCGTCTTCACATCCAGAATGACTTCTTCATTTCCATTCATGATATGACTTAAAGCAACGTATTTTAAAAGATAATGGCACAATGAAATATCTTGATCTCTGATTAATTTGGAACTAGTTTCGAAAATCGTTTCTTTAGTAGGCGGAACAGTTTTGTCAAATACGCTCTTCAATGGTCTGCGCAATAAGTTGGACGTGAAGTCCACCATCCATGTTTCGAACTTCATGTGGGTTTTGAAATATGGGAAAACTAAAGGTTCGAAACGTGAGACTGGTGCAACGTATTTGGAATTGAGAAGAGGGGTAAGTGTGGACTTTGACACTTCACTGAACTTGTTCCACACTTCTATGAGATGGTCTTGACTCGTTTTATGTTGATTCGTAACATCATTTAGATTAAGTATCTCTAGAAATTTTTGTAAAGCATAGGCGGAGAATAATTGCTTGATCGGATTATTTGAGGACCAAAATATTTTCAAGACCATATTTTCAATGAACTCAATTAAAAACTCACTATTTTCTCTGTAGTCCTTAAAATCTTGTATGACTATGATCTGATGCCTCACAGACTTGAAATTGAATTTGTTCGAGTCCAAAGAACCCATGATAGACAAAACTCTGGCACAATTCGTAGAGATCGAAGCGTTTTTATTCTTGAATTTTGAAGCAGTGTCAAGGATTGTTCTGATCAATTCACTAATACTTGGTTCCAAAAGTGGGTCCTTGAAATAATCGGCTTGGCAACTTGCTTGATACTCCTGACAATAATTCTGTAGGTCTTGTAATGCTTGCTGAGCGACGTATTCATTACTTGTTTTGAGTCTTCTGGTAAATTCTTGGAAGATACTAAGTTTGGGCATGTGTCGAGTCACCTTGAACTCCAGAATAGGCATGAACTCTTGAATTGAATCCAAGAATGGAATCGACAAGTAGTACAAAGAATATCTTGTATACTTATTTTTGATCCCCTCGTATATTTCTTTGAGGATCTTGACAGCAATGATCTTCGATTTGTTCTCGAAATGATTGAATTTTTGATAAATCAAGGATATAACGATATCGATCAATGATAAAAGATGGTTCGAAGGCAAGTTGCGCACCAAACCATACCAGCATTCCAAAGCTAAATACTGGAAATCAGGATTCTCAAGAGAGGCTTGCAAACATGTCGATATTTGACCTAATGCTGTTGTTACAGCTTTGATGTTCTTGTTGATTAGAAACTCAATTGCCCGCAATGAGCTTATTTTTTCCAAGAATGGCTTCGTGCCGGTAATATGATGAACATTTTCGCTGAACTTTTGAACTAGCTCCAAGACATTCTCGCCCAAATGATGCTGAACAGAGTCAAAGTTCGGATCCTTGACTTGGAGCCTCTTCTGCCTTATCGCTATCTTTGCAACGTATTCCAAAGCATTTAGTATATTTTCTTCGTTCAAAAATTTCCCTGATTCGGAGTCTATCTGAATTTGAATCAAAATGAACCATGTGATTTCACCGACTCGTGAAATGAGATCTGGTAAAGTGACCTGCTTATATTTTGGATTTATATTACTCAAGACGTTGATGATATATTTCTCGTTGATATTCCGATCTTTCACGAGATAAGTTGCAATGATTCTTGGGAGATTTTTCTTTATCAAATCAGATTTGGAGATGCCTGCGGCACTGGCAATTTCTTGAATGAAGTCAACTTTGTAATACTCTAACAAACGAGGTGTTGTGTATTCCTTGGTTCGATTCAAAAAAAACTTTTTAGTAATTCCGAGAAGTTCGGTGATTCTATTGAGAATTCTTGTTTTCTTTATGATGATATGAGCAATACTTGGTAGGAAGGGCGATAAAAGTTTGTATGGTGCCAAAGACTTCGCAGATGCAATTTGTAAGAAACCTTGATATACATAATTGACATGCTGTTCGTTATTTTCGCCCAACAAATCAATCATTTTTATGAAGAGAACACAGAGCCTTTCACCTTTCGATATGGTTGCAAGCTCAACAAAGGCCTTGATTGTAGATTCGCCAAAATGTCTTCTTTCATCTCGATTGAAATCAATAGCGGAAAGCTCCTTAAAGATCACTTTGAAATTATTCTCACAAAGATCTGTGTCTGGCTGAATGAGGTACAAGGGAAGAATTCTTGCCACAATCAACCTCATATCTCTATTCAAATTTGATGAAAGGGAGGACATCAAGAATTTAAACAAATTGTCAGATTTGAGCTCTTGGCCTCTCACAAATGGTATGAAACTGCTAAACAAGCTGCAAATCACGAGTAACATGTCGCATCCAAGAACTGGATTCGAATCTATGACCTTTCGTGTATCAGAAGAAAGAAGTTCAGATACAACTTCATAGAATACGAAGATTTCGGGTTCTAGAATTGGCTTTCTGTTTACGTCGATCAGTGCATACAGATTCTTGTTCAATGAGCTCGATCCACACTTGGTGCATTCTTCTGCATCGGCATCGTAGTCGCCACTTATTAAACACGGAAAATGTGCCATTGCGGAGAGCAACATATGAAGGTTTGAAACATCCGATAACTTTGAGGTAGATGTAAGAAGTTGTTTGACGTTTTTTATCCAGGAATAATAGTTTATTGTTGGATTTGAGAGGAGATGTTCCAATGTCATTGAGTGATCATTCTTCACTCGCTTCATCGAGCTAACGGCCGTAGTTTCCGTGGATCGCTTTTTTCCCTTGGAACCGTTCGATTCGTCTTCATCCAAATAAGATAATAAACTTGATGCAAAGTTCGAGTGACCATAGCCAATACTTTGAAAGCATTTACCCCTCAAGCCATCTAGCTCTGGATCCTCAAACGGCTCTATGAGGTATCGATTCAATACCGAAGTTTGATAGTTACTGACCAGATTTTGGTCTTCACTCAATAATTTATGACAGTATATTAATGAATGCAAAGTTTTGATTAAGTCTGGATTAGACTCTTTATGATTTTGGCTCTCATCGTTCGCAGTCAAACGAAGAAGAACCCTTGAAAAATTGGGCAGTTGCATGAAGTTGTCCACAGTTCCATTCTTGATGCAAACTCGGAATATCTTGAATAAACTGATACTCACAGCTCTAGAGATGATCTGATCGAGCGCAACCTGTTGAGAGTTATCGATGATCTCCACTATCCAAGAGGAGAGAAACGATATCGAGTTCCACGAGACCATCTCGTCAAGAATGATATTATCAGACTGGTTGATTATGAGGATTGACTTTAAATTGAGTAGTTTATTGGCGTCTTCAGCGCGGACAAGATGGGTCGATTCCGACAATAAAAACCATATTTTTCTAGCAAAACTCTCAAAGCTTAGCTGATAATGGGCAAGATTGAGCCCAAGCTTGTTGGATATATCATAATCATTGAGAATTGTGAATAAATGTACGGATCGCACCAATTGGGCAAGATCCACTCCGGATGCTTCAACCAAACCTTTGAGAATCGAGTCTAAATTTGCTTGCAAGATTGCCAAGAGCTGATCCCTGATAATTTTGCTGTAGTTGAGTTTGCGTAATTTGATAGTAACGAGATTTATGAGGTTAATGATGAAGCTTTTCAAGCAGTTGAGCACCTGCGGTTGATTGTGATTAGGAATATGATGCAAAGCGAAATGGATCGCCCACTCGTACAAAGCCACGGACTCCGTTTGCAAGTATGTGTTGGTAACGGCCGCGGTGTCTTTCGGGCTCAATTGGATGTTCAAAAGGTGGAGATGTCTTCCAAGCACTAATTCGATGGCTGAGATTAAACGCTGCAAAAGTGCAAGAAACGGCTCGTCATTTTCAGACAGGCTTATCTCTTGCAACTTTTCACCGGTGAAGTTGAATAGGAATAGGACAAGTCTTTTGAAATCGGTGCTATCGTCGTTATTTATATTCAGTTCAAGATCAGTCAAGAACTGGCTGAGTTCTGAGGATGATATTCGTGACATTTAGAAGAGCTTTTTGGATATGTGTTTCCTGCTTCGTCTCAAAGTGATGATAGAGTGGATTAATGCATTCGTTTTATATGTGTGTGGTAGTCCTTTGAGTTGTATGTACACTTAGGATAGGTTGTGACTACTGGTTGATAGATGTCTGACGCGTATGGTGCGATGATCCAAGTGAGCATGATATTAAGCCTATCAAATCTACCAGGAGTGAGCATTAAGCCCTGTGAAATTTACACTTGAATAGTGAAAATTGAGGTCTAGTATATAATTTCAGACGTCTTAGGAATTGAATAATCAGCAGGGAGGAGCATATAGTTGGATTTGGCTCTCAACAGTTTTTAACCAACAGTACTATCATCGTACACTGGTAATGGTGCATTTGAGCTATCTATACAGACTGATCGCAAAGCACCGATCAAGCCAAAGGAAGCATCTCATCAATACCAATTAACTCTTACAATATTACTTCGATTCTCTATCAATGTCTAATAATTCTCTATAAATGTTTTTCTGATTGTCTAAAATGTTCTTTAATTCTTTTTTTATTCTCTTTAATGCTTTTCTTTATTATCTCTTCTTTAAACTTCGTTTATTTACATCCAACAGTCTGTGGAGTGCCATATTATTAGCAATACATATGTAAGCCCGAGAGCAATGCTGTCCGTGTGCGGAGACCAAGTTGACGAGGACACCAGGTCCAGGCCGGATCCCCAGGCCACGGAGCCATGAAATGAGGATTGTCCAGTTGGAAAATAGCCAGGTGGCGAATTGACAAACCTTAAAGCCAGTTGGCAACTGACCAATTAAGCCATTTGAGAACTGAGCATAACAAGCCATTTGACGATGCCGAGACATACCTTCCGGTATACCGAGGGGCATGCCGATGGCATGCCTATTGGCCGTAGTTCATGGGCCTCTTGAACAACAAAATGTGGGGCTCTGGTGCATGTGTCTCGTAGTGGGCCCAACCCAACGATTGGGTGATGCCCAAGCCTCTCCATTCCTCCTCCAACAATATACGAAGAGTACCAGTCTCGGGGTTAAAGTAGTCCTGGGGAATGGCTTTGAGCATGTTTTTAGGGAGCATCACATGTCTGTATTCGTGGGTGTCGTCGTTGTATCTGGGACTGTAGTGAATCATGTCCTGGAACTCCAACACTTTGGCTCTTTCAGCGTCGGTCAAATATCTGGGTTTGGCCATTTGTATGCGGGTGTAGATCTGGACGGTGGTATGCGTAGTTGTGCAATGGCGAGATAGTTCTGGGTCGAAGCTTGATTTTGTTTGAATGTATGCTTTACTATCTTCAATACTTGTGTCAAGTGTTTAAGGTGAGGTCGCTTTGGACGTCGTTTTTTGTCTGAAAAAATGGACGCGTACGATGAGGGTTTGTGACCAAGGAGACTACCAGATTAGGAAGGAAGATGAAGCTTTATTGGCGATATCTGGGCCTATCTCGGTATATACGGTAATTTGGCGGTATCTCAAGCGTCAATCATACCATTGGGGCCCCGAATAGCCCCAATTGCTGCTAACACTTCCTACGGCTGTTGCAGGCGGGCTGTCATCGCTAGTGCGTGGCCCAGTGTGCGTAAATATTAAATGCGCCAGCACATTGTAGCTGATGGTGATGCAATAGCCGAGCGCCTGGGGTATTGTATTGTATTACTGTCATATGCTAGCACCGGCGGATCAATAGATCAGTGGTTAACAAGTGCTATCAGCACGTTTACGGTTATTGTTACGGAAGGTCGATCTCGGAACAATTTCAGAAGCACCATCTCAGCCTCATAATATCAGCAACAGCTGATTCTGTTCTAGAAGTTCCCCTCTCCGGCGGTTCATAGTATCGAATAAAAAGGTTCAGAGCATTGGCAGATGTACTACGGCATCAACACTACACGGCTTGATACCCTCCAATTGCTCGAACAAGGCTTTCATTTGGTGGTTTACACCGTCAACAAAGACATTTCGGCTGACTTTGACCATGCGGACCCCAGACTCCTCGCCAATCTTATCATCAAATTTACCCCGCCGGATTATTACAATTTAGAACAGACCTGGAAATGGTTGGGCCGTCAAAGAAAACTCATACCACCAGGAATTGCTCATTACACGCTCGATTTGCAATTTTTGGGGCAACCTGACCCCAAGCATTTATTGAGCCAGTGGACCCAATTGTCGCACTGGTTCCCCAACATTTCTCTACTTCTACCAACTGATGATCCAAGGTGGTGTGATTACTGGCAGAATCTAGCAGGCTCGATTCGCTTGCTGTTAGCGTGGAACCGTAATCCTAGCCAATTATGGCGACTAGAATCTCCCGATCTCGTATTTGTCTTGGAACAAGGAGACGAGATAGATGTCTGCAATTTCTTTCCGCAGACATCGTTAATTTTGCCAAATTTGGCCTCTTTACGAGCAATTGAAAAGGACCGCCAAGCAATTATTCAAAAGCATCAGAATATTTTAATTGACCCACTTCAACCATTGCGAGACGATTTGACTCTCCAAATTTACGACCAGTTTGAGAAAGACGAAAATAAGTATTCGCAGTACGCCGATGCTATCCAGCTCGCTTTGGATGACTTAGCGATTGAGTATGACCAGATCCGGGTCTTGGTCGTGGGGCCTGGCAAAGGTAAGTTGGTGGACAAGCTTTTCCTTAACAACCACCAGATGTCAGTATTACTCGTTGAAAAGAACAGTGATTGCAAGCCTGTGTTGATTGAAAAAAATCGTGTTGCGTGGAATAATAAAGCAAAAATTGTAATTGCTGATATCCGCTCTTTGCACAATGACTTCAAGCCTCACTTGGTGATATCTGAGCTTCTCGGCTCTTTCGGAGACAATGAGCTCAGTCTAGAGGTTTTGAGCAAATTTAAAGAAACACCAACTCCCCGAATCATGATTCCTTCGAGCTACGCCAGTTATTTGCAACCAGTATTTGCTCCGCTCCTAGCCGATCAGGAAATAAGACCTTATTTGGGCTCACTAACAAAGTATATCGAGTTTGATCAGCCGCAGATGGTTTGGGAATTTGACCATCCATCAAATTACGATACTTCTCTTACTAGAACAGTTCGATTTATCTCAAAAATCTCATACACCATCAATTGCTTCATGGGATATTTCAAGAGTAATCTATACGGTCATGTGGACATAACCATTCTGCCAGAAGATGTTGGACGACCAGACTTTTGCAATTCTTGGTTCCCTATATACTTCCCCGTTCGACCAACTTCAATTGAAAAAGGACAAGAGATTCTTTTGGAAATGTCGCGGGTTGTAGACTCGAATAGGGTTTGGTATCGCTGGACGTTCGCGGGAGTCACTTATAATGATGATGGAAAATATTGTATGAACTTCTGATAGTAATTTTGATCATAAAACGTAATTTATAATTGTAGAGTTTCAGTATAGTAAAGAAACGTTTGACACAGTTGAGGGGGCTCTCTGAGATTCTTTCTCGCTGTTGCTGTTCTTCGAAGCTTTTTCCAGCGAATTTTCAGAGCTTCTGGTACTGTCTCTTTCGCGGTGTCTGGAGCTCCTTTCCGAATCACCGTGGCTCCGGTGTCGATGCTTATGTCTGTGTCTTCTGGACTCGTCATCTTTCCTCCTATCTCTTCTATCGTCTTTATCTCTTCTTTCTTCTCTACTTCCCGATTCTCTCTTTCTGCTAGGAGACCTCTCCCTTGCGCGAGAGCTGGTAGACATAGCACTTCGTATTTTCAACAAAGGATCATCTTCAATAGCGGCTTCACGCTTTTTGTTACCGACCCCAGTGATTCTGCTGATACTGTCGCTTTCGCTGCGCTTAAATGATTTGTTACCCTTGAGCATACTCTCGACCTTGTCTTTGCCTTCCACAAATTCATCACTTCTCTCGATAAATCCGGCTTCGTTCTTGCTGCTGTGTGGAACATCCTCGTACATCCAGTTCAACTTGTTGAGCTTCAACTTCTCTGATTTGCTCAAATCACTCTTCTCGAAATCATCTCCATGTTGCAACTTGAGTAAATTGATGTACTCCTGTTCTTTGTGCAATTCTTCGTTTCTTTCCCTGATTTTTTTGAGCTCCCCAAGCTTGGCTTGTTCTTCTTCCCAGACCTTAGTCTGGTTCTTGACCAAGGCGGGGTTCCATGACTTTTTGAGGTTCAAGTCACCAGCCATTATTGTAGATTGCAATCAGATCTAATTTCGTGATGAGGTCAGGCGCGCGATAAAATAGCCATAACAAAGAGATATGGAACTAAAAAATGAAGTCTACAAACCCTAGGAAATCCAGAGTCGTCTTCACACTTCTAGAAACTAAATGTCGACTTTGAGCTTCCTAAAACTGTGTTTTTATTAATAGTACAAGATATTTGCAAGGATTCTACAGTTAAGTACATTTCTTTCTTAGGTGTGTATTAGTCGCAAAACTCTGAACTGGTCTACCACGAGTGGCGCCATAAGGGCGCCGACCCTAGACTCTATTTGAGATCCCCAGGCTTAGAAACCGTGGATCTTGATGTTCTTCTTTGGCAACTGCAACTGAGTGGTCAAGAACTCACTGACCTTGACTCTTTGGTCACCTTGTAATTGGATGACCTCACCCAACTCTTCATCCTTGACGATGTTACCGTTACAGGCAAAGTCTTTCTTCAAGACCTTCAAGATCTTCTTTAAATCATATTCATTTGGAACACCTTGGACAGTAGTCAAAGTCTTTCTACCGTTACGTTGTTGAATACGAATGTGGATGTAGTTGGTAGGCTGAGCTTCTGAATCACCAGTATCAGCGAATGGGTCTATTGTTAGTGTCTGTTCTTGTGTCCCCTCTTTTGGAGACGGTTGTGACGAACTCAGCTTGCAACCATCATCTTCAGGGTCTTCGCTTAGGCAGATGATCCAGCCTTGTTCGAGCCGTACGGAGGCGTTAGGGACGCCGCAAGGATCGGGTTTTTCACGAATACATACCAAATGAATTTAAGTTTTGGATAGTTGACATAAAATGTAGACGCTCGATTTAAACAAGTCTAATCTCGTTGATAAGATAAAGAGGAACTGACGAAGTCATGTATAGGAATGAGGAATTTTACATTAGCGGGTCGTGCGCGGCACGCCAGAATCAAGGGAGTCTTGGCCGGGTAATCCCCACCCCACCCCTACAATTCTATCGCTCACGTGAGCCGGTCTCCCACGATAAGCCAACGTCTTTGCTCCTATAGTTGCGCTCAGGAATAAGTGAACAAAATAGGCGGATTTCACGGTAAATGAACGAAGAATATTTCCATTAGACTTTTCTGAGCTAGCTAACAGCTGAAACGGTGCTCAATTGACAGTTTCAGATGATTGAACTGCTGCTTCGGGCTTTGCCACCTACGTACCAAAACTCATTCCTCTCTCAATTAAGCCACTCTAAAAAGACATAAATGCCCTTCTTTCTTTGTTCAAAACTTTCACACTGTATTCTTGTAGTTCTTTATGTAGCGTGACGATTCCAGCCTGTTAGTTCTCGTGAATTAGTACGCATTCTCAGCTACGCACCCAACACTGAGCATGTGATCGCACGCTCGCAGATCAGCATAAAATTATGGATTATTCCACTAATCACTCTGCAAGACAATCAAAGCACATCAATCGTTCGGAGATCTGATTTAGAATGTCTCAGAATAAGCAGGTCGACTCCACGACCAAGGCTGATACAGCGGTGGATAAAGAAGTGAAAGAGGTGAAAGCGGACTCAAAAGTGACGGCAGATGCCAAACCAAAGAGAGTAGTTGTTTCGAATGACCGAGAAAAAAAGAAGCAGGCATTTGTCACTAGAACCATCTGGACCTTTGTGATGATCTTGGCATTCTTTGCCGTGCTTGCTTCTGGTCATCTTCCTTTGATTGGTCTTGTTTTGGTCTTCCAAATCCTCACCTTCAAAGAAATCATCGCATTGACAGCTGAACCAGCAAGAGACAAAAAAATCCCATACAACAAGTCTCTCAATTGGTACTTCCTCTTTGCTACCTTGTATTACTTGGATAGTCAAAGCTTTTTCAACTTCTTCCAAGATGCAATCTTGACCAACAGAGTCTTGACCTTCCTTGTTCTCAATCACAAATTTGTCAGCTACTCGTTATTCATCGCTGGTTTCATCTTTTTCGTGTGGACTTTGAAGAAGGGATACTACCAGTTCCAATTCGCTCAGTTGTGTGTCACCCATATGACCCTTCTCTTGGTGGTTTTCCAATCCCATTTGATCATCGACAATATCCTCAACGGTATTTTCTGGTTCTTTTTACCATGTGCATTGGTGATTGTGAACGATATTTTCGCTTACATTTGTGGTATCACTTTCGGCCGTACCCAATTGATCGAAATCAGTCCTAAAAAGACTGTGGAAGGCTTTGTCGGTGCTTGGATTTGTACCGGTATCGCCGCCACAATTTTCTCATTTGTTTTGTCAAAGAGTGACTATTTGATTTGTCCAGCCATCAACTTGTCCACTCATTTATACAACTTCCCCCACTGTGATCCCCAACCGGTATTCATTCCACAAATGTACCAATTACCGCAAAATATTGTTGACTTTTTCGGTGGCCGCTTCGAAATAATAACTTTTAAGCCAGTTTATTTCCATGCCGCCGCTTTAGCCACTTTCGCCTCTCTTATCGCCCCATTTGGGGGATTTTTCGCCTCCGGTTTGAAGAGAGCATTCGGTATTAAGGACTTCGGTGACACAATCCCAGGTCATGGTGGTATTACCGACAGATTGGACTGTCAATTTTTGATGGGTTCCTTCAGTTACTTGTACTACCAAACCTTCATTTCCGTCAACAACATCAACATTGGCAAGATTTTACAGTTAGCTATCATCAACTTGTCGGTGCCGCAAATCTTCCAATTGATCAAAAGTTTGTTGAGATATTTGAATAGCTTGCAAGTGATTGACAGCGACAAGTTGAAGGTAATCTTCGACATCTTGGACAATTGATCTAATTCGATCCAAGCTTGAACAAAAATGGACCACATCTGCCGAGATAAGAAATAAACGTGGCACTCTACATATTGTAATTTAGAAGTAAATGATTATACGTTAATTTTTTGAAGTTAACACGATTATTAATTAAACTTTTAACTTAATTTTATGATTATTAATAAACTTTCGAATTAAATTTGTAACCTATTTTTATCTCCGTCGATAAAATTAACTTAAGTTTAGAAATTAACTTAAGCTTAGACCAAGAACTTTTCAGATTGGCCATCTTGCTGCTTTTTAACTTCTGTTGCTTCCAGCATAGCAACACCTTGGAATCTACCAAGCTTCTAGAAAGCAAACAAACAATTGTCTTAGACGGGGTCCTGCGTGATTGTCCGGCTTTGTTCGGGATTCGGCTGTGATTATTCACTGCTTCTCTGAATCGGAACAAATGCTGGCAGCTAGTGTCCCAATTGAGATGCTGGCCAGGACAGCGCAACACTGTTCGGGCTGAATTTCGTCCCAATGCGGATGCGCGCGGCGTAAATCTGGCAGCGAAGGCTCAATCAGGGTGCAGCACGTGACGTGAGTGACTCTCGAAGAGTGCGGGCCATAGCCAAATTAGGGTTTTGTGTAACCGTTCCAGGAACCGGATGCAAAATTAGTAGCTTTCGCCTATCGAAAGCTTCTGTAAATAGACTATAATTTGCATCTAGGCGAGGTCGCTGGCGGTAATGGCTGCACTCACGAAAGCCTAAACTGGACGCAAGAACCAGCTATGGACCAATTGGCCGCAGATATAAAAGCTCATCCAGCTCCACAATTTACTCCCCACCTTCGTTCTTTAGGCCGTTCATTCTTTTCGAAAACCTCGACATCGTCTTCTACAGACTCTTCAGTCTACTACACTCTCTTCAAGACGCACAACATCCTTCCAGGGTCAGCCACATTCGTTAAGCTCCCACTGCAAATACACTCTTTCGCAACCACACATCAGACACTCTTTAACAGACGTTCTTTACAGACACTCTTTAACTGATCCACACAATGATTCAACAGCTTATTGCCTTGGCTCTCATTGCCAAAGCCATCGAAGCCGCTCCTTTACCAGCTGTCATAACGCGGTACCACACCGCCGAGGCCGTCACTACAACAGAAACATACACAACCGGAACCACAACTGAATGGCTTCCTCCAGTGGAACTCTTCATTTCCAACGGTGTGACTTACACCTTCACCATGACCAACGAGCAATGGGCCACTACCCCACAAACTCGTACTAGCATTGCAGAAACTGCTGCCCAAGCTCCTGTGGAAACGCAGCCAGCTCAAGCGCAGCCAGCTGCCACCCCAGGGACCACAACCACCTCTACTGCTCCAGAGCAAACTCCACAACAAACTAATGGTCCAGCACCAGCACCAAGCCAACAAGAGACCACTTCTCCGGCTGCTGCTCAACAAACCACCACCTCTACTTCGCAAGAAACCACCTCTACTTCGCAAGAAACCACTTCTTCTTCGCAAGAAACCACCAGCACTTCTCCAGCTGCTGCTCAACCTCAACAAACCACACAATCTTCATCTGCCCCACAATCCACTACCAATGAGGCTCCTACCCCACAAGAAACCACTCCTTCTTCTTCTTCCTCCTCTTCATCCTCTTCCACACAGCTTGTGCAACCAAGCACCACCTCCTTGCCTGGACCTTCGTCCGCTGGCTGGTTCTCATACTCGGTGAGCACCACCTGGACCGTTTCCACAGGCGCAAGCCCAACCTCTTCTTCCGCACCATCTCCTTCTCCTTCTTCTGGCGGAGGACTGATGAACGCCCCTTCCGTGATTGTCTACTCCCCATACCAAGACAGCGGTGCTTGCAAGGACCAAGGAACTATTGATAGCGACCTCGAGATGATTTCTGGTAAAGGAATCAAGAAACTCAGAATTTATGGAACTGACTGTAACCTTTTCACAGCCACCTTGCCAAAATGTTCGGAACTCGGAATGACCGTCAACCAAGGTGTTTGGTTCACTCCAGGTCAAAGCTCCGACTCCATCGACCAATCGGTTCAAGATATCATCAGTTACGGCCAATCTAGCGGATGGAGCGTTTTTGATTTTATCACCATTGGTAATGAAGCTATCAACGACAACGTTTTGTCGGTGTCGGACTTGACCTCCAAGATCTCTTCGGTCAAGCAACAATTGAGAAGCAGTGGTTACAACGGTGATGTCACCACCTCGGAACCACCAGTTTCCTTTACCAACCACCCAGAATTATGTACAAACTCCGATATCGACATTGTCGGAATCAACCCACACTCATACTTTGACGCCAACGTCGATGCCAGCCAAGCAGGTTCTTTTGTGGCTGGCCAAAAACAATTGGTCGAAGGTGTTTGCGGCTCTAAGAAGGTTGTGATTACCGAAACTGGTTACCCATCCCAAGGTAACCAAAACGGTGCCAACCAGCCCTCTCCTGAAAACCAACAAATTGCAATTCAGTCAATCTTAGACAACACTGGAGGTGATGTCACGATTTTGACTACTTATAACGACTTCTGGAAACAACCTGGTCCATACGGAGTCGAACAGTATTTCGGTGCTATTCAATTGTTCAATTGAATAACTAATGATATATGGGATAATAGAAATTAATACAGTAATAAAATGTAGAGATCATGAAGGTGAAAATTAATGACAATAATATCATGATTTTAATATTAATGGTAGAATGACAGATCATCGTTTGGTAATATCCATAAGAAAATCGTAATTGAGTTACAAATTAATATACAGTAATATACACTAGAAGATTGACTTCTTAAAAATCAATGATTTTTTCCGGAAAATACTCATCGATCAACTCTAAGTAGTACAGCTTGAGTTCTTCAACATCGTACAGTTGATCGGTCTTCGAGTAAAGATCGTATTGGTTGAAAGATTTGACTGCTTTGAGCATTTCCTTGTCGTGCTCGTCCATGAGATAACTGTAAGCGTATTCCTGATGCCAGGGGTAGAAAGAATGGTACCTGATCATTGCTAACGCCTCCGGGGGTAAAGTTGAGCTTTTCTTGGCCACATGGTACATGTATTCATCGTGACCCCAACTAAGCATTACTTTATCCAATCCACAGTGCTTGGAATAGATTCCGTACTTTGTATTGTACAAAGGGTTCAAAAAGTCCAGATTTTGTTTGAAGCTTTCTGGAAAAATGATTTTCTTCAGAAATTTGCATCCCACAGGGAAGGTATCTCCCACCACATCCCATTGCCCCTTGGAATCAAAAAAGTAGAGAAGCTTGCCCAAATCGTGGATCAAGCCCACGAGTTGAAACCAGCGAGGCCGTTTATCCCTTCGTATGGCTTCTGCTGTCTGTAAAGCATGGTCTATTTGTGAAAGTTCGGTATCGGGATCCGAATCGTCTAGCAATTTGTTGAGCTTTTCTAATCCTTCCCAGATAGTCATTCTAGCTCTGGTTTTGGTCTTAAAATTGATCCGCGCCTGTATATTGTAAGCGACGGTTTGCTTTTCGTGCTGTTCTTCGTAAAATTGCTTAACCCGGTCACAAGCGAGTTCATATTGTCTGAATGACTTGGAGTCAATGTCTTTATACTGGTCGGTAATTGTTGCCCAGTCTGGCTCATTTGGATTCATGATAGCCTCAATATCTTGAGGCGCCTTTAGCTTAGACTCATCGTTTTGATTTTCTTTTCCAAGAGTGCTATCCTTTTTGTCGCTCTTATGTTCGTTAGTGGTCTTGGCTGCCACTTGTTGTCTTATGCCATCTTTGAGTTGATTTATGAGCTGGACTTCGTTGTCGAGGCGCTCCAAGAGAACACCATCACGTGTGGATGTCGGAGTTGGCTGCTGTACTGTTTTCAGTACTTTAAAGCCACTCTGTGGTTTGGTGGGTTTGGAGGTCATTACCGTCAATAGAGGAGTGATGAGGGCTGATAAGGTGGTGGTGTGTGTGCAGGATGCGAACCTAGACCGTAATGTGGAGAGAAATGAAGGGAAGTCAAGATGGAGAAAATGGCAACAATTTATGCAAAAAGTAACATCGAAAGGATAGAAAATGTAATAAAGAGCGTGGAATTATGAGTGTTTGAATCTACTAAGCGACAGAGACTCGTACAAATATCGCTGTCACGGCTTTTTCTTGATGTTCCAAAAAGTATTCAATTAGTAATTTTCGCACACACTTAAATTTATGGGTGGTGGAAAAGTATAGGTACTCCTCATCATGGTAGTCTTCCAAGCAAAAGTATTTTTCAGTGGAGGATTTAGCATAATTGGGTCTTATTTGAGGGTTCATTATAAAAGCGTAAAATAATTTATCTAGATTTGTGCAAATTCTTCAAAAATTCCCAACCATTTAACAAAAAAAAAAATAAATTAGAGAATTTGAGAAAGTTCTATCCCCCCTTAGCGAGAGAAGAGAATGCTTCCATCAATAAATAACTACTTTACATCGTGGGCTCTATAATTATCCGATTGATTAGTCGTTCAATAAATAATATTGCATAGCGATGAGAGCACTTCCGTAAGACGAGCTCTCTGATAGATCTGATTAAGTGTTTAAGCAAATCTAGGCTCCAAAATGAGTTTACCCAATGGAATATCAGAGTGACCTTTTCCAAACTCATAAACGCTGTTACCACCAACTAAAGTTTCGATAACTCTACCTTGGAATTCTTGTCCATCATAAGCAGTCAACTTATTCTTGAAGTAAGTATCTTGGTTCTGGACAATATACTTTTGTTCGGGATCGAAAATCAACAAGTCCGCATCGTAACCTTGTTCAATTTTACCCTTGCAATGACTTAATCCGATTTGTTCAGCAGTGTTGATGGAACACCATTTGTTGATTTCGGCAAAAGTCACTGGAGGATCAAGTTTGAGACCTTCAGTGTACAAAATGGGCAATCCAAATCCAACGGAACTGATACCACCCCAAGCCTCGAAAAAGTCACCCTTCTCCAATCCTTTCAAGTCTGGAGTACAAGGCGAGTGATCGGAGACCACAGTGGTGATAATGCCATTTCTCAAAGCTTTCCACAACAATTTTCTGTTGTCGTCGGTTCTGATTGGAGGGCAACACTTGAAGTGGGTGGAGCAGTTACCGATCTTTTCAGCACTTAAAGACAAGTAATGGAAACAAGTTTCGGCGGTAATTGGGAGACCCTTCGATTTTGCGGCTCTGATCAATGGAACGGCTTCATGGGTGGCCAAATGGACAATATGCAAAGGAACAGTAGGAATGAGGAAAGAACAGTGAATAATTTCGGCAATGGCAGTGGTTTCAAAATTATCTGGTCTTGAAGCTAAAAATGCAGCATAGGAGGTTGGATCGATATCTTGCAAAATGGAGTTTTCCTCTTGTGCCAACAAAAGTGGCGTTTTGGTTTTTATGTCTTTATCGGCTTCCATGGCTCTGTAGAATGCAGACTCTTCTTCAGCGTGGTGGTTGGCCATACGGGCATATTTACCAAAGGTAGGTTCCGCAGCTGCCAAAAGCGGAGATTTGGCCAAAGCGGTGGCCTGCGCATCTGTCAAAACGGAATGGTCAATGGAACCGGCATGATTATGTGGAAGGGAACAGTTCTCGTGTTCTTCATGATAGTTGGATCTGTCTTTACTCAACAAATCGACCACCGGCTTTGGAGCACGGTTGATAAACGATGCAGACATTCCCAAATCGAAATGCTCAATATCTTTTGACAACTCCGTGATCGAAGAATTATGAGAAATTGGCACCGATTCAACTTGCAAATGGTTAGAATCAACTCCATTGAGCGAGAATTCTGATTTTGGAGTATCGATATCGTCAGAATCGTCGTCTTCCAAAGAGAATTTGGGTTGAGTAGTGACGAGTTTGGGGGACATGTTCTTTCTGTGTTCTAAAGCCACTGGTGGTCTGTGAGAACCTGGTTGCATTTCGGCATGGAACATCAAGACCGTTTTCGAATCCTTGACTTCTTCCATGGCCTTGAGAATATAAGGAGGGTCGATAGCAGGGAATTCGTCAACACCACTTTCAATCATGAATCCCTTGAAGCCTCTGACACCCATCGAGATCAATGGTTTCAAGTCTTGCAAGTTGTCTGGGACCATACCACCCCAGAAACCAACATTGACCCAGGTTTGGCCCTTGGCGGCATCGATTTTCAAGTTGAAGTTGGCAACGGTGGTGGTGGGAGGAATGGCATTCAAAGGCATGTCAACAACAGTGGTGACACCTCCGAAAGCGGCGGCTCTGGTTCCGGTAGCGAAACCTTCCCATTCGGTCCGTCCAGGCTCGTTCAAGTGCACATGGGCATCCACCAACCCTGGCATGATCACAAGAGGCAGCACGTTTCTGTAATCGTTTGGGAGCACATTGTAGTGGTAAAGCGTAGGATGCAATTCTGGGAGGACTTCACGAACAACGTGAAGGATCTTGCCTGATTCGATGGAGAAAATGACGGTAGCAGGCACTACGTCGGTGCCGATGAGGACATGGCTGGAGGAAAGGGCACGAGACATTTTGGAGAAATGGTCTTATCGGTGTTGAGACAAGTCACTTGTGGTTAAGTCTGATCTCTGGCGGTAAAAGTCTGATCTAGTGATGAAGTCTGACCTTAAGGTGATGCAAATTCGGGATCTGGCGTTGTTTGGCCAAAATCTTTCTAGGATTTGTGATCCTTCAATAGTACAGTAAACAGTGGTAGTATACTATTGACTTTAATAACCAGCGCGGGACGTAAGTTATATAGGTTATAGAGCTAGATCTGGCAGCACAAAAGGATGTAAGGTCGATGACCGCAGCAGGATGCAATGGACAACAGGTGGGGGACAAGGCTTCACGTGCATGCAGCAGCGGGCTCTGGGGAACTAGGAACAGGGCGCTAAAAGTGGACACAGCCAATCCATCCCAGATTGTAAGCAAAACTGATAAGACTTTTTTGCAGTTACATTTCTTTTGCGCGGGCCGATGAAGCACCACGTGACTACGACAGATAAGTGTTTGAGGTTAGCTAGACTAAACACTGGGGAAGTTCTCAACCTATTGATAAACTAGATGGAAGTTGAGGTGGCTCAAACGAGCCAGTACAATGTGGAGTCACTTACTGCCCCATTTTTGTAGAATACAGAGTCCGGAGTTGGGCTTCCGCCGAGTAGTTCCGGAACCGCTCGCGGAATTTGTTGGCCCAGAAGTCTCGGCGATGTCCGAAACGTGTTATGAACGCGGCCCGCCCGAGGCCAAGGATCCGAGATGACCATCTAAAAAGTAAGCCAAAAGCGACGCGTGTTCATGTGAACGAAGAATAGCACTGCTGAATCAAGCAATTCGCCGCACTCACAACAGCCCTACGAGCCCTGTATGTTTTTTGGCACCAACGGTGAATGTACTCTACCGGCGCCACTTAAGGGTTATCAAAGGGCCAATACGTCATGCTAGACTAAAGTAGAGTTGTGATCAGCCCACGTTCCAAAGAACGATATTAGTACAGTAGCAATTGATGATATCTTTGTAACTTACCCCGTTCGTTGGCCGTTTTGGGGCGCCCACAAAAATGGGGTATTAATCATGCAAGATCGAGTAAGCGACGGTTTCGAACCTGACAAGAGAAATCCGAACAAATCCGAACGGGGCCCAACGGGGAAATGGAAGCAAGTTCATAAATCAGGGTGTAGATATATCCGCTGTTGTTGTTTAATCAGGGGTACGCCGTTGATAAACTATTGGATGTTGCATTTGCACCCAAAGAATTGCGTAGAATGAGGCGGACTTAACGCTGAATTAGAAGCGACATAATTCACTGCAAGAAGTCAATATGTGTAATTACACGTTTGATTCATTTGAGTTTGTAGTTCGAATTTAGATGTGCATGCAGTCGAAGTGTTATGTATGTTACATTGCTCATGAATTGCTATTACAGTTATTCTATATTAATCGGATTACGTAATGGTACTCAATAGGTTGTTCTTATGTTAACAGATTACATAATCAACTGTTTAAACCCAATAGCTTATTCTTAAACAGGCTGAAATAATCCTAGTAAGGACCTAATAGTCAATTAACAGATTACATACTGGTAAGTACCTAATAGTTTATTAACAGATTACATAATGCTAAGACCCTAATAGGTGATGAGGTTCTTGCCCTTTCCAGCAATACCCTGTAAGTATAACTCGCTCAATTGAGTGTCTCCCTTAAAAGGGATTTCGGTGGAGCGGGCGTCTACCAACTTCTTCTCCTCATACCAGGATACGACCTTTTCCAAGGTTTCCTTTTTCAATTCCTTATTGTTTTTCAATAATGCAGTGACCCAAAATCCGGAGCTGGTGATATTCTTAAAAATGTGCAACGAGGTAGGCAAAATCACGGGTTGGAAAGACATACCTCCATAAGTCAACATGAGACCGTTATTGGCCAATTTACGGGCAATTCCGGTCGAGTTTTTACCACCGACACAGTTCAAGGCCAATTTGATTTCACCACCGGTTTCCTTGACCCATCCCTTGATGGTACCGCTATATTCACGGCTTGAGTTCTGTTCTTCGGTAATAACGTGAGTAGCTCCTTTTTCTTCAAGCTCCGACACTAATGCTGGCAAATCGTCCCTGTCTCTGACCACACTGATAGAATTGATGCCAAGCAACTTACCAATTTGGGAAGCGTATTGGCCAACAGCGGAGTTACCACCGTTTTGAATAAACCAATCCTTACCGGGAGTGAGCTTGACGTAGTGTGTCAACATCAAGTAGGCAGTGAGCGGATTGACACTGATGGTAGCACCCTGATTGTAGCTCAATCCTTGTGGCTTGCCTGCAGCCTTGGATTGTTCTGGGTTTCTGATTTTGATGAATTTGGTCGACTCTTCCAAGGCGTGTGTTCTCCAGGTACCCAAGTTGACATCAGCAGGAATGACCCAGTCGCCAACCTGCAAATTGGTGACATTGGTACCGGTGTGAAGAACTTCAAAGAGACCTTCATTACCACAAACTCTTGCAGGTTCAGAGGTTCCAAAGGCAGTGGTTGCCTCTGGCTTGGAAGGGTAAACTCCCTGAATCTGGTTGATGTCACTAGGGTTGACTGGAGAGGCCAAAGTCTTGACAATCACTTGGTCGCTTCCGATTTTGGACTCGTCGATTTGGTAGGTGTGGGTTTCAAGCACGTCCTTGGGCTCGCCGTGCTCCTTGTAAAGCACAATGTGCGAGGTAATCATTGATCTGACTTGGTTTCTGAAGATTGATCTCTTGGCAATGGTCGAAAGCATGCTATCAATTGATGTTTGGTAACTGTTGGGCTAAAACCCATCATACAGCAAGTGAAATATAGGTCACGTGATATGATAATAATTAGGAAGATGAGGTGGGCAGCAAAATGGTGTGATTGCTAGGAAAAATGGTGGAATTTCAAGGAAGGAGAATTCCTTGCAACAATTGGGTTCTCTTCTCTTACTTTTTAGCATTTTTTTGAGTGAAAATCTGACAAGGATTGGTAGAGTTCTTTCTGGCGGTGGGGTTTACTCACGCGAGACCGGAGTTTTCTCCTTAATTTACGCGGCCGAGGGTTCCAGTATGGAGGGGAACTTCAAGCTTAATTAGCCGATTTTTCAACGGTCTCGTCGGGATTCTTACATGGATAATAGAGAGTTCATAATATTATAGAATTACTCATTGTTACGATCATCAAGACCGAAACGACTTCCCTATTTATTCATCTTTTTTTTCCTTTTCAGCCTTGGCTCTGGCGGCTTTTTGCGCCTGCTTCAACTTAATGTTCTGTAAAGTTCCCACAATAAAGTAGACAAAGTTGAAAAAAACGACCCAGAGTTCAGGCAGAATGAACTTTTGGGCAATCACCAAAGACACAGAGGAAGTGACAAGCGAGGATTTCAAGATCGCCAGGTAGCTCTTGGCCATTCCAGCCTTGACCACTTGCAAAGCTCTCGAAAGCTCCTCGGAAATCGACTTTCCACTCGACTTGTAGCCATTGAGAAGCGAGACCCAACTGGTGAAGAGTGCTGCCAACAAGGGAGTCACGGTGGATAACGAGGTCAAGATCTGGAGAAGCTTCATACCCGGGGATAACGGAGCTTTGAATATCTTGTTGAGCACCTTGTACATATTATGACTGACGGGGGTGGCAATCAAACTGCCGTATATGATCATCGTCACGAGTTTGGGCGAGAGCACATGGTTGACCTTTTGACCAAGAATCGAGGTTTGTTGGAACTCTCCTGTCACGATCGAGGAAATGATCTCGTTAAGCCCCAGGAACACCCCCGAAGTCACAGACTTGGTGATCAAGGGATAGGCAGCGAGATAGGCGAGGTATTTTGCGTTCAAGGACTTGTTTTTGGACATCTTGGATGTGATTAGCAGTCTTGAAAAGGATAGTTAGTTGAAAGAAGAACTGGTGAAGCCTGGTTGTAATCTCCGGATCTTGACAATATTATCGTGGTTACGTAAGCAATAGTGGGGTTCGGTTCGAGGCTAAAGGTGCCGATTCTGGTGATCCTCGGGAAGGTGGGATCAAATGGACGCGTCAAAGTAGTCTAGGGACTGGAATTGGGTGCTGATTTGTCAAATTGATAGTGTTTGGACGTACTTGGCCCAGATATAGTACTAGCAAGTGCTAGGAGTCCCACGGAGAACCCCGATCAATAGATAAGGAATTTTGGGTAAGTCACGTGACCGAAGGACATCAACACACCGATGAGACTAAACTTAAAATGTGTCAATCGAGCCCAATTAAAGTGTTTTCACCAAAAGCCACCCCAATTGATTTGTGAACACGTCGCCGTATCTCAATTGAAGAGCATTGAGAAATTCTATCAAGGAATCATCGAATCGGACTTATTAGCTCAGCTCGCATGAAAACTCCGAAGTTTAGAAAATGTAGGCGTAAAGTGCTTGGCAATAGAAGACTAAGCCATTAACCGTTATTCTTAAGGCGTGAGAGTGCCAAGGAGATTCAAAATCTCGGACTTCTAGACATTCTGACAATTTTGTCTAAAAAAGACTCTCGCGTCCACTGGCTGTTAAACGTTGTTCCCCCGAGATAAAGCTCGCCAACTTAGCCGCAAAGTGTCTGGGTGCCGAATCAGAAGTAGTCAGTACGAGCTCCGCCCATCGTGTGGCTAACGGCTTTAGATGTGTGAGCTGATATCCAAGGGGCACGTTTTGTGTAGCGTTCCGGCAAGGATTTCCCCATGATTTTGCTAAAAAATACTGCCCCCCAGATGAAGGATAACAATGTTCAGTCTGGGGATGATTGTTGCAAATAACGCACGCATGTTTTTAGGTGTTCTCCCGTGGCCACCAATAAGTGCGCTCAAGGGGGGTTGCAGTGAAACGCTAGAAAATACATCTGATTGCGCTAATCCTCTATTGTGCGGGGCTTAGGATAATGCAATGAGCTGTGCGGTGTTAATCAAAATCTTTTCTAGAAAGTAATTAGGCCCTTCAGTTCGGCAACTTTGCCGATCCTTATCTTGCCCATCCCATCCGATTACCCGACACCCGTTTATTAGCAAGGATGGTGGTCTCGTATGTGTACAGATCAATAGTGGCAACAGAGCCGTACGCTTCAATTGTCAAATGCACCTCCCTCCAAGCGTACCGTGCGACTGGTCAGGAATGCATGTCTTATTGAGATGAAGCAGATATTGGACAGGGTGTTCCGCCGAATGCGGCCGTAAGCATTTTTGGAGAGCCCGAAATCGGCGTCGGAGTACGCGGGCTAGAGCCTGAAGCAGAGCTGGTAAGGTGAAAAAATATAAGCACCCTGTGAACCAATGAAATAGTTATCGTGAGGCAGTAGCCACTGGGGTAATGTGGGGCAAATACGAGACGTAGGTACCGATAAATCCTGTATACAGGCGCAACACGGGAAAACAGCATTTCACTGCGCCATGGCGTAATGATGCAGGATCCACCCCCACACATCCCCCCACCGGTTAACATCACTTTAGCTTAAGCCAAGTTCGGTTTATGAGCACTTTCAAAGAGGGGGGTTTAAACGAGTTAATGACATTTAAACGGCCTTGTTCCCAAAGCCTATTCGCCAAGAGCTGGATTTACCGTATAGTGATCTTAGTAGACCGCAGCACCAATAACGGCCGGCTTATGACTCAAAGGGTCACGGTAGACCATTTGACCAGTTGCTGGTGTAGGTTTGGACTGCAGCACGTACAGCACGGAATGTCGAGCGGGAGAACACAGGTGACGCGAGGATCAATCCGGAGAAACAGAGGCAAAAATGTCTGCATATGTCCCAGCCGGACGCGCAAGGCAGAGGGCAACTTTGGCATATTACCGCGCATCGGCAGAACTACACTGCTGCTGATGAAAGCGACCCTCGAACATAATATCAGGTCCAATTAACTCCCACCCCAGATGCCCCAACATCTTGACCCCGCAAAGAACCTTAAAAGCGGTGATAATATAGCGCCGGAGTCTCCACATCTACCCCAGAACATCAACCGTTTTTGTGCGCTCTTCATGCAAAGACAAACTCTACGATGTTTTCCCGAGGTGAATAAGCAATTGTATTCGGTCACCAACTCCTAACTTTGAGCAAGCGTTTTCTTACATCATACGACCCAGCCTAGGCCAGATGTCTGATCGTAAACCAAACGTACCCCACATTCACTAATTCGACAGTCCATGCAGACTTGGAACCAGGCGTTGAGATGATTGGAAGAAGAAACGTATTGGGATGCCCAACAGCACCTTCTACTCACAATTTGACGCTAAAAGAGGTAAATTCGAAGCCAAGTTGTATCCCTAGTAGAAAATTGGCAAGTGACTAGTCTTAAATTCCGCACGAGCCCGTGCTCAGCTTAAGTGACTGCCACCTGCATGTTGCTCGCAGATCATGGTGGTACGTTCACTTGCGTGGTGATTCATTGGTCTACTATGCTAAATATGTTTATGAAAAACCCTGATGTGACGAAACTTGGGGTTTGTCTCCAACTTTCGTCTAAGCTTCGAAGTGGTAATTTCTTTGATCGAGTTCTAGTCGCCTTGATCCATCCGCCTTAAAATAAAGATGTCGATGCATTTTGTACTATTTTCGTGTTTTACGGGGACATGAACAAGTAGCAAAAAAAGTGTCTGCAGACATTTGTTTGTCATGACTTTCTTTTTTTGCACTACTTCTTTTTTTTGCTGCCTCGATAGATCTGCAGGCGGCGGGATATGCAGAACTTGGCACTGCTCGAGCGAGCACCCCGCTGACGCCCCGCATAAAATCACCAATTCGGGCGGCTGCTAAACGTAAATTATATAAACTCAAGTGTTTCCTCTTCGTTCGTTTCTGATTTCTCTAAATCATACTACATCAAGCATGAGTGCTCCAACCCACACTGATGCAGTTGATGCTGCTCACACTTCTCCAGCCGCCGCTGAAGGCTTATTCGATCACACCTCTTCTTCCTCCTCGGTGAGTGAAAGAAAGGCCAAGGACCCTTCCGACTTGGAATCCACCCAATCTCGTAGAGACGAGGCTGGTTCCGGTGAAAAGGGTAACATCTTATCACAATACTCCGAAAAGCAAGTGATGAATATGGGAAGATCCTACGCTGCCAAGCACGGCTTGGACGTGGAACTTTTCGCTCGTGCTGCCGCCGTCTCTAGATCTCCAAATGACTTCAACTCGATGCCTTTCTTGAGTGAAGAAGAAAAGATTGGTTTGAACTTGGAAGAAACCAAGAAATGGCACATTCCAAAGAGATTGTTTGCCGTTATCGCCTTGGGTTCCATGGCTGCTGCCGTCCAAGGTATGGATGAATCCGTTATCAACGGTGCTACTTTGTTCTACCCTAAGGCTTTCGGTGTCGACAAATTGGACCAACCTGACTTGATTGAGGGTTTGGTCAACGGTTCTCCATATCTTTGTTGTGCCGTCCTTTCATGTTGGTTATCTGACCCATGGAACAAACGTATGGGTCGTAAATGGACCATTTTCTGGGGATGTGCTTTCTCTGCTGCTGGTTGTATCTGGTCCGGTTTCGTTAACACCTGGTGGCACTTGTTCATCGCCAGATTCTTCATGGGTATTGGTGTTGGTGTGAACTCTGCTACTGTCCCTGCATATGCCGCTGAGTGTATTCCAAGTCGTATTAGAGGTTCCTTGGTCATGTTGTGGCAATTTTTCACTGCTGTTGGTATTATGTTTGGTTACGTTTCTTCTTTGGCTTTCTACCACGTCGGTAAGCATGGTTTCGGTACTGGTTTGAACTGGAGATTAATGTTGGGTTCTGCTGCCATTCCTGCAATTATTGTTATGATTCAAGTTCCATTCGTGCCTGAATCCCCAAGATGGTTGATGGCTAAGAACAGACATGCCGATGCATTCAACGCTTTGGCTGACTTGCGTAAGGAACCAATTTCTGCTGCCAGAGACTCCTTCTACCAATACGTCTTGTTGCAAGAAGAAAGCTCTTACGATGTCTCTTTCTTCAGAAAGTGTCTCGAATTGTTCACTGTCAGAAGAAACAGAAACGGTGCCCTTGGTGCTTGGATTTGTATGTTCATGCAACAATTCTGTGGTATTAACGTTATTGCTTACTACTCTTCCTCCATTTTCGTTTCTTCTGGTTTCTCCGAAATTTCTTCTTTGCTTGCATCTTGGGGTTTCGGTATGCTTAACTTCACCTTCGCCATCCCAGCTTTCCTTACCATTGACAGATTCGGTAGAAGATTCTTGTTGTTGGCTACTTTCCCACTTATGGCTATCTTCTTGTTGGTTGCTGGTTTCGGTTTCTTGATCGACCAAGACGAACATCCAAAGGGTAGATTGGGCTGTATCATTATCGGTATCTACTTGTTTGCTTGTGTCTACTCATCTGGTGAAGGTCCAGTTCCATTCACCTACTCTGCCGAAGCTTTCCCATTGTACCTTAGAGATGTTGGTATGTCCTTCGCCACTGCCACCTGTTGGTTCTTCAACTTTATCTTGGCCTTCTCCTGGCCAAAGTTGCAAGCCGCTTTCGGCTCTACTGGTGCTTTCTGCTGGTACGCTGCCTGGAACGTCGTTGGTTTCTTCTTGGTCTTGTGGTTCTTGCCAGAAACCAAGGGTCTTACATTGGAAGAATTGGATGACGTCTTCTCCGTTTCTGCCATGAAGCATGCTAGATGGCAAACTACTGAGTTCGCCCATGATCTTCAAAGAACCTTACTCCGTCGTAACATTCCTCCACAAGATGCATTGTACACCCACCAAAAGATGGCTGTTACTAACCCAGAATGGAACGACAAGAGCGAGGTCTCTCATGTTGAATAGATGTTTAATTCGTATTCCATTACCGTGTGATGGTGTTTATAATAATATAATGTGCAAAAGATAATTTTAGTAGACAAACTAGTATGCGCGTTTCTATTGTAACCTCATGCACAAACACCAAAAACTCAGATTTGTCTGCGTAAGAAAGAAGCAACAATTGACACTTCATTACGCGGCGTTACTCGCACGGAAATAGCTCTTCAGCCTTGACTATGCTACAAAGCACTATTGACCCCTCCTATTGTATATGGAAACAAAACACTAAGGCACTAAAAAGTAATTTCCGCTCCGAGCTACTACTCATCACGCACTGTTTGAATCTTGTGGCAATGCTGCTACACATATCGCGGCCAACAGCCCTGTTTTGACTTTCCCAAGATGGAGTTCCGCTAAAGAAAGTCCGAAGAGCAACCGAAAGAACACCTTGGCAGAATAACGTTCTGTCACCGGGCAACGAGGCCAAGGCTCGGATAAACCTATGACAGGGGCGTAGAACAAGTTTCGAAGACAGCACGAAAACAACACTAGGTGTCTAGACCCCAGGGTGCGGAGATTCACATCGTCATGTGGCATGATTGAAACTGTTCCCCATCTTTCTGACAATTTGGTGATTCACCGCCGGCTTATACTTTTGTGACGTACCAGCCAGTTGTATCTCAAGTCAAAAATACATATATGCACGCAACAGGGCGACGCGTACGAGGCTTATTTTATTTGCAGGTCCCCGGTAAAACAGACACCTCCAAAAGTGAGCCCTCTCATTTTTGTGCATGAAAAATGTCTGCATAATTCAAGGCTGATTCTATGCAGCACAGGAGTGACGAATAAGGGAATAGCAAGCTATCACGGTTCTCGGAAAAGTACAAGGTGTCCTGGTTATTGTCAAACACCGATGTAATAATTTGTTCGCTCTCGTCGCTAAAGCAACTGTTTATCACCGAAGATTTTGTTGTGCAAGCATATACGGCAAAATGAGTTCGAATTTCAAGAGAAGTCCAGAATAGCAACAATAGCACGTATTGTAGCTTCCTCAAGTTTTTTTGATGTATATGTGATGCATCATACTTGCCGTAGCATGAGAACCGTAACATGATTGATCTTAAAATTAAAAGAGGTCTGATTATATAGATTGCTTTCTCGTCAATCTTTACGTCATATCATTGCTTTTTAATCAAAAGATCGCCGAAAGTTGGTAATAGCTTGTTCAAGAATTAAGCATCGAGTTACATCACAGGAATATTGCATTACCTGTACACATTAATTGTATAGATATTTCGTTTAATTACGTTTTGGTCGTAAACCTTCGAAAAACTTTTTGGAACCCTAACCCTAAGATCAAATCGGGCGTGCGCACACCAACTAGCGCACTATAAAACCAATCTCATCTTGCAAACTTTTAAACTCTTTGATACGAACGCTTCCTATTCACTGCACCATACTTGCTGTGTATGAATGGAGGGGAAAAGGAAAGCCAGAGCAATTCGAATAACGACCTCATACTAAGTTTACTTCGCTGTAGTTATACTTGGATCTTGCGTTTTCGAAACAATCCCCCGTAATCCGTGTATCTATAGTATAGATGACGAACGATAGGCTTAAGCAAGCTCTATGGAGCTGAAGGAAGCTAATTGGATCCCACAGACAAGTTGACTAGAGTTCTGCCATAGATTTACTCGATCGGTGTACTCGTTGTCTGAGACATGCTCCAAAGACAGGTCTGAAAAGTCAAATCACTTGGTTTACATTTCAGTGCGGTTATGGAACGATCTCACTCTATAATTTCTACATTTTTCTGATATCACTTTTACATTATGATTGAGCTGTGGGGCTCTAGAATACTTACAATAGCCTCCTAAACAACCCGAAGGCATCCATTGGTCGAATCCTGAAATACTGGCCTTTCGGCCTGGGGTTTTCCAAGTATTGGAGTATGGGTTTGTTGGAATGAGACTAACCTTATGCTTTCTCCCCTATCTCAAGAAATCTCTCAAATAAGATCCCAACTTGTTTGCACCATCTTCCAACGCATCTTTCAAAACATCCAAATCTTGGTTAGCATTACCGGAAAATCTAGATGCAAACTCTCTGGCCGTAGCTTCCAAATCTCCTAAGCCGTGGTCTCCAGAGGAGCCTGCACGACGTGGGCCGTTTGGAGTTTGTTCTTCTTCACCGAAGTAAGAAGAGGAGGAAATGGATTGCGCACCGTTGAAGGCTTGCAACTTCTGTTGAGCTTCGGCCTTGGCTGTTTCGTCGAATCTAGGACCTCTACCAAAGAATTCATCGGAAGAAATACCTTTTTGGGATCCGTACTTGTTCGAAACTTCACCGGTGTATTTGACATCTTTGTACTTCTTGGCACTAGGATTAGTAACAACATTAGCACCATCAGTCATACCGAAACCCAATCTTTGGAATTGAACGGTGGTTTCGTGAACAGGCTTGTATTCTTCGGCTTCATCCTTCTTGGCCAGTTTTTTGGGCAAAGTTGGTGTAGATGAAACTGCAGCGGGAGTGGAAACTGGGGTTTCGGCAGTTGGGGTGTATCCCAACTTCTTGGCTTCCTCGGCTTCTTGCTTTGCTTTCTTCTCGATTTCATCGAAATCAATGACTTCTTCGTTCTTGTTGATTTTCTTTGCAGCTAATCTGGAGGTTCTTGGTCCATTGCCCTTACCAGACAAGATCGATTTCTTAGCGGCGCTAGCACCGTTGGTGGCGGTAGTGGTGCTCTTCAATCTGGATGTAGTTCTGGTCGTCACTGGCTTTTTCTTGAGACTCAAGTCGTCGGAAGATCCGTTTGGTGTGATGTTTCTGGACAGTAATGGGGATGGGGTCGAGTTGATTGGCTTCGTCCAGTTGGAGAAGAAATCGTCACCATCGCCGACACTGGCGCTTCCGTCGGAAGCAGTCTCATCGGCGTCCTCAAGGGTGATTTCGTCAGGGTGTCTCTCGGCATCTTTCAAAGACTTCTCCTTCAACTTGTCCTTGTACTTTTTGGCCACCGGGGAAGTATATTTGGCAGTAGCATCTACACCGTTCTTATTAATGAATTGAGAGCCACCGTTTTTGGTGAAAAAGTCCTTTGCCTTTTGGTTACCACCAAACTTGAAGTTTCTTAATTGGATTCTTTGCCACTGATCAAGGTTGGATGACTTGACAAAGGATATATGGACACCCAAGTTTCTGTGGACTGCTGAACACTCCAAACATAAAAAGATACCAAAAGGTATCGAAGTCCATGTAGGATTCTTGTTTGGACAATCAAAACATACCTGGTTAGCAGGATCCTTCTTTAACCTTTCGAAGATCTTGGCTGCCTCTTCTTTTGTGGCAAAGTTATCAGACATGGCGATGATGGTTTGTTAGGAATTGTTGATACGTGGAAAAGTAGTTAGATCAGAGGTCGTGCGCATGCCTGTCTCCGCCCGACGCGACTAAAATACGATAAGATCGCAATGCGAATTGATGAGCGGAGCGAATCAATGAGAGTAATTGTAGTGGGAGACAATTAGATGATCGAACTGGTGAGCGAAGCGAATCAAGGAGAGCGTTTACAGTAGTGAAATTCCAGTTTTTTCTGGTCTTACAATTAATTAATTAGCGAATCACTAATAAAATGCTTTATCCCATCAAAGGAGTGCATAGTAAAACGCGCCCTCTTTTCTACATTATAGTCACATAGTAAAACCTTCTTCTTCTCTGATTGCAAGTGATTATCTTCTTTTTCGATAGAGAAGTCGTTTCTTCTTTCCCGATTAAAGCTATACTTTTTCTACATTGATTCACATAATTGAAATGCTCTTTATTTACATGATAATAATTTACATGAGTTCGTAACTGTTCAATGGAAAGGTCTAGATCCACCTCTGGCGAACTCGATCACCTTCCAGCCATCGGTGACTTCGTTGTCGAACTCTTCTGGCACTCTGGTCAAAACCATGGCGTAGGTGCTCAATTGAATGTGGTCTTCAGTACCGGCGGCGACTTCACCGGTCTTTGCCTTTCTGTACAAATGGATTTCTTGGGCTCTGCAGCTAACAACAATTACTGGAACGTCATTAGGCTGGAGCATCTTGCAGGTGACGATTTCAACACCACGGATGTCCAAAATACGACCATCGGAGAACAATCCTTGTTGAATGAATTGCTTGTTGTTTGCTTCCCAGACATTGTATGGAGCTTCACTCAACCATTGTTTCAAGACGTTGGCGTCGTTCTTGATGTAAGCGTCCAACAATTCAGGCACCACGTAGTTGGTCAAAGTCTTTTGGAAGTCGACCACTCTGAATCCAGGGTCCATTAACTTGAATTGCTTAATAACCTTGGCTTCTTCAGTTTCAGCAAAGAATCCAGTGACTTTTTCGATGATGGTTCTCAAAAGGGCAATCAAACCGTTCTCGGAGTCTTCCCACTTCTCTTTCATGTAAACAATACCTCTACCGACTGGCGACTTGAGCTTGAAGTTTTCCCACTTATCTCCCATGCTAGGACCACTGGCTTTGTGTTCGGTGGCGATAAGAGCGCTTCCGGCCTCTTCGTTTTCTTTGACAGGTCTCAAGTTCTTGTTCTTCAATTTGTCTTGCAATTCCTTCTTTCTCAAGACTTCTCTCTGTTCCTTGGTCAAGAATCCACCGTAGGAAGTGGATGAACCGTCGTCAATCACATCGGAAACGTCTTTGTACACTTGGGTCTTTCTAACTGGCTCAAAGGCCTTGTCTGCGGCCTCAGCACCAACTCTGACGGTGGTACGAACACCTTTACCCACTGGAGAGTCCCATGCCTTGACAGCGGCACCACCAACAGCACCGGCAGTCTTTTTGACGACCTTACCGGCAGCAGATGTACCCTTTTGGGCTCTGTCGTAGGCTTCCTTGGCCTTTCTGAATGCCTCGGAATCAGCCACTCTTCCTGATTCGTCTTGTAATGCTTTAACGTTTTCTTTTAACTCGTTGGACTTCTTGACTTCGCTTTTGAAGGTATCAAAAAAGACCTTCAATGGAGATTGTGGCTGCTCATTATGAAGGTTGGCACTGGCGTGTAAAGCCCGTAACTGCAATAATCTGGAAGCTTGAGGGGTTCTCACCTTTATTATAGTTGATCTCAACATGACCACTGCTCAGAATGCAATAATTGTTGGAGGATGCTGGAAATTGAAAATGACTGGTTTCGGCAGATTCTGTCGATGAGATAGGTTAACGTCTGGTTGACTATGTACAATAAGCTGAGTATCGGTTAACGACTGTCTCTGAAAAGTTTCCCGCCAACGGCAAAAATTTTTTTGGGTGTAAATTTCCGATGGTCCGCACACTACGTAGTATCTAAGTTCGCCATCATTAAAGTTTATGTATCAGTTGATTTCGCCATTATTATATATAAGTCTATGTATTAATTAGTTTCTCCTGCCCCATAATTGTAAGCCCTTGACCAATCCGGCAGCGGCTGCGGTGAATAAGAAGCCATACTGGATGTTGTTCAAAAATTTTGCTTGATTTTTTTCGATCTCGATCGCTCTCGAGTAACTGATATCGTCTCTGAATGATACCATGGTGTATAATGGGATCCATTGGAAGTATCTACCATTGAGTTTGCCCAAGAATGAATCTATTTGCTTTCTGCCCAAGTACCAGATGCTCGTGACCTTGTGGGACATCTCGTAATAGTTGTCTAAAGCGAGTTTGCAGATAGCATCCAAATCGGCCTTACGGACCTCTGAGTATGATTTGAAGGCCTCCTGCACATCCCCTCCCTTTTGATCGATAAGCTCCATCAAGGTTCGCACGTCTTCAAATCCACAGTTCATTCCTTGTCCGTAGAAAGGCACCATCGAGTGCGCCGCATCTCCAATCACTATGGCCCTGCCATCAGGGCTATGATATGGAAACATGTTAACCTGCATAAGAGCTCCTCTTGGGTGCGTTTCGTAAACGGTGGATAATCTCGATTCTCCAATAAGCTCGTATGCATCGACGAAGTTATGTTTGAAAAATGCAATCCATTGTTCAGTAGAGGTAATGCCTTCGATCACCGACCATGGACTGAAGAACGTACATGTGAATGAGCCGTCCTTGTTTGCGAGAGCTATGAGCATGTGGTTAGTTCTGGGCCAGATGTGAAGATGGTTGGGGTCAAGAGAGAATTTGTCGTCCTCAGCAAGACCATCTTTTTTAGGAGGGATGTAAAGTTCAACATATTGCATGTCGATATATTTTTGAGCAAAGTCCATTCTCATGGTTCTTTGGAGTTGAGTTCTAAACTGCGAGTAGGCACCGTCAGTGCCAACAATAAAGTCGAACTCGAAGCATTTGGAATCGCCTTCCGGATCAGTTGTGTCAATGAAAGTCATCTTGGGGGTTTGATCCGCGGCAACAGCACGGTCGAAAGCCACCAATTTATGATTGAACAACACCTTGATATCGGTATGTCTGATTTCGTCAAGGAGACATTGGTTGAGGAAGGAACGATCAATCGAATTGATTGCCTCACCAAAAAGACCATATAATTGCGAGGTCTGTTTGCCACCAAGATCATGGATCATTCTACCGTTCATGGGAATGATATGTTCTAGGATCCGGTCGGCCATGTCTTCGTCGACGTATTTCAAAGCACGGATACCTCTGGCACTAACCGCCAAGTTGATGGATCTAAGGTTATCGTTTTTTGCCTCTTTGGGGTCATCACGATACTCAAAGAGAGTGACGGAAAAGCCTTTGGCGTTGAACGCCAAAGCCGCAAGACACCCCACAAGGCCTGCACCCACGATACCGATCCCTTGCTGATGATACGAGTTGCTAACTTCCAAATCCATCGTTTGTGGTGTGTGATGTATCTCAAATCTTGCTGTAAAAAGTGATCTATTTCGCGGATGCGTCTCGCTAAAAAAATCACAGGATGAAGTGGTACGAGTCTCAAAAATGCTTATGTAAAGTGCAAGGGTGCAACCTCTATATATAGTAAGTTAAATGTTACCAGATATCAGAAGTAGGCGTCTACACTGGTGGAAGACTCGTATGGGCCAACAACTCGACGACTAGCCGCTTCACGTGACTCGGCTTTGCGATGTCGTCCCACTTCATTCCACTGTAGTATTGACAATTCTATTGACGGAGCCTCATGCATATTGTTATCGTCTGCGTTCTCCAGGACAATCTTTATGGGGTAACGGGTAACGTTTGTCCGTCTGTGTTGCACTCGCGGAAGGCAGCTTTGTCCGTCTATGAGGCTTTTGCAAAAGATAGCTTTGTCCGTCTATGTTGCTTTCCTACGAAAATGTCTCGTTACTACAACATAATTCGCATTCCGGATTCCCATTATCTATATACTAGTTTGCAGCTACCTTAGCCAACTTGACTTTCTTTTCTTCGATCAGCGTTTTCAAGCTTTCAATCTGCTGTTCCAAGTCTCTGTTTCTGACAGAAAACTCTTTGTTGGCCTTAATTGTATTCTTCAAGTTCTCCTTCATGGTCAAACCTTCGTATTTGGCTTGAAGTTGCTCTTTCAACTCGTTCAACTGCTCGTTCTTGGCCATCGCTTCATCGAGCTGCACTTGGAACGAGTCGCTCTGTTCCAAAATCTCGGTATGTGTAGTTTGCAAGTTGTCCAATTGATGGTTGATCTCGTTGATATTTATGACCAAATCGTCATTGACTTCCCGTAAATTGCGCAATTCATTGTTATTATTATTCAAGGAGTTGGCATGAATCAAATGATACTCGTTTTCGTATTTGACGATCTTTGGTTGCCAGTTGACGATTTCGTGCCATTGGAAGTCCAAGTCGAAGAACTTCTTCGAATTGACAAACTCATTGAGCTCGTTGCCTTTCAATTGCAAAATCTGGTCGCGGTTCTTGTCAAAAGCCCATAAGAATAATCTCAAGATGAAGTCAAAACCTTCAATTATAACGAAATCCAAGATCTTGAGTAACACTTGATCGTTTTCAATCTTTGTATTGAAAAAATTGAACAATATCGATTTGTAAACCGTCACGAGATTCACTCCTTGTACGCTGATATGTTTGAATGCATCGGGGACTAAATCTTCCAAAGACCGGTTTGTTTTGTAGTAGAATTCCTCCTTTATCAAGTTGGTGAAAAGACGGTTCAATTTCAAGAGAAGGAATAAGGTTTCTTGGTCGTCCAAGCCGCTGAGGTGCTCGAGAAGCTTGCAAACATGGATCACAAAACTGTTGGGTGGAAGCTTCTCTTGGCCATCGGATAACACGGTACTGGACCCGTCGATCTCCACCCTTCCGCTAAGACCCACAACTTCATTTATGTAGAAATTGAAGGTTTTGAGAACATCTTTGAGATTTGTGTCGATATCCAATCTTTCGATATAGCTTTCCTGACTCTTATTGTTGGTGGATGTACGAGCCTTTTTCACAAGGTTCTGGTAGCTTTCCTTGTTGTTGAAACGGTACCTGATCTGTAAGACTTTGGCGTACACCAATGCTCTGATGTCTCCGGGGATTCCGTCGATAACACGCTGTTCCAATTCGGCGGTTTTAGACTTGTTCACGTATTGGGCATAGTCCTCGATCACCAGTCTCCAGAACTCGTAAGTTTCATCACCCGCGTGAGCCGCCAAGACCTCACCTAGTTTGTTTCTGATCACTTCGGAGCCATTGGGATTCAAGGTGAAGAGATCCGAGGCCTCATTCATTTGTGGTGAGGCATACGTCTCGAATTGTCTGAAGATAGAGATTGTGGACACCGAGTCAGTAAAGTCAAAGGAGAGCCTATTTTTGGCCACCGACTCGTCCAATGGGTCCAAATGGGAGCCAATCTTTGGTGTGTTGGGAGACGCCGCTGAAGAACCTGACATTGTTTGGTAAAATAGTTGAGAAATACTGCGTGAATTGATCTACGCGGGGGAATTTTTACGACGTCTGTAGCGAACAATTCGCGGGAAATATCGAACGACACTTGTGCGTTCGCAGTGGGAATTATTGAAAATCAAGATAGTACGAATTCGGATAATTTCAAAAGACAAGTTTTTGAGAGGAAGGTAGTCGTAGAAGAATTGAGTCGAATTAAGGTGGATTTAGAGGAATTGAGATAGTTTTGAATAAAATTGAGATATTTTCACAATTGTTGAGATATCTTCACTAATATGAGATATTTTCAGTAATATTTAGATTACTTCACTCGAATTGAGATAGTACTACACGCGAATACTCTTCAATGTTGGCAGTTACAAGATTCATTTAAATTTCGCCACTCGGCATACGCAATATTAGTGGAAACTCTCTTGACGTTGATTCATCTAAAGTAGCTCATGTTATATATAATGCGGTTCTATAATGCAATATGCTGATGCAATTGGTTTTAATCGAGTTTTCTTCTCTTTAAAACCCGTGGAATAAATTTGAATAGATTTTACTTCTTATTGAAGCATGCTTATTTTAATGGATTTTTCTTCTCTTTGATGGTGATCTTGATGGTTGTGTTCCGTCGCTATTTGATTTCATCGGCGAGCCCAATGGACTTTGATATGGGTCGCTCTTTCTTCCTGGATGCAATGGACCAAACTGCCTTCCCCGTGGCGAGCCCAGATGTCCCGGACTGTTCTTGTTTTTGCTTGTGATTTGCAATTGAGACACGCCGTCCACACTTTGATCAATTCCGTCTGAGTCATCCATGAATGGCAGAATATCAGACGAGCAGTCGATGATCTCGCTAATTTCTTGTTGAGTAAATGACGAGTCGGGATTCTTATGCTCAATCTTGAAGGGACTTTTTTGATGTGACGAGTCGGATCTCGTATGATCAGTCTTGAAAGGACCTATTTCAGTCAAGGGCGACTCGGATTTCTTATGCTCAATTTTGAAAGGAATATCCCGTGGCCTTTGCGCCTCCTCTTTCGCTGTGGACAACTTGGCGAACTCGTCGTCAAAATCATCGCAGTAGTTCTTCACCATCGGATCTCTCTGAGACAATGGGTTAATATTTCTGACGAATTGGCCGATCAAATCGAGCTTTGCAGAGCTCAAGTCCAAATTCTTCTTGTTGAATAATTCATTCAACATCTCAACAATGTATGGCTGTAGTTCCATGGCCACGAGCTTCCGCCTTAAAGATATGTTGATTAAAGCCTCGCTGTTGATGCGCTTTGGATCAAGCGTTCGCATTGCCTCGAATCTTCTCTCTGCACTCGTCTCTGTAATTTCCACCTGTGGACTTGTTGGTTCTGACTTGTTTTTTTTAGGATCCTTGAGTGGACTGACACTTCTAGATCCGGGTGCCGTGGTGCTGACTTTAGGATCTTTGAGCGGACTTCTAGAACCGGCAGTACTGTCTTTAGACTCTTTGACTGGGCTGGCAGAGCGAGAATCAGGGGCAGGCGTGGGAGTTTGGGAAGGGTTCATTTCGAGAACTTCTATATCGTCATCGCTCTCTTCCTTTTCCTCGCTTTTCTCCTCTGTTGCTTGTTCTTTGTGCATTTTCAACAAAATATTTTTGAGTTCATTTCTCATGCCGTTCCGTTCTTCTGCGATAAACATGGTTCTCATTGCGTGTTTCAGGTACGATCCTTTCCAAATTTTTTCACACCCTCTGACGTTATTTAGCCATTTCCGAATATTGTAGATCACATGAATACCACAATCGTTGAAATTGTTTTGTTTCGGCACCCGTGCAGTTTGGACTCGGATTTGGCTCTTGTTCACTTCAATGTCATACTTATCCTGACAATAGTCGATGATGAATTTCTTGAGGGGCCAGCTGATATTATTGTGTCTTTGGCTCAAGGAGTCCAAGACAAATATATCTACTAGAGGACTGAGCTTCTTTGTCTCTTGGTTTTCAAAACTGGTATCCTTGGTGTCTTCGGGATCTTCGCCGATATTTTCATCGGATATGTCAAACTTGTCAAATTTATCTTGACTATCAGGAACTTGAAGTGCTTTTTGTAATTTTTCTTGCATGATTCGAGCCTGTTCTTTGTCTTCTGGTTCGTTTTGCTCTTTAAGGAGCGGCAAGCCTCGTATTATGCAACAGTACCAATGGGCGTTCTCGTTGATTGGTATAATAATGTATGGGAAGTTGAGGAGATCCAATTTGCTGACCCATCTTTTGATATTGCCATAATAATCTGTTTCTCCTTCGCCCTTCGTTATGAGTTTTGAGAAAAAAAATGAATTAAATGCATACACTTGTTTTGGATCAATGATTTTTTTCTCAAAAGCAGCTTGATCTATTTCGTATTCGATGAAAAAATCAATCACTGTGTCGTTGATCCAATCGTTATTAAACAAGGTTTTGAAATCCGAGTACCCGATGGTGAAGCTCTTGCCTGAGCCGAACTTATGCTTTAGGTCTGGATTAAATGATGAAGGAACCTCCCTAGGCTTAGCAACTAGATCATGCTCGTCTTCGCCATCTCTATCCAAACTGATTGGTTCTAATGAGGAACCACGGTCTTCTCGAGTTTTGGACCTGGTGGTCCGTCCAGTATCAATGCTACCAAACATCTTGGTGGGGGAGATTCTGTGGATGTTGTCGAGTGGATTCGATATTTCTTGTCTTTCCTTCTTTTTGCTCCTGATAAATTTCTTCAATTGTTCGCTATCCAAAGTAACGGTGGTATCGATATTCCAGGATGAGTGCTTGTTGAAATATTCCCGTAGCTCGGAGTCCCTGCCTCCATGTTTAGCCACAAGAAATCCACCATCTTTCAATCGGATAAGAAAAGCGTAATCAGAGAATAGAAATTGCGATATCACTTCCTGAATCACCGTTGTGTCACTCACGATTTTCTCGTTGAGAGTGAAATATAAGCTTTCGTCCAGATCAATTTGAAGTTTTAAGCTGGAACTTCCTGCCGATTTGTATAGTTTGTCGTTATGAAGGAGGGATCGAAGTTCAAATGTGAACTCATCTTGGCTTGATTTGACATCAATTTTGGCTGGATCCTCTGATTCTGATGTTGTGGGTATCAATTCACTATCCTGGACTCTCTTAGGACCGTCCCAGTCGATGGTGGACTGTTTGGAGCGTATTTTAGTGCTTGTGTTTTCGAGCTCTTCGCGAAGTCTTTGTGCTTTTTGAATGTCTAGATTGGGCACCTCTGGCTTTTTGGTGAGATTACTGATGGGTTTGGCTCCCCCACCCTGTTTCCGCTTGTTCAAGCTGATGGAATTGAACGGCTTGTCTTTTAGCCGTGGCTTTTGAGAGCTCATGGTGGGTCAGTCTTCTTGGATCCTTTGGTTTTTTTGCGCGTGTATAGAATTCCACAGCCAAAAAAGAGCATCCAAAAATGATGTAGATTTCAGGCATAATTTGCAGCATTCTTTGTACGTGGCCGTAATCCGAACAATGTGGTCTATTTAAGTACGCTTCTTATCTTGTAGGGTTTACGCTTTATGTTAGACGCCCGAACCAGGCAATAATTTTTTTTTATTTAAGATTCATAATTGAACAATTGGCGAACCAGAGTATGCTATCAATGATGAAACAATACCAAAAGTGACGCTGCATTCATAGGTCAAACTACTGCCTCAGTTTTAGCTTACTGATCCTATTTGTAATAGTGTCCTTTTCAAGACTAGTCGAACTTGCCACGTGACTTGCATCACGCGAGCGTCGATATATCGGTGGCGAACGACAACTCGACCACACCACTAAGCATTACATCAATATGGTATGTACATCAAATCAACACTCTCAATTGGCCGTTACTAACCATCGCAGGGTCAAGGTCCATCTGGAATGCCGGGAGGCGACATGAACAAGAAGAAGGATGACAGAAAGAAGGAGAAGCCAAAGTACGAACCACCGGTTGAATCCAAATTCGGTAAGAAGAGAAGAAAGGGCCCAGACACAGCAATTAAGTTGCCTAGCGTATATCCAAACACAAGATGTAAATTGAAGTTGTTGAAGTTGGAGAGAATCAAGGATCACTTATTGTTGGAAGAAGAGTTTGTGACCAACCAAGAGAATTTCCAACCCACAGAAGCTAAACAAGTAGAGGAAAGAGAGAAGGTGGACGAGTTGAGAGGTAACCCAATGTCCATTGGTACTTTGGAAGAAATCATTGACGACGATCACGCTATCGTCTCCAGTACCGCTGGCTCTGAGTACTACGTTAGCATCATGTCTTTTGTTGACAAAGGATTATTGGAACCCGGATGCTCTGTTCTCTTGCATCACAAAACCGTGTCGATCGTGGGTGTCTCTCAAGACGATGCCGATCCAATGGTTTCTGTTATGAAACTCGACAAATCTCCAACTGAATCATACGCCGACATTGGTGGATTAGAATCACAAATCCAAGAAATCAAAGAAGCGGTAGAATTACCATTAACGCATCCTGAATTATACGAAGAAATGGGTATCAAACCTCCAAAGGGTGTTATATTATACGGTGCTCCTGGTACCGGTAAAACCTTATTGGCAAAAGCGGTCGCCAACCAAACCAGTGCCACTTTCTTAAGAATTGTCGGTTCTGAATTAATTCAAAAATACTTGGGTGATGGTCCAAGATTGTGTAGACAAATTTTCCAAATTGCAGCGGAACATGCACCATCCATTGTCTTCATTGATGAAATCGATGCTATCGGTACAAAGAGATACGAATCCTCGTCAGGAGGTGAAAGAGAAATTCAAAGAACCATGTTGGAACTTTTGAACCAGCTTGACGGTTTCGATGATAGAGGTGATATCAAGGTGATCATGGCTACCAACAAGATCGAATCCTTGGATCCAGCCTTGATCAGACCAGGAAGAATAGATCGTAAGATTTTATTCGAGAACCCCGACTCCAACACAAAGAAGAAGATTTTGACTATTCACACATCCAAGATGAGTTTGGCTGATGATGTCAACTTGGAAGAATTGGTCACTTCTAAGGATGACTTGTCCGGTGCTGATATCAAGGCCTTGTGTACTGAAGCTGGTTTATTGGCATTGAGAGAAAGAAGAATGCAAGTCAAGGCTGATGATTTCAAGCAAGCTAAGGAAAGAGTCCTTAAGAACAAGGTTGAAGAGAACCTTGAAGGCTTGTACTTGTGATACTTGAGTTTATAGATTTAAAACTAGGTATCAATGAATGAAAAAGAAAAAATGTACCAACCAAGGGAATAATTATCGAAGCGTCAAATAAAAATAGAATGAAATTTGAATGAACACTAATTATTGACTGATCAATATTGAATCATGTAGAATATTGAATGGAGACCAAAAATTATGGCATCAACCAAGTAGAAATCAAAGACAACTAGAAAAAAATATAACGACAACTGCAGGATTCGAACCTGCGCGGGCAAAGCCCAAAAGATTTCTAATCTTTCTCCTTAACCACTCGGACAAGTTGCCAGATCATGTGATTTTTAGAACCCTGCTCTTTTGTGCGTGCTCTAAAAAGCTAATTAGATCTTCTATATCCCAATAATGTAGCACATCAAACCAGTAGACGTAATTCCCAATATCAGGTGTTTTTTCTATCAATAATCTGGCTAATAGAAACTGAGTTACCGTGGCTGAGCTTAGTTGAGCAATTTGAATGCGTATTTCCACCCTATGTTATTCTATCGAATTTAAACTTGAAATTACCGTGTTCTCACCTTATTGGCAATATTGTATATTAAATTTGAGTTTCGAGCGTATACAGCTTTGTAACTTCAATCACACGAAATCAATTAATTCCCTTGGTCAGCGCCATCTTATCTTATCACATTCAGATCCGTGTATCACCGTGAGGCTCGCAACCCTCAAGAAATTACACTAAGCTGATTTCTATAACATTACTCAATAATACAAGTTAAGTTTGAGCGCTGCGTGTATTATTGTTCTGTAACTCGCATTTTGATTCCTGATTCCAGGATCTCTAAACTACGACACATACCGCAGCATTGCGTTGTGTATTGAGAAGTTCTCCTATTAACCCTGAATCATCGGATTTGTAGCTAATATTTCCGATGGATCCAGGACCAAAAAAAGTATGCAAAAGCAACGATTCGATTACAAAGACATTCATGTCATGAATAGGTGGAGACTCTTGTATGCGGAAGCACCTGAAACGACGCAGAATGCGAGTAAGCTGGTCAGCTTGAGGTCGCCCATCGGACCGAGCTGCCAAGGATTCAGCCTCTCGTGCTCTTTTGAATTTTGATAAGCCCCGATTACTAAGCCCAGTATTATCAATTTCCTCCATAAAGTACTCAATCAATACGAAGAAAGACTAGGTTCAATATGAGATTGCACGTTGTTCTGCGGCCAAAACTGCGCCGAATCATCCGTATTGGCAAAATCATGGTTTTAGGTTCGTCATTAATCATGATAGGTCTGTAATCATTTCAAATATGGTTTACTCGACTAGTCAACCTTACCATTGTTGGCTGTACTGGCCGTCTCCGGACCAGCTTCTAGACCAATCTTCAAGCTGTCGTCTTCGCGAGGTGGCAACTCGGGCTTTCCGGCTTTCGCAATTGTTTTCATTCGGAGCAACACTGTATCTTTGAATGTGACGGATTTACGGCAAAGAGGGCATAAACCAATACCCCTCCGACCCCTAACTTGGCCTCTGGCATATGAACTGGAGATACTTTGTTGGATACACTCGAGGCAGAACACATGGCCGCAAGAAGTAGTCGTAGCCATGGTGATCTCATCGAAGCAAATAGGACATTGAATATCGGTCATCTTTTTGGTAGTATGAGGAGGCAATTCATTCTGGGGATTTTCTAAGAGCTTCTTGGTCTGCTCTCTGAACTCGACAATCTCGACATCGTTCTCTTCGTCGTCCGAAGGAATGTTAATGACATATTCGGGTGTTTCTGTAGACATGGATCTTGCCATCAATTGTGTGGAGCTGATTTAGTACGATGGCGCGGATGTCGCGGCTTAGCGTATGCGCGACATTGACGACATCCGTACTCTCCTTAAGGGAGACCGAAAGCCGAATTCGTAGTAAATCGCCGGGGAGCCCTTGCAATCGTAGACCAAATTGCAATACTTGGAAACGATGCGGGGAGTGCTTGTAATCACAAACACGTTCGAGTTGACAGCAATTTCCTCGGCTTTCCAGACCAGAAAAAATTCACACGCAGAAATCACCGTTAAACGCAATACTTAAGACGAAATTCACACGCAATAATCACCGTTGAATACATTGCACCGGTTAGGAGTTAAATTCGAAGTTGGCAAGGATCAGCTGAGCCCTAAACACAACCTTAATCCATTCAGTATGTGATGTCATAGAGGGTTTGTTCTACGTAAATATCTCAATCAGTAAAGGGAGGGCACCGACCTACCGACGTGTCTCGCAACCCATATCAGAATAAACATGCGTTATGACGACGCCAACGCTAACAATCCCTCTCTACAACAGGAAGGGAACGAGCCAAGTGCAATCGTAAAGTTTAGGAAGACAGCAAATACCTTTGAAAATAAATCTAAGCGATCACGGATGGCAAGTTAGCGTCTACATCCAGCAAAGTATGATGCTGATGACAGCAAGTCGATCTGACATCGAGGGGCACAGAGGGGTGATCCTCGGCAAAGGCTGTTTTTCCGGTGCCAACCTTTTTGGACCAATTTGGATATGTTGTTTCGGTAGTGGCCTAGGCATGATATCATATGGCTGAGATCCCGATTACACAAACGACCATATGATGTAATCAACCATGTGAAATGCACGTGAGTTATGGGACACAAAGCAGCTGCGGTATTATAGTGCTACTAGTATGACGTCGTGGAGGGCCCAGACGGATCCTAAAGAGGTTCCACCACGTGAAGCCCATCACACAAAGCCACACTGCCTATTATGCCTGGGACCTATGACGTAGAGGAACCATATTCTGAAACCATACTGGACCGCGAGCCTCCGGGCTTGAGGGACTACTCTGATCCGCCAGCTCTCGCGGCCCTTGCAATCTGACCATTGATACCCAAAGGTTGCAATCGGATGATTCACACCCGCCCTCTAAATTAACGCGGTACCCTCAGACTTTTCTTTTCGGACGCATCCGGGTCATATGACCTAAATTAGCACTGGTGTAATCATCTCCCAACCGTTGATTGCTCGTTTCTTTTCCAAGACTACATACAATGCAGGAGGTGCATGCAGGACACCATCTGGTGATAACTAAATGCGTGAATACACAGTAACTTCGGAGAGGCATTTCTGTTTCGAGTGAAGCATGGGCGCTGTTTCTTTTTCCACAAGGGTGTATAAATAAACCACCGAATCCCCTTCGTTTGATCTTCACTTATTTATCATCAACAATCATTATGACTATTCAAAAACAACCAGCTGTCTTTTACGTTAACGCCGCCTTGTTCGACTGTGACGGTACCTTAGTTAACTCCACCGGAGCTATCTCTGAGTTCTGGAGAGACTTCGGTAAGACCAGACCACACGTCAACCCTGAAGAAATCATCAGAACCTCCCACGGATGTCGTACTTTCGATGTCATCGCCAAATGGTCTCCAGAAGATGCCATTGAAGAACAAGTCACACAATGGGAAGGTTCCATCCCAGACTCTTTCGGTCAATACGCCAAGCCAATCAAGGGTGCTGTCGAATTAGTCAAGTCTTTCGACCACTTCTCCAAGACCGAAACCGCCGACGGTAAGCAAAAGTGGGCTATTGTCACCTCCGGTACTTTGCCATTGGCCACCAAATGGTTGAAGTTATTGACCATTGAACAACCAGACTGTTTCATCACCGCCGAAAAGGTCACCAAGGGTAAGCCTCATCCACAAGGTTACCAATCCGCCAGAAACACCTTGGGCTGCGAAGACTCAAAGAAGAAGGTTGTGGTTTTCGAAGATGCCCCTGCTGGTATCACTGCCGGTAAAGGTGCAGGCGCCTTTATTGTTGGTATCTGTTCTACTTACGACCCAGAAAAGGTCAGAAAGTCCGGTGCCGACATTGTGGTCGATGACTTGAGCTCTTTCAGCATTGAGTCTTACAACCCTGAAACTGAAGAATTCAAGGTTATCGTCAAGGACTACCACTACGCCAACGACGAATTTTTGCAAACTGTTTAGGTTACTTATAGAGATGTATAATAGAATGGATAGATTAGAAATAGCTTTTCTGTAGGGATTTGATCTGACCCGTAATTCTACGATTTCCGGAACAAGAGGCTCCGTGTCAAATGTATTATTAGACTTTTATGTACTCAATGTAAATGGGTGTCATCTTGCGCATATTATTTACCTGTGCGTGTCGCACTATTTTGTGCAGCTAGATAAGATGAAATGCAAGGCCACGAATTCGGGTGTAACTGCTCCATTTCGTGCCTGCATCGATTACACAAATCGGGCATGGTTCAATGTTTCTGTGGTCTAGAATGGAAACTCATGCTACTTTAAGCTGTGATAAGACTTTGTAAGCTTCACTTGGAAATGGTCGACTCCCAGTTTTTCCTTGGAATGTTCATCGCACAAAATCAGGGGCAAAGTGAAACAAGGGTGAAACAATAGTCAATTTTGAAGAATTGGGTTATCCAACCAATTGATAAATACTCAGCCTAGAGTTGATCGTCATTCTCTTCTTGTGCTTTAATGCTAATTATAAAAAAACAAATAATTTTCAATTTTCTTGTCTCGAAATTCTATCATTTTTCTTTCGTTCTCGCGTTTTTTGGATTTTTCGTGGAAAACAATAGAAATTGAAATGTGACAAACTGATAAGAATTTATATCGTAATTGTGTGATTATTTTATGAAAATACGTAGAGCACTTCTGATCGTTTTTGAGATCAGAGTGTAGGCATCTGAGAGTAGATAACTCTATAAAGCGTTCTGTGGACATAATTTTTGATGAAGCTTATTTCTACACAATGCTTAATTTATCATTAATTGACAAAAGTGTACCTCCTTAGAAACTAATCTTTCAGGAATTTCTAATTCCAAAGTACCAACCTCAAAAAAATGTCAAACCAAGCATCCTTTCATGCCAGTACTTTCTCTATATCCCATAGTAAGTTCGGATCTCTTTTTCGCACCCACAACTACTTAGTGGAACCAAACGACTCTCATCGCACACTTTTGCGCACGTGACATGGAGGATGCGATGCCTTACAAAATTTTCGAGTCACCAAATCATCACTCGTTATCCCCAACGCCATGAACTCATCCAAACCATCGTTCGAGGATCTGTATCCCTTGATGACCCTTCCTAGGATACCTGACTTGCCTCTCGCATCCAAGGTGGTCATCCCCAAGATCAATTCGATCGACTCCACCGTCATCGACATTGGTATTTCCAAGTCCATCATCTCCAGTTATATCATCAAACCCACTCCAAAGTTGATATGGTCATATGCATTAAGTCCAACCAGCATCGTAGACTGTATGGACGTCGAAGAGTCCACTGAGGACGAAGTCAAGTTGTACGCCATTGGTATTACTGACCGTAAAAAGCACAAGCTTATGGTTTTACAAAGAAACGATAAGGTGGAAGAGAGTGCCGAAGGCCAAAACAAAATCATTTCAATGGAACTTAGAGTGCCCAACAAAATAGTAGCAATCAAGCTCTTCAACCAAGGCTCCTTATTCTTGGTCTTATACGAAAATGGTAATATTGAAACCATCAAGGCAGAAAACGGTGAATTAGTCCAAACACCAAAATCATACAACCATGTCGCCAGTGGAGTGGCCAAGGAAAAATTGGTGCATCACGAGTTCATCAACGATATTGAAATAAGCAACGCTATCCAAGCAGGTGGTAACAAGGAATTATTATTGCTTGTCTTCGAATCAAAGGATAGTCTTCATTACCAGTTGATTTCTCTTAATTTCCAGACCAACTTGTTTGAAATAAACTCCAAGACAATCCCAAGAGCAAAGGGCGATTTAATCTTCTCCTACAACTCCGGTCACATCTATCAATTGAATACGCTTCAAAAACTGATTGAATCCGTTTCGATTGTCAACTTTTCATCCATTAATACCATCCAAATTGCGCCGCTCCTCACCGGCTCGCAAAACCAAGTCATCTCCTTAAACTCACCAAGTTCCGATAGACTTGTTTTGTCCATCGACAACAAAATACACTTGATCAACCTCAAATACGGCAGTTTATTAGACACTCTCGAATTAGATGCTTCTGATAAGATTTTAATCAACCAAATTGTCTTGGTCAAGGGTAACTCCGTCAGAAGCTCCAGATCGATGGCATGCTACGTGAACTCCAAATCCAAGGAAAACAACGTTGACGTGAATGTGATTAACATCAACGTTGGTTTGAACAAATTAAGCGAATGCTTAGGAAAGAGTATTGAATCCGTTCAAGAAAAGAGCTTCCAAGGTTTGGTCAATTTGCTCGAAGACGACATCGAGGTCCCACTCACTGCTTCAACTAATGAATTGAACGAGATATATAAAACATTGACCGAATTTGCCGAGAAGGGCGATGTCAACAAATGGGAAAGAATTTTGGTGCCATATTTGAAATGTGAATCATGGGACTCCATCAAGTCTGGCTTGAAAAAAATGAAGGCTAACAAAATTTACCACTACCAGGAGTTTGATATTGAAAACGATCGCACCATCGATTGTAACTTTATTCAAAAGGTTTTGGCCCTCATTTTCGTGATAAACTCAAATGGTTCAGTCCAGTTCAAGTCGCCTGATTTCATTCCAGAGTATACCTTGATTTACTTATTGACAAACCCTATTTTCCCAATCGAATATACCAATGGCTTGTTGAAGTTATTGAATGCAACTCAGCAATTTACTTGTTTGAGACAAGCGATCATGACTTGTCCAAATTTGACGGTTATTGAGCTCTTGAGTCAAATGTTGAGCACCGAGTTCGAAGAAGATGTCGAAGATGGGACCCCAGGCAATGTCTTCGAAGACTTGATCAATAGAATCATTGGCGAGTTTTCCGTCAATGAAATCACTAATAAATTCAAGGAATTGATGGAGATACAAGATAAGAAGGACTCTGAAAATGTCATCAACTTGGACTCCCTTTTGAATAGATTATTGAAGGTGAAGCATAATAATAACAGCTGGTTCTTGATTGAACTCGTGATAGACGTTGGTGGTCTTTTCAACTGGTCTCTTGGCACCATCGAGTCCTTGAGCGAACTCATAGAAAGTAAGGTGTCTGCCTTGGTGGATAACAGCTACAACTTGACGTTGACCAACCAGGCACTCTTAATCAATGCTCCACTTGAAAACCCTAAGAAGCACTCCAAAAAGAAGAAGTCTAAGAACGACATTATCTCCACACATCATAACTCTCAATTAGAATCGATTTTGACCATCAACAATAATACTTCCAACAGAAGATTGTTAGATAATCCAATTATTTCTAAGAAAATCCCCAACTATTCTATGGAAAAGTTGGTTATTTAGCATCAATAGACAGCAATAATCATCAGCAAAATTCAGTATTGAAAATAATTTTGACTAGAGTATTTAATATCTGTTCCATCTGGTAAACTTTAGTAATTAGCTTGATTTCTTAGAAGCACCTCTATTAGGCACACTTTTCAACCTGTAAAAATGCGACAAAATGTAAAAATTGATTTCTGTAAGAGTTTTTAGATTCACAGAGCTACACATCGAATGTCCAGTCCTGCCGTATCTGCCTATAGACAAGCCTTGAGGGCGACTCGTCTTGCTTTCCAGAAAGATTTGCCGGTTTTGTCTGCTGCTAGAGCGCAAATCAGACAAGGATTTGAGAAACATAAGGCCTTGACCGACCAAGCTCAAATCGATGAAGAGATCAAGAAGTTGAATGAAGTCAGCGTGTTCCTTGTGAAGAACATTGTCCAAGGTGAAAAAAGAGTTGAAGAAGGCAAAGATAGATACTACTTGAAGTTCCACGACCAGACGGAGTTGGGAGACAACGAAACCATCAAGCAAGCTGGTAAGGTTAACATGGGTTCGTTGGCAGGTGCCAAGGCTAAAAAGCGCAACTAAACTCACGATAGATCATGTAAATAGAAACGGAAACAAGGAATAGAAAGTGGATAAAACATACCAGACAAGATTTACGAAGTGTATTTCGAAACACTTATGTGTAGTCAATAGCATTATTAATAAACAATTAATAAATTTCTTCGAGATTAGATGGAGGAGAGTGTTTGAAAAAGAGCTTGAGAAGTGACGGATAATTACACATTATTCTACATATGAACCCAGAATTCCTCTCATTTTGATGCCATCGGAATGCTCATGAGTCAGAGCTCATCAGAATCGCATAATTTACGGCTTCGCGCATCGAAATCGATCGACTCATCAACACTTTCAGTCATGTCGAAACCAAACCCAGACAAAAGAGATGTGCTCATTAGTAAGAGCCTCAGTTACCTTCTTCGTCATGGCGCTTTGAAAGAAAAGCTCGCTATCGATGAAAGTGGCTATGTCAGTATTGAGGAGATTCTTGCCCACAATCGGATGAAGACCAATAAGGTCACTCGTGAAGACGTGGAGAGAATTGTGGCGAATAACGACAAGAAGAGGTTTGTCATCAAGGATGACATGATCTGCGCCACTCAAGGACATTCCATTGCAAGTGTGCTGGATACGAACTTGACTCTTTTGACAGAAAGCACTGTACCAGACGAGATTTTCCACGGAACCTACTACAAAAAATTGAAGTTGATTTACGAAAGTGGCGGGTTGAAGAAAATGAACCGAAATCACGTTCACTTCACCAGCAACTCCCATAAACTAAGCAACATATCCGGGGTTAAGCAACACGCTAATTGCTTCATTTACGTTGACGTGCGGAGAGCGATGAAAGATGGTTTCGTATTTTATAAGAGCGCCAACGATGTGGTTTTGACTAAAGGAGACCAAGATGGCAAGGTCGGATGTGAATATTTTTTGCGGATTGAGGACCGCAAAACGGGGGAAGTCGTAGATATTCAAAAATATTTGCAATAGCCAGTTCAACGCTCATGCAGGGAACAAAGCTTACGGATTTGGCTTAGACCATACCCTCTTGGATCTATGGGTTTCTGGAAAGAATTTGCAAACTTTAATAGTGAGAGTGAGTCATAGGATGTATGGTTTGTGAGACAGAAAAGTCAACTCCAATACTTGGAGTGGAAACTCGTGAATCCATGGAGAACCTTAACCCCAACATTTAGCATGGAAACTCTTGGATGTTGGGGTTTGTGAAATATTCGGAAAAGATGGAAGCGCAATTTTGCTATGCTAAAAGCCTCCCAGTAGGGCAGTGTTCCCCCACGCGCAGCTGATGGAATTAGGCAAGTCTTAGTGTTATCTAAGCGACAGGTCATCGCTCCTACGAACAATCAAGCCTGCCGGATCAGATTCTTTATTGATGGAAGCACTGGACCAATGGTTGGTGCGGCGGTGGCCACAGCGGGGTCGAGTAAGGACTTTGAGGCGACTAAAATGTGGAGTGATCATTACGCAACGATAGTCGAACTCAACGTTGAACTAGCAACAATTAAGCAACGACAGTAAAAATCACAACTCCCAACTAGCAATAATTAGACAACGATAGTACGACTAAACAATGCTAAACTAGCACCAACTTCCTTGTATACTCTCCAGCAATCACGACTGGGCAAGCTCGCTCAATTGGGAATTCCACCCGTTTCTGATTACTTCGCGAAATTGTGATCTAGGGCCCGGTTGCGAGCCTTGTGCATACAAACGGTATGGCCCAGCCCCATGGTCCAGGCTAGCTACCGAACAACTGTCGAGACTCCACGTCGTTTCGAAAAATGTGCGGATAAAACTTGCTAATTGTACGATGACGGCTGCGGTTTGCAGGATATAGCTAAAGAATACTTCTATAGCTGCGGTGCTACGCTAGAAGGAAGTCCGCGTAGATGACCAGGGGCGGCGCTAAATGTTCGGTGTAGCAACCCTGATCCGCACAATGTCCAATTTCGTATGCACCTGTTCTAGAACAAAAGGTACATTAGGGTGCAGGCCGACCAAGCTGGGCGTATATATGCCCAGGCAGTTCCATCAAAGTTAAGATAGTCAGTGATGTTTGGCGTCCCATGACTTACGAAGTTGAAAGTGTGTCTGTCCGCACGCACCAAGGTTATCGGGATGACCAAATCTGTCAGTGGTACTGCTGTGCCTGTGGTCAAAGCTACGGATCAATCATATATCGAGACCACGGAAATGCAGAGCCAATTGCTTCCGGTCCGTCCGCTCGACCATTCACCCAGCCTACCACTAACCCCAAGCCTGCTCATTCACTGAGTCAAGATCTTCTCCAATCCTTAAAGCACTACAGTCTGCTTGTATACAATAATCCCTCCACAAATCATGATTCAAACTATACTACAGCTTCGCCCGTACGATCCCCCATCATCAAAGAAAAGGAGTCTCCATTGACCAGCTTGGCCGAAAGCGTGCTGGTGAAAATACCCACGCGCTTCACCTGTCATCGCTGTGACCATATGATGTGTCCCTACTGTCCCAAGGTCCGAGTCAAGGATTTGACCTATTCTTGATTGATCGTTGAACTGGTCGCACACCCAAAAAGGGTGCGCCTTTGGTTCTGCGTAAGCGAGACCACACGAGCATGCATTCTTCTCTGCATAGCCTTTGAAGATTCCGATATTTACTATAGTGTATCATAGACCATTTGAGCTGTGCTCAAGTATTACAATATATGCCTTTAATAGCCCAAACGTATAATTAGAAATTGGTGTTATCATAACACGATTGCTCATCTATATTTAGTGGCGATGCTCGATGGAAAAAAAAGAAACGACCTCGGTGAGGGTCGAACTCACGATCTTAAGATTAACAGTCTTACGCCTTAGCCAACTTGGCCACGAAGTCATTTTCTTGAAAATTTTGAGACTGGGTAATACGGGTCTATACTAGAGATAGAGCATTCATGAGAGTAAATGGACGATTGTAAGCTTTATTTAGTTACTTCCTACTATTTTAATGCCAAAATGCTTAATGAGAAAAAGAGAAATTCAATGGTGGGATATATCCACTTATGAGAATCAATTTTTGGATGGCGCTCAACTCCCAGGGAAAGAGGACCTCTTTTGGAACCCTTTTTCACCTCCTCCATACACCATATGCTTATTGAACTTCTTAATTTGCCTAAAATTTTTTCATGAGCTTCCCAAGCCTCCATCATAATTGTTTATCCAGTATCTAAAGCTGCAATTGGCGACGCTTGGTAGAATAGTGCGAAGCCTGCGGAATGGCTCCTCGTGGTCTAGACTCTACACATTATTAAACTATTTCACTATTGATGTGATATTCAACACAATGACACAATCTATTCGTAACAATTATTGCTTTTGAGACTTCGCCGCTTTCTCTTAGCGAGAACGTACTTTGTGGTTATGCTCCGCAACCAAATCCAATTGTCCCTGTCAATTCGCGCCCTTACCAAATACTGCGCAAAGCTGACTCCAACAGATACTAAGGACAACAATCATGTCAGATACTAAAGAACCAGAAATCGAAGTCGAAGACAATGGCTCAGATAGCGAATTGACCAAGGAGCAAAGAATTGAGAATGCCAGAAAGAAGTTTGAGGAGTTGAAGAAGAAGAAGAATAAGAAGAAGAAGAGCAAAAAGAAGGCAACCGACGGTGAGGACACCGAAGAAGTCGATAGCAAGGACGCTACCCCTGCTGTTGAAACCTCTAAGGAAGAGACTGATGCTGAAGCAGGCGAAGAGATCAACAAACCCGAAATCAATACCGAGCTTGAAACTGAACTTAAGCAGGAAGATCAATTGACAGAGTCAACCAAACAAGAAGAGAAAGACGTGTCGGAGGGCAAAGCTACTGAAATTACAAAGGAGGAGGCCAGTGAGGTCAAAGAGGTAGTTGTGGAAGAGCCAGTGCCTTCAATTAAGAAAGAAGATGTGATTCCAACCAAAAAGGAAGCCGTTGAAGAATCAAAGCCAGCAAACGAGCAAGCATCTGATGCTGCATTACTCGAAGAAATCAAGGCTCTCAAAGTGACTGTCGAACAGCAAACAAACACTATCAAAAGACTTAGGGACGAAAACACCGACTTGAAGTTATCGAGAATGGACTTAAATGATACCATTGCCGAACTTGAAGAGCAAGTCAAGCAATTGAAGTCTGGTAACGCTACTCCAACTCCAGGTGCTTTCCTTACACCAGCACCACAACCTCCAAAGGTTGCTACTGCAGCCAAACCCATTTTCACCAACAATGATTACGCCTCCGCTTCTAAGCAAGACCTCAGTGTCAGACAAGCGGACGATTTCAGAGAAAGATTATTGGGATGGAAAGGTTGGCAAGTGGACATGTCTCAATGGCATGGTGCTGGTCATGGTCAAAAATTAGTTCTTTAGTGACTTGTATATTATAAATGACGATGAAGTTGTGACGATAGAACTATATGATTGATTTACGTAAATGATAGCATAACATCAGTCTCTGTGGGGCCCATGTGCTCAAAGAGCCGTCTGTACTACTAATGCAAATGAGAATAACGACCTCGGTGAGATAATCCTTGTAGAGATCTGAATAACGAAATAGTCCTTGTAGAGCTCTGAATCAAATTGATCCTTGTAGAGAGATCTGAATATTTCGACATAGCATGATCCTCTGAGAGAGATTTGACGAGGAGGTTGATTTGGGATGTGTCTTTCGGTGTATTTGATTTCTTTGCTTATTTCTTGTTCAACGAACTTCTGTTGAACCATTGTGCTTTGGTATCAAGGATTCTGGCTTCAGCTCTAGGAACGGATTTCTTGTGCACGTTGAAGGATTGTACTTGCACATTTATTGGTCCCTTCTTCATAACACCATTTTTCGAGTCTTTCAATTTACGCAATTTCTCTTCTTTCATTTTTTGACGTAACAACTTTTGACTCATCGCATCCAATTCTGCGGACTTCAAGTGCTTTCCTTTAGGCTCTTTGTCCTCCAAGGCTTCAAAAATGTCATTTGGAAGAAATTCAGGTAACTCTTGTGGTAATGACTTCAATTTTTCACTTTCTCTTTCTTTTTTGGCATCTTGTTGGAGTTTGAATTTTGAGTCTCTCTCTCTTCTCAAGGCCTTTTCCTCTTCTTTCAATTTTTGTTGCGCCAAACGCTCTTGTTTCTGCTTTTCCACTATTACTTTCTTTGAAGTGCTTGTAGATTCTTCTTCTGGAGCTTCATCCGAATCCGAGTCCGAATCCGATCCATCTTCCGATTCATGCTCAGTGTTGGCCACTTCCTTTTGATTTATTTCATCTGCTGTGTGGTATTCTATTTCGTCCGCATCCGTGAACTTCTTCTTGGTGGGTTTCTGTGTGTTTAAGTTGCTTCTTGTGACAACCATTTCGTATGTTTGTGATGAATCCTGGAGCCTTACTACAATTTGGCTCATCTCAGTTTTTCAAATTGGTGATGGAACGACCTCACCTTGGCTGCGAAAGACCATCTCACTAGTGAAGAACAATCAAGTAAAGAGCTATACTTCAATCCCGAAGAAATCTAGGGCTACTACAACATATGGAGCCTACTCGAAACACACTTTAAGAGAACAGCTACCACCACTACAATCATTAAAATAGTTCGAAACTTCGTATTTAAAAAAGTCTATAGATATGCTGGAATGAAGATTATCTCTAACTGATAACCCTGGTGTTGACGCCAAATTCTTCCCACCGTTGCTTATTTGGTGTATTGCTAAGTTCGCCGACATAGCCGTGCTTGAGCAAAAGGGTCAAGGTGCTTTGATTTATCTCCATACCGTCAATTGCGAGTTTATCTACCTTGAAGAAAAAGCCATCTTCTCTTTTCGCAATCATAGAAGGAAAAGCCTCAAACAAGTTGATCAAGCCTATCCCCTCAATTTTCGAGAAGCTCACATCGAGCGACCTCAACTTGCACCGACTGTATCCAAATCGTTTGATATCCTTACTGAAATGCTTCATTGTTTGATTATCAAGTTCCAAATCATGCAAATCCAATCTGGTAAGATTGGGGACCTCGACGAGCAAATCGTAGAAGGATAATAAGGGAGAAGACGAGGCTCTATTCTGAAACACATCTGTCTTGAATTTCAAGTATTTGGAGCCACCAATCAGTATTGCTTTTAATTGGTGGTTATGATTGACCAAGCTTACCAATCTCATAAACCCTTTGCACGAAAGTGAGCAGCCGTTTATATCCAATTCAGTGATTTTTGAGAATTGGGGGAAATCATTGATACCAAATTCATGTAAGCTACTGGAGCCTGTATTTGATATTTCCCGGAACTGTAAATATTCCAAAGTGAAGCTAGGATTGTAGTTTTTAACCAATTGCAAGAATTCGAAAAGTGAAAAGTTCAGATTGTTTTCAAAGCTGAGTTTAGTAAGCAAAGGCGACTTCAACAAAAAATCTCCCAAAGCAGGAAGACGATTATTGAAATCGAACGAGACGAGAATCAATTCGCGAAGGTTTTCGAAATTCTTATGAAGGTAAATTGGGTATGGATTGAATGTTTCAACACCCGGACGAACACCAAGTGCATCTTTGCGTAATTTCGGATGATTTATCAAGATCAACGACTCGAGAGTTGGGTATTTTTGGTCGTCTTGTTCCACCGACAATTTTTTGAATCGTATATCTTGTTCATTGACCAAACTATTGAATTTCCCACTTAACTCGGGGTAGAGTACTATTATTGTGAGGGACTTGAGCTTTTTAAATAACTGCAATATGAGCTTTTCATAACGCATTGACGAATTAATTCCAATCTTGAACGTTTCGACATTTTGAAGATTATTGAACTTCCAACTAAACTTGATAAGCCTAGACAAAAGTATTTGTATGTTGAAGTTTGGATCAAACACCTCCAAGGATTTCAATGGGAAAGAAGGCTCCGTTATAATTGTTGTAAGAACTCTGTTGAGATGACTCAGGTTTAAGGTTGATCTTAATCGGAAAGTATTGAGTATCTTGGAGTTGGCCGATTGTAAGACCTTTTTCAAGAGGACTATGCTGCCTGCAAATTCTTCAGAAGTAATTTGTCTTTTGAATACGACTTGTTTCGTGTAAAGCGTTGGAATATTCGTTAATCGTGTATACCATGACCGGGAGACTAGATGGCATGCTAGGAGTTGTTTTAGAGGTAGACCGTCAAAGATGAGTTGAACGATTTCAAGTGGAAAATGTGAGACCGGATCGATTCTGTTAGGTTGTTTTCGAGATGAAGCTGTGGAGGATTTGCTGCGCTTGAGAGGTACTATTTTCAAGCCAGAGGAGAAGTAAACCTCATCCTGTTGATTTTGTTGCGTTCGCTTCTTGCTGATATTTGACGATGAGGGATCAAACGATCTAGTAGTATTAGATAAAGATGATGACGATGACGATGATAAAGATGAGCCTTTGCTCACTTTGGAAGATGATGCCGATGGAAATGACGAGACTTTGCGGACAGTGACTATTGGAAATGATGCAGATGACGATGAAGAGCCTTTGCGGTCAGCGTTTGATGCCAATGCTGAGGATAATGAAGACGAAGAAGACGATGATATCGAATTATCACGATTTCGAGTTAATTCGCGATCTTGAGATATTGGCACTTTCTTACCAGATATGAGATTGTTTTTTTGTTCACCATTCCCAGAGTCAAGTTTTCGTAAGCTTGATCCCTTCTTTTTCACAGAATCGTCACTTTCAATGAGCTTTTTCATCTCCACATATTTCTCTTTGAGATTTTCATATAATTTACTCGGAACCTTCACATTATGATCTTTCACCGCCTGTTTGATCGTCCGTATCCCTTTATCGTACCACTTATATGCTTCCCATTCCCGATTCATCTGGAGAAGCAACTTGCCGACCCTGAGATATCCCTTGCAACCAATTGGTTCTAATTTGGTCAACTGTATCGCGTCTTCCAAGGAGCGGTCTTTTTGGCCTAGCTTCTCGTAGGTGGCCGCTCGCTGGTCTAGCACAGTTCCGAGCTTCGGGTGGATGGTAGGACCGAGTACCGGCTTTTCCGCAAGTCCGTAGAGTTGGGTTCTGATCTCTTGAAGTGTAGATAATGACATGTTTGTATAGTGACGGACGAGAAAATTGTAGTTTTTGAGGGCATCTTCGTATCGTTTGCCCTTGAAGTAGAGCATACCAAGCTCGAGCCTTTCAGCGGCCAACAGATCGCCCCATTTATCCTCCATTGGGGTCAATAAATGAACTGTTTGGATCAATCTTGACGTATTGCATCAGCTGAGACGCGGCATCTGACTAAAAAAGATACGCGGTACCCCAGAAAGATGCGAGCGCATAGCTAAGTTTGCACTTAGCGAGAGTTACATTTTAACGGGAACTATCGGAAACAATTTCTAACACGCCAACAACTTCTGTTTCAAGAGGCACTTCGAGTTCAATTATCATTCTATAAGGGGAGCAAAGGTTTGTGGTCATGATCTATAAGCTTCTCCAGCTTTTACTCCTTACCACCATCATGGGAGTGGTTTCGTTTATCGGAGGGTTTATTCCACTAAAACTTCCCATGAACCCCTCCAAATTGAACTACATGTCGATATTCAGTATGGGGATCCTTGTGAGTACTTCACTAGTACTAATCATCCCCGAGGGTGTGCTGACCCTCTACGGATCACTCCATGGATCCGAGGTTGAAAACGCACCAAAATACCTTGGACTTGCCTTGCTTGGTGGCTTTCTTTTAATGTACATCATCGATGGCCTACCAGCGGTGCTTAGTCTGTGCAATATCAACATTCAGTTCAATTACAATATCGAGTCCAATGAGGTTTCGTTCTTGGATATCCTCAAATCACTCGTGGACTCTTCCATTACATTAGGACTCATTTTCCATGCATTGATCGATGGAATATCCCTTGGCTCCGCCATTTTCTCCAATGACGTTACGTTCCAACTCTTCTTCTTTATTGCAATCATTATTCACAAATTACCCACTGCTTTCAGTTTCACATCCATTCTTCTCAAAGAGAACTTCAGTTCAACTTACATCTTGGTGCACTTGATCCTTTTTTCATTATCCACCCCAGCCTCCGCAATTACCACCTACTTGATCGTATCGGCAATTGGCTCCAACAACAAGTTCGTGATTGGAATCTTGTTCCTTTTCTCAGCAGGTACGTTCTTATACGTGGTCAATCACGTCGTTTCGGCCTTGTCAAACGGACCAGAATCAGAGTATAAACCGACTTCTTCTGAAGAAGGTGAGGCGCCCAAAACGCATCGTCATATGAAACTCACAGGGACCGAATTGTTGGTATCGGTTCTGGGTATGACAATTCCCATTATAATGAGTCTTGTTGGAGGTGATTAATCAATATACTACCAAATTAAATATTTATTTACATAACATTATATATACTAGCGAGTCGAATATATCTTACTAAATTTTGAGTATTTACCACTGTAATTTATATTTTTACTAGCATCATTGGATCTGAACTATTTAAGCACCATTGGATCTTCTCACTGCAACTATCGAACATTTCACTGCTTATACTCTCAACATTATATTCGTTCACTGCATTTCATATCTATATAGTCTATATAAACTTTACTATGATAAATGTTGATCTGAGTCCAGCTCGTTCAATCACATTTATATATGCTCAATGTGCAAGTGGTGACACCACTTCACGATCGGCTTCGTAATCTACGTCCGGCGAGTCAGACATTCTCTTGATAGACAATTTGCTCAAACTCGATTGGATGGAGTTTTCATCCGAGAAAGTATGCGCTTTGCTATCGTCAACCGTTTCATTCATATCTCCATCGTGAATGTCTTCCTCAAGTTCACTAGGCTTCTCTTTTTCATGCTGGTGCTCTGGCTTAATCTGAGACACAGCTCTCGCTGAACTGTTGTCAGCACTTGAATCAACAGTCTTGGTGGTTTCTCCTGTATCAATCTTCTCCTTCAGTTTATCTGCCTCGTGATCATCTGCACTTTCTAAATCAAAGTCGCTGACATTTTCGATTTGGAGAAGCGATTTCTCGAAAGCCCATTCAACAAGGTCATCATCGTTATCGATCGAGTTAAAATAATAACTCGTGGGTTGGCCATGCTTAGAATTTGTTCTCCTTTTATCAGGTGAAGCAAGTACCTTCTCTCCAGCCTCAGTCAGATCACCAGCTTTCAATCTACTCAAACCAACATAGGAGTTACGAGTAGAGTTATTTGCCGAGACCTTTGGCAAATTTGGCTTCTCCTTGCTTTCAGAATCAATTGATTTCTTCAGCCTGAAAGGTGCTGTTTCAAAGTAAGGATTGGACGTTGAAGATGGAACTCTGTCAGATTGAATTTTATGGCTTTTAGCTCTGACAGGAGATTTGCCTTTCGGATTAGGGGTATTGAAAAAGTTGGAAGAACTTTTCGCTTTCCTAATATTTCTCAGGCCATACTTTTGCTTGTGATCACCGGAGTTGGATCTTGGGAATTTTTCTTCCTTTGTGTCGTCATCATTGATCAAAGTGGCATCATCTGATTCAACGGACTTCACGGGTTTCCCGAGCGAGGTCAAGGATGTAGTCGACTTTCCTTTCGTAAACTTTTTCTTGGCCTTACTAAGCCCTTGATGCCATGAATTCGAATTGGTAAATCCCAAACCTGAAGCACTATTTCTTTTTTTCATGGGTTCGTAGCTCGAATTATGCCTTTTGACCAATGGTTGTTGTTTCTTAATCTTCTCTGGGGTAGACGAGAAGATTCCGCTATCATCATTCAAAACTGGAGAGCTCACGAGATTATGATGCTCAGTATCGATCTTTGGCATCAAGGCTTTATCTTCACTCAAGCTCTTCTTATGTTTAGAAGTATGTCTCACCGTTGTAATCAAACGACCTCTCAATAAGGTAATAGCTTTATCCAAGGCAAATTCCACTCCGCAATAGTTATTGATCACAGTAATCTTAGGCCATGAATTTCTAGCTCCTCTGACAATGAAGTCAACCATGAACTCCGGATCGGGGTTCAGGAAAATATTGGAAAAATCAGAACTCTTGAAATCTGCTAAAATGGTGATATCACCACTATAGTTTTGGGACAAGATCGAGATCATTTTATTCGACAAGTTTTTGTAGACGTCCAATTCGTTCATCAACTGAAGATAATGTATGACTTCGCAACTCATGAAATCGTACACATTATTGAGAAAGTTTTTCAATCTACTGCCGATTTGATTCTCAATTTGACCACCGATGTTTCCAACAGACATTTTGAGAATAGGAACAACGTGGGGATTGACTTGCACAGCAATGATATTATCGACATTGAACATTTCCGATAGTCTGGTGATTGGCAAATCATTATCCACCGAACCGTCAACATATTTCATCGATGCATCATTGTTCCATTCATGGATCTCGTTGGTTCTAGGAACCTTTTCGTAGATCGAGTTTGAAGGAAAAAAGCCCGGTAACGAACAACTGGCACAGACCGCAGACCAAATTAAACAATTGGGAGCTGTCAAGTAATTTAACAACCTGGTTTGTTCGTGGATAGATGCCGGACTCACGGTGATATTGAGAATTTTACCGGTTCTATTGTAGGCTTCACGGAAGGTGAGATCGCCAATGAAGTCAATCATGGTTTTCTTGAGACCCGCCAGTTCGAAAAGGGTCCCGTATTTGATCAAATGACTCAAACTCTTGAGCAATTTCTTGAATTTTATTGCGGATCCAGTCTGCGTGCTCTCATCCTCTTCCTCATCCTTGTCTATCCCAAAGATATTGAAAGTCTTTGTGGTGAGTCCACTTAATAATTCCGGAGTTTCTTCGTTGGTGTGACAGCACAATATACTGGCCACAATCGAGCCGGCGGAGGAGCCACTGATAATTCTAGGCAATAAATTGGCCTCGATCAATGTGAGCAACACTCCGATATGGAAAATACCGAAAGTACTTCCACCAGAAAGAACCAAGGCCGTTCTTCCTACGTTTCTCCGAGTTTGAATGAGCATACCGAGCAAGTAGCTATCTTCCAAATTGACTCTGGGGTCCTCAATAAGATATTTCAACGCGACTTGACACTCATTGATGTACTCTTCAATCAACTTTTTGGTCCCCACATAGGAGTGACGGTACAAGTTGATATCACCCATATTACCAAGGTTTCGTATCCATTTTGTCCTGATGACATAGAGCAACAACTTGTAGTCGTTGGCCAATCTGGCGTTTCTCATCTCCATGAGGTTTCTGTAGATCAAATCGTAGTCATAGTAGTCCGACTCTGGATGCGACTTCCAGGAATTGTTATTGAGCAATTCATCGAGCTTGAAGGAAATGTCATACCATTTCTTGTAGCTGGTACACGTTTTCTGTTGTTCTAGAAGGGACTCGATCAATAACTGCTTTTCGTCTTTGCCTGGTAAAATGCTTCGTAAAATAGGCAACGATCGGATCAGTGGGACCAGTGATAGTATGGATTCTGGCTGAGGTTCCAAGGCCTTTTTGGAGAAGAACTGGTACTGTTCGATAAGCGTCTCGAGTAGGTCACTTTGAGGAATCGCCGGTGACATCAGCGTAGCACTAGGAGGCCCACTCATATCGGCGCACCAGAACAGTTGTGAATAGTCGGTTGATAAAACTGTTGTTATGTGACCATGTGAAGTGGCAGCATGCACGTGAAGATGTGACTAGATAGCGCGGAGACCGAGGCGAGCAGGAGGGAGAAATGCGAGTGAACGACGTTAAGCGAGAAGAGGGAGGGAACTGAGAAAATAAATGGAATAACAACTTCAATGAACAGGGGAAGCTCTAATGAGTATGGAATTGTTTCGTTAGCAATTAGGAGGGTAGATTTTCTTTAAAATTATCAATCTTATCGTTTGAAGGCTTTTACCCCATTTGAGGTACATTTGTATCACGTGACACACGTCACATGCTTAGACATATTTGATGTTCTTGCGATGACTCTTGCAACCCATCAGTGTCCATTGTGCAGTTTTCACACCTTCGACGGCCCTACGCAACCTGGCGTAAACCGGTGACCAAACTCTTCGAAAATACTCGAACTAAAAAGCCGCCTGCCCCGAAACAAACTAAAAAAAAGCCGTCTGACTCATACAAAAAGTTCAAACAAGAGCATCGCTTGGCACAAGGAGCCAAACCGATTTACTTTGATTCAGAGGCACACAGATTCAATTACTTCTCTAAACTCGTCGAGCATAATCAAGATACCTCCGCCATGATCAGCATTACCACAGTGGCCCACAAGTCGGATGACATTCGTCAGCCTTTACTCATGTTAACCAACAAAGAAGGCTCGAAGTACTTTTTTGGGAAAGTCCCCGAAGGAACGCAAAGAATGCTCAATTCAAGCAGAATCAGGCTCGGAAAACTCAAAAGTGTTTTCTTGACCGGTACACTTAACTCGTGGTCAGATATTGGTGGCCTACCAGGATTCTTTTTAACCTTGAGTGATAGTACCAAAAAGGGGATTGATGTATTCACCAACTCCAGCAAAGTGCTTTCTTACATTGTTGCGACCTGGAGAGCATTCGTCTTCAGAAAAGGTGTAGAGTTGAAAATTCACGATACACAAGATCATGGGATTATCGGCGACAATAATTTAACAGTCAAACCTATATTCATTTCCAGAAAAGACACACAACTTTTAGACATCGATCTCTCCTCAAGACTCTTGAACGGTATCAAAAAACTCACCTCGCTCATGTTTCCACTAGACACTTCCAAGGCCAATGATCGGGACCCCGAATCCTACAGATCTGATCCCACGGAAACCGAAATCCATACCCATACTGCATTGCCCTCTATCGATGAAATCGAGCCGTACCAAAACCAAAAATCGATCAATTACATGATCAGAGTCCTTCCTGCTCGAGGCAAGTTCGACCCCGTGAAAGCAAAAGCCTTGGGACTCAAACCCGGAGTAAATTATAGAAAATTGAGTCAAGGTGAATCTGTCACAAATGACGCAGGCGAGGTTATACATCCAGAACAAGTTCTCGAGCCTTCTTCGCTGTTCCCACGAATTTTGATATTGGATATCCCCAACTCAAGCTATCTTGAGCCCACAATCGAAAGTGAACAGTGGTTTGTCAAGGACGAAGGTTGCGAGGACGAAGAAGTTCAATTGGTGTACCACTTTTTGGGCGATGAAATCGATTTTGAAAGTGAAGCGTACCAGAACTTCATCGGTAAGTTTTCACCTGTTTGCAAACACGTAATCAGTCATAGCAAAATCACCAACAATACCATCAACTTCAAGCATGCCGCAGTCAACAACTTATTGCTCAAAAGTATCAGCAACGACAACTTCAACTTACCCCGTTTCGAAACTTACAAGCCACTTGCGAGCCAGGGCGAAACCAGATACAAATTGCAAAACGGACAAGTTTTCTCGGTTGGCACTGAAGAAATCACTGTGGATGAGTCGCAGGTACCCCTTGAAAATTGGTCTACTTTGTTCGATACCGAAATTCAGCCATTGGGTTTGGATTTCAATAAAGAAAATGCCTTGAAAGACGAACCTATTCCATTGCAAATGAGCCAAGGAACTGGTTTATCTTTGAAGGATCAAGTCCATGTGATTACCTTGGGTACGGGCTCGGCCATACCCTCCTTGCATCGTAATGTGACTTCAACCTTGGTCAGAGTACCTCATCTCAAGGACGGTGAAGTCCACACCAGAAGTGTTATATTGGACGGTGGAGAAAATACCTTAGGTACGATATTAAGACATTTTGATGAAGCACAACTTCCACAGATCTTTGAAGAAATCGGCTTGATCCATTTGAGTCACTTACACGCAGACCACCATTTGGGAATTGTTTCCTTGATCAACAAGTGGTTCGAATATAACAAGGACGCTAGTAAGAGACTTTACCTTATCTTACCATGGCAATACAACCGATTCCTTGAGGAATGGTACAAATTCGAAGCCAGCTTCAACGACGAGGTTGATATCAGCAGACTCTCATACATAAGTTGCGAGGAGTTTATGCAAGATAGGGCGCCTGAATTCCAACAGATCGATTTGCAAGAATTTGAAAGAAGGTTTGAGTCCCATGACTTGGCCAGGGTGGTTCCAAAAAAGCAATTGCCACCCAGAGACACCGAGCTGTTGAACAGACTATACCAAGACTTGAATATCAATAAGGTCAAAACCGTCAGAGCTTTACACTGTGCGTGGGCATATTCCATTACAATTGATTTCGTAGTAGAGGGATCCGAAAGTTTCCAGGTCGCCTACTCCGGAGATACCAGACCCAACCCCAAATTCGTCGATATCGGTTATGGAAGTGACCTCTTGATTCACGAATCCACCCTCGATAACGAATTGATCGAGGAAGCCCTCGCAAAGAAACATTCTACAATGATTGAAGCGGTTGCGATGTCAAAATACATGAATTGTTCAAAGGTGATTCTCACCCATTTCAGTACCAGATACTCGATCAAGAACGATATATCGACACAAGCCGAAAGATTGAAAAAGTTGGCCGACGATTTGGACGAATATCTCACCAAGTATTCGTCTTCGCTGAACATCTTCAATCTTGAAGGTTACAGCAGGGAAGTGAAAAACTACGACCAGTTAGAAATATGCTACGCTTTCGATGCTATGAATGTTCGCTACGGAGACTTGAACTTCCAAAGATCTTGCCAAGATGTCATCGCCAGTGCGTTTGTTTCAGGGGAAGATGCAGAAGGTAACAAAGAAAAAGAACAAAAGAAACTCGAGGAGAAGAGGGAAGCTAAAAGGTCGGAAAGATTAAACAAGTACAAAAAGAGAAAGAGCCAATAATTTGTGAGACATTGCAATCTGCGCTTTGTTTCACCAGCAAGCATAATTTAGTGCATTTTAGTGTGGGATTCGGTAGAACTGCTTGTTTTAATTAGGTAAATAGATCGAACGACGCTGCATAATTTGCGCGCGTTCATAATGGAATACCCACCCCAGAAATCGTGCGAGTGCTAGAAACGACAAGTATATCTAGAGCAGGAGTTCGCAATAGTGGCTCCTGACCGGATGAAACGACTCTAGTTGTCGACGCCTGCCAGCGTATAGAACCAGCATGATTTTCCAACTCTCGTGGCTTCATAACTCGATCGTGAGTGAACTTTCGAAGCAGCCCAAATTCAATGGCCCTGTTGTGTCAAAAAATTACGTCAAAACTCTCAATCTAATCCCGGTTTTGCGGATAAATAATTTTATCCAAACCACCAAGGCCAACGATATCACAGCTGTACTCTCTGATTCTACTCATAAGATCTTTGCGATTTTTCCTTTCAAACCAACAATTGTGGAATTTGAGAATACGCATCATCAGAGAATCACTTTCTACACTCAAAACTGTTTCATCAAAATAAAAAAAGCCAATCTCAAATATATCACTAGGCAAGAAGCCTCGGAGAATTTTAAGACTAATGTCAATGGAGACTTGGTGGTGCTTGAAATTTTGGATTTGGACATTTTCCAAAGGGATCAGGTCGAAATGGACTCCTCTTATGAACGATCCTTGAAGTATGTTTACGACGAGCCCGATTACCAACAACAGCGTGGACACCTCACAGATGATGACTGGCAAGCGGAAGAGCTTGCGTCTGTCACTATCATGTGATCAATTCTTAAATGACAGCAAGGTGATTTGTTCCAAGAGTAGTATGATTCAACAACAGCATGTGGAGGGTATTCATTGAAGCAACGAATCGTATCTTTTGACAAAAGTATGCGGAAGGTAGTTACTTTTGTTTGATTAAATGACTCCTCATATAAATATTGGTTGCTTCTTCCCCTTCCGATAATATGACGAGTCACATTCGGTGATATATATATGGTGAAACGTACGCGAAACTGCACCACAAATGATTGAATTACAAAAAAAGCCAAGTTTTGACTCATTTCAGATCCTGGAACTCCCCAGGGTTGAGGTTCCGGATACGCCTACTAGTTCCATCAGAAGCTCTGGTTCTATCAGAACATGCAGTCGTGACAAAGGTGACCTCCCCACGAATTCTGCAACAAAACTCACGGCGCTTAAGCGGAAAAGTGCAGTAATCGAGAGCGTGGTATCCTATCCCGAACCTCAGCTTTGGGAGTTTCGAACCGGTTCGAGTGATCTGGAGTGCACGGAAGGACTCAAGCAATTATTCAAAGAGCAAGTTCTGTCGCCAGCGAAGAACCTAAGTACATTTTTACTTGAATTGCTGGGCAGATTGGATGAATATGAGGCCGAGCTTCTTGCTTTTGAGCAAAGCTTAGAGCTTCAGCAACAATTCTTGAAAGAAAAAACACTCTTTTTGAACAAATATCAGGATTCGTTGCAGCTTAAGGAACAAGAGCTTGGTCAATTAGTGCGCAGAATGCGCGCTACTGAGGCTCTCATTGAGCTTAAGAAATCAAGAGCGACTGACTTAAACATTGCCAATAATCAGCGGTACCAGGAAACACGTGTGGCAAGGTTCGTTGAAGATGTTGGTGAAGCTATAAATGAGTTTAGGAGCTACGATAACCACCAGATCCCCGAGTCTGAATTTATTGGGGACATTATGGTAGTCGAACGTGTGATCAGAAAACTCTCCAATTCTAAAATGCGTGAAAGTCTAGGATCTAGAGAATTCCGCTCGCAGTTCTTCTTGAGCGATTAATTACAAGCTAATTTCGTATTAATTTCAGCAGATACACAGTTTGAGCATTATAGTACTATAGATAAACTATAGATTAACTGAAGATAAACTGTAGATAAATCTACATTTTGCGACAAATATTATTCTACAATCTAGTTCTGTTTTCGCACCCGCCACCACTATACTCAATGCTGCAAATGCTGCCAGAATCTATTGAGAGAGAGCCTGTTAGCGCCAAACTCCTCTCCTCAGCTGAGCTCTCAAAACAACTCGATGATATAGCTTGTGAAGCCAGTGGTATTAACGACAATTGGGAAATGGAAGTTCCCACTCTAACGTCATCTGAGACCGACTCATTATTACCACTTTATAGAAGCAATGATTCTCCCGCTAGTCATACTAGTACGCTACTATTTTTACTCAGTCGTTTGGTTTCACCCTTCAGCTTGATGTCAAGGTTACAAGTGGCAGCGTTATGGACGTTGATGAGTGTTGCGGGCAGCACTATTCTTTATGCTACTGGAAATGCAGGCTCGATATCCGATTTTCTCCATATGATTCTATGCTTCCTTTCCAACGATGAGAATTATCAGTGTGAAAATGCAGATGATTAGATTAATTAGAGGAGAAAACCGAAAGTGTAACTCCTTATTCGATCGGGCTCTTTATCGAAGTATGCATGGAATTTAATTCAGAAAGCATACCTATCCAATACTTTCCTACTATCGAAGTATCAATCTTGCATTTCCTCTTCTTTACAATCACGATTTTCCTTGGTCTAGCCGTGCTAGGTATTTATTATTGCTAATTGCTTAGCTGTTACTATGTACAATCACTCCCTTCTATCCTTCACCTTCATCTTATTAACATGCTTGTGCTTTCTGGTCTTGGCGAACTTCTTGAGACCCCACATCGACTGGGAAACCTTGTTCGACTTCGACTTACCTCTACCACCACCATGAGGGTGATCGAAGGCGTTCATGGCCACACCTCTGACCATTGGTCTTCTGCCTCTGTGACGGCTTCTACCGGCCTTACCCCAGGAGATGGACTTGAATTCCTTGTTGGAAACAACTCCCAAAGATGCGTGACAGTCCAAGTTGACGTATCTGTGTTCACCTGAACTCAATTTCACAATAGCCTTGTTCTTGTCAGAGTGCTTGGAAAGCAATCTACCGAAAGTACCGGCAGCTCTAACAAGCTGACCTCTGCCTCCAGCATGCAATCCTATGTTGTGAATGATGGAACCAACTGGAATCATATGTAATGGCAAACAGTTACCTCTTTGCATGATTCTAGAGGTCAATAAGGCATCATCAATTTCGCCGTTATTTGTTTGCTTCATTTCCTCGAGGAAATCCTTTGGTAATCCGGAACGGAAGGATTCAACCATATCACCTTGTCTCAAACCGGAAGCAGCCAAAATGTATGATAAGTCTCCAGTTTCGGTGTGTTCAATCAAGGCAATATGACCTGATCTGTTTGGATCGTATTCAATTCTGAGCACCTTTTGCTTTCCTGGAGTGAGTCTGTGAGTGTCAACCAATCTGACTCTTTGCTTGTGACCTCCACCTCTACCTCTGATGGTGATTTTACCGGTGTTATTTCTACCGGCGGTCTTCTTTTTAGGGACAGTCAATTCTCTGACGGGACCTCCCTTATGCAAGTGCTCGTGAATTGGCTTTTTGAAGTGAGTGGAACCTGGTTGTAAGTGACCATTGGCGTAACTCTTGATCTCCACGTTACTCATAGCCAACTTTCGTTGTCTCTTGTATGCTTCTTCTTTCTGTTCCAAATCGGTGACACCTTCCCCACCGGATATAGTACTTTGCATCCGCAAAAGGTTTGGAAGGGTGCTTGGAAGCCCAGCACGGAGTCTTCCGAGCGGACTTACCAAACTTCTTGACCACATCATTAGGCTTGTATTCTGATATCTCAATAGCATATAATGAAAAATCTGCGATCAAGTAGAGCGGGCTCAGGCTTACGCTGGGCCCCAAGCGCGCACCGTAACTGTGAGCACCCAGCTTCAACCAATAGAATTGGTTCCCGGTGCGTGCGAACAACGGGCAACTTCTAACAAAAATCGAATTATAACAAAAGCATCTTAATCAAGGTACCATCGCCAAAATGCTCCGTACATTCACCCGTTCCTTGTCTAGCACCAAGCCACCAATCCAATTGTTCGGTATTGATGGTACTTACGCCAACGCCTTATACTCGGCATCCGCTCAAGAATCCTCCATTGAACAATCTTTCCAAGCATTAACCAAGATCAATGGTTTACTCAATACCGACGCCAGAGTCAAGTCCATCTTGGTCAACCCAGCCTTGACCAAGGATGACAGAAGCACTGCCATCAAGACCATCTCACAAAACTTGAAGTTGGACAAGACCGTCACCAACTTCTTGAACGTTTTGGCTGAAAACAACCGTTTGAGCCACTTCGGTTCCATCTACGAAAAGTTCTCTTTGTTGAACGACGCCCACAGTGGTGTTGTTGAAGCCAAGGTCACCTCTGCCAAGCCATTGGACTCCAAGATCTTGAAGAGATTGCAAACCGCCATTGGTAAGTCTACCTTCGTTGGTGAAGGTAAGACCTTGAAATTGAGCAACATTACCAACCCAGACATCTTGGGTGGTTTGGTTGTTGAAGTCGGTGACAGAACCGTCGACCTTTCCATTTCTGCTAAGGTTGCCAAGTTGAACCAAACTTTGAACGAAGCATTATAAATGTGTAGAAATACATGATAGTTAAGTGAAAATTTTTCTTGTAGTGTAGGAAGCTTCAAAATGAAGAGAAGGGCTTCTGTCAATTGGATCATTTGAAGATATTGGTCAGTTTCTTGTCTAGACGATCTCCAAGGCTTGATTGATCGGCATAGTTATAATTTTTCAGTTTCCTGAGAATCGGCCAAATCGGATCGAAAGAATTTCCACCAATCCACCCAAAAGGATCCAATTCATTGATATAGCCAATTCCAACCCAGTCTAATCTGAAAATCCCACCCACTCATTATCTTCTCAATCTCCCTAAAAACTCTACTTAAGCTATTAATATCACGATCATCTTCATCACTCTTGTGACACGCTCTACGCGCGCCCCACATTAAATCAACTTACACGATCCATTCGTTCACCACGACAAACATGCTATCATCGATTGCCCACACAGTCACTGTGTTGGCGTTGCTCTTGAATGCCTTTGTCTACTTCTACCCGGACATACTCAACTCATCGGGTCAATGTAATTGGCACAAGTTTGAGGAGTCACGTCTCAAGAGTACACTCCCATTTATCAACCAATTACCAGAATCAGTTTCAGAAAAGCTTCTCTTGAACTTCCCAAGCTTCATTGACAATTCCGAGTTGAACACCACCAGCACCCATGGCAAGAGCGGTATCAAAGATATCCACATGCTCACATTTGGAGACCCCCAAATCAACGGAAACTGGCCTCTGACCAAATATATCAAGAGATTGGATAATTACGGTAATGACTACTACTTGGGTCACATCTACAAAACGATGAAACAGAGACTCTCTCCAAGTCATGTGGCTGTGATGGGTGATCTCTTCTCTTCCCAGTGGATTTACGATAGTGAATTCTACAACAGAACCAACCGGTTTGTGGAAAGATTGTTCCCTAGACCAATCGAGTACAAGAGAAACGTCAAGGAAACCTACGAAAAACATCAAGATTACGACTGGAACAAATGGTTGGACGATGAGGTTGCCATGGATCCAACTCACAGATACGAATCGCGGGTTTATAATGACGTCTACGACTGGTTCTTCCGTGAGAACAAGTACCCCAACTACGAAAACCCCTTGTTCATCAACTTGACCGGTAACCACGATATCGGCTACAGTGGTGATGCCACCTGGCAACACATGGCCCGTTTCCATCATTTGTTCGGTCAAAACAATTATGTCATCAACTACAATCAGGGCACTCCTGAGGAATGGAGATTGGTTGTGTTGGACTCAATGAGTTTGGAAGGACCTGCTTTGCAAGAAGAGTTCAGAGACTACACCTGGTCGTTCTTGGAACACTTAAACTCTTCCAACGCCAACTTCAAAGGTGCTACCATCTTGTTGACTCATATTCCATTCTACAAGAAGGCCGGTTTGTGTGCTGATGGCCCTGAGCACAGATACTACGAAAACTACGAGAAAGAGCCATACAAAAACGGCAAATTGAGATCTCAAAACCATTTGGCCTACGACGTTAGTCAAAAGGTTCTCAGCACCATTTTCCCCAACAAGGATCAAAACGGTATTATTTTCACAGGCCACGATCATGTTGGTTGTGACGACTGGTACAACTTTGTTGACGGTGAATGGGTTGCCTCCAAGGAAAAGAATGACTCTGAGAGACAACCTGTCAGAGAAATTGTTGTGAGAGCTATGATGGGCGATTTCGAAGGTCAAACTGGAATTGTTACAGGACATTTCACTGATAAGTGGACCTTTGAATTCAGTTACTGCTCCTTCGTCGTTCAGCACTGGTGGTGGGCTAGCAAGGTTTCAATTTTGCTTGCCTTGTTTTTGGAGTCTTACAGTATTCTCCGCTAGCCTTATGAAAAAGAACAATTGATTTTACATAGTTTATAGCAGTCATATATTTATAGTCTCAATGCTATAATTTTGGAATAATTTGATAGTAATCAATGCTACATTTTCGGAAGTTGTTTATAGTAGTCGTACATTCAATGCTACACTTTTAGGTTGCCAATGATTCCAGGACATAGAATCTTTTGGAGTCAATCTTGATCAACGTCCGCTTCTCGGGTTCAATCAATTTAAGTCATTCTAGATGCCTCAATCTCCCCTTTTCAATTGACTTATTTGGAGTCATTTTTGATGAATTCCTCAATATCCTCCTTAGCCGAGTTGATACTAACTTCAGGACTAATTTGGATCTTTTTAACCTTCAAAACACCGTCAACAAAAATCCAATGAGATCTCTTGATCCCAGTTGGGCTCTTCTTGGCACCTAAAGCACCGACCAATTTTCTGGATGGATCGGACAATAAATGATACTCTAATTTTTGCTTCGTGACAAAGTTCTTTTGGGACTTAGGCAGATCGGCACTAAGACCAAACACGGTAGTTTGAGAGCTCTTCAAGAACTCGTAGTTGGCCTGGAAACCGCAAGCTTGACGGGTGCATCCTGGAGTTGAAGCCTTTGGATAAGCAAAAATAACCAAGTATTTAGTCTTTTTGGCGGCTTCTGGAAGCGAAACTTCGACCTCTTCTTCGTCCAAAAGCGTGATGTCAGGAATTGCGTCGCCAACTTCAATCTCCTTTGAGCTTTTCACTTTGGATTCTTCTTCCTTAGGCTTATCTTCGTCCTTAGACTTGGTAGCCGGCTTGGAATTATTCAGTTCTTCCTTTTTTGGTTTGAGCTCTTTTTTGGGAGCGGCTTTAGCCTTCTTTTTGGGAGGTTCCGATGTTTCGGTTGATGGCCTTGAAGCAACTCTGGCTGAGCGACGTAATTCTGACATTGATTGTTAATTGAGGTGTTTTCGTTGAAGATTATCGCCAATCCCCACTTTCAAGTTGCGCCTTTAAAACCCCATCACGTGTACTGCAACAAATTACTCCACTGCGGTGGCTGCGAAAAGGCAGGCGAAAATAAGCGGTTCGGATTACAAGAGATGTATCATACACAAAATGACTGCCGTCTAGAAAAGCAAGAGGGTGGGCTAAGATGGTGGTATGATTATAGAGGCTTTTTGATAGTGCAAAATAATCGGCTTTTTCACGAGCAACTTTGCCTTCAGCGATTGGTTTTGTGGTCTAGTTGGTTATGGCATCTGCTTAACACGCAGAACGTCCCCAGTTCGATCCTGGGCAAAATCATTCTTTTTTGAATTAGATTTAGTAGGCTTGTTGTTTTGCAAGTTGGTGTACATTTTTATTGATATTTAAGGATATGATTTGAAGTCTTATACTGAGCTCCTGATCTAATTGTTTCACTTTTCCGAATTTTTTGAATAAATAAATAATTTTTGTTTTAATGAAAAAAAAATCCAAATGAACGAATTTACACTTTATCAAGCTAAGTGCAAAGCTATGACAATGTGGATCATTCAGAGACTATCTGATAAGCTCCTTAATAGTTTGACTTCAATAGCTAATGTTATCCTTGTCGCGAGTTTTTGTGTAATGCAATCACGTGACACAGCCTTCATCGATCTACTTACACCAACAAAATAACTCGTACAACCAGAACTACCCCATCCTGGTACCTTATCGGTGCTCATCTATCCAAGTACAACTGCATATATCATGGGTGATGATTCTCTTATACCACTGTCGTCGACTCCGATCAAAATAGGTGACGACTCAACATTTACCACTGAACAGTTCACGGCGGATGAAATCGTGATTGGCTGTAAAGTTTACGTCTCCAAAGATGGCGAGTTCAGACTTGCGGAAGTGCTTCAAGAGCACACCAAGAAGTCCAAAAAGGTCTACTACGTCCATTATCAAGAGTATAACAAGAGATTGGATGAGTGGATAGGCACGGACAGAATCGATTTCAAACGGCGTCTAATCTTACCCGAAGTGAAAGCCGACAAAAAGGAAGAGAAGAAGGAAAACAAGCTGAAAAAGAAGTCCAAGAATAAAAGTTCCAAGGGTCAAAAGTCTACCTCAGAGACAGCGACTCCAGTCCCAGATGATGGTGGCGCCGAAGATGTTATGGATTTGGATAATCTTAATGTCCAAGGTTTGAAGAGACCCGGAGAAGAAGTGAACAGAGAGGACGAAATTAAGAAGTTGAGAACAAGTGGTTCCATGATTCAAAACCATTCAGAAGTGGCTAGGGTGAGAAATTTATCGACCATCATCCTTGGGGAACACATTATTGAGCCATGGTATTTTTCTCCTTATCCTATTGAGCTCACAGAGGAGGATGAGATTTATATCTGCGATTTCACTTTGTCTTACTTCGGATCTCGCAAACAGTTTGAAAGATTCAGATCAAAATGTTCTATGAAACATCCACCAGGGAACGAAATCTACAGAGACTCCAAGGTCAGTTTCTGGGAAATTGACGGTAGAAAGCAAAGAACTTGGTGCAGAAACTTATGTTTGTTGTCCAAGTTATTCTTGGATCACAAAACGTTATACTACGATGTCGACCCCTTCTTATTTTATATCATGACCATCAAATCGGAGCAAGGCCACCATGTCGTGGGATACTTTTCAAAGGAAAAAGAAAGTGCCGATGGCTACAATGTCGCATGTATTCTTACTTTGCCATGTTATCAGAAGCAAGGTTTTGGTAAATTGTTGATTCAATTTTCTTATATGTTATCTCATGTCGAAGGAAAGGTGGGCTCACCAGAAAAGCCATTATCCGATTTGGGGCTCTTGTCTTATAGAGCTTACTGGACAGACACGCTAGTGAAATTATTGGTTGAAAGAAACAATCCTCAACTATACAAAAAGAATAACCCACGCATCGAGGATGAGGAAGAAGAAGGTTCGGCAACTCCTAAACAACCGAACTCAGGTGAAATAACGATTGAGGAGATTTCTCAGATTACTTGCATGACAACAACCGATATTTTGCATACTCTCACCACTTTACAGATTCTCAGATACTATAAAGGGCAGCATATTGTGGTTGTTACCGACCAAATCATGACCTTGTATGAGAAGCTTGTCAAGAAAGTGAGGGAGAAAAAGAAGCACGAGTTGGAACCTCATAGATTGAACTGGACCCCACCATTATTCACAGCAAACCAATTGAGATTCGGATGGTGATAATATTTTATCGATAATTGGGGAACAACGACGAAGAGATTCGGTTGGAACTTCGTGTTCTCGCCGTATATTTATGAATTATGATCTTGTACTATTAATCTTTTATTCTTCTATATTCTATAATACACATTTTACAATAGTATACATCAATCGATCATTTGATTGAAAGCTTAGGAAGTTTTGATTGTCAAACAACTCCTCTCATCTCGTTAGGAACTAAGCCTTAGTTTGCGCCCCAGATTTTGATACTTTTGTCACCTTCACAAGTGATCAACCTCAAACCTGACATATCGAAGGCACTAGCGTAGATTGGTGATTCATTAGAGCCTGCTAATGGACTAGATACCTCTTCCTGAATTAACTCGCCAGAAATGTAGTCATAAAACTCCATCCTTCCATCATCGAAGCCTGCAAAGAGATGATTATTAGCAGGGTTAATACTCAAGGTGTTAATGATCTTGCTATTGTCAGGATTGCCGAATTCGTTCAACAATTCTCCACCAGGTAAAAGCCACTGTTTGATGTTAGCATCCGAGTCGGCAGATGTCATTGTCAATTCCTGAGGGTGCATTACCAACAGTCTGATACTTTTGGTGTGATGGGTTATAGTGAGCGCGGTTGATTGTTTCCTGATATCCCACAATCTGATGGTTGAATCCATACTACTTGTAATGACCTGGGGGTCCCCTATTTGACTTTCGATCGAAGTGATATCGCCCCGATGGCCGGACAATACCAAAACTTGGTCGCGGGATCTGATATCCCAAACTCGCACCACGGAGTCCTTTCCACCCGTAAATAATAGATCTAGTTCTGGATGGAGAGTCATGGCGTATATTCCACCGACATGGCCATGGTAGTTTCTGATTTGGGATCCAGAATCGGAGTCTGTTTTTTCCAAGTCCCAGCACCTGACGGTTTTATCTTCAGAACCAGAGAACAAGTAAGGGAACTTGGTGGAAACGGCCAAAGCACGAACACCCATGATGTGGCCCGTAAGCGTGGCTTTCAAGGCCAGCGTCGCCAAGTCCCAGATCTTGATGGTGGAGTCGGCAGATCCAGTGACAAACCATTTGTTTGTCACGGCATCAACGGTGACTGCTCTGACCCAACCTTGGTGAGCACCGGCGATAACACGAAGCGGCGTCCACCTATCAGAAGAAGCTGCTGAAGAAACTCCTTCTCTATTTTTGACATCAATTTCATTTTCAGCTCTCTCATTCCCTTCTTCTTCTTCCTCTTCCTCTTCTTCTTCCTCTGATGCGTACTCATCTCTCATCACGGCATCCTCATCACCCTTGGGCATCATGTTCGCCAAACGATCGAGCTTAGTACTATTGTACATGGCTTCGCTCTCAGTATCTGGCGGAGGATCACTATCATCTTGGCTGAAGAAACCTTGATGGCCATATACTTCTTTGAAGGAAAGCATGGATGAGTTGAGTTTTGGCGCTGCGATAAAAGGCGATGAATGGCGCTAAAAGTGGAGTCGCGAAAAGAGATCAAGGAACCCTGGAAAGATAGTTTCAGCAAGATTGATTGTTAGAAAAAGTCTGGGTAGAGACTGTTGAAATAGCTCAATATAGATTGTTGATTGGTCAATTGCATCATCAAAACACCATGGAACTTATACGACAACTTTACGAGCTTATCACCACATCCAACCACGCGATCAAGACGATCCTGATCATCCCCGGAGACCAAATAGGCATTGAGTCGGCAGAGGATGAAGGCAATCTAGAAATCGGCTTGTCCAAGAAAACCTATCTTGCCATATTCAAGCAATCTCACGATTATTGGCATAATAGCACGGATGCTAGAGTAACATCGCTAGACACTTACTTTATGACTCTTGGTTACTTAATCACTACAAATGAGAATACTACAATAGTTGCACTTCACGAAAAAGTCACGAGAGAACTATACTTAACATTGGGGGAAGAGTTTCTCTTGAAAGAGATCGATATTATCAGCACATTTCTAAGCAGCAGGTTGAAGCGCATCAATAAAAGTTCATCACTTTGGGTCTTGACCAAATATTATTCCGTTCTAATCTTCGGGAGAAATGAGCAAATTGCCGAATTGGTGATCAGGAGGGCATGGCAAAGTTGTAAGTTTCATTTCGCTAATTATTACGCTGCTAATTATTTAAGGTGGTGTTCGAATGTGGGCTATCTACGCAAAGAGCATTTCAAGGTACTTGAAGAGATATGCCACGAAAGCTTACGAGATGTATCGATGTGGAAACTTCAGCAGGATGTTTTAGTTAATTTGGCTGGAGTGAAAAATGAATACAGCACGGAAGAACATAGCAGGCTTGTTCAAAAAATGAGCACTTGGAATGAAAACATAAAATCAATTGAACCGGAAGTATCTGATCTCAATTTTGTCATGTCGAATATTACTGATCAATTCAAATGGTTATTGCAAATTGAGTGTCCAATGGCCACCCCTTATATATGCTTGATACAAGCAAAATTGAGATGCGGGCAAGATATAAATGATCTTACTCAAATGCTATCGGAAACTGCCGAAACCCACAAGAAACAATTGAGTATGATTGAAAATATTGAAGGAAACGCATTTGAGAAGAAAATCGAACTCTGTGAAATTTTAGAGCAAGTTCTCTCTAAAGCAAGCATTTATCAAGGATGAATTCTCATAATTATGAGAACTCTTTGATTTCCATAATAATAGTATGATATAATGAAATCTCCACCAAAAATAAAATTTTAGGACTAAGAATAGAACTATGTAAGAAATTTAAACCACAGACTAGTAAACACTTGCGTATTCTCCTAAAATTAAGCTATATACTAAATTAGGTGTGTCACACGATCTGTTACTATCACCTTTTGATTCGCACTCTTTCGCCTCACGACCCATGCTCACAAATCAGACCAATAAGTCCGAGCAAGTCATACTAGCAAGCTAATCACACACCAAAAAGCAGATCCTAGGTCTAATCTTTTGGAGCACTCATTCACAATCTAATTGTACCGTCGTCGAAATCTATTCATAATCAAACACTGATCGTAAAGTGACTCCATAGTATGTTGAAGATTCGTCAGCTTCAGAAGAAGAAGCAAGAAGAAGCCGAGGCAGAAGCACGAGCTGCCTCTTCCACTCCACCAGGAGAGCCACAAGTGGGCAAGTCGGACTCGAATACGAAGGTCACTGCTGCTCAAATCAGATTACAAAAGGACATAACCGAGCTTGATCTCCCCAAAACCATATCGATCACCTTTCCTGATCCCAACGATTTTTTCAATTTCAACCTTAAAATTGCTCCACAACAAGGTTTCTACAAGGGGGGTACCTTCAATTTCAAAATCGAAATCAATAACTCATTCCCAATCGAACCGCCCAAGATCAAGTGTCTCAATAAAATCTATCACCCAAATATCGATTCAGCAGGAAATATATGCCTCAACATTTTGAGAGAAGACTGGTCACCTGTATTGAACCTTAACTCCATTTTGATCGGATTGAACTTCTTGTTTTTGGAGCCAAACCCTAATGATCCTTTGAACAAAGAAGCTGCAAACGTTTTAGTGAGGGAAAAGGAGCAATTCAGAAGAAACGCTCACATGGCTATGAGAGGAGGATATGTCCAGGGAGAATACTACGATAACGTCTTGTGAGGTTGGGAAGTGTAGGAAAAGTCATTTTTAATTAGCATCTTAATATATACTCATCATTCACTATTTCAAAGGTACTAGCATCAATTATTATATATATTTAGATTGTTAAAATTATTTCGTAATCACCATCTATTATCTATTTGTACAGTAATCAATTAAGAATTGTTTATTAATATCACTTAGTATGAATACGATCGATAGTTGAAAATCATTTCTTGATATTATTAGTATAAATGTTTTCGAAATGATTCGTATCATCCTTCGTTAGCATCTATTAATAAATGTATTGATCATTATTATTTCGTTAGTAGGATGCAGATAATGACGAGTATATGCAAGGGAGAATTGAACTGGGTTTTTAGCGAATTGGATTGGGTATGACTGAATGACGGTATGAATAATAATAGTTCAACTCCAAAACCTCATGGTGTTATCCGCTCCTCCACTAACAAACAAGCACCTCATTTTCTGTTCAATTGCCTTAAGAATCTGAGCATGTATTTCTTCCTCGCTCTTGACCTTCTTCTCATCGGCATCTTTATCCTCAAGCTTACCCACTTTGAAGCTTGCAAATTCAACGTCGTTGATGAATCCATCATGCCCACTCAAGGTCCGTATGCATCTCACTTTTCCACCCACATTGAGACTTTCAAGATCCCATATCTTGATTGTCTTATCGTCACCACCACTGAATATGAATCTACCGTTAGGATGAACAGATACGGTCTTGACCCAAGACTGGTGTCCTATCAAGTCCGCTATCAACCAAGCCTGAGAATTGTTCACCTTAGCCGGCAATGGGTTTCTGTGAGGAACGATTATTGGTGGAGGGAGGAGCCAAAGTTTCATGGTGTTGTCTCTACTGGCGGTGATGCAATATTTGTATCCCAAAGTCTCTGTATAGATGGGATCTGTGATCAAATCGGATGAGATGCTAGGAAATAATGTGATGTTGTCTTTGAGGTATTTATCAATAATGATATTCGAGGTCAAAGGTAAGAATTTGATCGACTCAATCACATGATTGTGTCCAATTAATAACGCCAATCCTGTTCCCGAATTGGCGTGGGATAATCTGGCTGACTGATCACTGGAACAAGTCAAGATGAAATCACCCAAATCATTCTGTTTTAATTGTTCAAACAGCAATTTGGAGTTGATGCTAATGACGTCAATATCTCTGACCCATTCGCTATGACCGATGAAACTCTTGATACAATAGCCATTGACCAAGTCCCAGATCTTGACTGTTTTGTCTCTCGAAACCGAGTAAAGTATCGTAGGTTTGATCTGCGAAAACTTGATCGATGAAATTGTATGCTCGTGTCCCGTCAAGGTTCTTATATGCTTGTATGATGATCCGTTCCAAATTTTGATAGACAAGTCCGAGGAGCACGATGCTAATAAGTAGGAAGAGGATGCTAGAGTTGATGAAATGATCCCGGAGGAGCCACTGCTCAAGTCGGCCGGGTCATGAGACCATATCAACCTATTAACGCCACGAGTATGGGCTTTTATGATCTTGTCAGGAATCGCGCTTTCGTCATTCAGTAAACTCCATACGATAATGGAACCATCTGAACACCCAGCGAAGACGATGGGTAGGGTGGGATGCACAGTATTACTCTGGATTATTTGGTTCATTTGGGTCGTGAAGGTTTTGCTGGTAGATGATGGTAGCCAATTGATTTTGTCCTTACTTATGACTGAGGATCCTCCATTGACAGGTCCGAGCGCTTGTTGCGAATCTATGATCGTTCTGAGGTTGCTGACTTCGTTTTCAAGGTCGATGATCTTTCTTTGAAGCCTCAAGACCGTGGACCACTTCTTCTCCAAGTAGTTGGCAACAATATTTGCGTTTTCGTCCTTGGAGTTGATCGGGATTTTCAACGCATCTGATACTTTGGCCAATGTTTGATGATCGGAGTCACCTAGAATTGGCTCTAGATATTGGATAATTGCCTTGTTGAGCTCAAGTTGCTGACGCTCCGTGAGTATCTGAGACTTGAACATGGATAACGGTAGGAGGCACAACGAAAGGTGTAAGATCAGGCAAATGGTGTAGAGGAAGAGTCCCGTCAACACGTCGCGTGGAATGGAATTGTCACGTGATCAATAATACTGATACCGATCGTATTGATACCGGTAATATTTGGTGTATTACTTTTATTACGTGTATTGGTAAATCGTCTAGGGGAAGTTGGATTCGTATATATGATATCAGAGGGGATCGAATTGTCTGGTTTCTTTGAAACCTCGTAAGTTTTTTTTTTCGAATATTGAGGGCATTCAATATTGAAATCGAAACCAGTCAAGATGAAGTCAAAATTTATTTAATTGTCATTGAGGCTAAATTTTTTTCATTTTATAGCTATCAATTGCTCGGAGCTGTACTTTAAATCGATCACTTACCTTTCAATGCCGCAAATCTGGCTTTCAAAGCATCAAAATCGGACACCTCTTTAGCTGCTGCAGAAACAGGTTTGGTAGTTTCCGCAATGGGAGCCGCTAATTCTTTGGCTCCTCCACTGGGTTCATCATCATCGTCACCATCATCATTTTTGGTTTCATCAATTGTATCGTCTTTTTCAACAACTAAACCAGAATATGGTGCTTCGTATGTTCTTGCAATTTCACACAAGTAAAGGTTTACTAGCGTTTCCTCAGGTGGGTCAACCTGACATCTTTTCACAATCTTTTCCGGCACATGTTTATCGGAATTATCAAGTGCCAGTTTTCCAAATTCGTGCCCATACTTAAGGATGAGAATCTCCCTTATAGTCATCAATTCCTTCAATTCGGAGTGGGAAGCAGCATATATCACCGAGGAAACTGCCTCCAAGAGATTGGTGTCACAAGTAGTTCTAGCAGGATCGAGAATGATCGTAATTCTGGCAAGGAGCAACTCACAGTAAAGCTCAAGGTACTCCAAGAGCTCGATATAGATATCATCTCTAATGATGTTTTCCACTCTGATTTTGGCACTGCTTTCTTTGCCTTGTTTGAGCAACTCTGCCAATTGGCGTCTTTGTTGCTTTGTAAGCGCCGACTTCTTCTCTTGGATGAATTTAAGCTTACTTATCGCCATTTTGAGCGACGTCTTGAGACGTGCAAGCGCGAGTTGAGGATTGGGTTGTGGCATCGTGGTAGAGGTCTTGGCCTTTATAGATAATCAAGTGTTGACCAAGATGGCTGAAAGGAGGTGTGTGATTAGAGCTGGTTAAGAACCTATCTGGGGTCGCGAGATCGCTTATCAAAATCGATCTTGAACTGTGCACTCCTCTCCTATTCGAACCCATAGAAAATGCAAGTATATATGTTCCTCATGGAAAAATCAAGATTATTAAGATTTAATACTTCTCGAAACTCAGTTATCGTTCAGTATTACTCAAAGCACGGAGATTTTACATAATATTACCTTTTATTAAACTTCATAAAGTTATACAAGCAGCAGCTATATAAGAGTGATGAAGCAAATTATACAACCGGTAGCTATTAGATTCGTGAGATAAAGTCCAGTAGCTATAATAATCGAGAGACTTATAATTAATTAGTCCATAGTTCCTCAGTTAGACTCCACGATAGTGTGCTCGTGGGGCGGATTGCCTTTGACCAATGTATCATCTTCGTCCTCATCAAAGCCCATTCCTACGTTATCCACGCTTCTAGCATGGGTTTTCAACGTACAACACTCGATTTCTTTGATCCATTCGTCATTGAGAATATCATCCAAAGTAGCTCTTTTGGTGGGGTCAGTTTGAAGCATCTTGTTGATGATTGGTCTGGATGCATGAGGCAATAATCTCATCAATCTGTAAGGTCCGTGTATCTGTTTGTGGGAGGATGACTTCTTCTTTGGCGACTCCTTATCTGAAGTTGCTGAATCTATGTGTGGACCTTGAAGAGCATGATTCACAAGATCTTGCTTCTTCATTTCATTGAACTTGGCCTTCATTTCGTTTTTGGTATTCTCGTATTGTTCCAATTGATTGTCGATCTCCTTGAGTTGGTTCAAAATACCTTGCACTTGCTCTTCATTCAAAACTTCCACGTTGTCGAGATTCTTCTTTACTTTGTCTTCCTTGTCGTCGTCGTCTTCCATGTTGTGATCTTCATCATGTTTGTCTTCTTGAGGTGATGATTGATCTTGTTCTTCCATCATCTTCTTCTTTTTGTTCAGTCTAACGATCGTGTTCTTTAATTTTCTTTGCTCAAGCAACAATTTGTGACACTCGTTACTCAAATAGTAATCATGCCAGTTATCATCAGGCTCCGAATAGAGCTTGAAACTGTTATCTTTGTCAGGGTTGGGTATTTTCCAAGGGAATCTCTTCAAGGTCATGCAACAGTAAATAATTGCAATCGACCATAAATCAACCGGTTGTGGATTGTATGAATTGGAGCTCTTCAACACTTCAGGAGCGAGATAAGGATCAGAACCAACAATACCATGGCAATAATGGATACTATCTTTGGAGTTGCCGTATTGATCGTAAGGATACTTGAAAATAACAGCACTTCCAAAATCAATGATTTTGAGGATACCATCGGTAGTAATGACACAATTGTCCAATTTCAAGTCACGATGAGCCAAACCAAGTCCGTGCAAGTAAGCAACACCGTTGACGATTTGTTTCAAGCAGCAATTTATTTCCTGTCTGGACATCTTTCCACTCATAACAACAGCGAAAAAGTCGATTGGTGCATACTCCATAATTTCGAAGTAACGGTTATTTTCGAGAATAATGTCCATAGTTTTGATGATATTAGGGTGCTTGAGAGTAGAACCAATACAATATTCCGCAGTACATTTCCGAGTGTAATCCTTTAATGATTCGGTAGATCTTCTTGGTCTAAATTCTTTGACTGCGAAGGTTTTACCGTCCGAGGGTCTTGTGATTAATTTCACAGATCCACCAGCACCACTTCCTAACTCTTTCCCTATCTTACCGTACTTCTTCACTAAATGCGAGTTCTCATCCGTGAATGGGTCCTTGTTCAGGGACAGATGGGCACCAACTGTGGCGTTGTGAAGGAATTGTGAAGAGGTTTGGTTGATAAGGTTTGCCAAAGAAGTTGAAGAATGGTCTCTGCTTGGGGCAACTGTCTGAGTAGCGGGACTGCCCACGGCTGGCGATGCTATGGCAGGAGGGGTATGAAGGTTATTGTTATACAGCTGATGCTCCTGTTTCCTCGAAATTGAATTCTTTTTGGTAGGTTTGAAAAAGCGTTTCAACTCTGCCATTGAGTTTGTCTTCATGAATGTGTGGTTCGAGTCTTCCTTGTTAAGGGTATGATGAATGGGTTGTGGTGACTGTATTGGCGTGGTAGATGCATGTGAATGAGAAGGGTTTGGTGATTGGGTCAAATTGGGACTGGGACTAGGGGTTTTGCGTGATGGGTGCACTTCATTGGAATGAGCCGTACGACCACTCAAATTCTCGCTGGAGTGATGTGCTGATGATGGGAGTGTGTGGTGGCCATGATGATTGTTGTGGTAGTGGTCTTCGGAGTTGGTCAATGTGGGGGACGTAAGGGAATCTTGCGACTCATGCTTTCCGATATGAAACCCGAGGAACGATTTTCGAGAATGGGAATGGTTGGATGTGGAGGGAGTCAAATCTTCATCTCTTGATGACAGCTTGAAGTGGTTGAACAACTTCATTTTATGTTTGTCGGGCATTTTGAATTAAAGTACCTGTTGTTTTAATCCCACTTTGATGAATGAGTGATTTTATCACCAAATGATATGATTGGTACGGGGCCGAAATGAACTCCGGGTTGATGGATAAAAAGGGTTGCCTTTCACACTGTCACTAGCCAGATATTGCAATTCATACAAGAATCTTCCGTTATATTTGATCCAGTAACTGAGATTCGGCGGTTGTGTTTAAGCTCAAAAGGAGTTGGCGGTCAGCGGATGCGGGGCCCTGGGATTTTCTGCTACCAAAATGAGAGTTCACTTTTTTGGCGAAGGAATTTTTCCGGACAAAGCTGCGATTGGTGTAAAGTACGAACAGCAGGGTTGCAAGATTTGGGATTGTTAATAATTCAAATGACTTTGCAAAGGAGCTTGGGAAAAGTGAAGACGGGGGTATCGGGTAAAGGCGGCCTTCACTCAGTGACCAATGAATGGCTAGTGATTTGCTGCTGAATCACGTGTAGCGGGGCAAACCGCGTTCTTTGATACTCCTAGCAACCCGGCACGTGACCCGCCCATAGCCTCCGACTCGGATAAAGTGTTTCGGTTGCATATATTAGGCGTAGCGAATTTGTTGGTCTGCGCTCGGTGCAACCGGACTTGAAACATTTGTTGCATGTTCAACAAATCAGTGTTTGTAATTCGATGTTCTAGAAGAGGTAAAATTAGAAGATTGACAAAAGAGAATGGACTATAATTTGTAGAGCCTACGATTGAAGTCTACAATTGAAGAGCCTACAATAAGAATAATTTACAATTGAACAGCAATTATAGACTCTACTATTGAAGAGTTTTCACTTAAAGACTCTACAATTGAAAAGTCTTCAATTAAAGACTCTACAATTGAGAAGTTTACAGTTAGCATTCTACTAGTCATTAGTATATTCTATTAGTTTTTATTGATTATTATTTGAATAGTCACTCTCCTAATCGTCTTTCAAGGCAGTTCCTCTGATGTGTTTCTCCCTATCAGTAAGCACCGGCTTGGCACCTGGCTTGCTGTGTCTGCGCTCGTTTTGTTCTCTTCTCTTCAAACTATCAATCTCGGTAGCCTTAATTTCCTTAGCCTTCTTAACAGTAGATGGAAGATGACGGTGTCTGGAAATACGCTTGATTTCTGGCATATGCTTGTATCTTTCTTTCAATGCAGCATCGTATTCCAACTTGTTTCTTTGTCTGGTGGATTTGACACCAGCTCTATCGGAAGCGTTGGTTCTCCACAATCTGAGGTTGGTATCGTCACTTCCACTCAAAATGTATCTGGCATCAGTGGTGAACTTGACACTGAAAACTCTTTGCATTCTCTTGGTATGGTAAATATCTCTGGAGTGACCTTCCCTAGATCTGAAAATTCTGATGGTCTTATCGTAACCAGCAGTGACAATTTCTTCACCGGTTGGAGAGAAGTCCACATCCATGATTGGAGCCACATGGTCCTTGTAGACGTTCTTGGACTTGTTGAGGTTTCTCATATCCCAGAGGTATGCATTATGGTCTTCACCACCACTGACGAAGTGGAAGGCTTCCATGGGGTTCCAGGTGATGGCATTGGTTCTCAAACTGGTGACCACCTTTTGGATTGGAGAGTTGGTTCTAATATCGTACAAAACAATCGAGTTATCGGAACCGGCAGATGCAATGATGTTGGTTTCAGTCTTGTTGAATTTGACGGTGTTGATGTTATCGGCACCCCAACTCAAGTTACTGACGTATCTGGTTCTGTTCATATCCCACAATTGAATGGCGGCACCACCGGTGACGAAAGTCTCTTCGTCTCTGTGATGGTCCACACCTTTGAATGCATGTTCGCCAAGGAATGTCTTGACAAGTCCCTCGTCTTTCTCTTCGTAAATTTGCTCGTCTGTGATATTGTGGTTGAAGCGGTCAGTGTTAACCGACCACAATTTGATAGTCTTGTCATCACCACAGGATAACATGTGGCTTGCATCTGGGGTAACCACCAATCCACTGACCATACCATAATGGGCCTTGAAACTGATGGTTTCCTGTCTAGTTGTCAAACTCCAGTACTTTATCACACCGTCACCGGATCCGGATGCAACTTGGTTGGTTGTGGAGAAGTTTTTGGCGATGGAGTATACACCATCGCGATGACCATCTCCCAACTGGCCCACAAATGGCTGCGCAAACATTCTTTCCATTTTGGTTGCTGTCAATGCTTTGGTGTATTCTCTGGCCCTTTCAAAGGGATGGAGTGCTGGGTTAAGGTTTCTGGGGAGTGCCGACTCCTGTGTGTTCCTTACCGGAACGTAGGTATCTGATGATCTGCTTATAGTTTTGATCTTCATCTTTGGGGAGCTTGTTGTGAGTGAAGTTAAAAGCTTGAAAAATAAGTTGGTTGGCTCTGAATGTACAGTTGAATAAGCCTTATTAGTTACTGGCTCTGAGCTTCACGACAAGAAGGTTATGCTGATATGGGTTGCAATGGTCAGGATGGTTTGGTGGGATAATTTTTATCTCATCGGGTCGTGCGAAAAAGTGATGGATAAATATCTGTGGATATTCTGTGAGCGCGAACAAATTCGAGTAGAGGCTACAGAGAGGGCCGAGTTTTGTGAGCTTTAAAACGCTTTAGTACCTTGGGGGTTGAAGCTAGTTTGTTCGCTGGAATAAGGAATGGTGGACTTCATCTACCAATCAAATTATTGCTTTTTGTATTTTTTTTGTTCAATATGATAAAACTTCTTCGACCGAGAATATCAATTCAGAATAGTTGTTTTTACATGAAATTTTTGTATCTATATGTACATTAAGGCTGTATAAATTAGTAGTGATAAGGCTGAATAATCCAGGCGTTTGCCTGAGTCAAAACCTTACTCAAACACCAGTCCTGCTAATGTTTTGGTTCCTTGGCTAAAGAAATATTCTATAATTATTAGATATGTTGGGTGTAACTGTAGCAATGAGAAATAATCGCGACAAATGAACGATGACTATGTCATAATCTCGAATGTGCATATCAATGATAAATCTTGACTAACTCTGCAAGCATTGATGCACAAAAGGAATTCGATGTAAATGTTTTCGCCAATGCTTTGGTAAACAGGCTTCATATACTTTCGGTGTTGTACTCTTTGTTGAACATGTCACAATGTAATGTCCAAGACTAGACCAACATCGTCCACGTTCTCCTTAGAGATATCCTCCAAGAATGGTAATAAGTCCAATAACTCATTGTCGTGAGTATCGCTAAACCAACTTGAGATTGGGATAGAATGTTGAGGATGGAAGATATATGAAGCTGGTGAGTTATCAATAATAATGGAATCAGCCAAGGGCCTTCCTATTTGTGACAAGTTCTTTATGAAGTTTCCCTGATAGTTGTAACAAGAATCTCTAAATAATCTATGATGCACGGATTTGTGAAGGTCCAATTTGTCCAAGAGTGGGTCTCCATATTTCAGCACGGATGCCGTAAATACTACCACTTCAAACCATTTGCCGACTTGCTTCAAGAACTCGTCAACACCTGGTCTCTTGATGACATACACATGATGAATTTGGTTATCGATTTCAACCGGAATGACGAAATCGGCAGTTCTCAAATATTTGAAAGAAGAATGCACCAAGGTTTCATCCAAGTCTAAGATGAGACATTTCTTGTTGCCGAACTTTTTATCCTTGAAACCAAGAAGGCATCCCGTTTCGGGGTTGAATGCTTGTCCTTCTTGAAGTCGCGTCAAGTCCAATAGCGAGTCGTCGTCCATGTCCTCTTCGTAATCTTCCTCTTCGGAGTCTGCTGGAACTGTTGACTTGGGGTCGTCATCGCTAAGTTCTTTGGCGGGCTTTGGTTCTGTTGGGGTGTTGTTGGATTCATCATTGGTATTGGTTATGGTTTCGGTTTCGTTTATAGAGTGGTCCTCATCTAACAAATCCTTTTTGTTGGAATGAGGTGCTGTAGCCGTGGTAGAAGTCACAGCCGCCGTGGCGTCAGTGGCATTGTAGTCATCTTTGGCAGGTTGGCGTTGCAGGGATTTTGCTCTGTCTGCACCGGTTGTGTATAATTTTGAGTTGGAGGATGCATTTTTGGAGTTCAGGGAGTTCTGATGAGTTTTGTCGCTGGTGTCGTCCTTGCTGTCCACAGAGCAGCACAATAATGAAGATATTAACTTATCCATGGTATCCGGACCGGCGGTTGAAACCTAGGAATTGGGAGAACAAGTGATAAGTACCGGAGACACAGAAACGGTCGCGATGAGTATGGGGGTTAAGGAAGGTTGGAGATAATAGACCTGGATGAAAACAAACGGAGGTTCAACTCCTTGTTCGTTTTTCAAAAGCGGGTCGTGCGCGCATCCAGCCATGAATGGGTCCTGATGAGGGTACACTATCGCAAGTCCGGAAACGCTGGCTAAGAAGGTTGTGGGCTACAAATGGCATCTGGTATGTATCTAGACTAAATTGTGTCTTATCTTGGCTTAATCAGATCAGACATCCCTTGCTTGCCAAGTCTGCAATGCTTGGTCGGCTGTTTGTGAACATCGTTTCTGTGGATTGCCCGCCTGGCGGATTTTTCGTTTGGAGCTCACCGCGAACATCCGGGGGCCCAGCAACCGTAAAGTAATGGGAGAGCGGCGAATACCGCGCTATACGACGGGAGGCAAGTCACGTGCGCCGACTTTCTACTTGAACTCGCTCACTCATATGTGAGTCATCTAGACCCAATTGATACCACGCACTGGGGCCCTAAGAATCTGACAGTGCAGTGTTAAGCTGTCAATTGAAGAGCAACGTGGAACGGAAATTGCGGGATCTCAGCAATTACTAAAACGATGTGGAGTACTGCCAGAGATGGAAGGTAAATTCCAGGTGTCCCGAGGCGGATCTACTGTGGGGACCAGCTTCGGCTTTTACGACTGGGAAAGTATTCTTCCCGCACAACCTAAATTCCTGGCTATGGAGCGTTGGTGCCGAACCATAGACGGCGGCGCTCGTGGCCAATTTTCGCTGTTGGAAGAACCGCAACAAAAACCCAGACTGTGCCGGTATTGTGCAAGAACTCTCGGAGACACATTTCCCCGGAAGAATAGGGTCCTGGCGACGAATATGCCGTTTCAGACAAAGGGTTGTTGCGTCGAAATTAGCCGAATCAAGGCCTGGAACTATAGTAAGAATCTAAGGGTTAAAGCAGCAACTGACTGAGATAGGGGGACAGAGTTCTTCGGGGTTGGCACGCACAAGAAAAGTGCTATTATTCTTGAACTGAAAAATTAGAATCTTGGCTCGTTTTGTGTCATTTGCTAAATTTCCACCGAAATAAGTGGAGATCTCAAACCTTAGGAATGCTTGTGATTCTTTCTAAATGAAGAGTTTGCGTCGTATATGTAGTTATAGTGAGATGCATTTAAAACTTGCTAAAAGTTATGCTTTCTTTTAGTTTTAGAACTAATCGTAAAATTCTAAATTTTGCAGAAATATTCGGAATATTACTAAAATCGTAGATGTAGAATTGGACTATCGTATTATTTGAGTAAGATCCGATTATTGTTAAAGTCAAATTACACTTTTTTTAACAATACGGCTCAGGCAACGGGACTTTTGGCTTCGGAAGAAACTGACACGCACGGACTTCAATAACCGAAAGTAACTCTTTTTTAAGCGAATTACATCGTAAGCTGCAACTCAAAGTACTGATTGTAGCTATAGGTCACGTGATCCGATATGACTTATCTTAGTACAATCGGCATCGCGATCAACTAGCTTACCATATCGAGAAGCGGAGCTAAATAAAAATGGCGCCGAACTCCGTCCCTTCATACCCCTCCGATACACATCCGTCACAGAAAAATGGCGACCAACCGAACTCATTAGATATCAGCACACTCGATTTTGAGACTTTGGCTACACTTCCGGACGAGATATTACTAACCATCTTGGATTTTTTGGACCCAGAATATATTCAAGAATTCTTCCTTTATTTGCCGGCAACACGGCCATTCATATTGCAGGAGTACTTTTCCGAATTGCATTTTGTTGTTTCTCCAACTAGGCGACCTTACGTAACGACATTGAGCTCCAGGAAACGAGAATATTGCACCTACAAAAGTTATTTCGATATCACTCAATTTCTCGAAACCAATAAGGATTTCACTCCATCGAAACTACTTTTGGTGAGTGGAGGAGATTTCCAATCGATTGCATCGTTACTAGTTGACTACAGAGAACAGTTCATACAAATACCCAATCTTGATGTTACCTTAGACACCTACGAACTCGATCAAGATGATTTTGCTTTACTTCTTTCGTTCCCCAATCTTCAAAGAATCCATTTTTCGGGTGTTGACATGTCACTAGTCAGGTCGTTCCTCTTACGCCTGGATAGGTTCAAACTTCATCCTGGCTTGAAAAGTGTCATTTTCCTTGGTCATTCGATCCCTTCGTGGAAGGATATCGAGTTTCCACAAAATACACAGCATCTAGATGTCTCTTGGACAAAAACCAACCCTTTGCATTTCCATTTATCAAACACAGTGGTGGAGCTTTATCTCAACAACGCGGGTATTACCCTGGAAAATTTGAACATGATTAAGTTCCCTCAGCATCTTAAAACCCTCATGATGACTTATAATAAGATAGATACGTTTAATCTCGATGTTTTGCCGTCGAGCCTCGAAACCGTGGATTTTTCTTTCAACGGCATTATTAATATCACCGGTACCGCATGGCCTCCCAAGTTGAGGTCCATTTTCTTGGCCAGTAATCACCTTGGCGATGAACAAATGAAGGCTTTGACGACGATTCCATGGCCCCAAACTCTTGCAAAATTATCAGTGGAGGCCAATATATTCACCGATTTGAGATACTTGGGTGATTTACCTAATTTAAACTGGCTTGATATAGGAATGTGCGAAATCAAAGGATTTGACGGATTCGAATTTCCAGACAGTTTGAATTATTTGAGAATGGGAAGCTGCGAAAGAATCGCATGGTCTTCATTGGATCGTAATAGCGATGAAGCTAGGCCAAGATTGAGGTTTCCACCCTCGCTCATTGAGTTGGATATCATGTCATGCAAGATTCCCTCTCTTCACTACTTTTCCTTCCCCAAGTCTTTGACAAAGTTGGCCCTCTCAGGTAATAGGCTCAAGGATTTGTCTCTGTACGAGGATGAGTATCATTCTTGGGTCAAGCTCGAAAATATCGTCGAACTCGACTTATTCAGGAATGACATAGCCAATCTCGATAACTGGATTCCACCTTCATCATTGAAAGAATTGGATTTAAGCGACAACAGATTAACCTCTATATCTGATGCGCCAATATTCAATCAACACTACAATAGAAAACTTTCGAATCTCCGCTCCATTAATTTGTCGGAAAACAACATAACCAGTATTGACGAAATCACTTTGCCGGAAAATTTGGTGTCGCTCAACATAAGCAAGAATAGGCTCGAGAATGTTAAGATTACACCGAACATAGGCGCACATAAGTCTCTACGCGACTTCGATCTCAGTAAAAACGCGATCAAGCTGCTTCAATTCAGTGGGAAAGGAGAGGGACGGATCCAATTTGTCAATCTTACGGGAAATACGATATTAAGAGGAGGCGAGGGAACCCCCGCCGAAATAAGAGCCAAAATGGGCCAATTCTACGACGAATTGGAACAGGGCTTTGGCTCAAAAGTGGCAGCCCGGAAATTCAACGTAAATAGCATGCACAAAATGATCATTAGCTAATTGGTCTTGCGTCCTGGCGCCTGCATAGAGTATAGATTCCCATACCAACCATTTACCTTCGAACGTGTAAGTAATTGATACAAAGGATGCCGTTTATCGTTTCAGATTCAATCGACGCCGTGTAAAGCCCGAGATTCATTATTCGCTGATTAACGAACCCCTATTCAAGCACAAGGCTAAGCGGACTTGACGAACCCGCTAGTAAATCCACCTTCCACGGTCGTGCGATCAAGGAACATTCCGCTCAGATACTTCATTTGCCTGTTGGCTATTGTCTTGACAAGTCCGCTAAGCATCAAGGAATGTTCCCTTGGTAACAAGGGCTCTTATTGTGAGCGAGTCCCCCTTGTTGGTGTAGTGAAATTTGTTTACTAATTAGAACTTTGGGTGTAATTTTGGTAGTAACTGTCTTAAGTCCCAGAAAAAGAGAGTATAGCTACGGAGAATACGAGACCGGAGTATAAACTTAATCTCGCTAATTGTAGTGCCGAGATATAAATCTGAAACACCATCTCATCGTCGTTAAAGTGCTAGATAAGGGACGAAGTCTTTTGTGCATATTGACGCGTTCCTCAGTGCACCATTATGTGCCCAATCCGGCGATATTAACCAGCCATTTCAGACGTGTCAGAGCGCGCCCGTGTCACGTGTGTGGCATCGTAACAAGCGCCTTCCCAAAGTTGGCTGGCAATAAAAGACGGATCAAGTAACCTTTTAAGAAACTAGCAAGCTCTATTTTGCAGAAGATTACCCACCTTCATCAGATCCATCTCAAGCCTCGCTCGAATCAATCCAGCTGCAAACCCTCGCTGATCAAGTCATAGCTACCGAGTCACAAAAGCAAGCCCCTTCAATTCATCAAACTTGCAGGCACTAATTTACTAGTTGAAGACTACGAACTTCATTACTTCAGAAGCACGAACTATACCTGTTCAAGAGCACATACTTTACTCGTCCAAGAGCACAAATTTTACTATTCCATTTGTTGAATAAGCACCAACTTTACTTCAAGAGCGTCTCTGGCAGTCATTTCTAATCACCATGTCCTACCTCACTCCACAAACACCACCAAGAACCAGGCATCAGACCAAGCCTGCTACACCAAAGGGTCTCGCCACACCAACAACGCCACACAAATCGAAAGGTAGTGGTTTGATGACCCCATCGACCTCCAGCAAAAAGCTCGCAGATCCATTCAGTTCAGGAGCAGCTGCCAAATCCAACCTTGATGAGTCCGTTTTCAAAACTCCTTCATCTATCCTCAAAAAACCAATCCTCAACAATTACAGCAAATTATCCGCCAGTAGTCGTCAGCCTACAAATGAAGCATCTCAGACTTTATTAACTCCAGACTTCACTCCTCAAAGGTCACCAAATAGATCTGCTAGAAAGAGAAAAGTCTTTCCAGACGATATCTTCAAACATGCCACAAGCAGCATTGCCAAGGTCAACGAAAGATTATCATTTGGGCTTTTGCTTCCCATGCCATCAACTGTTGGGTCTGGTAGAAAGGCACCAGCACCACTTAAGATCGGTAGATCATCAAACAGTCCAATTAACGAAAGCTTGCTTGCTCATGATCACATAAATCTTGAGCAAGAAGAAATAGACCTCGAAACACCAATATTTAAAGAACCAATTACGCCATTGAAACAAGTTATCGATGACGATTTGGTAAGCCACTGGCATGGAAAATCCTTTAATAATTACTCGTCCGATGAAGATTTGTCTGACGAGGAGATAGTGCTGGTGAAACCAGAGAACCCATTCGTGGAAGACACGAAGAAAAAAACAAGTACGAACAAATCGAAAGTGGCCAATCCATTTCAAGATCCATTCAACTCTCCAACCCAGGAGAAGCAAAAGGTTAATTATGCTACGCATATGGAATTGATCAAGACAAGAACGGGAGAAAGACGTGTTGTCAAGTTGACTAGCCGTCAAACCCAAATTAAGCCTAAGAAATTGGACTTTTCGAATATTTAACTCGTGACTGCTGGTCTTCACGAAATACATTGCTATGTAATAATACTAGGTGTTCGACTCATCCTTGTAAGGCTAATTTTAAGACCAATTCAAAGACTAATTTGCAGGACCAATTTATGAGACATAAGACTTATCTTGTAAAATTTATTCTTCTAAGACTTTTTATTGTCAGACAACTCCATAGACTATTCATTGACTAGTTTATAGACAGAAGACAGTTCCTTGTAAGACTTGCACCTCCAAGGTTTGCGACATGCGACATTATGCGACATTTCACTTCTCTCGCAAAATCATTGCACCCACATCAAATAATGATAAAGACTTCCATCGCTAGCTATAGTTAAACTCCACTTTCCAGGCGCAAGCATTCATTTCCACTCCTTTAGCATTCTTCGAAAGTGTTCCTTTTTTAAGCCAAACTTTGATTACTAATAGTCATGTCACTTCCAGGCTTCGGAACATCGAGCTTACCAGAAGAAACATCTGCTACTTCCAGGATTGAGATTCCTGCTCTTTCTGAATGGAGAATTGAAATCCCTTTCCGTACCTACTTCAGATTTAAGGTCATCAAGGGAGTAGCAGAAGTATTCGGAACAGAATTGCCGCTCAATGTTGATATCCAGCTTTGCGGTGTCAAGTACGCCATTTACGCCCCTCTTTCCGAAGGATGTACGATCGAGTATGCCACCAGTCCAAATAGAGAAAACATGACCAATGAATCTGAAGACATCATTGAATATTTGAGTGAAGAGACTATGATGAAAAAATACGTCAATCTCCATCTCGGATTAGAAGGTTTGAGACAACAAATCTGGGACCACAACATGATCAACTCCCAAAACCCCAAGAATGGACCAAGAGCTTTAATTATTGGTGGAGCAAATACCGGGAAAACAGCTTTGGCCAAAATTCTTTCATCTTATGCCCTCAAAATGGATAGCACCCCAATCTTAGTTAATTTGAATCCAAGAGATGGAGTATTTGCTTTGCCGGGCTCGATAACAGCAACGCCTATCAGCGATTCCTTTGACTTGGAATGTGCCGGTGGTTGGGGCTTTTCTACTACCTCGGGTACATTATATCATAATCCAAAACAGCCAATTGTGAAAAATATTGGTTTCCCAAATTTCGACGACAATCTCGATTTATACAAATATCAGATCTCCAAGCTTGGTCTCACGGTGATGTCCAGAGTTGAAGAAGATCCAAAGATCAAGAGCAGCGGTATCATAATCGATACCCCACCTTTAGGTATCAAGGATATATCCTTGATTGAAAATATCATCTCCGACTTTGAGGTCAATGTTATCATAGTTATTGGTAACGAAAGACTCAGCTTAGACTTGAAGAAGAAGTTCAAACACAAATTGGCAGCTGCCCAAATAGATATCGTCAAAGTACCTAGAAGCGAAGGAGCAGTAGAGGTCGACGAGTTCTTTATCAGAAAAGTCCAGGAAGAAACTATCAAGGAATACTTTCACGGAAACTACAAAACTAGATTATCACCATTCAAAACAGAATTGGAGGTTAGAGACTACTCGATTTACAAAGGTATCTTGAGTCTGGATTTAGCATCCACACTCTCCTTCTTGCCATCCGGCGATTCATACACTGCAGATGGCGAAGGTGATGTCGAGAAAGATGAATTCTCTTTGGATAAGTACTTCAACTTGTTATCCGAACCCAGTCCTGCAAACCTCGACAACTCGATATTGGCTGTAACGCAGTTACCTCAAAAGAATATGCTGACTAAAGAATTGTTGAACACCAGTGTTTTGGGATATGTTCACATCTCGAAATACGACGATACAAAGGGTAAATTACGAGTTTTGTTACCTTTCCCAGGTGCATTTCCCAGAAATGTATTGATTTCAACCCATATTGGATTCACCGATTAAAGCATACTTAATGACACTAAACTATACAAACTACCAGAGAATTCACCTTTAATCCAAAACTATAGAGACTACCAGTTAATCTTTGCTTCCTCTTTTCAGTCAAATGGAACTGGTTTGAACCCTTCCCGCCTCAAACTTTCACTGGCGGCAATGGCACTGGGTATCTTGATTCCACAACAGTCTCCCCAAGTATTTTCATGCAAATGGCCACAATCAGTATCGCTGTGCTCGTGATCGTGATCATGATTGCCCACTCCTTCAGGGCACGGGATGGTTTCACCAAACATAAAGTGCTGAACAATCGGCAATTTACTCAAAACTTCCGCTTTATACATTTTGATCATTCCGTCCTTGATTTTTTGCCAGGATCTGGCAGACAGGATGTCGTCCAACATCGGCGAGTGCCACCTCAAGCTCAATTTGTCTTGAGTGGGCAATGTCTTGATTTTGTTAATGAAATAAATGCATTCCATGTACATGTACTTGTCATGGTACATTTCCACTAGTTCCTCGTTGTGAATCAGCTTTGGTTTCATGTGAGGGTGTGTAGATAATTGTGCCAGTCCAAAGAGAAATGGGAGGAAATGGTAGTCGTCCAACCCCCAAACTCCGTGAGATCCTGCTGGTTCTAACCAGTAAATTTTTTGTAGTCTTCTCATGATTGAAATATATTTGGTGAATACTTTAAGGGTGATAGCCGACATATCTTCGTCGCTGAACACGGCGTGCTTATGAAGACAATAAAGGAAGGAAATGAAATTGAGCTCGTGACCAGATCCATAGTCAATACGAGTACGGTTACCCCATGATTCTGTTAAGTAGGTGGCAAGCTCTGTTTCGACCGAAAGTGCCTCTTCTTCGCTCTTGATGATTTCAGAATGGGCCATCAATGGCTTTACCAAATCCACCGATTTTGTATTTAAATCATCGTAGAAGTCTCTGAATTCCACTTTGCCGAATCTAGATATATCTTTCTCCACAACAACAGGGTGTGCATCGATAATTTTGTCTATTTGATCCAAGACTTCAATCAATGATTTGCATGAATCAGAAACCGCAACCGGAGCATCATTTGTGAGTCCCACCACCAGATTTTGGAGGTTTTCAACGAAACGCACGATCTCTTCGTAGGAGCTGGAATCAATCCAGAGCTTGAGATCCTCAGGGGTGGTAATTCTTCTTGTAGGTTTCATCGTGGTGGCTAAAGGATGTGAATCAGATTGATGATAAATGGCAATAGTTATGTATGGTCACGTGATTTGGCCCAGGTATTCCCGGCACATCTCTTGCCCTACAAGCTTCAAAAGAACTGGAAGATGACCTATCGCAACATTTCTACTTCTTTGTATCTGGATTGCCTACTTCCGTTCTTTTTCAAGTCAAAAGTCTCTCACTGCTTTCGAGATAACTACGCTAGAACGATTGCAAATATCTACAGTTCAACCTATTAAATAAACGTATTAATCTACCAATTAATTCCACACTCACAAATTCTCTTAATCTTCCTGTAAACTTTCCTTAATTACCTAACTAGCATCTATACCTCTACCATTATATTTTGTGTAAAGCTAAAAAACCACTACCTCCAACTGCTCCTTCCTTTCGCACGACTCGTAATGAAATTGCGAAAAGATTTTGGAGACTACCAAAGACAGCAATGAGTGGGGTTTCGAAGCCAGTAGGTGGACTCTTGTCCATCACTACTCGGACCAACTTCATCAATGAAGCCAAAAAAAGCTCTACGCTTTCGTCTTTACTTTTGAACAAAAGCTTGCCAAAGAATACCATCAATGCCCCATCAACTTTACCCATGAGCCTTCTACCCAAGCAAGAGATATATGATCAAGTAGCCAGAGAAAATCCCGAGGCGTCAAGTACTGCTTTGAAGCTTAAACAATCATTTGGCTATGCCAAATCACTTATGGCCTTTTACAAGTCAGGTGTCAAGAATGTGTGGGCCAACAATAAAAGAGTCCAAGAGATGAAAAAGTCCAAATTTCAATTGCAACATGTGGACAGAAAGGGAAATCAGCAGAACATCCGGATCCCTTCTTTCCCCAAGCTTGTCCTGGAAATGAGCCAGAAATTGTACATCCAGAAAACAGAGAAAAATGCTGCCAACAAAGACAGTGAGATCATCGTCCACAAGAGCGATAATACAGAAAACGTTTTCCAACTTTCTCGTGAACAATTCCAACTTTTGTACCGTACCCCTCGAGAATTCTACAAACTTCCTGTCTTTGGGGTTGTGTTCTTGTTATTTGTTGAAATGACTCCACTTGTGTGTTACGCAGTACCGGAAATCGCCCCACTGACGTGTATTTTGCCTTCAATTTTACCAAGAATGTGGAACACGAAAATACTAGACCAATTGGAACGTGGGACCAATGTGGATAAATTCCTTCAAAATGCATACAATTTACCTTTAAATGAAGTCAGAATTCTCTCCAGAGCATTGAGAATCACTTCCAAGTATATTCCCATCAGCATCTATCCAGAGTCATACCTCAGAAATCAATTGCAAAATTATTACAACTATTTGAAGGTTGATAACTATTATATCTCCGGATTGAACGGTGGTGGAAACGTGTGGAACATGACCAATCAAGAAGTCTTGGAAGCTTGTTTGGAGAGACTTCTCGTGGATGATTTGAAGAAAATATCGAAGGAATTCGATGCTATCAAAACCGAAGTTGAACGGGCCAAAAAGGAAAAAGTTGTTTTTGACGAAATGAGAGCAAGATTGATCAAATTTGTCGTTGAGTTCGAGAGCTTCAACATCGGCTATTTGGGCAGACACTCGATGGAAGAAGCTGATATCAAATATTTGTTGGATTGGAATACTCCAAGTAACTCAACTGATTCGAAAGACTAGGGGTTTAAAAAAATTACGTGTATATAGTAGTGATGAATTAAGATGACCTGTTAATATCCTAGAAAAAGTCCTGCTGTAGAGTTCTAATCACACTAATATGAACCCATCATTACTACGCCTTTTCAAAAATCGAAAAGTTCTTACATATAATGAACCTATGCTTATTATGTTTCATATGCTAAAGTTCTAATTATTCTCCTGTATATCCTGACTCCTTTCTATGTTTGACGGCTCTATCTTCGCCCTCAAACTTTCTCTTCAGTGAAATTTCTGCCTCTCCATTACCTGTAATGTTTGAGGCGGACTTGACCACACTGGACGACAATCCAGCACTGAATGGGTCAATAATTGGCTTTGGTTTGAGACTTTGGTCTCTAATATCCTGCTTGACGGGTTTAGCTTCTTCCTCGTATGGGTTATTACCGTCATTTATAAGACCTTCGACATCTTCTATCTTCATTTGATAACCCATACTCTCCTTTGATTTTTCATCGATGAAAAAGAATACTCTATCATCGTTGAATAGTTGAATCTTTCTTCCTTTGCCAATTGCACTGTTATTGACAGAACAAGAGTTTGTGCTAAAGTCTAGAAGCCAGATTTCGTTGAGATCGGCTGATTGTTTGCTTGGTTGCGATACGATGAGACAGTGAATCTTGGACATTCTATCGTCATTGATGAAGATGTCACATGCCTCATTTCTCCCGATCGAGTAAGTATTTTTCCCTTTCATCAAGTATAACGGGTTCTTGGTCATGGAATTTTCTAAAGGTACCAAGTGAATGAATGTATTAGGGGGTATCTGACCAGAAATGCTCATATTTCCAAACGATGCAGATTGATCTTCGTATACTTTTGGTATGACATTCAAAGCATTTTCTTTTTCTCCAGATTGGTATTGCGAGTTGAAATCGGCTTGCTGATTCGAGTTCTCTGCCACATTAGTTGGTGATAAAGGTGTTGCAAATTTTTGTGAAGCGGGAATCGGTTGAAGAGGTTGTCTTTGATGTTGTGAATACGGTTGTGATGCAGGTAGTTGTGATTGAGGTAAAGGAACCACTCTCTTTGGAACTTTAAAATCATTCTTTTGAGCCTTGGTTTTCCTATTCTTCTCACTATCCAATGGTCTCATCATGAGGTCTTCGTCGATTTTGCTGATGGAATCTATTGGCAAAACACCGCCATCGACCTTTCTAGATTGTTGAGATTGGGACTGCGACAAGCTGAAGCTTTTCTCTTGACTATCCTCGTTGAATACCTGTTTAATCCATTTATGTTGTAGGGCTTCATCGGCCGTTATTCTCAAGCGAGGATTCACCTGCAAACAACATTCCAAGAAATCACGACCGTCTTTTGAAATCTCATAGGAGTTCAAAGGAGACTCGTGGTACTCTCCAGACTTAATTTTCTGGAACATTTGCGCTTGGGTTTTACCGTTGAAGGGCAAGTGAGACGTAAGCAAAACGTAAACCAAACATCCCAATGACCAAATATCTACCAAAGAGGAGTAGTTATCTTTGGGTGATTCGCTTTGCGATAAATCATACTTACCAGTGATAACTTCAGGTGCAACGTAAGCCAAGGTACCACAAAATGTCTTCATAAAAGTGGAATTATCACTGAACTTTGCCAATCCAAAATCAGTGATCTTGACTAGGATAGGATCATCTTGCATGATAAGTATATTATCCGGCTTAAGATCTCTGTGTGAGATTCCTAGCTTATGCACATACGAGATCCCTTCCAAGATCTGCTTGGTGATCACCTGGGTGGCATCTTCGCCGATGGCTCCATTTGCGGCGACGAAGTCCATGAGATCGCCTCCAGGAACAAGCTCCATGATGATATAGTAATTGTCGACGTCTTCATAGAAGCCTTTAAGGCTCACGATGTTTGGATGATCTAGTTTGCGGAGAATCGAGAGTTCTCGGTCAACTCCTGCCAAGCCACTTGCAGGTCCTCCTCCTGTATTCAATGCTTTCCTTCGGTTAATGATCTTGACCGCGTATGAGTTACCTGTGGATCTTTCGACTGCTTTTTTCACCGTGGCAAATGCTCCTTGCCCAATTGTTTCGTTTTTGATGATATAGTCCTTGTAAATGCCTTGATCCTTGAGAACTGATCCGGAACCAACCTTACCATTACCCTCTTGACCAATTTTCGTGGGGTTGTAGGGATCTGAATAGAGAACCACGAACCGTATCACATCTTTTGCTATACCCACCCCGGCGGCGATCTCGTCCCCTTGATTCAACATATAATTGGACCCTTTCACTAGCCGTATGTGGTTCAAGTGCGTGCCGTTTGTCGAGGTATCTTGGATCCATAACGAATTATCGGAGAAGTTGAGCCAAAGCTTGAAGTGCTTGTTTGAAATACGAGATGATGAGGCGAGTACAAAGTCAGAGTCTTGAGATCGACCAAATGTCCATACTTTCTTTCCAGACGGAGGTTTTTTGTCCACCACCAAGTCATAGTAATTGTGCTGCCCAGTTGTGCATATGAGGCGGCACACCCGACCCTTATCTTGAGTGTCTTGCGGCTGTGTTGCCGGTGACTGCTGCGTCGGTTGCGTCTGGGTTGGCTGGGTAGACGTCATTATGAAGTAGATGGTTAGCGGCTACGCGTAGTTCAGGATTCAATAATTAATGTCATGTGAGCGCGTTGTGTTGATGCCAGACCAAATTCGGGAGCGCGGAAAACTTTTTTCCAGAGACACTAATTATGCTGGAGGGGACACTATAATTTATGGAGGGACCCTGGACATTTTAATGGTGGCACTTGAATTGAAAATTTCACGATAGCTGGCTTTTATATTGGAAGAACGATTACTGAGCTATTTTGATTCTGATTTTTGTTGATTTATTCTTCGGGTAATTTTCTGGATTTTTCTACTACAAGTATATCATTTTACGTCGTACATTTCATTAGCAGTATTTAGACGAGACTCTTGATCGTTTTGTAAGAAGTGATTGGCTCTAAGGTGTTGACTTGGCCGGGCTCATCATTATTATACTCCAACATGTTCAATTCATCCTCTTTGTCGTTGTAGTGATGGAAAATGATCCAGAAAACACATCCTGCGATGAAACAAGCAATAGCCAAACCAGTGTATGACCACACAAATTTAGGATTCACCGAGGTGGCCGACAATGCAATACCAATGGCAGAACCGACGGCGTTCGTGAACAAGAATAACGAAGTAACGAAAGATTTCATGCTGACTGGAGCCTTAGTGTAGGCGTATTCCAAACCAGTAATAGAGGCCAAGATTTCAGACATACCAATAAGGAAGTAGGCAGGAGCTTGGATGGCAATGTGAACCCGATTTGGCACAGTTTTATATTGGGCAGCACATTCTTTGGGACGGTCATAACATGGACCAGCTTGGTAAATGTAATGTTGAAGAACAGCCGCATAGACCATAGCACCGGCTGCAAACATGAAACCAAAAAAAATCTTGGTGATAGCCTTGAAAGGGGTGAACTTTCTGATTAATGGATACACAAGTCTTTCACAAATAGGAATAAAGATGATGATGGAAAGCGAATTGATAGCTTGTAAAATATCGTTAGGAAGACCATGCAATTCCATTTGACCGGCTTGGGAAACAAAATTGTTCACCATTTGACCGTATGTAAGCCAGTAAATAGGGTAGAATAAAAACACTTTACACCCATAGGTGGCTCTTTTAACCTGTTCAACAAAGTTCTCATCCCAAGGAAACTGTTTCTCTGGGTGGAGCGAAGGTCTGCAAGCATTCAATGAGAAACCGTTCTTGATGGCAATGAAACAACACTTGAAGGTCTTGTTGATAATTTTATCACCAACAGGCATCTTGATATATTGGTTTCTTCCTAATACCAATGCAAAAATAGCAACAAAGAAAAAGCAAAATGGTAAAAGGAAACCTGCCCAAAAGCCAAAATGCTTTTCTAATTGAGTGGTTGCAATAACTGAAAGTGATCCAATGTTGATCATAAGGTAGAAAAACATGAAAACACTTTGAAGTGTCACACTTGGGTCGACAATAACCCTTTCGCCGGACTTCAAGATCTTGATATGTGGTTTGGTCTTGGGAACTTGATCGGCAATCAATGGTGAAATATTTGACTTGAGACCACCGGTTGCAAGACCGATGATAACAATAGAAACAATAAACCCTGCTAAGGAACCCTTTTGAGTAGCAACAGATGGAAGAGAGGTGATGAATAAGATAAAAATACCAACAATATATACACAACTGAAAACAGTGATGGTCTTGTACTTACCCCAGTAGGTATCAGCAAGCCATCCACCAAAAATTGGGGTGACATAACACCAAAACTGGAAAAAGTATGATAAAGCTGTCGCACCTTGATTTTTCAAGTTCAAAACACCTTTTGGTGAATCTTCTGGAGAGTTTTGCATGTAGTTTTGAAATGGAGCACTCAAACCGTAGTAGGAGAAACGTTCAGCCAATTCGACGATTGCAACCAACCAACAGCGGATTGGAATCGTGCCAGCAACATGTCTCAAGGTGGCCATTTCTTCGGCAGTTGGAGTGCCACCTTCTTGCAGTTGATGATCAACATCACTCAGAGAGGTGGCAGACTTGGTGTCTGGATCTTGTATGGTAATTTCAGGCTCATTAGATTTTTCGAGATTAGACATCTTTGGCAAAAATGTACTGTGGAAGAGATTAAGAGGGAAAGGTGATCTTTTATATTCGCATCCAAAGTATGGGCTTATCATATTTTAATTCCTTATCTGCCACTAGTTTACCACAGTGGGCGAATATGAGCCAGCTGTACGGCATTCGACTCGGATAATGGGGTAATGGCAGGTTGTTCAGCCGCCAAGCCCTTGGTGAATTTGATTCAGATAGAGCCGTAGACACCTCAGCTTGGCGCTAGCAAATTCGAGGGCTGTATTCTATTACCGAGGGTGCCTTTAGCCAATTCCGGTCTGGCTGCGAAATCAAACCTTCCTGCTTGGCAAGGCCTTACAACTAATGCCACACCCCGCTTGCCGACTCTAGCCGAAGTATTCATACACTCAGACCATACATTCATAGTATTTCTAGCCAAGAAAGCTTTCCACAAGAGCTTTTATATGAGTTCGATAGCTGGGATCAAGTAGCTTTCCCCACATTTCAGATCCGGGGCTCCATAATAGACTTACTTCTTGATACTTGGACTTCCACCACTTCAATTTCGCCGTCGCTAAATTTACTACTTTGGATCATCAGTGTTATTCGAAGACTTTGGGTAGATTCAAAGTTGGACCACTTCAATTGGAACTTAGAAACTATCAGTATTTACCTTCCAAGTTCGGTTATACTTATGTCTTTTTTATTGATTGAACCATAATGAGAAGCTTTAAATGTTTGATCCAATTGATTTGGGTGCTTTGCAAATGCCGAATTCCTCAAAGCGTCTTCTTTCATTCTTCTATGCCCATCTTTCGTGCACTGTGCTAATCTCGGGATAAGAAATTTTGACTTAAATTTGCACAAGACAAGGCACCGAGCGTTCAAAATCAGAGTCAAGATAACAAGATTGCGTGAAAGTAATACAAGAAGTCTTCTTCCTAATAGGTGTTGTGATTGCTTAATAAATCCAGCAGCATAAGAAGTTTAGTCCAATGAGGAACTACAGGACGATAACGTAGTTGGAACCACCTTCACATTCGCACACTAAGTATTGACTTGCTTATCATGAAAAGTTATAGCAATCAGATAAGACAATTTATAACACAATTTCTTTAATCAAAATCTCAGGCGAGCCACTCAGCCTCGAACAAAACATATCAAGATATATAAAGCTAACATGCTTAGTGTGGCTTTACTTGATTCTTAGTATCCCTAACCATTTCAATACGCTTTCATGGGATGTTTTCAACACTTTCCTGCTATTATATTTTCTTTATCGATCGGAATTGTATGCGTAGATTGAGATCATAGACCCTTACCCGTATTATTAGGTGACACCCACAAGACCCCTCAGGGAGATTGATTGGAATTATTCTTGGCGAATAAAAAGCCGGGGGGTTTGAAGCTCGGATTTCCGTAAACCGAGGGTAATTAGTTCATTCACATATGCTCTTCAATTCCTTGACGAGAATTGTACGCCGCCAGTACTATTCTCGGCGTATCCATAGTCCAAGAATTAGTCGCTTATCCGTATTGGTTTAAAATTCCGTTCGTGAAGCTCATGGAACGTCTACAAATATTTGAGTTTGATTGTTTGCGTAAATGAAGATTGTCTATTGTAGTTAAGCCATTCTATTCTCGACCTTTTAATGGCTCTAATATCTAGATTTATCTGTGTTTCAATATCATGGAGGCGAGTTTGATGAGTAAAACTGCAAATACGAGCACAAGTTGAAACTTAAATGAACCTCAAGCGAACATGCAATGTTGTCATTCCTTGTCTATGATGCAGGAAGATGGTTTAACACTGTGTCCGATATTCGATAGCAAAAAAATTTGGGCTCTTATCTCCGTGGAATGTTGCCGTATCGAGCAACAGTGACATGACAAGAAACCTATAAATAGTTTCGCCACACCAAGAAATAATAATCGTTTCGAAGCTCAAAAAAACCTTATCTCACAGTAACAAAGAGCAGATTGATCCGCATTGAGTACAAATTATATGTCAATTTGGATTTCAAATTTTGACTCAAAAATTGTAAGTCATTGAATGCACGGCTGATTGACATTATTGAATTTCTCCGACAGTCGCAAATCTCATTCGAGCCCTAGTTCCCGTTCTTTGAAATTTTGTGATGAGTTTCGAAGTGGAGTTGAGTTTTTCGGTATATCAAACTCACTGAGTTGGTCGAACTCAAGTATAAACGAAATTCATGGATTGATATGACCCAATTTGCGTAATTATAGCATTAATCAGTACATTTGCCCTGCATATATTTTTTGGCCCTTTCTGAAACGCGAATTTTTTGCACCAGTGCGGCTGAAAAAATATCACCAATATGGGTATAAACACATGATTTTGCAGCCATAAGTATTGACTGAAATCGATGTGGAAGAGAATATATCCAACTGTATGGGTTATAAAGCTCAGCTTATGCGAGCTCACTATCCTTGTAAGATACTTCTTTCCAATGGAAATACACTGACTTTATCGTTATAATATATTAATGAAGCATTTAAATGTCTATTTATAATAAGCCCCGTAAGACGAACTGAAAACCTGGAAACTTTATGCAAATTGTGTCTGTATAAAAGTGACACTTTAAGCCAAACTCTTGTGAGAGTGGGCAGACATAATTGGGTAAATTCCGTGTTGCTCAGCAACAGCTTCTTCATCCAAGTATTCCAACTTGTTCAACTCTTCTTCAACATCGTTGTACTTGTGGAAAATGACCCAGAAAAGACAACCAGCGATGAAACAAGAAATAGCCAAACCAGTGTAAGACCAGACGAACTTTGGATCGACGGAAGTGGAAGACAAAGCAATACCAAGAGCGGAACCGAAAGCGTTAGTAACCAAGTACAAAGACATGACGAAGGACTTCATGCTGACTGGAGCCTTAGTGTAGGCGTATTCCAAACCAGTGATAGAGGCTAAAATTTCGGAAATGGCAATGAGGAAGTAGGCAGGAGCTTGAATGGCAACGTGAACGTGGTTTGGCACGTTCTTGTATTGTGGAGCACAAGCCTTAGGGTGGTCGTAACATGGACCGGCCTTGTAAATGTAGTGCTGAAGGACAGCGGCGTAGACCATGGAAGCGGCACCAAACATGAAACCGAAGAAAATCTTGGTGATAGCCTTGAAAGGAGTGAACTTTCTAATGAATGGATAGATAAGTCTTTCACAGATAGGAATGAAGATGATGATGGCAATAGAGTCAATAGCTTGCAAGATATCGTTTGGCAAACCGTGCAATTCCATTTGAGCAGCTTGAGAAACGAAGTTGTTCAACATTTGACCGTACACAACCCAGTAAATTGGGTAGAAAATGAAAACGTTACAAGCGTAAATGGCTCTTCTGATTTCTTCAACGAATTTGTCAGTCCATGGGAAGTTCATCTCTGGGTGAAGAGATGGCTTGGCGGCTTCAAGGTTGAACTTGTTCTTGATACCAACCCAAGCACACTTGAAAGTCTTGTTAATGACCTTGTCACCAACTGGGACCTTAGTGTAAGAGTTCTTACCCAAAATCAAAGCAGCGAGGGCGATGAAGAAGAAGCAGAATGGCAAAAGGTAAGCAGCCCAGAAACCAATGTGAGCTTCCATTTCGGTGGTGGCAATGACGGACAAGGAACCAATGTTAATCATAAGGTAGAAGAACATGAAAACGTTTTGAATGGTGATGTTAGGGTCTTGAATGACTCTTTCACCAGACTTCAACACCTTGATGACTGGCTTGGTCTTTGGAATTTGATCAGCAATCAATGGAGAGACATTGGACTTGACACCACCAGTGGCAAGACCGATGACAATGATTGAGACAACGTAACCAGCCAAAGCAGTGGTACGGGAAGTGATAGATGGGAGGGAGGTGATGAACAAAATGAAGATACCGATGATGTACAAAACACAGAAAACGGTAATGGTCTTGTACTTACCCCAGTAAGTATCAGCGATCCAACCACCGAAGATTGGAGTAACGTAACACCAAAACTGGAAAAAGTAAGATAAGGCAGTAGCACCTTGGTTCTTCAAGTTCAAGACACCCTTTGGAGAGTCAGTTGGAGAGTTTTGCATATAGTTTTGGAATGGAGCACTCAAACCATAGTAAGAGAAACGCTCAGCCAATTCGACAACGGCGACCAACCAACATGAGAGAGGAATCTTTTCAGAGACGTGTCTCAAGGTCTTTAATTCTTCGTCGGTTGGAGTTCTGCCTTCATCTTCGACCCATCCGTCTTCGGAGGTAGTTTGTTCGGCTTGAGAAGCAGAGATCTCTTTCTCAATTGCAGGCTCGTGTGCCTTTTCGTTGATAGAGCTAGTGGACATAATGTTGCTAATTTCTAAAAACCAAAAGATGGGGAATCGAGGATGAATATATACGATTAAAAAAGAAAGTCTACATGAATTTTAGATGATAGTGGGCGGGTGAAGGCGACTCCGACGGTATTGTTTTGGCCGCATAAGGCCGTGATGCAGGTAGTGCCTCCGTTAATTATTGGTTCTGATAAGCAGACGCTCCACAACTCGGCGTTTTCGTGAAGTATTCTCATCGAAGTGCGGCGGCATTCGTGTGCATAAATTTCTTTTCTGACAGGTGGTCCCGGTAGGGCCATGTCGTGAGACGGCTCCATTTTGATGCCACATTACATAGATAGAGCAATTTCAGGGTTCAAGGCTATAACCGAAGTACATACCGACGATATAGGGGGTCTAAAAGCTAAGGAGAGGTCAGATAGTAAGGAGGTATTACTTCCAACTAGTCAAGCGTCGCCGGTTCTTTGGTTGGGACACCGGAGAAAAAGCAAATTTTTCTGGCATGACACCATCGCCTTACCCGTCTGCATGCAACCTGCGATGCGCATCCGGCACACTGTAGCGTTACTTCAAAATTTTAGCTCACGGCGTTAGCCCAGGGGTCCTATTAACCTTAACGAATTATTTGGATCTAGCGGGGCATTCATCAGACTATGTTCGCTAACTAGGCAAGGCGCTGAGCCTACCGTTTCCCCCACTTCCAGATAAGTACTCAGGAAAAGCGGGGGCGCCGACTTTGGCCTCCTATAACCGAATCTTTAAATATCAGTATCCCGGGCTTTCAACAATCGTGCGCGTTTCTTTTAGTCGCTTATAAAGTTTGTAAGGGCCTACATCGGCGGTACTCCGATTGCGGTTACCGCATTCGGAATAACTGAACGCTTTTTGCGCGAGCGCAGGGCCGTCGACAGGCGAAAACGTGATATATTTTCCTAGTTAAGCCCTTGTTCTCGTGCGCACTAGGGCCTCTGCACGCGCTAACGGCCCTGTAGTAGGAAGTGCAATCCCGGTATGTGCCTCGCAGCATGTAAAAAGCCACAGATCGAGCCGCTAAATTGTGCAATTGCCTTACGGCTTAAGCATCGCTTACGGCAGATGCATTCAAACCCTTGAAAAAATAGGCCCTTCTTAAAATTGACAGATTCGTTGCATGGCTTAGTCCCTAGCCAAGAGTCGCTAATACGAAGTGATAGAAGGAAATAGCAGATTTTGGCCAAGCGATACCGGGTTCTTGCATTGAACCTTCCGACCTTTATCGGTCCACCACTCACCGATAAAGCGGTGCCACCACCCAAATTCCGGTCAAGGGCTGCTAAATTTCTTGGCTCTCTAGTTCCGAGGCGTGCGGCAATTTGAGCAGCACAAAAAATGTCTTAAGCAGGAAGGCGACTGCGTGAGCCAAGAATAAATCAAAGTTTGATCTCAGGTGTGCGTCGTAAACTGGCTTTTTGCGATAATAGATCCGATTGTAACCTTGTTGATATGCCCCAGACTTGCCTTTAACGAATGCAAGTCGAAGTGTCTACCACACCAAATCGAACATTTTAGCGATAAGACCTATCGATAGGATTTCCGTCTTTTTGCAAAACGCGCGACTAACCGTTCCTCGCTGCACGGCGATTTGTGCAGACCATAGCTATAGAACCATAGCTCACGTAGTTGAATGATTTACAACTAGTTTGACAAGTAGATGTGACCCCCACGGCTTTCCTGCTTGAGAAGAATATATAAAGTTTAAGATTTAAAGGAATGAATGACAAGTTGGCTTCCTGTTCAGAAGAGAAATTTATTAGCTTCTTAGTAACAAAAGAAATACCAGTATAGTAGAATTGCCATCAGCGCTGCCATTTACTATCTAATTGTCTCATTTTCGAGTTGACTACCCCGAAATTATTGATAAACCAGTCCGGTGTCAAAAAAGCAATCTCTTCGATTCGTTTAGGCAGCGGAATCGTCGATCGAAATTTTGATCTCGGATCTCGGAGGTTTGATTTAGGTAATCTTATCTTTGTACAGCCGTTCCCACCTATCTGTGGGGCATTCTGGATGCAAAGATCCACTATCGTTCTTGGCATTGTTGAGAGATGAGTTACATAACTATCACAATTTAGTAATTGGATCAACGCAACTCTTTTCAATTGATTAGGTTTACGCAATCTTTGTTCAGAATTAGATCTACTCAAATCTAAGGAAACTGATTGATTTTATATATGGCTTCAAGCATCTACTCTAAATTATCTATGTTCCCTACTTAATTGGCCAGTGCTCTGGGTATAAGAAATGCATCTTAGACAACATTTCCTTGCTAACGCCTGCGGGAGCAGTACTGAGCGCGAACTTCATGGAGCCCCTCAAGTCAGCACCCAAGTCTTTGCCGTGGACACTGACAAGTTCAATGAGCTTAGCGGCCAACTTACAAGCATTGGCGGAGTTGGCACCCAAGTTTCCTACAATGGTTTCGACAGTGACCGGTTCTTCGTCCTCGTTCCAAGAGTCGTAGTCGGTGGACATACAAATCATTTGGTAAGCGATCTCAGCCTCACGCGCAAGCTTGGCCTCTGGTAACACCGACATGTTGATGACAGATCCACCCCACGAACGGTAGAGACGAGATTCGGCACGGGTACTGAATTGGGGACCCTCCATACAGATGACCACGAGGTCATCCACATCCTTGCCGTCGGCCTTGGTGTGAAGAACAGGAACAACGTCCTTCTTGTCGTCGGCCACCAAGAAGCCAGTGCGGGGAATATGGTCGCGAATCAACTTGTTCAACTTAATGTCGAATGGCTCACCAAACATGGCGTGGGCCACGAAACCACGTTCGAAGAAAGTGGATGGACGGTTTCCCTTGGTTCTATCGATGATTTGGGTTGGCACCACGAAGTCACGAGGCTTGATTTCTTGTTGAAGCGATCCGACAGCAGAGAAAGCCACAATGGCATTGACTCCGATACTCTTGAGCGCAGCCATGTTGGCTCTGGCTGGAACCTCGGTTGGGAGGAGATCGTGGTTTTGGCCGTGTCTGGCCAAGAAAGCCACTGGGAAGCCCTCTTCGGTCTCACTGATGGTGATTGGGGAGGATGGGAAGCCCCATGGAGTGGAAACAGTGAGTCTGGCCACTTGCTTGAGGTTTGGAAGGTCGTAAAGACCGGTACCTCCGATGATGGCAAAAGTCACCGGCTTGTTGTAGGTGGTTGGGAGTGCAGCGAGGTTGGAGTTTTCACGATGAGCGGACATTTTAGAGACGAATCGGAAAGAGGTTCGGAAGCTGCTGGAAAACCGTGGGATCAAATGCAAATTGGGCCTCAACGTGTACTTATAGAAACCAATGTACTCAACTACGCAATTGCACGTAAAAACACCTTTTCTATAGTGGCTTTGCCGGGAGTGCACAATGCCTGGACTTTATACGCTCCCTGGGGGCATGGATTAGCGCTTGATTGTACGGGGCACGTTGCAGATACGACACCCGCGAAAATTCGTGAATCATCTGGTGAATCAACCCCAGGAACAAAACGTTTCTAGTTTAATTAAATTGACAGCTTTGGGATCAGCATGTGATCCGATCCTAGACCCATCAAATGCTGAAAAATTGTAGTCCTGCCACCAATAATAACTAATACTTTGCTAAAACTGACGTCAACATTAATTAATTGGATGGGTAAAGAATAGGTGATTCATTGCATGAATCACTGATGCAGCCGAATGATTGTCGCGTTTGAATTACATCTAATAATACCTCAAAGCCTGGGGACGGACCTCTATTATGTGGCAGATTTTGACATGGGCCGGGCCCTCTGGACCGACTTTGGGGGTGTGACTCCGTGTCACGTGATCTCGCACTCTGATGGCGAGTCATTTTTAATGAATCAGCACACTGACATCATTTACAGGAACAATACCAGGCTTTTCATGCTACGTTTCATATCACAGGGTGTCCCCATAAGGACATTTGCGCAGCCAGGCCGTATGGCCGTACGGTTCATCTCCTCCAAACCTCCGAAAGATGCCGAAGAAATAATATCGATCACGGCAAAGAAGAGAGTTCCCGTGTTCTCCAAGAATAAGCATACCAAAGGTCAAGAAGCCACATCATCACCCCACGTCGGCGGTAAGCATCGTTTAAAGAACGACGAGAAGGCCAAGCTTCTCAAGTCCAGAAGAAACTCCAAGAGAGACCCTGGATCCGCCAACACAACTTCGAAAGAAGGATCTGCACTCAACGCTTCAGTCCAATCTGAGCCCATTTCATATATCCCTTTCAACAAGTTTCCAAAAGTCCCCGAAGCTCTTTTGGCACAGAGTCTGAAAGATCTTTACGCAAGTTTGGACTTAAAGTTCGACCCTACAACATATAAAGAGCCCTCCTATGTCGACTTCGAAATCCCGGACAAGTTCATTAAATCGAAAACAAAAGATCTCATCACCGAGAAGGATAGAGTACTTGTTAGTGAGCTTGATAAATTCTCCAAGGCCGAGGAAGATGAAGAGGCCAACCAAACACAACTCAAATTGATCAAATTATATTATGATCAAGACACCAATACCCTCCAGCCAATGCCTGAGCACGCCCTCAAGAAGTCTCTTCTGGGAATGATCAACATGAACAAGACCTTAAACGATATTGAAGACGACTACTTGTGGGAACTTTTCCCCAAGGATAAGTTATTTGGTAAACCACCATTTGAATCATCCAATCACGGAGTCAACGGTTTCAAAACATGGGAAAAGGAGATGCTCAACAAGGAGAAGAAGGCCCGTGACATCAAGGACGAGGATTTGAGACAGTACAAAGAGTTTGAGCAATCTTTATCGAATTCTAAATCTTTTTACAAGAGAGCCGCTGGAAGCACCAGAAAGAAGGTCGATCGTAAATTGGTTAAAAGATACAAGCAATTGAAAGAAGATGGTAAAATCCCAAACAATGCTAAAGAAACGCTCGAAACGATAACTATTAATGACATATTTGACGAGTTCTCCCAATCATAAACCTCAATCTCACAATAATTGCGAAACTCCAATCTCATTTTAATGATGCATCAATATACATCTTAGTATGATTACATTATTCCCCAAGCGTAGAGTTGTAGCCGAACAAAATGGCAAAGACTGAAAAAGTTTTGTGGTCTTTTGAAATTACTAGTTTTGTGATATTTGATCAAAAATTTACCAAATATATGATCTTGTTGATTTCATCCAAAACAAAGCCAATAGATGATAACCAAGAAGGATAATTTTTTTGAGAACTATTCTAAGAAAACTACAAGTAGCTTCAAGCTTGGTGAATTAGCATTCATTCCGAATAAATAATATATTACAGCAGCCAATACGTTGCAACACGAGTGGATTAAATTCTGTAGTCTGAGCGTTCATTCCGTGATTACCAAATCAACGTCGCCATAGCCAAACTTATCCTTGTTTTCCTCGTAAACTTTCTTAAGTTCATCAATATACAACTTATGGTAGTGATCCAATAACTCTGGAGGAATCTTGGTTTTGACAGATGACTTTTTGGGTTTTTCATCAATCTTGAACAAGTTTGTGATTGATCTCGAGCGAATGATTTTCTTCGATTTATCGTGTTGATCAGGAGATACAATAGACTCCAATTCTTCGAATTCGGGATGTTTAGCTTTATACTCCGCTAAGCAGTTGGCTGGAATATGAATGGGTCTTCCTAGACAAATATTGATCGGGTTTCTGTATGGCACAAGTCCAAAATTATAGATAAATACACCACGAGCACTAAAGAATGGAAGCGTAAACAGGAAAGTGGATTTCATCCACCTTTGGAAAGTATAGCCCCAAGAACCAGGCTTGGGGATTCTCAACTTATAGATATCGACCTCTCCAAATGCAAACACTGGAACCAAGGAGACGTTTCCAAGCTCGATTGCAAGCTTGACGAAACCTTTTCTTTTATTAAGCACAAGCAGAATTTGCCTTTTTGGTGAGGATGCTTCATCGGTTGAGATATCTTGATCATTGACATCTTCAATCTTTTCTTCGGATTTCTCAGTCTTGCTGGGATCAACCTCGACTCTTTTGTTTGCCTTTGTGCCTTTTTCCTGTTCAAGTGGCGGTCTTTTCTCCTTATATCTATAGCCAATATTGTATTGATCTGACACCATGTCATTCAACAAAGACTCTTGTGCACCCCCAACGACCAAGCAAATAGAATTGTCACCATTATTGATAAGACTCTTGATGTTTTTCGCGGAAGCACTGCTAAGTCCAAGTCCTAAAAGATAATCACGATAAAAAGGGAGGGTAAACTGAGTAGTCAAAGTGAGTGGGATCACATTGCCAAGGCCAGGCAAAATCCGTTCACCCTTAGAAGGATCATGAAAGAATGGTTTCAAAAACTTCAATGGAGGCTGGAAAGGTTCATTTCTGACCGCATTGGTTGCGAAGGCACCCACTGCACCCATAGAAATCACACCATGGGGATGGTACCCGAATATATATCTTGGTCCAGTTGATAGACGTTTCAATCTTTTGGGTTTGGAAGCAGTGGAAGAACCACTGACTCCGGGAGGCGGAGATGAGGAATCCGTATCATTGAGACGTTTGCTGAGACCCAATCTTTTGAAGATCTTATCGATGATAGTTCTGGAATCTTCTGAAATGAGATCTTCTTCATCGTCAGCAGGCTCCTCATCTAGAAGTTCCACTTCGGTGAAAGTGGGTTCAAGCTCGCACGTTTTGTGGAGTCTGATTGGGAAATAATTGACAAACCATTCCCAAACGATGAAATTCTTGATCCAATTTTTGGCACGGTAGACGGCTTTACCGTTGGTGGGGGTATGGAGGTCGAATCCGTACCACCACACAAAATAAGGAAGTATCACCAAGATCCAGGATATCCACCCCAAGGATAGAACTCCGAGGAACAAGCACACAAAGAAGGGAATGGACACAATGTGCCAAATCACACCCAAGGTCTCAAGTCTGGCTTGAAGAGGGGTGTTCAAGGGTGCAACGTGGAGAAAGGGCCGCTTCCGAGACCCCTTTTTTGACAGCTTCGGAGGCGACGACTGTCTCGATGTTTGTTCGCGATCGGAATTGGCTTTGGCGGAGTCATTTTGCTTGTGGTCTGACCCGTTCAGATCAGCAACACCGGCGGTACGTCTCCTGAGCTCGCTGACCGAGGAATCCATAGTGGGCACACCAACAGATGTGTTGATTCTAATCGGATTAAATAGTTGCTGGGATTAAGGAATGCGGCGCGGCCAAATGGGGTAAGCACAAAAATAACGTCTGGGGATTGAGAATTCCCACTATTGAGGTGCAGCGAATGATGGAGTCAAACCTGGCTGAGCAATGATGTATATACGAAAATTGATAGAGATTCCGCTACTTTAATTGTTGTTGAGGACTCGCTTGTTATTCGCTAGTGGTTTCAACAAGGGAATGTGGGGTAGGCCCAAAGATTTCAAGGGGTGGGGAGGGGACTCCACGAGTTTAATCCAATAACTTTACTGAAAGTGGTCAAGTATCTAGATGCAGTATGCAAGTGATTCCGGCGTGTTCTGTGATACCTTCGGCGAGCTGTGCGGCTGGTCGAGTCCGGAGTATGTCTACAAGAAGTGGTACGGGCTAGTTGTACCAGAAAACGATGGGAATAGAACCAGTAGCAGTGGAAACGAAATTCATGTTCCTAAAAATAATCCAAGTCCCCAACGAGGTCAGGAACCCTGCAAGTGACTGCAAATGGATTGCTAGTTCGTGCAACATATGATTGTGAAGAGTGGTCGGATCACGTGCACCACAGACAGCAGATGCGAGATTTCACCGTCTGGTGAACTTCTTCAAGCTAAACAGCCATGGTGCTAGTGGACAAACTGAGCGAAAATGCCCAGAAAACTCATTACATCATCCAGCCAAAGCGCAGGCGCTTAGACCCCAAAAATCAGAATGAAATAACCCGAAACACCACCCCTTTCGTGCCTTTATACAACCATGAAGAGCCTCAAGCTTTGGTGGAAAAGAGGTACCAATTGTACCAGCAGATGTGGGGAAGACACCGTGCAACCATCGAAACCATTCTCAATAGCTCAAATATCGAACTCTTCGAGGAATTGGTCTCTTTCATCGAGAAAACGCCCGATCAAAGGCGAAAACTTCCAATTGCATTTCTCCAGTTGAGTTCCAATACCGCCAATAACGTGCGTGTTATGAGTGAATTCAACAAATATGTCGGCGATAAGTATAAGGTGGTCAACTTGACAAGCAAAATGTGTGGAAACATCAAGAGTACGATGAGAGAAATCGTCAAGCAAATCCGGGACGAGAAGTCGACGGAATCTCCAAGCAGGGAAAATACAGTAGCTGTGAAGGAAGAGGATAATGAAGAGGAAAATGAAGCCGAAAGTGAAGAAGAAGATTTGATCTCGGATAATGAAGAACAAGAAGGAGATGATGGAGTAGCGGACCAAGAAAACGAAGAAGAAAATGATGAAGATGACGATGATGATGAAGATAGCAAAGATTCTAGCGATCAGGCCAAGGAAAAGGACAGCCGTGTCAATTACGACCTCGATTTCATATATGAGTGGCACGCCCAACATGGAGGCGGCAGAAACATTGTGATCATTCTTCAGGACGCCACCTCGGTGAATAACCAGATCATCAACCAATTCATAAAACTCATCTACTCCTACTCAACAGAGCTTCCTATCAAGCTAATGATCGGTCTTTCCTGTAATAATATAGGGTCCTGGATCAACGGAAACTTCAATAACGAGAGTCGTTTGGTCATGAATGGTTTCAAATTTGAAAGTGACGATAAGGGAGTGGGGCCGAAAATCCTTGAAGAACTATTCCTCAAGCAATCTGATCATATTGAGAACACGAATCACGTCCCGTTGATGCCTTCTCCATTACTTACATCCATCATTCATACTCGGTTCCAATCGTCCAATAATTCTATTGATTCGTTGGTATCAGAAATCAAGCTCTGTTACATGATTCATTTCTACAGCCTGCCAATATCTGTGCTTTTGGCTGAAACTCCATCAGATCGTCATCTTTGCTCTCTTCGCAAAACTGCATCTTTCAAGCGATACGTCGAGAATAAGCTCTTCAAGGCAACCTCGTCAGAAGAAAAGTCAGAAATTTTGAGTTTATTCGAATCAAATGAAGCATTGAGCAAACTATTTGATGACGCCAAAGTTCAATTTCAGAGATATCGACTTGCCATCCTCAATTTGGTGAGCTTTGTTCACAAATTTCAAATCTTGAATGGGGGCGTACGGTCCAAATTCGAATTGTACAAATTGGCCATATCGAATAAATTAGTCAAGACTACGCTAATGAGCGATATCTTGAAAGCCATAACCAGTAACGATGACCTTATTGGAGAAGCTTTCAATTTTGACGAATTGGTAGTACAATGTGGGGATACCTATGATGATTATGCTCAAACTCTCATCGAAGATATCGGAACTAATGAGGGACATATTGCCAATGGAAGCGATAATGGAAAGGAAACGAAACGTCTCCGCAAATGCGTTGAGAAGTATTTCAATAATGATATTATTAAACAGGGAATAGAAGACCTCTTATTTTTTGAAGTATTCACCATGAGTGGCAATTCCATGGAAACAAGATACGAAACTCCGGTTTTCGAAGAAAAATACGAAAACTTGATGATCAATTTAATCAGACCTCGCTTAAGAGGAACAATGGAATCAAGCTTGGAAGATTGCAAGTCTTACATGAGAAAAGACTTGGAACAATTATCCAAAGACATGGACGTTGCTTTTCACACATCAATTAGCGTACCAACAGAAAACAGCACCGAATTTGCAAATCCAATCATCAATCAATTGTTCAGAGTCTACAAGGAAGCACCCGTATCAATCAATATCTACGATTTCTACGTTGCTTTCAAACATTCCTTGGATAGAAAAGCGCTTAGTGCGATTACAGTGAAAAAAGAGCTCAACGCTATAGAGTGGGACAAATTGGCATATTCATGGTTTATCCAATCATGTTTCGAATTGATGATGCTTGGGTTGTTGAAGGAGAAACCAAAGGGAGACTACTTGGAGAAGGCCTTATGGAAGGGCGTCTAATATAATTATAAAGCAAAAAGAAGCGTTCAACATACATATAATTCAAATAGAAGACGTTGGACATAATTATAAAGCATATAGAAGGCGTCTAACTTACTTAAAAAGCCTATGGAAGGATTTCGTGTTTCACTTTATTGCATACGAAGGGGTTTAATGCTACGTGCGCGAGCAGTATAAATAGAACATGAGGCATTAATAATTCAGTCGTATTTAAGAGTGGTTATACCAACTGCAAAACTTGTCATAACATGGTGGCGTAAATTTCTGGAAACTTGTAATACATAAGGTAGCAATATTAGGTACGAAATGTAATACGTAAATTTGGGGGTAATTTCAGGTAGGAAAGTTTCATAACAATTGGGACAGTTCCAGGTCCAAATAACCAATTCCTAGCATATAGATGGATTTCTATGAATCCAGCTGCTTCCATCCGAAAGGACCTTTCAACCTGTCCAATAACGATGGAGAAGGGGTGTCTTCTCCAACCGCCTGACCCTCCTTTCTCACATGGTACGCGCCCATGGTTATCACAAGTATCAAGATCATACAGGTAAGGATGAGCACCATCACCATTCTCTGCGTCTTGAACATTCTGCGAGATATCTGAGTTGAATTGACCTGCATTGTTGGTAAGCTAACTTGTTGTCAGCATTGATTCAATAGTAGGGATAACTTAGTGTGCAGTCCACTACTGTATCAAATAAGGTTTGCTTCCGAGTCCTCCTGCACCCGCATACGAGCGTCGTCCTTAAACGAATTGTCGTAGTAACACATCTTGCTGTCTATTTGAGGGGTGGTCTGGTTACAAATCTTGCTTCGCTGAAGATGTCATCCTTGCACGTATCCGTCGTATCTCAAGACAATAGCTATTGCACAATCCGGTCGGATATTATCTGCCTGTTCAGTTCTTCCGAAGTGCCCCGGTGAAATTTGCCGTTTGTGTCGTCCTGAAGCACATTCCTAATTCCGGCTCCTGTATCAGGCTCTTGGCACCTAATCGCATTGATAAGAATAATTAGCTTATTGGGTATGTGGCTTATCTTATCACAATGGGTGAAATAACCAATAATTGACAGTGTGGCTTCTCTCCTAGTATTGAGGTGAAACCCAAAATAATCGACTTTGACACTTTCGCCAACAATCTGGATCAAATCATTCCTAACGCCTGATTGATTCATCAGTCCACAGCCCAATTTTCGGTATCTTCAACTTATGGAGTATCTGATCAGCCCTCATTGAATATTCCCTACTCATGACGAAGTCCCAGCCCTTCATCAATACCTACTCATAACGAAATCCCAGCCCTTTATCAACAACTACATATTACCAAGTTTTTTAATTAGCTACATCTATTCTTAGTTCATTATTTTATTAAGTGCATTAAATAGGGAGTAGAGCGGGGCGCAACTAACACCAGAAGCTGTAAATTCTCTTGTACAATGGGAGAGAAGCGATGTAAGCCTTTTCTTCGGCAATTTCTTGCTTGAGCAAGTCCAAGTCCAATTCTCTTCTACCAGTGTCAATATCGATATCCTTGGCTCTGATGTACAATGGCCAGTTTCTGGTCCAGAGCTTGTGGCCAACGTAGAATACCAAAATGACTGGAGCACCCAAGTAGGCTTCGAAGAAGGCTTCGGCATTAGGCTTACCACCCAATGGCCAGACGGCGATCCAGAATTGAGCAATCAAGACAAGAATGTTCAAAATAAGACCGAAGTAGGCACCAGGAACACCGACTTGAGAAGTCCAGCAGATTTCAGAAGTGTCTCTACCCTTAACGTAAAGGGCTCTTCTGAATCTGATCAAGGCAAAGTTGATAGAACCCCAGGTGAAAATGGAAGACAAACCGGAAAGAGCCAACAACCAGTTGAAAACGTCACCAGACTTGTTGGAGGCGGTGATGAAACACAACAAACCAAAGACACATTGAACGATAATACCGACCAATGGTCTACCTTGTTTATCAATGTAACCCAAGATCTTTGGAGCTTGGTTGGAGGCGGCCAAAGCAGCCAAAGTTCTGGAAGAACCGAAAACGGAAGAGTTACCAACGGAAAGCACAGCCACCATGATAACGACGTTCATCACCGATGGCAATCCACTGATACCAGCGTTAATGATGGAAATGACGAATGGAGAAGCACTGATATCAACAGAAGAAGAAGATAACAATCTTTCATCGTTGTACTTAACCAAACAACCAACTAAAATCAAAGAAATAACGTAGAACAAGGTGATTCTCCAGAAAACTTGCTTGATGGCTTTTGGTAAAGACTTTCTTGGGTTGGCAGCTTCGGCAGCGGCAAGACCGACTAATTCGGTACCAGAGAAGGCGAAAGCAGCAGTGACGAACACAGAACAAACACCCTTGAAACCGTTGGCAAAAGAACCAGGATTGTGCCAGTATTTACCACCAATGTAACCACCGTGTGGACCACCACCACAGACAAGGACAATACCAAGGACAATGAAACCACAAACGGCCAAGACCTTGATGATAGAGAAAACGAATTCAGCCTCACCATAACCTCTAACTCCGAAAAAGTTAATGGAGACAATCAAAACATAAAAGATCACCACTAGCGCGGCTGAATTTATACTCGCATTCCAATACTTGATAGTAATAGCGGCAGCGACCAATTCCAAAGGTAACACGACAATCCATTGTAAAGCATAGTTCCAGGCCATAGCAAAACCCCAAGAAGGATCAATAAATCTAGAGTTGTAAGTAACGAAGGCACCGGAAACAGGGAAAGTAATAGCCAATTCACCAAGGGATTGAACAGTACAATAGATCATAGCACCAATAAGGATATAAGCAATCAAAAGACCAGCGGGACCACCAGTTCTCAAAGAACCACCGGAACCGACGAACAAACCAGTACCAATGGAACCACCAATGGCAATCATTTGAAGATGTCTATTCTTAAGCGATCTGGATAAGGGGGAGTTTGCAGTCAAAATAGCGATCTTTTCAGCTTGAGTCAAGTTTGGGTCGACACCCAACTCGTCGGCATTGGCTTGCTTGAAACCATCGACAAACTTGGCCCAACCTGTCAATTTTTGGTTGTCAGCCTGCTCAAAGGCATCTATGTGAACACCACCATTCTTTTCATCGGAGGAGGTGTTACTCCGGATATAGTTCAACTCTTTTTCAGGCATTGATGTCAAGAGTACGATACGGAAGCTATAAAATCCAGGGAATATCGGGGCTTTATATACGTGTATTGTTCGTAAAATAAGGCACAAATGGACGTTGTCACCGTAGATTTGGCCACAATCGGTCCGCCCTCTTGCATCAAAGATAACCCCCGCATACAGGCCAATGCCGCTTGACCTATCTTGGGACCCTCGCGTCTTTTGGGTCTTATCAGCGGCGTTACACAAAAGCGGCACTACATAATCGTATGCGTCGATCGGCACTTTCAGCTATTTCCAACGCGAGGGGAGGCTGTTGTGGCATATGTAAATCACATTTGGATTGTTTGCCATGAATAGAAGTCTTCTAGACTACAATACGGTTTCCTGGCCAGTGATAAATCCCGAAGTGATCGTCCACGACGAGGGATTTTTCGTTATAAAGCAGCAGCCTTGTTGCACAAACCCCCGGAAAATATTTCTTTTCTTTATCGCCGCAGTTAATGATAGCACAGTATCATGGAAGTCGGCGCCCTAGATTATAAAATATCTCAGTCGGCATCTATGCATATACCACTAATTTCCATCCCGTAATCTTTCGATGTACTGCATGAAACGCCGCTCAACTTCCTCCGAAGGCCGCCCTCTATCGAGTAAATGCCGTATCCGTGCCTTGCACGCACCTAAGAAAAGAAGCGGAGGCGACACTAACTACAAAGTTTTAAGTTCTGGGCCTAATCAGCCAAGGATTATGGCTGACGGAGGGGTAAAAAGAAAGGCTTGATCTTTCCAAACCCTTAAGCCCTCTGAAAAGACCCCATCGCTGGTCCCGCAGCTTCAAAATATAGATTCTCGATTTAGTACCTTTGCCTCTTTTCTTCCGACATGATCGTCCCAATCATTCAACAATCTGCATGATAGCGCGCGCCTTGCAGACGAGCGATACCGCTCAAATCGATACCCTGAGTGGTGGTGTGGTCGTCTCTCAGATTGTCAGTCCACTGTGTTGATCCACATCTTCAGTTTTGAAGAGGTTGACAACCATCGAGGCATCATTAGTTTAATATCTAGATTGCCCCTCCACTCGGCAGAAACCTTAAGGCTTTTGGTGTGGGGGACCTGTCCGTGGCGGCGCTGCCCCTCTCGCCGTTTCAGCAACTCTGAAACCGGTAATATGTGTTGCGGACCAAAAACAATTAAGCCGCTACAGGCCTCTATTGGTGAGTTACTCCGGTGATAATTATTCAAAAGTTCCGCGGCATTACAATGCAGAGTTCGCACTTAGAGCAGCGGCGTTTCGAGTTATAACGGTGGCTCTTCGATGGATTCGCTTACGCCGTGTGAACGAAGCACTCAGGAGCCATCAAGCGACAAGATTATCGCTATGTGAGGAATCAAAGCCTCTTCTAGCGACAATTTTAGCTCTCGTCAGTGCTTTCACAAACGCATGCAGTAACAATCCCGCATCCCATTGGGATCTCAACATAAACACAGAATGTGAGACTTCTCTTCCGGGTATTTGCTCTCGAGATCAGATAGCGAGACTATTATTAGACAATGTGGATGACATGATGAGAGTGAAGTGGTGTCAATGCTTCATGGAAACCAAGTGGCGCTCTTATTGTTCGAGTCGAATTTACCAGCTATTGTTTATACCTCGTAAAATTGTTCCAGGTCGTACTTCCAGCCAATGTTTATAACCTCGTGAAGAAATCGGAAAATTGTCCTAATCGACTTCCAGCCGTCAAAACTTACCCTTTCATCGTACGTCTATTGACAGTATTCACCCGGAAAAGTCCGACTTACTTGATTCAAATCGTACCTATATAAACAATAATCATGAAAGTTTAAATTCTTCCATTGTCCAAATCTTCCTCTAACACCAATTTTTACTCGTGAAAGTCGAATTTCACTACATCTTCATCCCTCAATTTCTTCCAAATTTATTTATTATTCAATGATTAAAATCCAAATCGTACTTTTATTCTATCTTCTATAACTTAGGCAGCCACTCTGGACCAGTCCTCAAAGTCAACAACACCGTATTGGATCTCCTTGATCCAGCCTTCGATCTGTTGAGTCAATTCACCAGCAGTACCGCCCACAACTGGAATTGGGATGTCGACATCGCGGAATTCGATGTTCTTAATTGGCGACACAATCGCAGCAGTTCCAGTACCGAAAGCTTCGACAACTTCGCCCTTGGCAGCTCTTTCCTTGACTTCGTGAATGGTGATCTTACGCTCGTTGACTTCCCACTTCGATGGGTCCAACTTGCTCTTGGCCAATGCAATAGTGGAGTCTCTGGTGACACCAGGCAAGATGGTACCGTCCAAAGGAGAGGTGACCAATTCCTTCTTGCCGTCCTTTTCGAAGACGATGAAGAAGTTCATGGCACCGACTTCGGTGATGTAGCCTTCTTCTCCGAATAACCACAAGTTTTGGGAGTGGCCCTTCAAGGCAGCTTGCGATTGTGGCTCAATACAGGAGACATAGTTTGCACCCAACTTGTACTCACCGACACCACCTGGCCAGGCTCTGACGGCGTAGTCAGTGGCTTGTAAAGAAACAGGCTTGAATCCACCGCTGAAGTAAGGACCAACAGGCGATGCAATGACGTAGAGCAAGGCACGGTCAGGCTTGGCGACACCTAAACTGCTGGTGGTACCAATAAGGGTAGGACGCAAGTAAAGAGAGTAACCGTGACCTTCAGGAATGAATTTTTCATCCACCTTCAAGAGCGCATCGATACACTTCAAGAGTTCTTCGCCGTCAAACTGAGGCAAGGCAGCTCTCTTGGCAGAACGGTTCATTCTGGCCATGTTCTTGTCTGGTCTAAAGGTTCTGATCTTGCCGTCAATGTCACGGTAAGCCTTCATACCTTCGAAGAGTTCGAAAGAGTAGTGGAAGACACTTGAAGCTGGGTCGAGACTAAGGTTGTGGTATGGCGAAATCTTTGGGGCGCCCCATCCGGACTCGACAGACCATTCGACCTCCAACATGTGGTCGGTGAAGGACTTACCGAAGACAAGCTGTTCCTTTGGCAAAGGAGTCTTGGAGGTTGTGGTCTTGGTGATGGTAAGTTTGGAAGCGTCAAGTGACATATTATTATTGTATTATGATATGAAAGAAGAAAGATATCTTCTTCTGTGTATGGGATCGATAAGAAATTAAACTACAGACTCGTGCACCTCGATCCGGCTTGCCTTGCGATTTATATATCCAGAATTTTTCACTCCACTATATTTCGGTTATAGGAGGATGCGACCCGCGATGCGATTAGTCACAATCTGGCTCGAGTAAAATTGTGGGGAAGAGTCAGAGGAGCTGCTCGGAAAATCGTAATCAGGCTATGATACCCGAGTGTTTTCGGGCTTTGTCGGATCAGTTCGGGCTTCTGAGGGTTGATTTGTGGCTGAACCATGGAAATCATGAAGCCGATGAGCTGATCTTGCTTATGTAATGACTTACATAACATCGATTGCAGATCCCGATTGTACATATCAAAGCTGACATATGAAAGCTGATTACGAATTATAGCATATGCGCTATACCCTTTTGGCTAAATAGCGTCACCATCCTCTTACTAGCATTAACTACACGTTTGGTTCGCACCCTTCGATTTTGACTTCTTTTTCGTTTTCTTAACGTATATTGTTGCAGTGCAAGATACTCTAAGTGAATTGTCACAAGCTGACACCGTGCAGCTCGATCAAACTACTGGCTGTAGACGTTCATACATATTCATTACTTTTGGTACTCGTCAGGGTAGAACACCAATCTCTCCACACCCTTGGCGGTCAACACCACCATTCTAATAAGACCACCTGACGAGCCATCCCACTTGATGGCTTCGCTCAAAGCGGTCTTGATGAAACCAATGCATTCCTCTTGTTCCATGTCCTTCTTATAGTTTTCGTCACACCAACCGTATATGAAAGTAGATCCAGATCCAGCAATAGCATACTCTTGCTTATGTATGGAGCCTCCGATAGGAATGGAGTACACGCTACCCTTATTCTTGTCGTCGTATCCGGCGCAAATGATACCAGCGGTCAATTGTTCCTTGTTGTTGTAGCACATTTCTTGGAAGACATTGGCAGCCACTTCGGTGGTGGGTTTCTCGTCGAAAGGCAATTGTGCTGCGTATATTTGCATGTAGTATTTCACCATATCGGCAACAGCTTGGGTGTCTGCGGCGGAACCGGATCTGCAACAGTATATGGTATCATGAATTTGAGTCAACTTGTCGGTAACTCTGTTGGCGATATATGTTCCTGTGGTGGTTCTGGAGTCGGCACCCAAAATCACACCGTCTTTGAAAGTGACGGCCATGATGGAGGTACCAAGATTGACTTCTCCTTTCTTCAAATGGTTGATGTCGACTTGAATTGAGTTCATATTGCCTGGTGGTGTTGATGTTCAGCGATTGCCACCGGTAAAAAAGGTGGTTGAGCGTGGAGGGTGCGGTCGGTCACGTGACCCGCGATAAACCAAACCCGCGTTGACAAGCTGTTCTACAACCGCCTTAGTTCTACAATGAAGCTTACCTTTCTTTGTCAAATGGCCCTTGCGGTCATGCCGGTCATGGCCGCAACCGTGAAAGACGAGAAAAAGTTGTTGATGCCCCCTTTGACGGACCAAGAAATCCAATATTTGAACGAGGACCCTATCATCACTCACAAAGTCACCTTCAAGATATCACAAATGGCGCCAAGTGCACCAATCGCGTTGGGCGATCTCACATTGGGTCTCTTCGGTATGACCGCCCCCAAAACAGTCCAGAACTTCGTTCATTTGGCTAATTCGACTTTCGGGTACGGTTATAAAGACTCCATTTTCCACAGAGTCATCCCCGATTTCATGATTCAAGGTGGAGATTTCCAAAGAGGAGACGGTACAGGTGGCCGCTCCATCTATCCGGACGGTAAGTTCGACGATGAGAGCTTTGAGATCCATCACGACAAGATTGGTCGTTTATCCATGGCCAACAGTGGTCCAAACACCAATGGGGCCCAGTTTTTCATCACCAACAAAGAACACAACGATCATTTGGACGGTCATCATGTTGTTTTCGGACAATTGATCGACGGATTCGATACTCTCTTCAAGATCTCGTCCGTCAAAACCGAAGGAACCTCGCCTGTTGACAAGATCACCATTCTGGGTGTAGAAGTCACTACCATGACTAAATCTGGCAAGCCCGTGCTTAAGCTTCACTTCGACCCCGATTTCGTTGATGTTGAAGAATCTAGCGGTCTTGGCTTCTACCTGTACTTCTTTGTGTTCTTGTTAATTGGTGGATGTTTGTTTTACTACAACCAATGGTACCATAAGAGACAGTACATTACTGATATTAAGGACTCCGCTTACTTCTAGAAAAAAATTTAGAAATTTTTGATTAATACATTCAGCGATAAGCATTTGTAGATTAGAATTTCAATAATTAATACGATACTTTTCTTTTTCAATAATCAAATTGCTAATCTTTATCGCATTTTTAAGTATTGTAGTCAGGATTTTTGCAATTAAAATTACTTTTTATCGCAATTTTATCAATTTCCAGAATTTTGTGATAAACTTACTTATTTCAAAAAATAGTATCATTCATGCCATCGATGAACAGACAACCAGTACAAGAAGTGATCTTTAAAGAAACCTAATCGAAACCCACGAGTTCCTTTTTTTCACCTCTGCTAACTTCCACTTCCTCTTATTTTGTGCTTATAGATTTTACCTTCGCACGATCAAATATATGCAACATCAAATATTCAATTTTAAGTCACTCTAGATCCCCATATTCATGTCAAAATCGAACTATCCTATAGTATTGGTGAAAAACCTCCCTTATAACACTTCATCTGCTGCTTTGTACGAGTTGTTTGGTAAATTCGGGAATATCAACCAAGTTCGAGTGCCGGATGGTTCAGCAGCACAAGGTACGATGGGAACTTGCATTGTTGTCTACAATAACTTAGAAAGCGCAGTGCGAGCCTCGAAGGAGACCAACGGTATCAACTTCCAGGGCCGTTACTTGGTGGCGACCATGTTTCAGGTCGAAGAAGCGAAGATTAGAGAGGAGGATTTGGTGATACGAAAGAGTCATATCGAGGAATTGAAAAGAGAGTATGGAATACAATAGAATAAAAAACAGAAAAACCGGAAAAAGAGTATGGTATAACGAAAGAAAGAACCGCTATTTCGACTTACGGACTAGTAGGGGATTTAGACTTAGGAACCGTTCAGGTTTGGAATGTGATGTCTGGACCAAGAGAAGCTTCAGGCTACGAAAAGCTCCAGACTTGGATGTCTAGGATAAGAAGCGTGATTCTTGAATTTTTATGGCTGGAAAAGGCTTCAGAGTCGGATTTCTGGAGTCTCGACGTTTTAGCGAAAGAACCCAACTTCATCATTGCAAGCTGGCATCACATATGGTGAGACAGTTTGCCGGTTAAAATAATATCACCGGCCGAGCTTCAGTAGCCTGATTCAGATGACTACATTAAGTATTGCACATATTTTTGATCTATAGATAAATCGCTTTTCTAAATGAGCGAGGTCAAGAATGGGCCACTCAACAAAAGCAAAAAGATGGCACCAGCAATCTTCAAGATCTTGTAGTAGTAACTAGATTTAGTGTACTTGTACACAACAAATACATCCAACTTGGTGAAGGCATCAATAGCGTTCTTGTAGTGAACAGTGACCTTGACGTGACCCTTGGAGACATCCAAGTACGACAAATCGCTACCGACGCTGAGGGATTCGAACTCGATTGGAGAGGAAATGTTGAGGAACTCGGCATTTTCAGGTAAGTAGAAGCTCAAGTACACATTGTTGTAACTAACATCGGCCAAAGAGTTGACCATAGGAACCTTGGCAACATAAGTGTCTTCGGAGTCAGTAAGCTGGTGGACAAAGTTGGTCAACTTGTAGTTCCATGACAAAGTGAAGTTGTAGTGCCATCCTCCAAAGACAGGGAATCTTGGCTGCAACACCAAGATCTTCTTCAAGATTTGATGGGTGGAAACAGCACCAACCAAATCACTGAAATAGTAGTCATCGAACGAATTGTCGGCAGAAAGAGGGAAGTTCATTTGGTTCATAGCCCAGTGGTTACTGGCATCGTAACGACCCTTCATCCAGTCGACTCTGGAGAATCCGGAGCTCAATTGAGCACCCTTGTGAGTCAACTCGTAGTATTCTTCAGCAGGCAACTGTTCAACATCGGAAGCTGGGATCCAAATGGAACGGTTCAAGTTTTCAATCACGGTTAATGGTCTGTTGTGGTCGTAGTACATTCCCATAGGAACCAAGGTGAATGGTTCGATGTCGTGACTGATAGGTCCATATCTCAATGCTTTGTTTTCCACTCTAGGCTTCAATTCTGGAGCATCGGTGACTGGGAGCGATTCACTAAGGAACAATTCCATTTCTTGTCCTTTACGTAAGCCGGTGAATGTCAACGAGTACTCAGTGGTGGTATATGGAGAGTAAGGGTACTTGTTGACTTGGACCAAAAGCTGTTGCTTGTCATCGATACCAATCTTGGCTGGCAAAGGTTGCAACGAGCCCAAGTAGATGTAGGTGACGGCAATTTCAGCGGTAGAGCCAGGAGCAACTGGAATAGGCAAAGTCAACTTGTACATCTTAGGTTCCACGAGGGTAGCCTCAATTCCGATTGATTGAGCACCTTGGTCAATAGCGAAGGTGGCAGTGGCAATTTCGGAAACCGCATCAAAACCATCGTTGATGGTGAAGTAGTATTCTGAAAGTGGCTTGTTATCAATGTTCTTGATTTGCACCAAAGCCGATTCCTTGACGTAAGATCTGGAAAGATCAATGGTCCGCATGTAGTGGGAGTTTTCCCATCCCGAGAAAGACTCAGCAATCAATGCATGGCATAGATTAAGCGAGACAGCAAGAAAGGTGAATACCACGGCCCCGGTCAGGCCAAAGGTGGAAAACTTCATCTTGGTGGTTGAAAAGTGTGCTGAAGAATTGAACACATATCTTTTGGGTATATATCACGTGGCGCGAGCGAGCGGGTGAGACTGGAGAGAGCTAAGAAGGAAGAAGTTAATTGAAGTGAACAAGCATATGGGTATAGGTATATATGGAAATACGACGGGATTCTACATTTGGGATACCAATCCGATTATATAATGACGAGCTTCACATAAATTTGATTGTTCATTTTCTCGTGAAAAATAAAATGAACTTCATGAATCATGATCAACCACTGAAACTATTTTCCACCATAACTGAATCCCTACACCTTACCTTGAATAGTATCTCTACATTTTAGCCATAATTCTCCCATCACAAATATGTATCGATTTTGTTTGAAACCAATACTCTACATCTTGTTCCTGACGAGATCGTATTCTTGCCAGTGTCCTGCACCCAGCCGAAAACGACGCGTTTGTGCCCCAATTTGCATCCATTCTTCGACTCGACTGAGTTCTCTTCCGGCGACAATCCAGAATAATACTGAAATCTGGAGACCCGGGATTGCAACAATAGTCTTCAAATGTAGTTCTCACCATAAAGCTCGTGGGTCATAATAACTGTCTCCGTAGCACCCGGCCATAAACTTCCACCTTTGCCTCTGTGACCCCTCAATTTCATCATAAATGACATTAAGCTATCAAGGTGGCACTCGCCACCATCTTTCTAACTATTAGCACCTCAGGCATATCACTTATATATTGACTTGAAACCGATTTGTCGCATTCTTGCCACCCCCATTGAACCTGTTTTGTTGTTTGCTCACGTGCACTTACCCGCCCGCGCGTTGCCTCCGCCCTATAGCAAGGACCAAATTTCATCACCGAAGATTGTGCCTAACCCTGTTCCAACAAGCTCACTTGGGAAAAAACTCGCTTGAGGCTTCGTCCCGTCGTTGAACTTTGCTCCTAAAGTCTTTTCGTTTGCCTTTCTTAATTAGAGGTTGTGGCATACACGAGCCTGTCACGAGCCCCATCATCCACACAAACTATCAACAGACCGCACTCATTTTCTCGATCCAGCATCACATACCGAAACTAGCCTGAAAACCGTTCTTTCACCATGTCTTTAGAAGATCTTATCCCCGTGGTGAACAAGCTTCAGGATATCGTCACCACAACCCAGTTGGCCGACTTGGACCTTCCCACCATGGCGGTTGTGGGATCGCAATCGTGTGGTAAGTCGTCAGTATTGGAAAATATTGTGGGAAAGGACTTTTTACCTCGAGGAACCGGAATTGTCACCAGAAGACCTTTGGTGTTGCAACTCATCAACCTCCAGGCCAATGACCCCCTTATCACCAGTGGTGCTCCCGAATCCGAAAGTTCCGCTACCCTCAATGGCTCGTCCTCTCTCAAGAGAAGCAACAACCAACATTTCAGCAATATGTCCTCTGCGTCTTCTTCGGATGAAAACGAAGTCAACTTGGAGGAACATTTGAGAAAGCATGCCAACGGAGGAAGATACGAACCTCCATCTGAATGGGGTGAATTCTTGCATATCCCTGGTAAAAGATTTTACGATTTCCACGACATCAGAAGAGAAATCGAAAACGAAACACAGAGAATTGCAGGCCAAAATAAAGGAATCAGTCGTTTGCCTATTAATTTGAAAATCTACTCCACCAAAGTGTTAAATTTGACTTTGGTCGATTTGCCAGGTCTTACCAAGATTCCAATTGGTGACCAGCCCACCGATATCGAAAGACAGACCAGAAATTTGATTTTGGAATACATTTCAAAACCAAACTGCATCATTTTGGCCGTCTCTCCCGCCAACGTCGATTTGGTCAATTCCGAGTCCCTCAAGTTGGCTAGACAAGTTGATCCAACTGGTAAAAGAACTGTCGGTATCTTATCCAAATTAGATTTAATGGATCAAGGTACCAATGCCTTGGATATTCTTAAAGGAAATGTTTATCCATTGAAGTTGGGATTCATCGGTATTGTTAACAGATCACAGCAAGATATCTCTGAAAACAAGTCCTTGGAAGATTCTTTGTATGCCGAACAGCAATTTTTCGTGAACCATCCTGCTTACAGAACTATGTCTAACAAGTGTGGTACTCGTTATTTGGCTCAAACCTTGAACAAGATTTTGATGAACCATATCAGAGACAGATTGCCCGACATCAAAGCCAAATTAAACACTTTGATGGGCCAAGCTGAGCAAGAGTTGGCCAGCTATGGTGACATCCCATCGACCTTGAGTGATTCGAAAGACGCAAGAGGAGCAATGGTCTTGACTTTGATGACGAAATTTGCAAACAGTTTCGTCACATCCATTGAGGGAACTTCGATGACCGAACTCTCCACTAAGGAATTGTGTGGTGGTGCCAGGATCTATTACATTTTCAATGAAGTTTATGGATCACAATTGGCTGCAATCAACCCAACTCATAACCTTTCCATCCATGACATTCGCACAGCTATCAGAAACTCCACCGGACCAAGACCATCATTGTTCGTTCCTGAGTTAGCATTTGATTTATTGGTCAAACCACAAATCAAATTGTTGGAAGAGCCAAGTCACAGATGTGTTGAGTTGGTCTACGAAGAACTCATGAAGATTGTGCATAACGTTTGCTCATCCAATATTGGTGTGGAATTGAACAGATATCCTAAGTTACAAAGCAAATTGATAGAGGTCGTCAGTGACTTGTTGAGAGAAAGATTGGGACCAACCATCAAATACGTCGAATCTTTGATCGAAATCCACAGGGCTTACATCAACACCAACCATCCAAACTTTGTTGGAGCGGCCAAGGCCATGAGTATTGTCGTTGAAGAACGTCAAAGACAAAAGGAGCTCGAACTGAGAAGTAAATTGAGGTTGGCAAGTGAAAGAATTTTGAACAAAAGATCGGAAACAGCCATTGATGAAAGCGAAGAAACTCTTCAAAACAAGAGTCCTGACGAGGATATCAATTCTGTTGATGACGAAATCAAGCCACCAAAGCAAAGAAGAAGCGATTCAAACAGAACCACTTATTCCGTCAAATCCGAAAGCACCCCAAATCTTCCCGCATCTCAGCATCCAACTCAACATGAATCATATTTAAATTATTTCTTCGGAAAAGATCCTATTATTCATCAACAGCAATTGCAGGCTCAAGCCCAATTGAATCCTACTCCCTTCAAATTCCCACATCATCAGGAGAACACCTTACAATTCAACAGTAACTTTGTTAACAACGGATCTGTTCACCACTCACAGCCATCTTTAGACCACTTCAAGGATTTGAGCGTCAGCACTCAGTCTCCTCCAGAGGATACGTCATTTGAAAGTGACGACACCATCAACGAGTTGAGTGAGAGAGAACAACTTGAATGTGAATTGATCAGAAGATTGATCGTCTCATATTTCGGAATCGTTAGAGAAATGATTCAAGATCAAGTTCCTAAATCGGTCATGTGTTTGTTAGTTAACTATATCAAGCAACACATCCAAAACCGTTTGGTGGTCAAGCTTTATAACGAGTCCTTGTTTGAGGAGTTGTTGATGGAAGATGAAGGTATTCAAGCCGAGCGTGAAAAGTGCATTGAGTTATTGAAGACTTATCGCGAAGCTTCTAAAATCATCAGTGATGTAGTATAGTCATATTAAATATAATATACATAGGAATCCAACTTATTGTTAATAGTCTAGAAATATTTATCCAAACTTTGTTCATAGTAATATTATGCAAGAAATTATTAGTATTAGAAACTGACAGTACATGAATATTTACAAATTGTTAGTCTAGAATATTTATTATGCGTGCGCTCTATATGATAAATAGTGACAAAGCTTAGTTACTAGCTCAATTCTGCTTTGGCCACTTTATCTCTATAATCTTTGAGATCTTCCCATTTGACTAGTTTCAGGATTTCTTGATTAAATTTCATCATTTCGTTAAATTTGATGCTACCCGTAGCACCATTTTCATACAACCGAGGGTTGTTGCTGTTCAAGAATTCATAGAGGATATCTTTATCATTCATGCCTAGTAGGATCAGTTCGAGACACTTCAATATCGTTAAGGTAAGTGAGATGAGTTTGATGGCTTTTTCCATATCTTCAATAGATTCATCCTGTGCGCCCACTTTCTTTTGTGTATCGTCAATCATAATGGTGCCTGATTCTATAGGATCACCGATCAAAAGAAAATCGAACATTTTGAACCAAGTGTCCAAGTCCAAGAATTTCAAGTCGATGAAAAGGGTCAACCACCAATTCATGGTCACAAGCTCGATATCAAAGCCTAGTCTCTTGAAATGGTATGCTAGTTTTGGAGCCAGTTGATGCAAATAGAAATTCTTGATAACCAATTGGTCAATCCGAATACTCAAGAGTGAATTGAAAAAGGTATCTTTTTTGGTTGATATACCTGACGATATTGATGGCACAACTGTGTAGCGAGAATATGACGGGAGAATCTCCTCGACGAGTCCAATGAAAATCCAGAATATGTCTTCCTCGGTGTATTTCTCGTGTGTCTCACTGGTGGATCCCATCCCACTGTTCTGAACGAGTAAGAGTAGAAGATTTCCAACAATCTTGTTCATTCCTTGGAGATATCCAATATCTGGTCTATATGCAACAAATGCGTATAAGATCTTCTGCAACTTGAAGTAGTTAGGGCCTGGCTTGAGTTCGACAAGATTGTTGAAGTAGTAATTCCGGGGTAAAGTGCGGTGCAAATCCAACTTGATTTGCTTGATATTCTGACGGATAACTTCTTGTCTACTGGTAGTATTTTCGCCAGTCGAGTCTTCGGAATTTTCGGCGAAATTAGCTTCATTGACCAATCGATTGTACTCACCGTTCACCCGTAAATTTTTGGCACCTGAAAGTTGGATCCAAAGTTTAAACCTATATTTGGAAGGAATTCCAAGCTGGGTAGTCAAGCTGATTAACTTATTGTAATACATCGTTTTCTTCTTGATCAACCCTTTATCGTTATGGTTATCAATTTCAATGAGATTCAAACCTCTGATTCCGATCATGATATTGAAGCCCACATCAGAACTTTTATCCTTGCTCAAAGCGTAGAAATCCTTCTCAATATCTCTCATCAAGACATCCCATTGCAGTTCTATATGAAAGCTAATTGAATCATGGATTTTTCCAATTTCTTTAAGCTGGTGGATTGTTTGCAGTTTATCTTTATTTCCCACAAAAATCCCAAGTGATGCATCTTGTTCTGATGCAGGAGAATTGGAGGCATGGTTGATTCCCGAGACAGCAGATGCCGGAGAAGTAACGCTCCTGCCGAGATTATTTTCAGCAAAATTAAGCAAAGAAGGGTTGGGTGAATTGGTGGTTCGAGCTGGAATTGGAGGTGTTTTGAGGGGGGAGTGGGAATTATCTGAGTTTGTGAAAACAGGGGATTTGAATGTGGCATTATCTGGAGCCAAAGGAGAATGAGACTCATTTGAGGCCGTATGAGGCGTTTTCAAGCTATCAAAGTCGGTGAAAAAGCCATATTTGTCAATATGAATGTCATCAGTTACAGTCTCAGAATTATTCACTTCGATTGAGAAATTAATGTCGTCCATCTCAACCGGTTCTTTCTCCTGAATATCATTCGGCTTTGTTTCGGATATTTTCCTGGACTGACTGATAGATCTTGACTGTGGTCGGGCATATGCTTTATTGAGGTTTTTAACTTGTGTTGATGACGATGAATGCAGCATAGCTTGCAAATTTGTTGAGCTCCAGGTGAGATCTTCTGCTGAATTGAACCAATTTCTCAACCAGCTCTTATTGGACTGTTTATAGAATGATGTAGATGAACGACGGCTCAGTATTTCTTCCGAATCTCTGATAAGACCACTTTTTACGTCTTCCGAGTCTCTATTTGTAAAACCTTTTGCACCTTCTTCAGAATATGATCTTTGGAGACCTTTTCCGCTACTTCCCACCATATCGGTATCCTTCCTTCTATGACCCTCTTCTGAATTTTTCCTTTTATGATCCACTACCGGATTCATTCTCTTATCAACTTTTCCACTCGGTACTCTTTCCAGACGAATTGATCCCGATTCAGACTTCCCAGGCATGCTTTCTCCCATCGCAGACATCATCATTCCCTTGACTACACCATCCACCAGTTGATCCTGTGTATTCAGAAGATCATCCTCTTGTTCGTGGAGTTTCTGATGAATTTCCAATGTGGACAAATTACCATACTCGTTGCACAATCGGATGAGCCGCTGTTCATTTGAAAACTTCTCTTGACGTAATACGATCAATTCGGACTCTTTCCTAGACAAGTCGATCGATAGTTGTCTAATGAGTCGGATGGGATCTCCTTGGTATTTGATAGTAATGAGCTTATCAATTTGCTTGGAATTGAGCTGGTGCAAGTTACCTCCAAACGAGTCTATCAAGCTCGGGGCTGATTTGGATGATGGCCCTTCTATGGGGTTACTAGTAGTTGTTTGTGATGGGACTCTGTCATGATTTGTTACCCCGAAGAGGTCTGATTCTACCTTGGTATTGAGATTGGAGGACGTGAGATATGCGGATGAATCTTGTGGAAATAGACTATTTCGTTTCTTGACCATTTCTCCGTGTCGTTAGTCAAGCTGGAGGTCATTTTCATATGTAGTACACAGATTACATGTATCGCAACCAGCGCGCACGCGCGAATCGAACGCGCGCAATCGTTTGAGGAAGGATGTCAAAAAATCAGTTATTGAGGTAGATTCATTGAGAAAAATTGGGAGGAGAGGATTTCTTGACGAACTAAGTGATAGGGGATGGAGGCTGTGAAATTTTTGCAAAAAAAATGGTAAATCTCTTTGTAAAGCGTGTCATCTTTATGCAAGGACAATGCTAATCTTCTCTGTATTGTTAAAATTGACAAGTGTACTATCCAGAAGGATAGTACGAACAGGAAGAAAAAAGTGCGAATATGTGTTGGGATATGGGGTCGTGCGATGCATAAACCTATCCTTGTTTCATGACCAAAGTTGCAGGTGAACCAGCTGGTATGAAGAGATTTCGAAGTTTAAGAGTCTCCCTAAGCATTGGAGTATGCAGTTTTTGCCTTATACCGAATTTAGTCAACAAGATCGATTGTGGCCAGTCCATAGTATCCTCACAAAGAAGTTCGACGGATTTATTTTTTCACTTCTTCAGTAACGAAATTCCCTATCCTGATATACTGAGGCGATGAGCTATCCTTCGTGTGCTAAATCACGCCTGAGAAATTCCATTAGTTTAGGTCGAATATGCACCTATACGAGATGTAGAGATTGCATAGAAACGGTACGTATGGAATTCGGATTTTCGCCTTTTTCCATACATCGAGCTTACGACCAATCAAAATTTTTTAAAGCCATGCACTCCGGAGCAGCTTGCATTCGGGAGAAACTAGTGTTCAGCCGCTTGCACATACAGAATGCATCGATGGCCTGATCATACCCCAAGACCACGTCACAGAGGACACCCTGGCAATAGCACTAGAACATCTTCAAAAAAATTATTGTCTCACACGCAAAATACGATGGCTCCACACAATAAGTAGAAAGGCGGCAATTTATCCAAATTAGGCTTATTTTTTAGCTACGATGAGCTAGAATTGGCCGGTTTTTCGTCGCCCCACTTGCGTTATTTGCGTATCTACTATGCTGAAAACAGCCTTAACCCACCAATAGCAATGCTCATGCTTTGTGTCGGTCCTGTACTAGTGCTTAAAGGCCAGCGATGCATGGCGGATCAAGATGAAGAAGGGAGGACACAAAGGCGTTAGCTCGCACAATCTCGCTAATAGAAGAAAGCTAAAAGTGGAACAGAAATGCAGTGTTCCTCCAACGGAATAAGCTTTGGTTTGAGATTATTCCAGATGCTGCAGATTGTGCTCTCGTATCACCCTGGTTGTAAACCATCTGCAAAATATCTCGTATCTCAAGCTCTACACATAGATGATGGCTTCATGGACCCCTCACTAGAATTTGTGGGCCAAGCACATCCCAAATCTCGCCTCCGGCCACAGATTGTACCTTACGCGAGCGCGCGCTTGGTCCTGCACGTGCGAATAAGTTTCTATTTCTGATCTCTTTTGGCAATTTTCACATTAAGGATAGGCAACTTATCATCATGGCAAGAGTCTCTGTGCTACGCTTTGCGGCAGTGGCCGTGGCATTGCTTGTGGTATACTCTATCTCTCTTCTTTGGAGTAGCCCTGGCCTTGAGTTCAACGAAATTTCGAAAGAAACACCTCAATCCAACGGCCAGCAACTCACGGATGGTTTACCAAAAGGACCTCTCGACATGCATCCAAGTATTCCCAAGGAACCATTACCTCCAATCAAGGATGAGGCCAACGAAGAGAAGCTTGGCGAATCTCAAATACAAGCCCCTCGTCCAAATCTCGTCCCCGTATCGAACTCCGATGGCGAGAGAGTCAAAGCCACATTCGTTACCTTGGCCAGAAACAGTGAGTTATATTCACTTATTGAGTCGATGAGAAGTGTGGAAGACCGTTTCAACCATAGATTCAACTATGATTGGGTTTTCTTGAACGACGAACCTTTCTCACAAGAGTTCAAAGACCTCACCAGCGCCATTGTCTCCGGTACTGCCAAGTATGGACAAATTCCAAAAGAACACTGGAGTTATCCCGAATGGATAGATCAGGAAAAGGCAGCAGAAGTCAGAAAAAAGATGAAGGAAGATAACATCATCTACGGTGACTTGGAAAGTTATCGTCATATGTGTCGTTTTGAATCTGGGTTTTTCTGGAGAAATCCTCTTCTTGACGATTATGACTGGTACTGGAGAGTTGAGCCTGAAACCAAGATTCACTGTGAATTGGAATATGATGTTTTCAAGTGGATGCGTGATAATGATAAGGTGTATGGTTTTACCATTTCTATTCATGAATTCGACAAAACCATTCCAACTCTTTGGAAGCACACCAAGGACTTCATTAGAGCTCATCCAGAACATTTGGCTGAAAACAACTTGATGGATTTCATCTCCAAAGACGGTGGTGAAACCTACAATTTGTGTCATTTCTGGTCCAACTTCGAAGTCGCCAACTTGAACTTCTGGAGAAGTCAAGCTTATAGAGATTATTTCGAGTACTTGGACAAGGCTGGTGGGTTCTTCTATGAGAGATGGGGAGATGCACCAATCCATTCGATTGCAGCTGCCTTGTTCTTACCTCGTGATAAGATTCATTACTTTGAAGACGTTGGTTACACCCATGGTGTCTACACTCAATGTCCATTGAACAATGAGTTCAGATATAAGCACAAGTGTCATTGTAATCCCGACAGTGATTTCACGTTCGATGGTTACTCGTGTACTGGACGGTACTACGATGTGATGAAGATGACCAAACCTAAGGAGGCCGAGAAGGCCCCATGATAGTGCATATTTTATGATTGAATTGACTGCTTGAAGGGATGAAAGAACATCATGATTGAATTGTGCTTCTTTGCTTGTACTTCTTGATTGCGTTTCTTGATTTTACCTCATGTACGTTTCGCGTCTAAGGACGCTTTATATATTTAAATACACGTTATTTGCTATAAAGTAATTCGCGTATTAAGACCCTTGATATGCTTGAATGCACCTCATCCGCTATAGAGTGATGCCAAGTGAGCCTTGCAGCTTGAGAACAGCACAGCTTAATTCTTTTTTGTGTGCGTCCAGGGATATTTTTGGACCAAGAGACACGCGCGGAAGCCCAGGAATTGTTACACGCGTCACGTGTAAGTTGTGGGCGTCCTGCTGAAGCTCTAAATTTTCGTCGCGCTATAAGTACACGTCGCTCCCTGAAATTCAAGAAACCCACAACCATGTCTCCAAGATCAAACGCTAGGATTGTCCGGTTTGGGGTTTTTGCCCTTATCTTGATCATCTGTGGGTATATCCTTTCCAGGGGTTCCAGTTACCCTGAAGTACCCCCAGTTGCCGACACCAATACCTATGAACCACCTCAAAAGGCTGCTGTTGCACAACCAGGAGCTAGCGAACAGGTCCCTGCCGCCGCCAAGCCTAAAGCTCAAGTTCCTGGCACCAACGACAAGATCAAGGCTACCTTCGTCTCATTGGCCCGTAACTCCGATTTGGCTGAACTTATGGGATCAATCAGACAAGTTGAAGATCGTTTCAACAGAAACTTCCAATACGATTGGGTCTTCTTGAACGATCAACCATTTGACCAAGACTTCATAGATGAAACCACTGCCATTGTCAGTGGTAAGACCAAGTACGGTTTGATTCCAACCGAACACTGGTCCTACCCTGCTTGGATTGACCAAGAAAAGGCTGCTTTGGCCAGAGAAAAGATGAGAGAAGAAAAGGTTATCTACGGTGACTCTGTTCCTTACAGACATATGTGTAGATTCGAATCCGGATTTTTCTGGAGACACGAATTGATGATGGAATACGAATACTACTGGAGAGTTGAACCTGGTATCAACATTTACTGTGACATTGACTACGATATTTTCAAGTGGATGAAGGACAACGGTAAGGACTACTCGTTCACCATCTCCTTGCCAGAATACGAAAAGACTATCCCAACCCTTTGGAAGACCACCAAGGAATTCATTGAGAACAACAAGAAGTACGTTGCTGAAAACAACTTGATGGACTGGATCTCCAAGGATGGTGGTGAAACCTACAACGGTTGCCATTTCTGGTCCAATTTCGAAATTGCCAACTTGAACTTCTGGAGAGGTGAAGCTTACACCAAGTACTTCGACTACTTGGACAAGGCTGGTGGGTTCTTCTATGAAAGATGGGGTGATGCTCCTGTGCATTCCATTGCCGTTGCTTTGTTCATGGACAAGCTGAAGGTTCATTTCTTCGACGACGTTGGATATTTCCACGTTCCTTTCCACAACTGTCCAGTTGACAAGGATGTCAGACGCAAGAAGAACTGTGTGTGTGATCCAAACCAAGATTTCACCTGGAAGGGCTACTCTTGTTCCAGTAAGTTCTACACCTTAACCGGTAAGCCAAGAATGAAGGGATGGGAAAATTTCACCGGTTAATTGAACCATTAGAACTAGTAGTATTAGTTAGCAATTTATTGCGAAATGGGCATGTTTTATGTCAGACTTTATTTAACCGACCTAATGTAAGACAAATCATCAATTCCACTAGGATATGTAAAAGATATGTAGAAGATATGTAAAAGGATGTGCACCCATGATCCGGGTATGCACCTTCATGCTCCGATCAACGCAGTAATGCATTTATGCATACGGGCCCGGGCTCAACGTACATGTGCATATTCGTTTCATACTATATGTGCTGTTTTTAATGAGATGTCTGGGAAAGGGATATTAATGACCTTCGGTTGACGACGGTAATGCTGTTCCCAATGATTCGTAAATGTTGGGTATCAAATTCCCACTTGTTCTTTCAGTGCACAGAAACCGGAGCAGCGTGGTGGGGTGCGTCGAAGAAGGCCCCTCCGTGTGGGATTCCTCGATGTTTCAAAGATGCATCGATTACATAAGCCCGCGTCCTTTGACAAGCCCCAACCGTCTTACCACAGAACGTTCATAAGAGCTTTCACACCGGAAAGAATACTTATCTTATACATGAAGCGGCATATCATAATGACCAATGATCTCAATAAGAATTTCACTTTATAGTCTATAGTCTATTTAGTTTAACAAGATAAAACTCGGACGAGGCTCAAGCTCCCCCGGCATGTCGCATCGTACCACGCCAGGGATGCTAAGCGAGCATGATGATTCAAACCGATACTTGAGAACAAGAGAAAGCATCACTGCTGTTGCACCATTGACGACATCATCATAGCCGCGCGCAGTTGCAGGCGTGCCTACAACTGTCGTTATGGGTAAATTGCCTCCTAGTTCTCCCAACACCTCTGACACTCGTCTTTCGTCACCCGCATAATCTGAAACACTGTTTGTGTAACCTGATTTTTTAACACCATATATAACACCAGAGTGCCATCCCCCATCATTTTGAATCATAAACTAGCCCAAGGATTGGACCTGTACCTTTACCACTGGATTCTTCCAGCCTGCACTTCTCCTTTTGTCCCACCATAGCACACATCTGTGATCCTATTGATCGATCCAATCATCTTTGTTTTTGGGGCTTACACTCAATTCAGGATCAGGCTTACACACTTTGAAGTCGTCAATATTAACAACCCTCACTAGTGACGCAGCAGCTTTCAAACCCCTACGCTGTGCTAACTTAGTGCTAGATCAAGAAGCTCATCTAGCCGTCTCCACGCCCACTTGGTGTCGTCATCCTCAAGACAGACAACTGGTACGCTCGCTCGTCTAACTCGTGTTTTTGTACCACCAGTACATTCAGGTACCGCTACACCACATTAAGCTAGCTTCTTCGCGTCAGGGACCCGTCGTGTCAGCCACCCAGGGTTGTATCGTGTTCCTCGAAACAGACACATACTAGGTACACTTCCGAGTATCGAAACATCACCGCTCGTTGCTGTAAGTGCCCACAAAAGCTTGCAGTCGCAACCCTTGCATTCCTTAGCACAACAAGCCAGCCTCGGTACCTAACAGGGCCCTACAGGGAAGGATCAACACTCATACATATACGTTGCATTACCAGCTTTTTTCCCTGTGCCCCTGACTCGCTCATTGCACATCCAATTCCACATTTCGCCAGACGCACCTGCTATTGTTGACATATTCTTACGAGTCTATTGTTAACATTTGTCTGGTCATTTTTAATCTCGGAGGTCCCACCATGTCCCAAAGTCAAGTAGATATGGCTGTTTCTCCTCCAACACACTTGGGAACACCCCAGGGTCCACCAGTGTCACCACGCCAGTCTCCTGTTCGCGTGCTGGTGCCCGTCACAAACAAGAGGCATCGCCCCAAATCATTGAGTCTCAACCCAACCAGCCCTCAAGACGAACAACGTAACAAGCCTAGCAAGAACGCTGATATGGCTCTTCGCATCGTCAGTCCTGGCCTCCCCATCTTGAATGAAGAAATGGAGACCACGATGAAAATCTCACAAAAAATAGAGTTGCAGCAACGTCATTTGATTGCCGCCAGACAGGCTGGCGGTCCATCCACCGCCAGCTCTACTGGCGCAGCTGTACCAAGCTCAGTACTGCCAGTGTCAGCGCCAACTCCCAGTGGTTCTGCCAACACGCTGATTGATAACGTGACTAGCCCTTCTTCAACCACCAAACACACCATTGATGATAAGCTTGCGGCCCCCGCTTCGGCAAAACGCTTGAAAAGAGACAACGTCCCCACCCCATTAAGCATCGGGCCCAGCGCCAAAGGTGCCCAGTCACACAAACCTTCAATTCAATCAGCCCCCATTCGCTATACCTCTAGAATCCCCGTTTCGGCCAGATACGCCGGTGCGCCCCAGATTCAACGCTATCCACAACCTCTCATGTCGGCCGTTCCGCTTACTCCCCGTCCCCAAGGGTTCTCTGTCCAGAGAAGGTACCGGCCAATCCCTAATACCCAAGTTACATACCTGGCGCTACCAGGTCACCCGCATCACACCCAGATACCCACCACTCCATACAAGCGGGTAGCGATGATTCCTCCTCATACCTCCGCTTCACCATATTTCCCTAGAGGAGTCAGACGCGCACTTGTGCCTTCTGTATCTACGCCTACTGCCTCCCACACACAACAGCAAGAAGGCAAACCTTACTATGTGACCGATATCTACCACGGTGACTTGATGAAAGTGGCACCAATGCAGTCACAGCCACTTTCAGCACAACGGGATTTTTTTGAGTCCTCCTCAGCGAAGCCTACTCCTACCACCAGCCATCAAATGATTGAAGAGGATAGACTCCCTGTATCTGACGAAGAGGTCAGAGAAATGCAGGAAAAGTACAAAAGGAACTCTGAGGAGGGGAAATCTGACGAAAACAAGGCTGGTGAATTACGTTTCCCACATGAATATCAACCATCATACCGCTCGTTGAAGTCGGGGGAGATCTTTGGATCAATAAATTTGATGAACGAAAGCATATTCAATTTCAAAATCTTTGCCAATTCAGACTCTACATCGCGGAAGGAAGATGATGTGGAAAATCACGCTATTGAGAAGGATAGTGATGAACTGGAAAAGGCTGAAAGTGCATCTGAAAGCGGTAGTGAGAAAGAGCAATCTCCAAATCCTAATCCTGCTCCATCTCCATCTCCCGCTGAAGAGGAGAGCAAAGAAGAGTGGCTTGCTAAAGAAAAAGACAAGTTTTTAAAGATTTGTGAAACAAGTTGGGATGAATTTGTTAATAGCAGAAGATCAGCTTCCGAGTGGTGATCTTGTGTAAAAGTGTTTTTGTTGCTCAGTTGGTCCGTCTCCTAATTACCTCCTTTAATTCCTAATTAATTTTCATGATCAATGATCTGAATTCATTTCTTGGAGCCCTTCACTCGCCAGTTTGATGGTCGGTCTCCCCGAGGAGATTTTACGTGACCTTTGTACTATTAATATTCTATTGTCAAATTACACTGCGTAACCGCAATGTTTCATGTAATGTATAAACTTCAACTCGTTAACTGTTTCAAAACTATATTTGTAGGCAAAAAAATAACCAAAGTTCTTGTAACTTTTGTTTTCGCTGAACAATAAGAAATTTATTTTATGAGGTCGGAATTATCAGTAAAAAATTTTGGTTGAATTACTTTTCATTACGCTGCAATAGTCATCCATAACTATTTTATTTACATTACATCACAATTCCTGGGGCCAGACCATATAATAAGTGCTCCTGCGCATAAGCAGTAGACCTCTTGTCACGTGATCAACTATTCGAAGGCGAAAAATTGAACAGTTAAGCTAGGATAATACCTGCAAAGTACCCATGTTAGCTCGGACCCTCTTGCGAAGAGGAACTGGTCTATCTTGGAGATATGGCCTGTCCATTAGGCTCAACACCATACAAAATAGAGCCTTTTCCTCGATTAATAATCGTTTAGCATTTACAAATTCATCCATTTTGAAGAATGACAAGCGTGACGACAAGGAGATCAAAAACGATAAAAATAAAGGTCAAAATCCATCGGGATCACAGGAACCATCCGAAAGTGATGGCAAATCAGAAAAATCACAAAACAAGAAGAAGGATATGGGTGAAGAAGAAAAGGATATCAGAGAGGAGATCAGAAAAAGATTACAGAAAAAGAACCCCAATATCAACCTCAACAATATCAAAGTTTATCAGTTAGACAATAAAACCGTCGCTCGGTTCTTCATCGGTTCTTCGGTCTTAACTATCCTTTTGACGATGTATTTGTTGACCAAAAAGAAGGAGAAGAATGAGTTGTCATTCCAAGACTTCAAGATCAATTATCTTGAGAAAGGTTTGGTCACTCGTTTGACGGTGATTAACAAATTCCTCGTACAAGCCGAATTGATCCGTGGAGCCATTTCTGATCAAACTTTCCAAACCAACAACGGTTCCCCTGCTGTGATGTTCACCATGGGATCGGTGGAGTTCTTCGAAGAGGAAATGAAATTAAGCCAGGATAAGTTGGGCATCCCAATTGATGAAAGATTACCAATATCATATGAAGAAAGAGGTCTGTGGTTGAACTATATCATCCCTATTTTACCTACAGTCTTATTGATTGGAGGTTTATGGTATATGACCATGCGTAGGGCCGGACAAGCTGGTGGTGGTGCCGGAGGTGCTGGAGGACCTGGAGGAATCTTCAAAATTGGTAAATCTAAAGCCAAGTTGTTCAACCAGGAAACTGAAGTGAAAATCAAGTTCAAGGATGTTGCTGGCTGTGAAGAATCCAAGGAAGAAATCATGGAATTCGTCAAGTTCTTACAAGATCCAAAGAAGTACGAGAAATTGGGTGCCAAAATCCCAAGAGGTGCTATTTTATCTGGTCCTCCAGGTACTGGTAAGACCTTGTTAGCCAAAGCTACTGCGGGTGAGGCTGGTGTGCCATTCTTGTCTGTTTCAGGTTCCGAATTCGTCGAAATGTTCGTTGGTGTGGGTGCATCCAGAGTCCGTGATTTATTCAAGACTGCTCGTGATATGGCTCCCGCTATTATTTTCGTGGATGAAATCGATGCTATTGGTAAAGAAAGAGGTAATGGTAAAATGGGTGGTAACGATGAAAGAGAAAACACCTTGAACCAGTTGTTGGTTGAGATGGATGGGTTCGAAGGATCAGATCATGTGGTTGTTTTGGCTGGTACCAATCGTCCAGATATTTTGGACAAAGCACTTTTAAGACCAGGAAGATTTGACAGACACATTTCCATAGACACCCCAGACGTGGAAGGTCGTAAGCAAATCTTTAAGGTTCACTTATCCAAGTTGACTTTGACCGCGGATGAAGAGATCAAGGCTAGCCACAAAGACCTCGATTTCAGCAAGTACCAAGAGTTGAAAGCTGAAGCCATTGAAAACCTTGCTGGTAGATTGAGTGCTTTGACACCTGGATTCGCCGGTGCAGACATCGCCAACTGTTGTAATGAAGGTGCTTTGATCGCTGCCAGAGAAGATGCTCTCTCGGTTGATATTCACCATTTTGAACAAGCGATTGAAAGAGTGGTCGCTGGTTTAGAGAAGAAATCTAGAATCTTGAGTCCAGACGAAAAGAAGACCGTCGCATATCACGAGGCTGGCCACGCCATTTGTGGCTGGTTTTTGGAATTTGCCGACCCTCTTGTCAAGGTTTCCATCATTCCTAGAGGCCAAGGTGCTTTGGGTTACGCTCAATATTTGCCAAAGGATCAATACTTGGTTTCTCAAGAACAATTCAGACACAGAATGATCATGACCTTAGGAGGAAGAGTCAGTGAGGAGCTCCATTTCGACACTGTCACCAGTGGTGCTTCTGACGATTTCAAGAAAATCACCCAAATGGCCCAACAAATGGTCTTGAAGTTGGGAATGTCCAATAAGGTCGGTCATATCTATTATGACTCCGGTGATGATGGAAGTGGTTTCAAAGTCCACAACAACTACTCGCAAACCACCGCCAAGATGATTGACGACGAGGTCAAGAGACTCATCGATGATGCCTACGAAGCTTGTCACACTCTTTTGACAGAGAAGCTTGAATTGGTGGACAAGGTAGCCAAAGAATTATTTGAAAAAGAGGTTTTGACCAGAGAAGATATGATCAGATTGGTCGGTCCAAGACCATTCCCAGAACGTAACGATGCATTCGATAAGTACATCAAGGGTAAGGATGCCTTCAAGGGTAAGCCCAAGGCATAGTGCGATTCAAACAAGATGTCATGACTCAAACACTGTACATAGATTCATGGAATACATGATGTAACGAGTTGATAATCGTAGAAATTATTACAATTCAAAAATGCTAATAAATATTGGTCGAATCTGCTACTAATACCTGATTTTGATCAACTTTGAACGTAATGAGGTCAAAGTATACTGAATTAATTCTTTTATTTTGAACAATTAGGCTGGATGATGATGTCAATTATCGAATAATTCTTCTATAGATTCGTAGCCTTTGGTGTCGGTATCAATCTCGTAATCTACCTGCGATTGTGTGAGATTGGGAATACCCCGTACTGAAACTTTTCTGGGTTCAACCTTAGTGATTTCTGTTGAGGAATTTTCTATCGTGCTTATTTCTCCTATCAAGCTTCTCTCTGACCTAAGTATCTCACTGTGATCTATCTTAGGAAAATCGAATGGAGTTTCGTCCTCTTCCACATTCAGCTCGTCAGAATCCTTGAGATCTGATTCAATACCACTTTGATCGCTAAATAATTCCTCGATATCATCATTGATTCCATCCTGGGATTGATAATATTCGTGGTTTATATTGTAACGATCATTTAGTTCAGATTGCTCCCTTTCTTGGACTATAGATTCATTATCCTCTATTTCGTTTGGATCGATATTATGTCCGAGATCGATAAAGTGTGATCTCCATTCCAAATATCCACCGTCTGTCATGAATCCACACCCTAATAAAGGACACACAAACACTTGCCTCTTGTGTGAGCAGTCTGAAATCTTATTATTCTGATGCTTTTTGAGTTCATTCATACTGAGGAAAATCTTTTGACATTTTTGTCCACCACTCGTTCTTTGAGTGCACTTGAATGGTTCGCCGGATTTGGACAATGCTAGGGGTGGCACTGGGTAAGTCAAGGGAAATTGAGATACTATCTTTTCGAGTGATGAATCTGAAAATGACTGTGGAGTTTCCAGATCGCTCAAAGTTACAGGGTAGCCCATTTTGTAAAGCATCCCCGCGTGCTCTTCTAGTAAATGCTTTTGATACATTGATTTGTTACCGGTACAATATGAACAATTGTCGATGGCACAGTCAAACAAACCCGAGTGTGCTGGTTGTTCATCTAGTAAATCAGTCACAATGGAGTATTCTTCTTCGAACGATTCGGAGCTTTGAGGCGATGGTTCTTTCAATTTCATGGAATATTCTTCTTCAAACGATTCAGAGCTTGGCGATGGTTCTTTCATAATACTGGTTGAATGTCCCAAGTCAAAACTAGATCCTTCTGTAGGCGTCTCGAGTGTGCCAGAAATATCAAATAGTTTTTTAGGTGGTAAATGCTTATGTTTTTTGGAGGATCTTCTATTTTGTTTTATAGGTGAAATCTCAGACTCTGACTCGATCGGTACTGATATTGTAGGAGAAGTATCGAATAACGAGTCTGCTCGTACGGGACTTGAGCTGAGACGTGATTTCTTGGTAGGTGATGGGTTCAATAAGAGATTATCCTCGAGTGGGGCTCTTTTGTTTCTGAAGCTCTCTACTGATTCGAGAGACTGTGAGTTGTGGAAAAGATTCATCTTTTTCAAGGTAGATTTAAGTTGCAGTTTTTCATCTCTGTGCTTTTTCTCCTTGGCTCTTTGGTCTCGTTCCCAATCATAATCCACGGCCCAAATGTTATCGTCAAAGTGTAATTTGTCGTGTGCAACTTGGCTACGAAGTGATTTAAGATGGCCATTATCAGTGATGATTTTGCCCGTTTGTAAGTCTATTTCGTCGCTTTCTTTGTCGTCGTCAATCTGAGAGTACTTATTCAAGATCTCCTCCCATTTGTTCTGAAATTTCTGCGTGCTTTTCACCTTAAGTCTCTCTATTTCTTTCTGGAAGGCATGGGAATTTTGGTAAATTTCTTTATCTTGATGGAGCAGGTCAAATTGAGACGGTTCGTCGTCGCTGTCGAGTCTGATCAGCCTCGAATGTGAGTTGGACAAGTTGAACAGCCCCGACTCGTACGAGAGGTCGGGTATGTTATCCATGAATGTGATGTTTTGATGTGTTTAGATAAGTTTATGATTTGCATCTAGCCATATGCAGTGCGATGGACCCCACAAACGCGAGCAATGAATCCATCTAGAATATAGCTACGATTATCATAAAAGTGGAGCAATTTTGTTGCAGAATAACCTACAATGGTGTCAGATTATTTGTAAGTGATTTTGCTGTATGTACATGTCTATTTACAGGTTTTTGGAATTATTTGGGGAAGTTTGAGATGGCTGCAGATAAGCATTATGCTTCACACTGTGACCAAAGGACTTGAGACGAGATCCATTTCGCCGGTAAAAGCATTCATGAATCAGCCACCTTGAAGATTCAGTCGAAGTTTTCCCATTTGATAAGCTCCGATTCTTATTACTAAAATCGGATTTCTGTTATTTTGGTGAATTCTGATCATCATTACCAATTTCTCCGTTTAATTAACTCTGATTCTCGTCATTGTCAACGGTGCTTGTTCTTTCGTTATTCTTGTTCTTATCCCAACATTCTCTAAAGGCTTGCATCTCTGCCATACACTTTCTCCAGTCACCAGTGTCGGCATGACATAATTGAAGTTTGAGGTTCTCTTCGTGACACCCGGTCTTCATGATACGTTGGTCCCACTCATCGGGCTCATCGTCGTCGTCGTAAGTTGTGTTTCTAGGCAGCATTGCAGAAGAAGAAAGTGGTGGCTATTTGACCAGATATCTTACCACTAATGGCACCAAATATGCTCATGTGATCACGTGGCCACGGCCTTTGAACGCTAAGGATTCTAAACTACAGTAACCCCAAAAGGACTGATGTTCCCAGGTCACTAATTGACTAAATTGGGCTTATCTTGTTTCAGTGTTCTTTTTCTTTGAATTTTTTTTTCGGTTTCAATTCTTGGTTCGCTTCTCTTTACTGTTGCTTTAATTCTGTCATTTATTCTAGTGCTAGTCTCTTTTGCTGCAAATTAGACCGCGCCAGCCACTTCACTCATATCACCTACTATACATTAGCTATTCTCAGCTATATCAATCTAAGTCGAATATACCTTTAATGCCCCAGCTACTCTATAATTAGTAGCCGAATCCACCCTTGGAATATGCCATTGGCTTGATATCAGGGTGTGGAACAGCCGAAAAGGTCTCAAGATCCAACTTCCATGGACAGTTCTTGTCGTTGACATCCTTATATCCTTCACCAACGTCTGCCGCTTTGTCGTAGCTAGGATTCTCGGTGAAATGAACAACACCACCCAAGTTACCAGTGGAGTCACAGTAATTAGGAGCACTAAACACAGTGATCAATCTGCCGTTGTGTTCTTCTTCAACACCACCCATTCTCACTTCGTGCGATCTCAACACCTTTCTGATCTTGTTGTTGACACAGAACTTCTCGGTGATGTCGGGACCAAATTGCATACCGATACCTCTCTTGGATGGAGATCTACCGTCTTCGGTTTGTGGATCGGTCCATAACAATTCCATGGCAATACCTTCTCTTGGAGGCTGAGTTGAGCCCGAACTTGGGAATCTATCGATTTTTTTGATCTCCGACAAAGTGACGGTATCGTCCGAGAACAAACCTCCATGCATGCACAAATATGATCTGTTGATTAATGCTGCCAAAGGCAAAGCACCAAAAGATTCAGCAAATACTTCAAAAATCTTCTTGGAATACTTATGCTCACACTCATCAGTGAAACCATACGCCTTGTTCATATCATTGGTCTCATGATTACCACGGTTGAGGAAGATCGACTTAGGATACAAGATCTTCAAAACGTACAAATAAAGCGCAACTTCACAAGACCAAGATCCACGGTCCACAAAGTCACCATTGAACAAATAGATATGATCCTCAGATACGTGACCAAACTTGGAGAATAAATTCATCACATCGTAAAATTGACCATGTGTATCACCAACAACAGTGAGCTTTTCACCATTTTCTAAGATAATCTCATCGTCAGAAGCGGTGAAGTCGGCTTTACTGTGGGGTAAAACAAGTTCAACCATGGTTGATTCTTGACGAAGCAATTCGTAAACCTTTGCGACGATAGCAAAAACGTGCTTCTTTGGTAATCTACCACCATCTTTGAACAATTTGATCATATACTCCAAATAGTTGGAATCTAAGCCCTCAATGGTAACCTTCACAGGAATATCTCCTTCTGGCTGCTTTTCGGCATGGATGTTTAAAGATGGGCCTTCCCACGATTTCTCGATTTGAATACCTTCGTAATCAATTGTGCTTATTATGGAGATTTTGTCTTCTCCAGCAATGGCCTTTTCGAAGGCTTGACGTTTCAAATAATTGGTACATTGCTTATAGTTCTCCAATGTGAGCTTGTCATTTGGCAATTTCTTCAAGATGATCTTGAAGTTTTGCTGGGCTTCCTTATGCTTCAAGATGGCCATCAAAGCTACACCTTTACGGTAGTAAGCCTTGACAAAATTGGAATCAATCGCCAATGCTTTGTCACAATCGATGATGGCTAAACCATAGTTTTCAAGCTTGATGTGGACCTGTGCTCTGTTGGAATAGAAGACAGCATTCTTGCTGTACAATTCGATGGCTTTAGTATAGGAGTCGATCGCCTCCGTATACTTTTGGGCTTTAAGATGAGCATTACCCTCGTCTTTCAACTTGAGAGCCTGGGTGATATTGGTGGCCTCAGACATGTAAAAATGTGCGAATGACAATTCTGTGATGTGGGGTGTTCAGATATAGTGGTAAAATATGCTTGTGTTACTCCAAGACTAGGCTTACGAAGGAGTTGAAAATAATGCTTAGGTTATCTATGTGATTATCAAATTTTCATGCGGCCTGTTTCGGCGACCGAAGCGCGATTTAAGCGCGAATGAAATGATGAGATGAATAAGAATGTGAACCATTCAATTAAACAAAAAAATCTGTGGAAGGTTGATAAGCTCTATTGTTCTTATGATTGCCTTAACCTCTAGAAACATATTTTATAAGTCTGCATTACAATTTTGGAACTAAAAATCGATTTTTTTTACTAAACAAATCATCTACTCAACAATTATCTACCCCACAATACGTAAGCCAGAAGCCGGAACACCAATTGCAGTGATACCAGTAACCTTACAAACCTTACCCTTGTATTCTGGCTTGTACTTGGCTCCGACTAATGCTTCAGTCACGAATTGCGAACCCTTATAGATTGGGGTATACGAGGCAGAACAGATCTCGAATTCTGCGTATGGATCGAAATCAATCTCAACAGCATCACTGGAGACAGAGTCAGCCTTGGTCTTGAGCTTTTGAGCTTGCTCGGCTCTAGTACCGGTGGAAACAATCTTCAAAAGCTCACCAGCAAAGTACGAAGCACTAGCATAGTTTTTGTTCTTGAAAGTTTGAGTCATTGCAACTTGCAAAGCGTTGATCTTGTGAGGGTTTTGAAGCTTAGTTCTGGTGAAGTAAGCGGCCAACTCCAAGTTTCTCTTGATATTGGATGGATCCAACGAACGACGCTCCAATTCAATGGACAAACCCAAAATGTACTCACGACACAAGAGCAAGATATCTTTACATTTGGCTTCTTGTTCTTCATCATCCACAGTTATCACTGTTATGGTGTAGATGATATCCTTGAAGGTGTTGATAGCCGATTTCAAATCATTTTCCTTGAACTGTTTGAAACCAGCTTGCAATCTGTCCTCCAACGTTTCATAACCTGGGATGACTGGTTTGAATTTGGCTGGATTGTCCTCATCGTTCTCTGCTCTTACGAAGTCCTTCATGGCAGGTAAGTCATCCACACCAGGTAATTGCAACTTAGAGGCCTGATACACTTCGATGAATCTAGATCTCAATGGTTCGAAGTTGACAACACCCAATTGCTTGTTCAACAAGGATGCGGCTTGTTCAACGGAACCAGCAGCCACATAGCCAGCAGGGGTCTTGGCATTACTCAACCAGATACCAATTTCGCCCTCACCGTTGTTCAAAGCTGGACCTTCGATACTTTCAGGGATATCATCATCAATGTCCAATTCATCGTCCATATCCCAGGCTCCACCATCAGCTTCTTCATCCTCGCCAAAGCCACCAGTTTCTTCAGCATCTTCGAAGTCAGCTTCAAGAACGTTTTGAACCTTGGTTTCTGGCTTCTCTTCAATAGATAAGTTTTCGAGGTTACCTGATTTAAGAGCGTTTTCGAAGTAAGACAAAGAAGATTCCTTCAATGGCCAGTTTTCAAGAGGGTCCTTCAAGGCAGTTGGCAAGGAGAGAGTAGAGCCTACTTGAGGCAAAACGACATCCTTGGCATCCACACCAGAATCTTGCAAGATTTCATTGGCCAATTCGTCCAAACCGTTGGACTTGGCCAAAGTGTAAGCCAATGGCATCAAACCAGCCTGGATGTAAACCTTCACTCTCTTTTCAACATCATTGTTGTAAATGGTGTTTTGAAGCAAACTGGAGTAGTCACCACGGTGTTCAGAAATCGCAGACATCTTACCCAATCTTTCAGAGTCACCTCTGAGCAAGTAGAGGAATGACAATTTGTCGAAATGGTGTAATTGTTGGTGAACAAATTCAACGATATCCAAATTACCTTGGTTCAAAGCCTCTTCACCGAGTTTTTCCCAGATCTTAGGGTTGTTCAAGATTTTGGCTTGTTCAAGAGCAACAACCAAGTTACTGCATTCCAATGCCAATTCAAATCTAGTTTCAGGGTCTTGAACGAACTGCAAGGCAATTTCTGGGTATCCCTTCTTTTGCAAGTAACCAATGATGTTTTGACCAACCAAGTTGGAGTTTTTGATGATTCTCAAGACTTCACCGAAGTTCTTGTTGACCAAAGACTTCTTGAATCTGTATTCGGTAGGATCGATCTTGACGACTTCAACTTGACCCGATCTGTTCATGCAGAAGACCAAGTTGTTGGTGATCTTGGTGATGTACAAAGTGTTTTGTAAAGTCTTGATGATACCATTATCACCGTTCAACAAAGTGTACTTGATGTGGTTCAAAGTAGAGTACAACAAGACACCAGAGTCATCCCAAGCAGCACTCTTAATTCTAATGGTCTCGTGCATGGAAGTGATGAGGTTCAAATCCTTGTCGGCAATGGTGATGGTATGCTTGGATAAGAATGCGAAATGTTGACCATCGGGAGAAGCAGAGACATACTTGGCGTTGTTCACATTCAATTCCGACAATTCCTTTCTTTGTTGGACATCGTAGTTGATGACAGAGTGGCTCTTGACAAGGATCACTCTACCAGCACCACCGTACAAGACATCGTTGATGGAGGAGTCAAGTTGGATGGTCTTGGTGACGTTGTTTGACAAATCCTTGACGTACAAGGTTTTGGTGGACTTGATGAAGGTAACAAATCTGTTTCTGGAGATGAAACAAGCGAATCTGCCTTCACCTTGTCTGATGTCAGTTGGCTCGATAGCACCGGTCACATGCTTTGGCAAAGAGATCAAGGCGTAGCCTCCGTTGTCACCTTCTCCGTGAGTAACCAAGATCGAGTGATCGGCTTGGTTGTAGGAAAGGGTTCTCATGAAAGACCAGGTCTTACCGATCTTCTTCAAACTCAACATAGGTAAAGAGCTTTCTTGCTTTTGGAAATCAAAGGATTGAAGTTGTTTAGCGGAGTTGACGTAGAACAAGTTGTTTTGGAAGATAGCACTTGCGGGACGTTCTCTTTCCAACTTGAAGACCATAACACCGGAATCGTGACAAGAAGCGAACAAGTTCATAGTTGGGTGAGAGGTGATCAACCAGAAACGGTCGTGCTCTCTTCTAAATTGCTTGATTGGAACACGCTTGTTGAGATCCCACACTCTTATGGTCTTGTCATCGGCGACAGAAAGAATCAAGTCTTGTTGAGGGTGGAAAACAGCACTCAAAACATTACCTGTGTGGCCTCTGCAAGTGTCGACTTCCCAAGCCTTGGTGTCACTCATTCTCCACAACTTGACCAATCTGTCGTCACCGGCAGATACGATCAATGGCAAGGTAGGATGGAAGGTGGCCCAGTTGACACCCTTGTCGTGACCTTCCAAAACGTACTTGACGATGGCGTTGACATTGCCGAAGATATCTTGCTGTGGCAATTGCTGTCTTTGCAATTGGTCTTCGAAAGATCTAGCGGCGGTGGTAGGAGCGGAGTGCTTCTTTCTCAACCCTGAAATATCCCAAACTCTGACGGTTTGATCCAAGGAGGCAGACACGATCAAATCATCGGTAGGGTGGAATTGAGCAGACATGACATAATGGTTGTGGCCAGTCAAACAAGCAATTTCTTGCTGGTTTTGCCAGTTCCAAATTCTGATGGTTTGATCATCGGAACAAGAAATGATCCATGGCAATTCATTGTGGAAGGACACGGTTCTGATATAGTCCAAGTGACCTTGGAGAGTGAAGATACACAGTCTGTCCTTCAAGGACCAGACCTTGATGGAATAGTCGTCACCACCGGAAACAAACAATGGTTGGGTTGGATGGAAATCAACACATCTGACTGGTCCGGTATGTTCTTCAAAACGATCAATCAAGGTTCCCATACGGTAATCCCACAATTGGATGGTGGAAGAGTGGAGGGAGACCAAGACCCAAGGTCTCTTAGGGTGGAATGCCACACCCTTAGCCCTGGAAGACTTGGACTCGAATTTGGTTAGCATCTTCATGATGGCGGTGGTGATTGATTTGTGAGTGTTGTTGGCCTTTTTGAAAATATGGACGAGCCCTCGCACGTGACCGACGCGCGACATGGTGATTTCACGACATGATCCGACGCTCGTTAGCCACTCGTTAAACACGCGGACCACTTACGGATTGATAGTGAGGCTCGAAGTGCTCTACAATTATAAGTATTTCTAATTATGGACTAGTCTAGTTTGATTTAAGAACTGTCAAATTTCAGTTGACAACAGACAATGAAATTTATGAGACTAAGTTTTGAGATCGCTTGAATCTTAAGTGATCTATAAAACTGACATGACAATATGGTATTTGGGTAATATAAGAATCTAATCTTTCAAGAGTGGACATTTGGTGTCAAAAACGCTCTGATTGCGCTTTCAGGTGCACTTCCAGGTGCACTTCCAGGTGCACTTTCACATTTGCATAAAATTCTTGATATTCATGCATATTACATTACTGCAATGCATTTAGCTGCGAAATTTGTTTCAGTGTCAACTATTCGATCTCCAACCTTACTTTACATTTTAAAATGACCTTATTTTACATTTGGAACATAACTATTGTCTAGATATACTTTTATTGTTCAGCTTCACGATGTTTAAAGGAGACCGGCACCAATAATAGCGGCGAGGGCGCCGAACTTATCCCAGGAAGCAGCGAAGTTGGCAGCAACACCAGTGGAGGTGGAAGAAGTCTTGGTGTTTTGGGCGAAGTCGCCACTGCCGGAGCTGGTAGCACTACCAGAGCTTGGAGCAGCGGTGGTAGAACCGCTCTTGGAACCGCTCTTGGTGGAGGTGGCAGAGCTAGAGCCAGAGCCAGAGGCGGAGCTGGAAGCAGAAGCCGATTTAGAACCAGAGGAAGAAGCGGAGGAAGAAGCGGAGGAGGAGGCAGAGGAGGAGCTAGAAAGTTTGTCGAGATTTTTGTTGAAACCAGTAGAGTCTTGGTCACCGATGAGGGTGTCTTGGTTAGAGATCATGACGTCGGTGCTGAAACCATCAGTGCTGTTGTAGATGTAAGAGTCGAAGTTGGTGCTCTTACCACCGGAGGTATCAGATCCAACACCGCCTGGCAAGTCGTATGCTTGAACAGAGATGTTCTTAAGGTAGGCGTAGTAGTAACCGTTTTGTTGGATGTCTTGAGAGTTCCAGTCGATCTCACCACCGGCCCAGGCTCTGGTACCGATAGGACTGGTAGCGTTACCACCTGGCCACAAGGACATTTGGATTCTACTTGGGGTTTGTGGGAAAGCGTATTGACCAGAAGTGGAGTTGAGGGTGCTGGCCTTTTCAAGAGTTCTGACGGTGGTACCATCGACGATCCAGTCGATCTTGTCTTCATTCCAGTCGATCGTGTAGGTGTGCCAGTTTTCGAAGGTGTCGGAGTCAACAGACTCGTTGAAACCCTTGGTGTAGTCCAAGGCACCTTGGTAGTAGTAGTTGGTTTGGACTTGACTGGTGTTGTAACCAACAAATTCAAAATCGATTTCATCTTCAACGTCAGAGTAGGTAATGAACGAGGTGATAACACCTTGCAAGTGGGAGGACTTGAGCACGGTGGTGATCTTACCGTACCACAAGTACTTGGTGGAGGAAACGACCGAACCACCGGAGTTCTTTGGCATTTCAATCAACAAGGCGTCGTCGTGAATGTCGACCCATCCGGAGTACAACCAGTCGGAGGCCGAAGAGTTACCCAAGTAGTCAACAGACACTTGCAACTTATCGAGAGTGTCGAACGAAGTCGAGAACGAGCCCATTCTTGGCATTGGGAGACACGAAGTCAAGTTGTAAGATCCCTTGATGTTACAACCGTTGGCACAGAGGTTACCGGTACCACAGATACCATATTGGGAACAACATGGGGTTTCTTGAGGACACTGGTGGTCGGCATCACAAGGAGCGGTAGCGGCGATGACTGCGGAGGCACAGAAGAGACCAGATATTATGGTTGTAAAATGCATCTTTGTGGGACAAATCTACTGGCGGCGTTCTACGAGTTATATAAGATGTCACCGAATCGATAGCCGGGCGCATAGCTCGGTGACAAATTTCACACAAATTCGGTGAGGCGTTGCCAATCGTATTATCACGAATAAATTTCCTTTTGGGCACGAACAATACGCGCTTGATGCCGCACGATTTATTAAATTATATCTTGGGGTTTGAAGTATACGGGATACACTTGGCGAGGCTACTACGTGTCGAAGAGTCCTTTGGGGCGGTTACGTTGGACTGAACACGTCTCAGAAGATGTATACTTGAAGCAAACTTCCGTTCCGTTGCACTGGGGACATCCCCATCTTCGGATTATTTTTTTAAGATCATGCACGCAATTGCTGTTTACAAACAAGGGCCTATATTGCCAATGTCCGAGATTTTCAGGGCCAAGTGCCCAAGTGGGAAAATGGGCTTAGGAGGTGACAGGACGTTTTGCAAGCCTTCATCGTCTTTGCCCTCGCCACCAGCAGGTGCCTAGCTCTCGTGTCCGTTTATTTCAGCACATTAATCAACCTTTCGGTTAGTGCTCTCGTCTAACTCATAACACCTCGTACTGCGAATTCACGAGGCCACACGATTAATGTGTCATATTTTTACGATTTATTTATGTGCGCGCGGTCTGCAAACAATTATGAACCCAATCCCAAGTAGATCTAAAGCGTATACCGTATACAGCAAGCAGATTGATAAGCTAACGTGATACATAGATGACATAATAGGCCGATCCCAGGTATGGAAGCATACGTCTGATGAGCAGATCTACCTCGATCCGCTCCTGTTTAGGTCATTTCGCATAACGTTGGGGTAAACAAACGAAGATGCGAGCATTCCCTATTTTCCACTGGATTTCTTTTTTCTCTTGAGCCAAGCGCATTGGTCCGGCTCAGCAAATAATTCACCAATCATCATCGGTCAACCAGAAACCGTGTCTACATTCAAATTCCTCGGGAATTACTGCATGCGTTTATTTTCCAAACTAGATCCTGCATTTCTACTGATTGGAGAAGAAATTGTACATATTGGGCTCGTAGGTGGAGGGATTGTTGTATATCAAATCAGAACCCTTTCCCTTTTGAGGATTTCCGCCTTGAACTCCGCTTATACCCGCTGCTTGAAACTGCGGGGTTTGTCCAGGATATGTCTGGTTTCGAGGCAGGTTTGACATATGCAGACCAGTGCCACTTGGGGTCAATGATTGCACGTCAAAACTACCTGGAATACTTGGTTGCATAGGCTGCGAACCGTACGATGGTCTTTTGGGGGGTAATGATGGAGCTCCTTGGAAGTTGTTGGTGGGGTAATAGCCTGGTTGTGGTTCTCGGGCCGATTCCGCCGAAATCCTCTCTTTCACACCTCCACTGTAATTCAACAACTGCTTGTAGAATTCAACTCCACGGCTTAATCCGTTCGAGTATTGTTGCCAGGCATCATTGTAGAACGACTCGATCTTCTGTTTTTGATCTTGAATAAGTTCCGATCTGAAATGCTTCGATTTTTGGATTTCCTTCACTTCGCCATTCTGAGAGATTTGGTCCCATTCTGAGCGTAATTCTCTGATAAAAATCTTCTGGTTCTCTATCAATTTGTCGAGTTCAACATTGTAAACTTCGAATTTTTTCATTTCTTCAGGGAAGATCACTTGCTTGATTTCACTAGAACTCTTGATTCTGCTATTCAAAATTAAAATATCAGAGATATCGTCATCGTGAATCTCTTTTTTCAATGCGTCAATCAACTTCGCCTTGTTACTTTTGATCACATTCAAGTCTCTGAGAATATCTTCGACCCTCTTGATTTGCTTCATTATACCTCCTTGAGTTTTTGATGGCGCCGAGTCGTCGATATCAAGCAAGCTAATCTCTTCAACTAATTTACCCTCTGAAGTGGAGCCGCTTTGAGTTTGGAATAGCTGTTTGAATTCAGGAGATCTTGAACCTTTACCCAAAATCTGATAAATTTGACTATTGCTGTCGTTGACGAGCCCAAATAATCTGCCATCGGAGTTTGTAGCATCATACAAGGCTTTTTTGATTTTGATCATGTCATCTTTGGATTTAGCTAATCTCTCCGAATCAATAGCACCGGCCATATTGGCCATAATCCTTTCTCCCTCCGTCATATTGTCGTAAATTTGCTCTCTCAATTGTGAGATTTGATTGCGATTCTGAATATCGGTATTATATTTGGCAGAAACTTCATCTGCAATTCGCTTCAAATCAGGGCCAATTTCATCATCGGCTGAGTTATTTGATCCGAGCTCATCACTAACCATAATCTCCTTTAAAGTGACTAGAGCTTTTGGCAATTTCAAGTACTCTAATACTGAAGCCAATTCTTCATTCGACACATCCACCATGTCCAACTCATTTCTCAAGAACTGAGACTTTTCTTCGGAGTAGAAACTCAAGAGCTCGTGGATATTGATAGGCACCACGTTTGTCAAAAAATGACTGTAATTGTGCTCGTTGATCTCTTGAAAGAGGTCGATTTCGTTCATCGGAATGATTTTAGTACTGTCCATTGGTTTGATATCGGGCAAGGTGACTAAAGAGGGAATGATATCATGGTAGATCAAGTCGTTATCTTTGTTCAAATCTGCCAACTTGATGGCAACTGCATCTTTTTGGTATTTATAGTTGTCTAATAATTCATAGGCTTCACCTCCAATTTTCTTTCCGATAGTTTTCAAGTTTGCGCTTGGAAGCTCATTCAAAATATCGGAAGATTTGGTCAAATAAGCCAATGCCTGGCCATATTTGCGTCCGGCTTCGAAGTTGAGACCATTAAAGTAATATGCCAAAGATTTGTAATAGATCAATTTGAAGTGCACCACGGCTATCCATGATTCATCAAGCTTCGCATCAACCTGTGACTGTGGACTTTCCTCGACATAATCGGTACTCATTGGATTTTCCCAAATATCGTCAACGTTCTCCGATTCGAGTTCTTCTGCATCGGTTGTAGAAACGCCATTTTCATTGGGGTCAAGCTCACTGATCATCTTGTAGCACTCCTCGTAATGGTTAGCCGTGCTTCTGCACAACTTCGAAATCAAGGAGTTCTTCTTTTGCTCGAGATCTCCGGTTATAACTTTCATGACTAAGATCTCTTGGGTTTGTGCCAACATAAGCTTCACTAAAAAGCTGGTAGTTGACTGGCTCAAATCGTAGGATGGGGCGTGAAGAAAGTTTTCTTGAATGAACTGGAATACCCCGGCTGCTTGCAGGAGTACTTTGATGGATTCTGTGACCAATTCGTCTGGGTTTTGGGACTCTCCAGCAGTGGCCGACTTTTGGGACTCATCATAACGGGCCGCTGCGTATCCAGACAAAATTGCTCCCAAATTGAACAAGACGTTGGCCTTCTCGAAAGGCAAAGCATGTTGCTTGTGCGTGACGCCTGTTTGGAAGACATCATGCCATTCGAAACTGATTTTTTTGTGCTTGTTGACACTATTAAATGGTACCCTCAAGTCAAGGAGCTCAATTTGACTATAGTACTTGCAGAGTAGCTTGATTCCGGTTTTATTGGGTCCAACTCCTCGGAGATCCAGTCTGAGCTTGTCTAAGGAGGTGAGATCCTCTTGGTACTCAGAAGTGTTGCCATAAACGGAAAGAAGATAATTGTTGAGCGGCTTGATCCAATTGACCTCTTCGGTCCTTTTGGAAGGGACCTGGAGGAGAAAGGTTTTCATTGTCGTTGATAGGAGTAACTGATGGCAATCTTGATTAAGGGATGGTGCGGCCACGCCCATATATGGAGCACGATTTTCGCAACCCACTAAGGTAAACGTATCAGAAGGTGGTTGAGCTCTCTGCTGAAAAAAACAGAAGCTTGTAAAGCTGGCCTTTAATGAAAGTAATGTGACATCTGGTGTAGCTTCTTTGGAACTTCCTGACAGACAATTCTTCATTTCGACCGATACTTGTACTTAGGTGCCCCAGTGGCCTGTTCCGATTACGTAACCCCTTAGATAAGCCTACGATCTATACCACTGATTACACATTCAATGCTTTAGACTATGCTAAATACCGACAGAGTTCGATCTCCCGTCCAGAAAGTAGCACTTCTTTCTAATGACTTCTCCAGTCTCATTCCTGTTGGTACACTTCAGCTATCAAACCTACCGAGTGTAATTGTCATTGGGGGAGGTCTTCCGATAGAAGATGCAACATTTCATCGCAGCCAACAGTTCAAGAGAACACAGCCAGGTGAATACAATGCTAAGACACAGCCAAGTCAAAACGGAAATGATAAGATTAAGAAGGAATCCACATACACGTTCAATGGTACATCTCAGTCCAATCTCTTAAAATCAGAGCAAAGACAAGGTTTCAGCAAGCACAGTCCATGGAAATGGCTTGACTTGAACTTTTTGGACCCCACAATACTATCCCAGTTGAATCCACTTATACATGACCTTCTATTCTTGATCAATATGCGCTTCATTATGGCCACATATAAGGTGGTACGAGTCCACTTGTCTGATCACAGGTATGTCACCATTTGCAAAATACGAGTTTATATCATCCCTTCAGATCTCCCTGGTGCTCGTCATCTCGAACAGTGGAGGATGTCGAAACCGAGATCGCTGAGCATCGAAACAAAGTATAAGGAAGCATGGAACCGGATTTTGTGTTTTTTGGATTATTCTTCAGAAGGTTGGAATTGTGCCTCTACCTCCACCTTAAAAGATGCCGGACCCATAATTGATCTCCGTAGCACTTCAGAGGCAAATTCAGTCAATTTTCATCTTTCAAGATGGAAGCTGAATCAACGGCTAGAACGGGCCGGTGATAGTCAGATCGATCCCGATACCCCATTGTTGAATATCATCCAACAGCTCTATGATCAGCTTGCATCGCCCGAATTCACAGCATATAAAAATGAGAAAATTCAAGCCATTGGAAGCAACATTCCGAGCGTCCACGATACGATATCCCAATTGGTGGCTAACGCTAAGGAAGGTACAACTTTAGTAAGGGGAATCAAATCGAGACTTTATCCATTCCAGGCCAGATCCTTGGCTAAAATGTTGGAAAAAGAGTCTGTTCCTTCAAGGGCGCTTATCCCCAATTTAATTGAATTGAAATCACCCTTGTCGACCACCTACTATTATGATCTAGTGAGTGGTAAAATCACCATCACTCCAGAAGTATATGATCTTCCTCGGGGAGGTATTCTTGCCGAAAATATGGGGCTTGGGAAGACCCTTATTTGCCTAAGCTTGATCTGTCTCACTAATTACGAGGTATCACAAATACCCGATAACATGTTACTTTATGATGGTGCAGATTTGCAGCCTAAAAAAATTGGATCGCTTGCGTCGTTGTGTAAGAAAGCGATTCATCAAAATTCATTACCATGGACATACTTCAAAAACGATTTACCAGACTCGATCATTTCGCAGTTGCAACTGAGTACGGGCTCGTTCAAAATAGCTTTGACCTCGAGTCATTATGAGTCCTCGTTTGTCTTGCGCACCAGAAAGGTATCAGCAAGACAGCAACAGTTCCAGCAAGACACGCCAGAAGAAGGTCGGTTATTCCAGACTTTATTGCTCTGCAACACCACACTTGTGATTGTTCCAGATAATTTGTTGAACCAATGGAATGCGGAATTGAAGAAACACGTTCAAGATCAGTTTTTGAAGTTGTTGTTCCTATCTAACCACTTCAAAAAACCCATTAGACGTCACTCCTCACTTTATACAAACGAGGTCTTCAATGATCCACTCGAGCTCGTGAAGTACGATGTCATCTTCGCCACCAACTCATATATCTCCAAGCTTAATGATCAAGGCTCAAACAACCCTTTCACTCAAATATATTGGAAAAGAATCATCATTGATGAAGGTCATACTATGTCTTCTAAAGTGTCTAAAATCAGTCTGCTATGCAAATCGATGCATTCAGAGCGAAGGTGGGCAGTCACCGGAACACCCACATCTGGCTTGACTCGGTTAGACATGAACGAGCAAGAAGACTCCGTGAAAAATCTGTCTAGTAAAATTGCCAAGTATACAATCAAGAACAATTTTAATGAAAAAGACGATCTCACTAAATTGGGTACTATTATTGCAAATTTCTTGAAAATTGAGCCATTTCATTCTCAAAATAAATACTGGACAAATCAGTTGGTTAAACCTTTAGAAAAAGGCCAGTATGGGTCAAGTTTAAATTTGCTTAATCTTTTGAGGTCAATTATCGTGAGGCATAATTTATCCGATATTGAAAGCGAGCTCAAATTACCGCAATTGCACCATGAAGCTGTGTTTTTGGAACCATCTTACCATAACAAGCTTTCGGTAAATCTTTTCACTGCGGTTCTAGCTGTGAATGCCGTCTCTTCCGAACGGAAAGATATTGATTACATGTTTCATCCAAATAATGTCCAACAATTGAGAAGATTGATTTTGAATTTGCAGCGGGCTACATTTCATTGGACTGGTTTCAAACAAGAGGATGTTGAGCTCCTTATTGAGGTCTGTGAAAAGTCAATGAAAAAAAATGAGGAGTTGGGAGGCACTGTTTATAATGACTATGATTTGGAGCTTTTGGTGAAATCTGTGCAAGCATCGAAAGAAGCCCTCAGTAATGTCCGTTGGAGAACTTCAGCGTTGTTGCATGAAATGCCATACTTTGTGCAAGGTCTTTCACAAGAATTTGTGAAGGCATTTGGTGTTGGCGTGGCTGATGGAGATGTTGACATTTTTGGTGCTCCTCATTTGCATCAAATTCAAGAATTCTACTACAAAAATAGGTTTATGGATATGAGCGATAGAGAGGCCTTGAATTCAAAATTAGAAACTGCATCTGTACCTTTTTGGAAATCATACTGGACCAACGATATCAAAAAAAATAATGAAAACTTCAATACCAAAGACAGGACGGTGTATCTAGATGGAGATTTGAGAAGCTCCATCAGCAATGCTGTCGATGTTCCTAAGATTGTGGACGAATTCGAGCTTATCAAAGATTCAAATGCCCACGCTGCTGAACCTGAAACTGGACAGGATCTTGACAAACAAATTCAGAACAGTAAGATTTTGGGCACGGCATCTTCCAAGCTATCTTACCTTGCCTCGAAATTGCTCGACCATCAAAAGTTTAAAATCAAATCATTGGTATTTTTTGAGTTTGAAGATAGCGCATATTACTTGACCGAACTACTTGATTTACTTGGGGTTAATTACATTCTCTATGCCACTTTCATCAATGCAGCCGATCGGGCTCGGAACTTGGCAGAATTTAGCTCCTTTGATAGCGAAACCCAGGGTGGTATCAGCTTGATTATGGACCTTAAATTGGCATCGCATGGTTTGACCATCATTGCAGCAACTCATGTTTATTTCATAAGTCCGGTATGGAGAAGGTCGATCGAAGCTCAAGCAATCAAAAGAGCTCATAGAATCGGACAAACGAAAGAGGTATACGTTGAGACTTTGGTTCTCAAAGGTACACTAGAAGAAGAGATTTATAAAAGAAGATCTAGAAATGATGATGATGATGATGAACTAGAACTACAGAAAAATAAGAAAAAAAAATATATCATAGATGATAGCGGGATGCAGCGTTATATCTTGAAGCATGAGTTTTTGCCTTATACACGAGAGGATACCGAATATTCGTCTTTTGAGGCCATTTCTCTGTCTGATGAATTAATTAAGACCGAATCTGACGAATTTTCGTTAAGAGAGCATGAAGATCGAATTTCAGCCACTGATAATGGACTCAAACGAAAATGGCAAGTGTATCTATTCAACAAGAATAATTTGGCCAAACTCAATAAATTTGAAGCCGATAAAGTGAGAAAAGAGTTTTTGCGGAATACAAGTGGAGAAGATCTTTTAGAGGCGGATATTCAAAGGGACAAACGAGTGGGGAATATAAAGGAGGCAGGCCCTTCAAGGAAAAAAGTTAGGTTTTGAAGTCCAAGGAGGAAGTCAAATCTTGAAATTTCTAAATTATTCGCATTAATTGTAAGTATATAAGCTCTATTAATTATATTACCCAATTATTGTAAATTTCAATATATCTTCGAATTCTTACCTGTAGAGATATATTTACAATTTATTTGTTCCTATAGAGATAGCCCAAATTCTCTCCATCTCGACTCTCTTCACGCGTTAACTTTACAATTCCCTGACAAGAACCGTTCCATCAGTTGATGTCGAGAGAACAATTCTTTCGCTGGGATGATAGTCGATGTCTAGAACAGTACCATTCTGACCTTCTAATTTATCGACCAATCTTCTGGAGGCAAAATCCCAGATTGTAACTGTTTTGTCCTCTGATCCGGAGAGGATGTTGATTCCGTCAGCGCTAAAGCACGCACGGATGACTTGAAATTCGGCCCCTGATGGAGCACCTTCATAACTACTTTGGTTTACTCTTGACATTCCCTCGGGCACGAACTCCTTCGCATTATAAGTTCTCAAGGACCCATTCATGGCCCTGGACAATAATACGGAGTCGTCATCGTTGATTGCTAATGACGTGATTGTATCCTGTTGTCCTCCACAATTCCACAACTCTTTGTCCAAATTCCGAACGTCGTATGCTCGCACCGCCGGATCTATGCCACATGTATAAATAGTAGTGCCTCTTTTATTAAATGTGGTGGCTAGTATGGGGTAATTGGTGTTTATGATGCCAGTTGCATTCTTCTCTCTAGGGTCCCATAATCGCGCAGTTCCGTCATCTCCAACACTCACAATGGAAGAGTCGACTGAGGTATCGACTTGATTAACAACACCCTCGTGGCCCTGGCACTTTCGTACTCTTTTTCCGGAATCGGAGTCCCATATTCCTAATGTGGAGTCGGCGCTAGCACTGACTATTGATTCGTCCCACATCCATGCCAATGACGTAATGGCGGACTTATGGCCCTTCAACACACCATAGTTAGGGAGCTCTTCGTCCTTATTGGTTGGTAAGTGCCATAAATTGATGGCTTTATCGTAGCCAGCAGATGCGATTTTGGACCCATATTTATTGAATCGGGCCGCTAAAACTGGTCCTTGATGCCCTTCCAAAGAAACGGCATTCTCATATAGGATTCTTCCCTTCGAGTAATCGGTCCCTTTTGCCCGTATCAACGATTTTGACTCGCCTTGCTGTAATTTGAACCGTTTCACTGACATCTGGTGGCTCCAGAAACTGTGATGAGTATCGCATCTATATACTGCGGCACGTGATACTGATGATAACCTCGAGACTGCAATAACACCTTCGATAGGTACTCCAATACTCCACTACACTACAGATTAGCTTCATTTAAGTCATCAGAGTAATTAATTCTATATGCTAGTGCTAGTGCTGGTAATGATGCTTGTAAGTGTTGACAAGTTTCTTGTGCTTGCCAAACTTTGCAATCTAATTCCTTAATTTAGTGCGAAAGAATTCTAAGTTTAAGAAAGATATTCGTAACTGTTTCCTTCCACTCTTTGGATGTATTGCTTCTCAATCAATTGATCAATAACCCTCTTGACATCAATGATCTTGGCTTTGAATCTTGACAGGGTTTGAGGCAAAACTTCGTTGATCAAGTCATTGTGTTTGACTACCTTTCTAGACTTCATGATTCTGACAATACATGCAGACAAGAAATTCTTTCTTGTTTCATCAATCTCCTTGGTGGCTTCCTCTTCCTCCTGCTTAGGCTCGGTGTTCTTGATGACACTGATGAAATTGACCTTCAATTTCTTCGATTTATACTCCTCCACTATCGTAAGATTGATCTCATCATTAGATAACTCACCGGCTGGTGATTGTTCGATCAATTTGTATTTGATGAGAGGCAATAAGTGAGACTCAAAGATGTGTCTGGATGTTCCCACTATCTCATAAAGCTTGCCAAGAGTGTATGTGTTGTTCTTGTTGAATGCTATTAAAATCATTAATTGAATGTTACTGACCGTGAACAAGAATGGAGGCTTTCCTTTCTTGGACAAGTTTGCTTTCACCTCTGCTCTACCGTGATTCCAAAGCCACTTCAATTGTCTACCATTATGCTGGGAATCATATGATTTGACAATATTCTCGAATGGTTCTATTAATTCAGTGGCAACGTTTAAATTATAATCCTTGGAATGGTTGAACGGCCACATACTTTGTGCCAAAATTAATGGATTGAAGTCCTTAACAATCAGTTTGTTCATGTTAAGTTTCGACTTCAAGTCTTCGGATGCCTTCATGTCAGAAAACATCTTGGTCATTTTTGAAGTGTACTCAATCGAGTTTTCTTCTTGTAATCTTTGAATAAGACTTTCTTCTAACTCCTCAGACTTACTGTTGCTATTGATCAATCTCTTTGCCAATTGACGACGATAGAATTCTTCAAAAGCATCCTTGTCGTTGATGAACTTGAAGATAATCATGAGATTGTCTCCATTCATGTCAACAATATCTGTCTCCTTGCTGTTACTTCTCAAGAATAAATCGGAGTATTTAGCCAAAAGTTCAGGAGTCTTGGATGTAGACTTGGGGGTTGGTAATGCAATTGGATTATTGTTGACGAAATAACGACAAGCATTGTCTAATGCCTTGATGAATCTTGGATCTTTGTTGAATGCTTTGATCACAATTTCGTTGAATTGCAAGTAGATGGATATGAGGGTGTTGATATATGTCTTTGGATCGACCGCAGACAGCGCCCGCTTTGGTTTGGAAGTGGTGCTGGCGGCGCCGTCTTGAGCTGCCTCCATCGAGAGTCTCATATCATCAATAGATAACAATGCTTGTTGCTTGATGTAGTTCTCTAAAGTATCAGCCAATGGATCAATCGTTTTTGGCACCTTGTACAATAACTTGTACATTCTCTGTATGTGATCGATCTCGTTTTGTTCCAACAAACTCAAGAATTGATTGTACATTTCTTGAGAATGGTCTTCAATCAAAACCTTGTTCAATGTTTCCAATAAGTATTTTTTGGTGTGATCTTCCAAATAGTTATTAGACCTGGAGATTTCTTCGGATAATCGACTTTCACACTTCTTCATGTATTCAACCACATTGTTTTCACTCAAGAACTTGGCACTTTCGTTGCTGTAGTATTCGCTTGTCTTTTCTAAGAAAGCCTTTTCGAAGCTTGTGATATAGACAACCAAGCTAGGTTTCTTGGAGTCTTGAGTTTCGAGCCCCAAGAACACCAAGGACTTGATGGCGATGGAGATCAATTGAGTATTGACAATTTGGTTGTTTCTTTGCTTTTCGATCAAGTCTAAGATTTCCAGAATGAGAACCTCAGCATTATCGTTGAACATCTCAGTTTTCCACTTGTTTAACGCCAAGGTATTGACCTCGTGGATATCCTTTCTTCCGTCAGATCTCTCCTTCTGCACCCAGTACCGATTCATATAATCAAACACGTTGTGGAGGTAACCAGCACCAATGGTGAAACGAGTCCATTTTCTGACATAGAATTCCAAAAATGTATCCTTTGGATCCTTCTTCAAGTTGCGGATGAATTCGGTCAAGTACTTGTCTAGCCTGGAGTAGATCTCAGCGCCGGCTAAGGAGTACAGGTTGGACTCATTGGCGGCTGAATGGTGATCGTTATTACTTCTTCTAGACTTGTTCACACAGAAGTTGTACACGGCGGTGTAACAATTCATGTACATCTTTGAAGTGACCCCCTGGTCCTCATGGGAGCCAAGAATGAACTCAAGACCAGGCTGAATGTAATTCCAAGTGGCATCCAAGTCGTTCGCTATGGGGAAGGCCATTGTGGACTGATTTGATTAATGCTTACGCTATGAGAATGATGCAAGGAGTTTGTGGAGAGCACTTGTTTGTCGCCGCTAGAACAAGGAACATACACGACCGGATCTTGCGAGAGCTGGCGGGATCGGGACCGATCTAGCGAGAGATCGTAGCGAGCGAAGCTACGCGCGCCACCTTGTAAGGTAGCTGTAAGGGAGAGATGTTTATAATTAGTTGAGCCCAATGATGGTTTCGGGAACGATTATGGGTAAATTGAGGAGAGGAAGTTTCTTGGAGAGTTAATGTGGGAAATTACTGATGTTTTGCTGATGTTTTCGTACGTTTTGAGCCTTGAATTTGATAGTTTAGAGGGAAAGCCGTTTGTCGCGCAGTGGTGCATAGGACTGAGATGGTAGTAGCAATCCGGAGTCCAGTGTTACGCAACGAAAAGGTTTCAATTATGACACTCGGACCACATTTTTTTGAATGTGACTGAACTTATTTATCCCTTTTTGGACTACAATTTTAAATTAAGTTAAACGTCACGTTTATGAAGCTATGTTTTTGAAATTCACTTTATAAGAGGTCTAATTTATGCCATTTTTCAGGTATCATTCATCCCATTTTTTGGCTACAATTTTAATAATAAATGTAGATGCATTAATTCTATGTCTCTTTGCCTCGGGCACATGAGCTAAATTCTCTATAAGTTGTTTTTGTTCCGGGGGTCATTCGCATTGACCCTATCCACAACTCTAATAATACTGATTGTAAAGGTCAAAACCCACATGCAAAGAACGAGGAATAAAAATGAAGCAAGCGCCCTTTGACGTCTGCAAATTGATCCCACGGTTGGAGAAAAGATCCCTGCATCAAGCAATTCGGTATCTGTACGGCATACCCACTCATGGTCGTATAAGGTATTAAATGTGAGTGAAAGGTTGGCAGATGAGAAGATGATGAAAAGAAGGTCAAGCATAATGAGCTTCATTTTGCCTAAAGGATCACGAAGTCCAAGGGGTTTTCCGCTATATTCATCATATGCAATATAGATGATATACGCGATAGCACAACATTGGACCACCACTGCCATGATCGTACTGGGTTGTTGTTGAACTGAATTGCCGTCGTATTTCCGGATGGAGAACACGAAAATCGATACTGCTAATGCAAGGGCGGCTGCCGAGAAGATCAAAATCAAAATTCTCATAAATAAAGGTACCAATGGATTTTGCACGAAAACTCTATTCAAGGTAGGCAACACATCTGCTCTCTTTTCGTCGGACATCCAATAGCCAGCTTTTGAACGCACTTTGGGGGAATCGTCTTTGATCTTAGGGTTTTTCCTCACGAAAAACCACGAGAAAAACCCGTGGCCTTCGTCATTTACGTAGGTATCTTCATCCAAAGACGAAGTGCCCAACAATGCCAAACGAAGACGATCGTCTCCTCCCCAAGTGCCCGTGAGCTTGCGGTTTTCGTCGAAATGCTTTTCGACTTTAACACGGTCGTCGGTATATGCTGTTGGTTGCTGAACGGAGTGGAGAAACGAGTTCCAGTTATTGTTGACGGAGCTGACGTAGATGTCATTGGCGAAACTGAGGTACTGCTCTTCGTCCGCCAACTTCAGCTGTGATGTTTTGATCAGGGGGTTTCCAGAACCGCCCGTGACGTTGTTGTTTGTGTTGACCAATTGGTCCTTGTAGTGTGCTTTTGAAAGGGTGTCGAGAACGTACGGCGGCACAATATTGGGTCGATGGCTGTAGCCATTGAGATTGGATTCGAGTTTGACGCCATTTTCAACATTGAAGTGCCGACTTCTGGCGGAGTTCGGTATCGAACCTCCATTCTCTGACATGATGAAGGACGGGTTGTCGTATATGTGATTGGTTGTAAGGGTCCCCTGTAGAAGTGAAGAAAGCTCTCAAACGACGGAACGGATGGATGTGGTTGTAGGATGGGGCCGCTGACAGAAGATGGGGCCGCTGAGTCTATTTGTGTCTATTTGTGTATGTGCACTGGAAGTGAGGGTGCTTCTGTGTTTGACCGGGTTTGCTCGCTTAGTTATCTCTCAGTAGCCAGGTTAGCGAATGCGGGTAAAGTCGCTGTAGCGGAGATGCGGCTGAATTCGAATAGGAGACTGACACCTCAAGCTTGCTACAGGTTACGAAGGGGTTAGCAAGGGTGGGTCTGCGGAATCCAGGTTATCTGTGGCTATATTTCAGTACGCGATGAGCGGGATTTGAGAGGAACCGATAACAGAGATTGTCCTCTGTTCGTACCTTTCATCCTATTATTCCGTTCATTTGTTCTTCCTTCTGTTTACGTCTGTTGCTCAAAGTGGTAATCCGCTGCACGTGAACGACTGAGAGCTATATGTGGACACGGGCTGCGTAGTGTTGCTGGATCCAGGCGAAGGGCTGAATCGTTCTAATTCACGGGGAAGAAACGTTTCCCAGAGTTAGTTAGGGGTTTGCTTGATGTTAGTCAAGGGAAATTGGAAATTGCTAATTTTGGCCCTTTTGATGTGTGGCCCCACTTTGAGACTTTCGCATCCATCTGTCACTTTGATTTACATGACACTGACACTTCCAACTCCGCCATCTTGTAGCCGAAGAAGTCAGCAAGTAACAGAATCGTATGCATGAAGTAATCCATTAATGACATGGCCTGTAGCTTGCCCTTATAGATGTCATGCTGATTTTCCAGAAGGTTATCTGGTCTAGGCTGAGTCTCCGACATTGTCGTTTCACTGATAAAGTATCGCACAATTTCAGGTAGACAGCTACTTTGCCACCAAGACCATCATGCTACAATCGCTTATCAGAGGGCCGTCGGCTCGGGCCTTGGGCAAATCGTACCAACCGATAAGCATTTCCTACCACTCGGCTTTCGTAGGGTACCGTCGCTTCAATTCCACCGAAACCACCAAGAGCAATGATAAGACGTCACTGATTGATACGTCACAAATTACGACCGTGAGAGAAACTGATCCAAATAAGGTTCCTGCGGAAGCCAAGAACCAGTTCGGAGGCCTCTATATCATCTCCATTCCAATCACTCACGATAAATCCTATATTTCATGTCATCACCCCGTTTCATCAGCACAAGCCAAAAAGTTCCCATTGATAAACAAACTTGAATCGAAAGTCACCGGTTTGGCTCTCAAGGCATGGACGAAACTTTCAACATCAAAAAGCTCCATCAACGTCAAAATCACAAAGTTCGTCCAAACTCTTTTGGACTCTATCTCCTATGAAGAGAACTGCTTGAGCTCGTTCCCCTCCAAGAGCACTATGGTCCGTGAGATCAAAGAGTCCATAGAGGAAGAAACAAAATTGACGCAGTCAGAGATCGATGATCTTTCTATCCCGTTGGATAATCTCAAACCTATCACAGTTTATCATCCTGAGTTCCAGCTGCCACTGGCAATTTTGGCACAAATGCACCGTTTCCGGGCGAATGCGAATCAACATCATAAAAAGTGGGCCATACTAAGCGCCATTGCCGTTCCACTCACACTTCCCTTTGCATTGGTGCCCATACTTCCCAATATCCCAGGTTTTTATGCCACTTATAGGCTTTATTGTAATATTAAGGCATTGGTCGGGGTCAAGCATTTGGAATACTTATTGGAGTCGGAAACGAATCATTTAAGATTCAAAGCTGTGCCTGCACTCGATAAAGCATACACGGAACAGGGCAAGATGCTTCTCACCCAGAATACGATTGATTCGCTCTCTGATCTTGGCTTAGATCACTTGAAAAGTGATCTCCAAAAGGCATTGAAGCAAGAAACTGCTAAACTCAACTCCCCTCTGTAAATAGCCCCAATGACTGCAAAAAGCATGAGAGCGCGAGGGCCATAGCCCTCGCACAATACACATTTCACGTGACATCCCCTCTTACATTACTTCGCAACTGGTCCCAGTCGCTGCACTACATGCAGGATGGTCACCCATGATCCTGAGGTCGGTGGACGTTTGCCCTAGTATTATAAATTGTCGCATCTTCCCTTTTCCTTTCCTTTTCTCCATCAAACCATTATCATTCAATATGAGAGATAAGTGGAGAAAGAAGAGAGTTAGAAGACTTAAAAGAAAGAGACGGAAGGTTAGAGCTAGATCCAAGTAAACGGACAGCTTGAATGATGTTGACAATTAGCCCACTCAATTGAGGGTGGAAGTTTCAGCAATGACGCTACGCTGCTTTTGGTTTTCTGGTCGAAGTGCCAGCATTGTTCGGTTATATATACTAGTTCTTTCCATCATCTTATGATGAGTCCGTAATAAATGCAATTAACTTTGTACATCACCCTGTAGCAGCATTGTGTGAACAGCGAGCTTGTAGGCCCCAGAATTGTCTCTGGTTCGTTGAAGAATTTGATCACCAGATTCCAATCGCGGTCGCACGACGGCAAAAAAAGCGGAGGCTCGGTCTGACACAAATGGCTGCAATCAATAGAATAACCAGTCGGTATTTGTGACCACAAATACGAATGAGACCAGATAATATGATGGTAAAGCGATATGACATCGCAGCTCCTCAATCCACGCCTATTCTTAAACGGAAATTGGTCGAGGATGGCTCATTACATGATAACTTTCAAACGTACCCTCAATTAAATAGACATGGTGATGGTTCCACGAAAATGGATCACAATTCGCCCAAAAGGCGTAAAACTGATTGGAATACGGGCTCTTCTTTGGTGCAGCCTACTGCTGGGACTTTGAACATGAAAGAGAACGAACCAGAGCCTTCCAACGAGCGAAACAACTGTCCAACTTTAGAGTATTTTTCAAGTTGCTGTCTGAAGAAACCATCAACAGTAGCTACCGTGAGAGAAGGAATGAATGAGTCTCTGAACAAAAACTGCATTGAAAAACCATCGAAAGAAGTTACCAAGGAAGCCTCCGTTCTTAAAGAAGAACGTGAGTCTCTGACTAAACTTAATACCCAATGCATTCATAGAATTGGTGACATTATTCCGGTGGATCATTCTCAAGATTTAATTGAGAGAGAAGTCGAATTTCTACAGAATATTAATGATGTCGACTCATCAAGTCCAATTTCCCAGGCTTCTCCTTCGCCTAATTTTTCATCCATTGTTTCACCACATGAGCCTAACTTCCCTAGAATTGAAAAGCCAAGCGCCATTAAAAGTAATATTTTTCACAATAGGAATCAAATGAGCCTTTTCAGAGAAGTGGACTTTTTCCATGACCAGATGGAAGAAAGACTCGTTCGTTGGAGGCCAAGTGAGTCTCAGCACAACGCAGACGAAACAATTCATGGAACGCATCCATACCAAATGCATTACAACGATACAAATACGCAAAAAGAATCATTTATCACTCAGTTGGTGAATTGGTTTGGTTCCAAGCCTAACCAAACTAGATCGAATGAAGGTCCTTTGACTGCAGTTGTACCTGGTGATTCAAGTGACTCTTTTGATATTAACCAAAGAATTGACAATATTCGCTTGAATCCCAATACCTCAGAATCGATCTTACCTCCGAACAGTGATCCAATCTTAGCATCGAATGGGCCCTTGGCAAGTTATCAAATCACAACGACACCAACTGCCAATTTGGTGCTGGATTTACATGAGAAAATTAATTGTACTTTGGAGCATAATTCAATTCAAACCAGAGCCCTCGAAAGTGAATTTGGGCTTTTCGTTGATGATATGGATCTCTTCTTCGACAATTGCTTCGATGGGATCTGGCTGTTTTTCGTCAAGATTGGATTTCCTTGTCCTGACTATCAATAGTCATAAACACTAGGTCCATCTCCTTCATAAATTTTTATGAATCTTCATGAATCTTAACAGATTCTCATTAGTTGTAATTGCTTTAGTTAACCCTACAAATAAATGATACCATTATTCTAAATTTTCTGATCAAATGTATATTATAGTAAAAAAAGTTATCTGATAATTCTCAGACAGTTCTTGAGATAAAGAATTAAAGCTGAATTGATGAGACTTACTCGGAAGCGTCGGCGAAACCTTCGGAAATGGAAGTCAACAAGTCGTTGAACTCCTTTTGACCTTCTTCTTGACCTCTAGATGGTTCAAAGAACTTGGAGGAAGAGACAGAATGCTTAATGTCAGCGGTAGCTTCAGCCAACTTGGACCATTGGGCACCGTTGGAAACAGCCTTTTGGGCTTCATCGTGGTAAGAGATGAAAGCTCTCATCATGTCGAAGGTCTTCCAGATAGGACAGAATGCATCGTAGGTAGAGTAACCGTTTTGTTGCAAGAAATCTTCCTTGATCAAAGAAGCGACGTCCAAAGTAATCTTGTCGGAATCGGACAATGCAGACTTACCAACCAATTGAACAACTTGTTCCAATTCTTCGGCATTGGACAAAATCTCCTTGATTTTGTCTCTCAAAGATGGGAACTCAGGATAGTTGGATTCGTAGTATTTGTCCAAAATGTTGGTGTACTTGGAGTAAGACACAGCGGTGTTGATGGATGGGAAATGCTTTCTTTGAGCCAATTTCTTGTCCAAACCCCAGAAAACTTGGGTAATACCTAAAGTGGAAGTAGTGACTGGATCAGAGAAATCACCACCAGCTGGGGAGACAGCGGCGACGATAGAAACGGAACCAACTCTTTCTGGGGAACCCAATGCAATACCTTTACCAGCACGTTCGTAGAAAGAAGCCAATTTAGCACCTAAGTAAGCTGGGAAACCTTGATCAGCAGGCATTTCACCCAATCTACCGGAGATTTCTCTCAAAGCTTCGGCCCAACGGGAGGAAGAGTCAGCAATCATGGAAACATCCTTACCTTGATCTCTGAAGTATTCGGCCAAAGTGATACCAGTGTAAATGGAAGCTTCTCTAGCAGCGACAGGCATGTTAGAAGTGTTGGCAACCAAGGTGGTACGCTTCATAATTGGTTCCTTTCTACCAGAGACTTCGGTGAACAATTCAGGGAATTCCATCAAGACTTCAGCCATCTCGTTACCTCTTTCACCACAACCAACGTAAATAATAACATCGGAGTTGGAGAACTTGGACAAGGATTGAGAAATAACGGTCTTACCACAACCGAAAGCACCTGGAATACAGGTAGTACCACCTTGAACACATGGGAACAAGGAGTCCAAAACTCTTTGACCAGTCAACAATGGGTAGTCAGCGGCCAATTTCTCGGCAACAGGTCTTGGAACTCTGACGGGCCAGGTATGCATCATGGAGTAAGAGTGCTTCTTACCGTCAAATTCAACTTCCAAAACGGTGTCTTCGACATTGTAAGAGCCAGCCTCGGCAATAGAGGTAATGGTACCTCTAGCTCTTGGGGGCAACAAGATCTTGTGGTCATCCAACAAGGAGTTTTCGTAGATGGAACCGAAGATATCACCACCGGTGATATGGTCTCCGACCTTCAACTTACCTGGAGCAAAGTCGTAGTTGACGGTTCTAGACAAAGCTGGGGCATCGATACCTCTTGGGATATAAATGGATTGAGACTTGTCCTTAATGGCCTTCAATGGTCTTTGAATACCATCGTAAATGGTTTCCATCAAACCTGGACCTAATTCAACCGACAATGGCTTACCAGTTCTCAAGACTGGGTCACCAACGGTAACACCGGCGGTTTCTTCGTAGACTTGGATGGTGGCCTTGTCACCGTTGATACGAATGACTTCACCGACCAAGTTGTCGTGACCCACCTTGACCAATTCGTACATGGCACAACCAATCATGTTTTCAGCAACAATGACTGGACCAGAAACCGAAAAGATCTGACCGTATTGAGACTCTTCGGCGTCTAAGGAGAGACGCTTGATTTCCTTACGAGCATTTTCTAAAGCACCAGCCTGGATTGTTAGTAACCGCTAATTCGTGGCATTACCCGCTTCAATTGGACCAATCCATCAAGGGAATGAATCCTCGGGACGCTTTGATTGGGTTTCTACCCGCTGCTTGATATACATACCATTTTGACGTGTAGATTATCTTAAGTGGCACACTTGATAGTGATAATCAACGTTGAGAGTATGAATGTTGAACGTGGTCGTGCAGGCGCGGCGAAAATTGGAGTTACCCGCCGACGATAAGACTATATCCCATGAGAAGAAGCTAGGAGAGGAGATTGATTCGTACGAGTAGTGAATCTAGGATGTATACCGAGGATTCTTGGACTATACGATTCTCTTGGTTTAAAAGCTATCGTTCAAAATCATGTATAGTTTTTTCAAAATTTTCAATTGCCGAATTTTAATATGATTGCTGAGATTGGTCCAGATAGAGGAATTGAGTCTTACAAGAGAATCAATACGAGATTATGAATGGAAGTTGGAGGGTAAATGTGGTTCTTTAATTAGGCATCAATCTACGTAATTTCATTATTTGACCATTTTTAGCGAATTTTTCAAAAAGTTCAATTATTGAGAGATTATTACGAATGTTATACGTTGTGATGAGAAATTATATTCATCTTATATATTATAACTCGTTAATATGTATTAATTACGAGAACACAATTCAATCTTCAATCTTCAGGGTCATCTTCTATTGCTACTCGAACCAATTTTTTGATTCTAATCGAATAATTTCCATCGAATAGATATATATTAATTTATTCTACCGATCTCTATAAATGCTCTTTGGTGGTCAACTTGGATGCCCGATCCAAGGCAATATCACACATAGCATTGAATGCCTCCCGTCTTTCCAGCTTGATATCACCTTTAGCAATGCGATCTTCCATATTTTTCATGACAACTTCTCTACTACGGCCATTGACAAAAACTACGTATCTTAAACCTGGGAAGGTTTCTTCGTAGAGGTCGTTCAAATGAACCAACTTCCTACTCTCTTCTTCACTTCCTTGCAATGACTTTTGCTCCTTTGACGAGTGCTCTGATAATTCTCCCTTTGGTGCTTTGGAAGAACCTCCCAAACGTGGATGTGCTGCAATGATTTTGGCAATGCGTGGGTCTATTGGCTTACCCTCTTTGTCGGATTTAGTCTCCTCATCAGCGAGAAAAGAATTGAGTTTTGTTCTCACGAATTCAATCAATTCTTTATAACTGGAAAATGATTGATCTGGAATGGCTTCGAGAATGAAATTTGAAAGAGTTTCACAAGGCTCAAATAAATGGCCGAGAGCGATCACTTGCTCGGAGCGATCGATTTTATTGATACTGGTTATATGTGGTAGTTCATAAGTCATGGCGATGAATGAATCAATTAGGAGATGATCCCAGATATATAGAAGATAAGCCCGGAGATGGCCGATCGGGGCTGCTGCGATAAGAAAGGGCAGCGCACGTGATCCGCCAAAACCCAGTCATAGCAGCTACAATTTCCAAGGAGTCTACGTATATTACAATTTGTTTCTAACTCTCTTATTATATTATGCAGGGGTGTGATCAGGTGAAGTGTTCGAGTTGACGTAATCTCTCCAATTCTTTCTTGGATGGGGCACCCTTTTGGGCAATCAATGGATGTCTCCAGTGCTTGGTGTAGGTGAACAAAACATCGGCCAACTTGTCAATGTCTTCGATACCCAAGTCCTTGAAGGTCTTGGCATTTGGATCGATGGTTTGGTGGATCAAGTGTCTTTCGATTTGATCTGGGTTAGTCAACTTCCAGTAAGCCAATTGCTTAAGTTGAGCAACAGCCTTAGCAAGCACTAATGGAACTTGGTAGTCGCCGAAGTTGTATGATAATGGACCAGCATATGAGAAGTTTTGGGTGATACCGTGAATCATTTGTCTGATTTCGTAGAAGGACAACTTCTCTTGTCCGTGGAGTTCGAAAGTTTGACCAACTGTAGAGTCATCGTAACCGATCTTTTCCAAACCTCTGGCAACATCAGTGACGTGAACAGGGTAGATTTCTTTGGCGTTCTTGTTTGGAGTCCACATCTTCAACTTTGGACCCAAGTAGTTCAAGAGGTTGTCTTCTCTACCAAACATTGGGGCTGGTCTGACAATGGTGGCGTCTGGGTTAATGTCTCTGACGATTTGTTCACCGATACCCTTGGTGGCATAGAAGACGGAGTTGGAGTTTGGATCAGCATTGTAGGAAGACACATGCACGAATCTTGGAACACCAGCATCCTTGGCGGCTTGGGCAATTCTTTCGGTAAGCGCAATGTTGATGTCGGCCATAGTGAAGTTCTTGGTGTTGTAGTCAACACCGATACAGTTGAAAACAATATCGGAGTGGGCAACGGAGTCTTGAATCGACTTCAAGTTTCTGGCGTCAATTTCCACGAAGTTGACAACTCCCAAGTCTCCGGTCACTTTCAAAAATCTTTTCTTCATGTCATCACGGAATGGAACAATGGTGTTGGTACCGTGACGGGCCAACTTGGAAGTCAAGTATCTACCCAAGAAACCACTGGCACCAAAGACGGTAGCAGTGTAACCGGTTCTGGAAGAACGACCACCTGGACCAACGGAAACGTTGACCTTGCCATTTCTGGTGATATTGATGTCTGACTCCAACACAGATGTGTAGAGGGATCTAGCGAACCTCTTTGTAGGATTGGTGGTTCTCAACATGGTTAGCGTGTTGATGGTGTTGGTAAAGGTTTTTTTGAGACTTCTGGTTGGTTCGTTTTTCGCGGCGCTACACGACCAGACTTGAGCTAACTGGTTAATTTCTGGAGAGTCCAATTGATTGGAGAAGGATGGGGGAGAAGGAGGGAGGAAGTTTTGGGGTTGGAAGATGGAGCTGATTTATACTTATTCGAGGGCCTATTGTATTTTTTCTTCATTGGAAGAGGTTACTTCAACTGTCGAAATTTCGGTGGAGATGTCACGTGACATATTTGGTTAACTATATGGTATTACGAAACACTTCACATTCTAAACTGGGATCCTGCCTCCATTGCAATCGTATCTTCGTGGAAACGAAGCGATTCCGAGCTCGAGCAGATTTGTATTTAAGAAGTTGACGAAATTTTCATATTTTTCATCAACTTTCAATTTGAATTTTCATACCTTTCATTTGAATTTGCTTCACCGAATCCGGATTCAGTGGTCGTACGATTTCGACAAACCAAAGCGCAGAATACTAACAAACTTACAAGTAGTCAGAATACAGTATAGATTATAAAAATGAATATCGGTAACAAGAATAAGAGATCGACAATATTAAGACAAAACGACACGAACAGAAGCAACATTTTAGAATGTAATTGGCACCAATAGCGGTAACAACATTTGAAATTCGGTTGCAGGTGGTCTTTTGAAACTCAAACAAGGGCGTGCATCATAAGAAATAATCAGGAGTCTTTCTAGTAACCGTTGGCTCACCAGGTCTGACTGAAGGGTCATACTGTAAGAATTGTCTATTGTGCTGTTCATCCACTTCCATAATTGCTGCTTGGTTACCACATCTATAACAATAGTTGGGCGCAGAGAATATTGTAACGACCGATTCTTGATGCGACCACGAAAACCCTTCCATAACCAACTGATGTGCTCTTGCAATTAAACTCAAGTCATTTGTATGATTGAACTGTTCTGAGATATCTTGACCAAAAGTGAAACCTGCACCTCTTGGAGAAATACCCCAGCCACCTCTATCATCGGGATCAGACCATAACAAGTCACACATGGGCCCTTCATGGGGCACTTCCTGAATTCTATTCAATTCTCTTACTTGATCGATCGTTTCAATCATTGGCGATAACCCACCATGTAAACAAAACACCTTATTGTCTACTAATGCAGTAATTGGGAAATAATCGAATAAATCGGTGAATAATTTCCAGACGGTAGCCGAGCCATATTTTCTCAAACATTCATCGTAAAAACCGTACACTTGAGTAATCTGTCTGGACTCGTGATTACCTCTCAATATGGTGATTCTATTAGGATATCTGACCTTCATGCAAACCAAATAAGACACAGTTTCAACCGAATAGTATCCTCTGTCGACATAGTCACCCATGAACAAGTAGTTGGTGTCGGGACATGGGCCACCAATCTTGAAAAGCTCGATAAGATCGTGGAACTGGCCGTGGACATCTCCACATATGGTGACGGGGACTTGTACCGGTTGCACATTCTCTTCGAATTGCAAGACGTCGATTGCCATGTCACACAATCTTTTCACATCGGCTTCACTTAAGGGCTCACACTTGGATAATTTATCAATCCATTGGTCCAATTGGTTGACGGAGGCGAGACTTAAGTCTTGCTTCTTCCCCGAGAGCGATCTCGAACCTGTGTTGGAGTCGGCAGCGGTTTCTTGGCCCGATTGCCTTAATTGGTGTTCTTCGACATCTTCCATGGGAACGTCTGTATCTAAGTCCATATTGCCTAGGGAGTATGTGGTGGCAGCAACAGCTCAACCGAAGGTTTGTTGATCTCTGGTGGGAGGGAAGATATGCTAGGACGAGATTCCAATGGTGTGGGATCTCGAATGGATGGAGAATGTTTTGGTGTGATCACCGAAAGCCAATTGAATGCAAGATGGAGGTCTTCAAGGCCTATGCTAGTGGAGAAGGTACTAGCGGACAGGTGATGGATGGGGACTAGCGAAGATGGTGCTAGCGGTTATGATTGATTGGAAATAGAGAATAAGTATGATCAATTCAAATTGACTGTCGATTTTTTTCGTGGTCGTCGTTGACCAATTTTTGTGATGTTTTTGGCCTAGCGAGAGAGGTGGGGATAGTGGCGTCGAAAGTGAGAATACCGGGGTTAGTTAGAGATGGGAATGCAAAGGGCTTAGTATAGATGATCTAAACTGCTAGATTAGATGGTTTACGGTGGCTTTCCATGGGGTAGAGATTGTAGGAGTTTTGAGGCAGTTATCCCGTGGTGGTGCGGTCGGCCAGCGACGGTGCGCGAGCGTCGTCCGCGAGAGTGGGTGCTTTGCCGAGTACGCCAGGTGAGAGTAGCTACTAGGGTGGCTTATGGAGCTAGAGAGTGATAGTACAGTTTTCCAGCTGATATGCTGGGGAGGTGTCTCCGAATTCCAGGGGTGTATTTGTCAGAGTACTGCCGCGGCGAGCGTCGCTGCCGCGCGAGTCTCGGTGGAGTCTCGGTGGGTATCGCGGCGGCGCGGCTATGTGAGAGCTGACAGCAATCATGGTTAAGAAAGCGCACGACCAGTGAAACAGACAAGTCCGATATCAGGAGAAAACATGGCTAATAGTTGAATTTGAACTCAACAAGGAGAACCCGTTGCAAAACGTAGGTCTAAATTTAAAGAGAGAACTGATATTGTTCGAGGAAAGAGCTGGTAGACTATATATAGAGAAAAACTCTTCAATGGATACTTTGTTCAACAAAATTAGGAGAGAGATCCGGTACAGCGGCAGAATCGGTGCTTTTGTATTCTATCTATATTTCTAATGCGGAGGGTTTCCCGGTGTTCCATGGGGAGTGTAGCCGGCTCCATTAAGTTGGAATAAATTAGTCATACTAAGATTGGTGTTTTCGCCCATGAAATCATCACTGATTTGATTGAATAGATTGTAAAGATTCTTGGTACTCTCACTCATAGAGTTGGAATTGAACTCTTTATCGCGAGGCTGTTCATGATGGGCATGTGGCAAAAGTTCTTGCGGAACAGATTCCTGGTACGCCACCCCCATTTGTCCGTGTGAATTCATCGCAGAAACCGGGATAGGTTGAATCGGTTCTGGAGGACCCATTTGATTCATAGCAGCTGGGTTTGGATTTGTAGGTCCATACACCATTCCAGGCATACCTGCAGCATTGTTCGGGTGTTGCACGCGTGGGTCTGTCTCCATCGAGTTCGATACCACGGATGAAGACCCCGAAGAAGTTCCTGAATCCAATGAAGAAACTGAAATTCCACCTTTGGGAGCGGGACGCTCTACCAAGTTTCCCATCATGTGTCCATGCTGAATTTTAGGAACGATCGCAAAGTAGTCATTCTCTCCGTGGTCCATCTCTGGAGTACCCTGGTTGGTTACCACACGCGAAGAATTGCCTGAAAGAGGGTTCATCTTCAAAGCATCGATCTCTGGGTCATGCGACATCATTTTAGGATCCGTCGATAACGACCTCGAAAACTTCTTGTACTCCTCAACTTGCTGTCTATTTTCGTTGAGGTTGAGGAACCAAGTACTGAACACTTTGGTGGCTCTAATGAGCTTATTGATATTGTTAAAGAAAGGAAAATGCTTGATGAGGTTGTCTGTGTAGTCGATCACGAGTCCAAAATTGGGATCGCTCGATGCCCCTTTCTTTGCCTTTCCCTCGATGCCATTTTCAGAAAGTGCAATCCTAAGGAGATGAAGTAACGGTTGCAAAAGCTGATAATTAGACATTTGCACTTTGACCAAATCCAGATCGTTCTTGGCCAAACGTTGTGAAAAGAAGGACATGAGCCAAAAAATCTCTTTCTTCGATTCTTCAAATGTCAATTTGTTTACAAGCCAAAGTTTGAAAATAAGGATTCCCTTTATAATATCAAAGATTGGATCGCTATTCTCAAGCTGGAGGATTTTCAGTTTGGCGTTATAATATGAGTTCAGTCTTGAAATGTGAGAGTACTCAGGGTTGACATTGAAATTTGTTTGACGACTTAACTTTTGTAACAAATCTGGATCAAGCTCCGCTTCTTCGTGAATAATATAAATTAAATCAAATAGGATGTTAGAATCAAAGGAATTATTGATAACGTTATCAACTTTCTGTTTCAACATTTTCTTCGACGACAATTGAATGATTATATCATTGTTCCGGAACATGTTGATATTGTAATTGTTTGATGAATATATTAAGTAGAACCTTTCATAACAGAACAAGATTTCGTATAGCTCATGGAGCTGAACAATCACGGCGTTATCACTAGTCTTAACATTGATGAGTTGATAGTAGGTGATACTTTTTCTTAAATTGATCATTTTGTGATGTTCTTGTGCCTCATTTCCATAGTTATTATCAAGGTTAGAAGTAGAATTTAAAGTGTTGGTCAAGTTCAAGGTGTGATAATAGTTACACAAGTGTAAACAGCTCAAAGACAAGTTATAGTAAATTTGATATTGGTTGAGATGATTCAGATTGATGTTATTAATATTTTTTGGATTATTTTGAGGGATGATAGGAGGAACAATAAAATTTTTTTCAATCAAGGTGTTGATTTCCATGCACTTGAAATGACAAAGATTTTTGAAGTTTTTGAAATTTCTGAAGAGAAGGTTTCTCTTAGGGTATTTGATGAAGTCCTTATACTTTTGCTTTTTTAATTTGATCAAGATCTCAGCTATAATCATGTTGATGGTAAGCACGATCAATAAGGTGGACAAAAAGATAGAATCGTCATGATTAGTTAATAAATTAATTCCAGAATGGAGGGCACTCTTGGTTGGAAATTTTTGATTCAAAAACTCCACCAACTTCGTGTGGTTGATGAGTAGAGATTGCACGGTCAACGGCTTCAATAGCTCAAACACGATGGGTTCTTCCGCGATCAAATTTATATTTTCGATCAAGTTGAATGGTGTTGGTTTGTAATCATGGGGTTCTGGCGACAGTGTCGTATCCTGGAGAGTCTCCGTTTCAGAGGTTTGCAGTAAAGAGCGGGTGAAGTTACGTTCTTCGCTCGCGGCGTCCAGGACTTGAGGCAGAACATTACCGGACTTATTGTAGTTGACCTCGATGACTTCGTTCAAATAACTGATACAGTCCAAGGTCTTTTTATGGAGGTTTTTAGGTCCACTCTTCTTGCGCTCTCTCAAGGAGGTACACGTAAGCTTGTTGGTCACACAGTGGGCGCAGGGACGTTGGTTTTCACACTTGACCTTTCTGACGGCACAGGCATCGCACGCCTGGACGCTGGATTTGTGCTTTTTGTTGGGCTTGGTACGATGGTAAGTTGTGTAGCGAGAGGGCGCTTCCCGTGATTGTTCTCTAGAGGGTTCGATCGAAGTGTCATGGGACAGTTGTGCGGAGTTAGGAACCTGTGGTTGGATCAAGCTTGGATGGAAGCCGGCGCCCTGGTCTGTGCCGTAAAGGAGCAGAGATACGTTGGGACCTTGATCTGGAGGAAGCTCGTGTTGGCCCTGGGAGATCCCACCCGCTCCCTGGTGGGTGGGGATGGCTTGGGAGGAGCCACCATGCGAAGAGTAGATCGACCCATGACTCAGCGAGCCCGGTGCTGGCACCGAGTCGCTGGGACTGTAGTCGGTGTTGGGTTCATGCTTAACACCAGAGTTGAAGACTTGGGAACCTGAGTTCGATGAGTATATTGGCAGATGAAGGTAGAGCTGGTCCGGGTGGGGTTGAGAAGGGATGGCTGGGTGGATGTCAGAGTCCTTCATGGCCGGGACAAAGACCTTAGGAACGGGATGAGGACGGTATTGTCTAGAAGAACGAGGGACACGATAAAGCGGCGGTTAGGGCCGGTGGTGCTTGGAGGTCTACAAGAAGACTGCAGCTAGTATAAATGGGATATCGGGTGACGTTGTGCGAGAAACTCCGGAAGATCGACATTGATCCTGCACTACCCCTGGTGGTCCAGTTTATACACAGAGTCAGAGGCGCTAGCTGGCCAATCAATCGGCAGCGCGTATGTGGAGAAGAAAAACTAGCCCAGCCCCAGGATCGGTTCTGGTACCACAAAGGAAGCGAGCGTCCGGGAACGGCCGCGGCGAGTGGAGAACCCGATCGTTTTGTCTATAGAGCGGGTTTAATAAGATCGCCGGATACTGCTATGGACGTATTTAAGATCAACGAGCCACCAAACCAACGGAACCAACGACACCAACTAGATGTTTTAGGTGAATCAGATGGGCTCAGTCAACATTTGTAACTTCGGGGAGCGTCACTCTTCATAGGCCGTAACAGGCGCTAGTGTGGGGCATGACGTGAGAAATGTTGGGGCTGCGAACGCCCCCACCCAGGGGTCCCCGAATGTTGACGTGATGGCCAAATCTGGGATGTTGAACGCCTGGAAGCTGGGGTGGCTCAGTCGTATGCTATTTGCAACCCCTCGCTGGACTTTTGATACTTTAGCTGTCAACGAGGGTGTTTGGGCTCAATGGTGAACGTATCATCGTGCGCTCTCCAGTGAACTTAACTCCACTGACGTCAAAATTCTCTCGCATGTAAAATTCTTAAACCCCTCATCTTCACCTAAATATGCTGATTAATAATTTCCCGATACCTTATTTGTGACGCCGCCATCTCCGAATAAACTTTGTACTTTGCCTTTAACAAGTTTGAGACTGCGGCCTTTGGTTCGATAACCTCAACCTCGGCTGGTTTGTACTGCTCCAAAATCTCTTTCAACTGTTCCTCGTAGTCCACAGCGCTAGATGTCGAATCGTGGCTAATTGCAGCAACGATTGCAGCACCCTTAACCACTCTGTACTCGTCGAACGCATCTCTGATGCGATGGATCTTTTTTCCAGCCACGTCGGCCAAAAGCCGAAGAAATCGGGTATTCTTGCTTTGTGACCCACAGACCACCAAGCCAGTAATATCCAACCCACTAGTCTCTATTTGCTCTATCAAGTGCTTGGTTTGGAAAGATAGGAACTCGAGAATCAAATTGTAGTGAATCACAAGTCTAGTTTCAGCACTGGACATTTCTTCAGGATGGTGAAGATTGGCCCAGTCAGAAGCATTGCCTCCGTCGATGGTCATTTCTCCCATAGAAAAATCGTTGTATGGGCTCCGGTTCCCAAAAACGTCCCCGTAGTAGAAATAGTAACGGAGAAGATACTGGATTGATTTTCTTTGTTGCTTTTCGATCTCTTGCGTCTTTGTCTCCAATTCTTCAAAAATATTGCTTCGGAGTCCCTTTGAATCGTGGGTCAAGCTCTTGAATTGCAAGAAAAGCCTTTCGAATAATTTACCCGTGGCAGGTTGACCAAACTCGTATAATGCTAGATTTTCATTTGGGGTAAACTGAATGTATGGACCCCAAATACTTGGAATCGCCGGATGATTTTTACCAAAATGTGATAAAAGGAAACATGTAGATGTACCTGCCACCATTGATAAATTGGCTGTGGATGGAGAGGTACTGAAAAGACGGCTAGGATCCACAATTGTTGCTAGCCACCCGGCATAGCAGTCAATGCATCCGTTGACCACTCTAATGTCTGTTCCACCGAGAGTGCCCACGAGTTTAGGGTGCAAATTGCCGAGAACAGTTCCAACTGGAGGGACTTTGTGGCCTTCTGTTAAATTGATCCCGCTATGACCTACTTGAATGTGTGGTCCGATACCGAACAGGACCAATTTAGAGCGAGACCATCCCTTTATAGAGCAGTCAAAGGCGTAGGAGTCCTCTGAGAACTCACTGACAATTTGTGACCTGTTGACCACATCGCCATTGGTGAGTAGAAGGTAGGTGAACCAGTCGTGAAGTTCGAAGCAGACCAAGTTGCGGTCCGGGCAATTATCACTGAGCCACTTGAGTTTTGGAAGCCCCAATTCCGGAACTGCTTTATCGCCTATTCTCATTTCAGCCTTGAGCACTGGATCGAGCTCTTCCGAGATGAACTTGGCTTGAGCCGTCGATCTTTTGTCCATCCACATGAGAACATCATCAGTTTCGGAGAAATCACCGATCTGCTTTGATCCTAAGGAAATTCCTCTGAGGCGACCGTCTTCATCAGCTTCCGTAACAACCATCGAACAGGTTCCCGTAATGGCAATGGCCGTGACATTGGAGTATTTCACCTCTTGGAAAAGCTCCAAGATGGCATTCCAAATCTCTCCAGCGGACTGAGTGATACAGTCGTTATTGTGCCTGATCCCAATTGGTCTTGACCATGATTCAAATACAGCGATGGGTGCGGTGATATCGCTGTAGCAGAGGCGCACCGAGCTGGAACCAATGTCAATACCTAGAGTGGCCATTGAGGAGGGCAACCGTCGTCAATAGTGAAGATCTGATGGGCCGAGCTCACGTGAAGGGCCAAGCGCTCTTTAGCTGAAGAGCCAAGCGCTTATTATTGATGAGCCCCGGCCGAGATCATGGGGTAAAACCGGCAACAATAGCGAGCAGTGGCTGCTAACACTTTTTGCCGCTATTCCTACGTCATGAATACGCGACCGCGTTTTCCCTGAAGATGAAAGTATGGGGTTGCGTTTGCCGGGGCAACCGAACTTGTACCGATGTACATCTAACTTGCACCTGCAGCACAAGTGACTGTGCCTTAAACTGATTGCGGAGACAACAGTGGCCTCAGCCCCCTTACATAGAATCGCTTTGTTGTGTTTAGCGCTACACCGCGAGATTACACGAAAAACATCTATTTTAACTATCAAATACAAACTGTGAAGGGAAGTGTCAAGTTTAAAGGGTGGCTTGAGAACCTGGTTGGGAAATCCAGCCTTGGACGGTTTCCTCGCTCAAAGTGGCGTCGAAGTCTTCGGTGACAGACATGATGTGCACGTTGCTGTCAGTGAAGATGACAGCAGCTCTCAAGGAACCGGAGGTTGGTCTTTGGAAGTAGTCGGAAGAACCACCACCACCTTGGGCAGAACCGTCGTTACCTTGACCGTCGTGCAAGTGATTGACACACTTGTCGGAACCAGCAGACAAAACTTCGAACAAGTCCAATTCACCACATCCAGTAGACCAACAAGAACATTCAGCGTTACCGTATTGCAAAGTTCTTGGAATCTTGGCGTTCAACATCCAGACGGCTGGCATGTCTTGGTTGAAACCAGAACCAGAGTTGTCGGAAGGCATTTCGAATTCAAAGACAAAGATCTTGGAGGCACCACCGAAACCGTGGTAAGCTGGGATACCGCTTCTGAAGTAACCACAGTCGTTACCGGAACACTTGTCACCGGAGAAGACGACGTATTCTTGGTTGGACTTAAGGGTGGTGTCACCTAAGGCAACTGGAGAAGAGGAGCCGGCAGAGGCATCAGAGTTGGCGTAAGACAAAGAGTTACCAAAGCTTGAGGACCACACACCAGAACCGGAACCACCGAAGTAGTTCATGAAAACAACGTTGTCGGTGTTTCCTGGAGTGTAGTGGGAGGCTCTTTCCCAAGCACCAGATGGAGCGGAGGAAGCGGTGGCTTGACCACCAGAGGTGGTGGTTGGCAAGGACAGGGTCGAGAGCGATCTGTAAGCCTTGGATTCACCACCGAGGGCAGAGTTGAAGGAAATGGAGTTTCCTTGTGGAGCTGGTGCACCTGGAGTACCAGTGGAAGAGCTGACGGTTTGAGTGGTCTGAGTGGTGACAGAGTTTCCGTTACCGTCAATGAGCACGGTTTGAGTCACTTCCACAACTTGGGTGGCTCTCTTGTGTCTGTGGTGCTTGTGGATGACGGAAGTAGAGCATTCTTCTTCTTGTTCGTCTCTCTTGTTGTTGTTGGTGTTGTTGCTGGCTGGGTAGTAGACACCGAATTCCAACAATCTGAGGGGACCTCTGAAGTGGACAGACAATTCTTCGTCTAATGGAGCCAAGTTACCGGAGACGGCGTGGGATTGTTGCGAACAAGAACCGGAGTTTTCATCCATGTTGGTAACATCTTGGTAAGAACCCGAGTAGCCAACGTTTTCGTAGATGACTTTGTTGGTTTGGGAACAGTACCAGTTACCACCGTCGTTGGTGCAGCCGGCTTGAACAGTGGCCGCTAATATGGCCATCAAGGCGGTATATGTGAACTTCATTACAGTTTATGAGGCTAGATATGGGATGGGATTGGGAAGGATAGGTTTTTTTAATCAACGAGTGAAAAAGATTGGAGGGAGGTCAAAGGAATGTATAGGGTTAGGGGGGTTGGAAGGATACGAGTGGTATAAGAACAAGATCTAAGGAACGACTTGGGTTGGGATAATGACACTGTTTTCACAGAAAAAAGCGAGTGCTGCCGAATATAAGGGGGCGGTGGTTCGAAGGGGTTTTGTTTGTGTAATGTTTTCTTTGACGCGCGGCTCTCGTGAAGCCAAAAAATATTGTTGGTTTTGACCGGGTGCGCTACTCGAGGGTGCGTCGGAAATGCTTGCTCCTCCGGTTTTGATCTGAAATGTATCAGGTAAGTCACGTGAAAGGCGGGCCGGTGCTCAAAACGGACATGCACCTTGATCTTGAAAACGCGCAGACTAGTTGCGGGATTGTTTTAACGGATTGTCGGCTGTGCAGCATTGGGCTGTATTTGTCCCGATCAGGAATGATTCCGCTGGCTACTCGTGGTGCGACACCTTGTTCTGGTACTACGCCAGTACCAAGCCCACTAAGCAGTGCTGCTGGTACCACAATCAAACTTCTTTCACCGACAATATCCTATGCCAGCATCCCTCACACCACCACCTTCATGAACCGCGTTTACTTTCTTACTTAATATAATTTGCCCATAACGGGATTTAGGAGTGTTTGAGGGAAGGTGGGGTTGGAATCCCTGCTATTGTTTACTGATGAACCCGAGAGTTTCATGACAACCCTGGACCAGGGGCACTCCTGCGGGCACTTAACAGCCTGGCACGATGAGCAAGAAATGTTCTCGCTAGCTAGTACGGGCTCAATGTGCGCAGTGGCTGGCGACTAGGCGCGCTTAGGCCAAGAATGCTGGCGCTGAAAAAAAGGTGAGGCGACCCAATTTTTCTTCGCGTTTCGCCCGGGTGAACCCAACTGACCAGAATAGAAATAAAAATTAGATTAAGAATAAGAATTAGTGAATCTCTGGTGAATCGGCTAACTATTCTTTACCCCATGACTACTTTGAGGTAAATTAGGTTTAACGGACCCGGTAATCGTTCGTCAGCGCGCAGTTGCGAAGCTTGATACAATGCGTTTGAAGGAAAAATGTTGCTAGGCACAGCTTGGGCAGCTCGTCTCGCGACCCCTGCGTTGTAGCGCCGGTATTTGTTTCACAAGGGATTGACGTTGACGGTCACCTCGTGTGGGGTCCTGGGCTATATATATCTCTGTTTACGTCCCTGATTCGAGGGGCCGCCCTCCTATCTGTAATGGAATTGGTACTGGTGTACTACTAAATCCAACACTTTTACTTCTTACTCGAAGCAGACTTCATTTTCGAAATGGCTTTGAATTTTTTTTACTGTAGTATTTTCAAAGCCCAGACCTCTTCTGAAATCCGACTTATTTTCATATCTTCGGGCCAGCACCTCACGATATGCAGCTCTGTAAAGGGTCTATGAACAACACCTAAGTCTCCTGCCTCTTCGTCTTAGCAAGGCTAGACCCGATGATGTAGTCCAGACCTGGGAGCGTCACAAATCCGGGCGCACCCCGGCTATTTCTCGATCTGCGCGTAATAAAAGTAAAAGTGACGTAAAACGCTCAATCTGCCGCGATGCGAAGCGAATGCCGAGCTTCTGGCGAACAAGAAATACGGACTCTGAAGTATTTCTGAGGCTTATGAGTCATTTTCAGTAGCTTGCGGAGCTGGCTCGAGTCTGGGGGCGTTATCTGAGTCCTTTTTCATTATTGTGTATTATAATATGAACATTCTTCCACGGATCGGAGTTGCTTGGGAGCTGCAACAATATGTAGCCGTAATAATCATTTCAACATGATACAGGTACATTCGGTGGCAAATACCGGTTTCAACGGTCGCCGTACGCATCTCAGATCGCTTTTGGTGTCATGGAGATCCGGTCAACTCGTTACGAAAGCTATTAACCGTTGCATCTACTGGAAAAGCTATACCCGGAAATTTCTTCCGAAAGCAGCCGCGATATGGAGATCGAATTTCAAAGTTTAATTTCTTTTCAGCCCTTCGATCAAGAGAAAGCGAATCAAAAGGTATATCACAAAAGTCTAGGCTTCGTATCTCTACTTGACTACAAGACCAACTGGGAGATGAGCTCATTTCGATTACAAATTAATGTACCCACCTAGATTATGAGCATCACTCAATATTGAATCTAGAATCATAATCTCATCACAAGTATCATGAGTTATTTTATGAAAAATTCACTCTTGTAAGACTGAGTTCATTAGCAACTTACGAAGAGATATGATCTCTGACGTCTTTCGTGAAATTTCTGGGCATCAATCGAAGTCCCAACTTAATTCCACTACGTACTTTTACTAGTGTCCTTGATAGAGCAACATCACGGACCTTCTAGCTGTATAAATGAGGTGTAGAGGGATCATGTTCCAATCTTAATAGACCACGCTTAGATGTTGAGCTTGCTACAAATTTTACTATCCAAATTCAATATGATTGATGATTCCAAAAGTTCCTCTTCCTGATAGACAAACCGGATTAATTACCTTCACTCATATCCTCGGAAAGCCTAATCTGCGACTCATTTTGAATTCTGAGTTTCGTAAGAGCATCTACAAAGAGAAGGTCCCTCTCAACTGTTGTACGATAATTCTTCACTTCTTGAAACCTGCGATATCGCCCAATCTGGATCTCTCTAAACTGGAAGTTTATGGGTGATTCAGACCAGTATCATAAATAAAATCATTCAAGTGATTAAATCATTAGCAACTCCGCTTTTTGAATCGTTTCCTCGAGATTACGTCATTTTCATCACCTTCTTGCGAATCAACTCTGCGTCTTTCAAGCGCATCGAATGAATGCGAAATCGCTCTCTCCGTCCTGAGAACGTGAAAAGACGAATCTAGACCATTTGGATTCAAAATGTAATAAGATCGAGTTTACCAAATTTCAGTAACTTACTCATTAATTCACTCATTGATAATTTATTCACTCGTTGCTTCACTTATCGACTCGCTACGCTCTCGAATCGTTGCGCTCTGATTTTGTTTTGCAATCAAACTAATTTCGCAGCACCAGGGCCGGTCACATGATCCACATCACTTAAAATTCTGCGATGCCATCTCTTTCTCCCCATCATGTCACCTTCCCACAAAAAGCAAAAGGTCGAATCGCCTGATCAATCCTCTTCGGAGGCAGAGAATCTTCAAAGTCCTGCTGGACGTTACACAACCACCGCGGCATCTGCTCGCGCTCTTGAAGATGGGCCAAACAACAACTTTACCAACCAACCCTTATCACAAACATATTTCAAGATTCTTGAAACCCGTCGTAAGCTCCCTGTGCATGCTCAACGTGATGAGTTTCTCAAGATCTTCCAATCTACCCAAATTATGGTCTTTGTTGGTGAGACTGGTTCTGGTAAAACCACCCAAATTCCACAATTCGTGCTTTTCGATGACATGCCTCACTTGAATGGTAAGCAAGTCGCCTGTACCCAACCTAGAAGAGTTGCTGCCATGTCTGTGGCAAAGAGAGTCAGTGAAGAAATGGACGTTGAGCTCGGACAAGAAGTGGGTTACAATGTCAGATTTGACAACAAGTCGTCCTCCAAGACCATTCTTAAGTATATGACCGATGGTATGTTGCTCAGAGAAGCAATGGAAGACCACGACTTGACCAGATACTCCTGTATCATCTTGGATGAAGCGCACGAAAGAACCTTGGCCACTGATATCTTGATGGGTTTGATCAAGCAAGTGAGTTTGAGAAGACCAGACTTGAAGATCATCATTATGTCCGCTACTTTGGATGCCGAAAAGTTCCAGGCCTACTTCAATGATGCTCCCCTCATGGCTGTTCCAGGTAGAACCCATCCAGTTGAAATCTACTACACTCCTGAGTTCCAACGTGACTACTTGGACGCCGCCATCAGAACCGTGCTCCAAATTCATGCCACTGAAGACGAAGGTGATATTTTGCTTTTCCTCACTGGTGAAGAAGAAATTGAAGATGCATGTCGTAAAATCGCGCTTGAAGGTGATGAATTGATCAGAGAACAAGACTGTGGTCCTCTTCTGGTTTACCCACTCTATGGTTCTCTCCCACCTCATCAACAACAGAAGATTTTCGATCCCGCTCCAGCCCCACTTCGTGCTGGTGGTCGTCCCGGAAGAAAGGTGATTATTTCCACCAATATCGCAGAAACATCCTTGACCATTGATGGTATTGTTTACGTGGTCGATCCCGGTTTCTCCAAGCAAAAGGTGTACAACCCTAGAATCAGAGTGGAATCCTTGCTTGTGAGTCCAATCTCGAAGGCCTCTGCTCAACAAAGAGCCGGTCGTGCTGGTAGAACCAGACCAGGTAAGTGTTTCAGACTTTACACCGAAGAAGCATACAAGAAGGAATTGATCGAACAAAGTTACCCTGAAATCTTGAGATCCAACTTAGCATCCACCGTCTTGGAACTCAAGAAGTTGGGTGTGGACGATTTGGTGCATTTCGACTTCATGGACCCTCCTGCCCCAGAAACCATGATGAGAGCCTTGGAGGAATTGAACTACCTCCACTGTTTGAGTGACGAAGGTGATCTCACTGCTCTTGGTGAGACTGCATCCCATTTCCCCTTGGACCCAATGTTGGCGGTGATGTTGATCGAAGCACCAAAGTTCCAATGTTCCCAGGAAATCTTGACGATTGTCGCTTTGCTCTCGGTGCCTAATGTCTTCGTGAGACCTGCTGCTGCCAGAAAGAGAGCAGATGACGCCAAGATGGCCTTTGCCCACCCTGATGGAGACCATTTGACCCTTTTGAACGTTTACGAAGGTTTCCAATCCGATGATGCCCATAACGTTGGTGTTCACCAATGGTGTAGAGACAACTTCCTTTCTTATAGATCCCTTCAATCTGCTGCCAGTGTGCGTTCGCAATTGGCCAGAATCATGGAGAGATACGACTTGGAAATGAACTCTGTGCCGTTTGAGGACCCTAACTACTGGAGCAACATCAGAAAGGCGCTTACCGCGGGTTTCTTCATGCAAGTGGCCAAGAAGAGAAGTGGTAACAAGGGATACTTGACTGTCAAGGACAACCAAGATGTGTTGATCCATCCATCCACAGTGATGGCCAGCGAAACCGAATGGGTCATTTACAACGAATTCGTGTTGACCAGCAAAAACTATATCCGTACTGTGACCACGATCAAGCCCGACTGGTTGGTGGAATTGGCACCAAAGTACTACGATTTGGAGCATTTCGGTAAAGGTGATGTCAAGTTGTCGTTGGAGCGCGTGGTTGATCGTGTGCAGACGATGCAGAAATTGGAGAAGAAGAGCAAGAAGAAGAAGAGTAAGGATTGATCTAGATTATGAATTAGATATCAAATCAAAAAATAGAATCAATAAATAGACTAATTAAGAATGAATAGAATTATCAAGAATCAATAAATAGAATCGATAAATAGAGTAATCTAAAATCAATGAATAGGGTAATTAAGAATGAATAGAAGTATCAAAGAATGCATAAATAGAATCTATAAATAGAGTAATCTAAAATCAATAAATAGGGTAATTAAGAATGAATAGAAGTATCAAAGAATGCATAAATAGAGTAATTAAGAATGAATAGACTTATCAGAGAATTAATGAAATATACTATCGAAGAGAATTAATATCTAAGATAGGTAGGCTCGATACCGAATGCAGTATCAGATAGACAGACTCGCTAACAAATAGAGAATTAAATTGACCAAATCAGATCATATTAGACTGATTGGGCAGCGCGACACGTGAGCGTTTCAGCCGGCGATTACGTGTAACCGCCCAATTACACGAGCGCACGCTCGTCTAAAAGACGCGTCCTCCTCTGGTTCAACACCAAAAATGGAACAATCCGGAACGGCTAGTTCGGTGGTGCGAGTCCCGGGAAGCACCAGCTCCAAAACCAGGGGCAACCGAGATGAATCAGCGCCCAGACATCAATGGCAAGCAGACAAACCCGCTATAAAATAGCCTGAAATCAGGCACCCCAACACTTGTCCACTCTCACAAACTACGCAGGTGGACGCCCAACAGCACACCGGATCATCGTGGCGGTAAAACAAGCGCCGCACCGTGCCAACTGCTCGCGCGCTCGTATAGGGGAAATGCGCATGCCCGGTGACTTTGTAGCATTGTTATGTACTTAATCATTTATATATATTAGTGGGTGCCGGATCGTCAGAATATATCACTCGTTTGACACCTACTCCTTCACCACCACCTCACTATATACCCTAATAACAGCAAACAACGATGGGAGGCTTAGTGTCCAAACTCTTCAAGAATAAAGAGATGAGAATCTTGATGCTTGGGCTTGATAACGCGGGTAAGACCACGATATTGTACAAGCTCAAGCTCGGAAAGACCTCGAAAACGGTGCCAACCGTTGGTTTTAACGTGGAAACCGTTAAGCACAAGAATATCTCCTTTGCAGTCTGGGATTGTGGTGGACAAGAAAGAATCAGACCGTTGTGGAGACACTACTTCACCGGTACCAACGCTCTTATATACGTGGTCGATTCCTCGGACATAAACCGTTTGGAAGAGTCCAAGAAGGAGTTGCTGAGAGTGATCAACGATAAGGAGTTGGCCAACTGTTTGTTGATTGTGTTGGCCAACAAGCAAGATGTCAGTGGTGCCATCAAGCCAAAGGAGTTGATTGAAAGATTCGAGTTGAATAAATTGACTGGCCAACACACTTGGTCGGTCATACCAACCATTGCTCTTGATGGGACTGGGTTGGTTGAGACTTTGAACTGGATCTCCAGCCATAGTAAGTAATCAAGGTCCACGGCCGATATATTCCTTCTTGTCATTCCCCGAATTTCAAGATTAATCCTTAGCGATAATTAATATCATGATAATCAAGTAAATTACGTAGAACTCGATCATAATTGAGTATCGTGAGAACGAAGAAATAATTGAAAATCGTCTTTCTTAAGTATTAATGAGGATGACTTAGAAATCGTTGATATTCTTGAGTATGACGTAGAAATCATTTAATATTATGACGTAGAGGTCTTCGTAAAGTACGTATGTTAAGTATCTAACAATTAATTTTCTAAGTATAGTGCTAGAGTTATCCTTTTAAGCACTCCAGATCAGCACATCGCCGGCTTCTTCACCGAAATAAGCCTTCTTGGCCATCCCCACGAATAATCCGGTCTCCACAACACCAACCAAAGCCTTGATCTCGTTATGCAATTTGGCAACATCAGCAATTGCACCAAAATCAGCATCGATCAAAAAGTTGTTGTTATCAGTAATCACAGGACCAGCCTTGGCACTACCTCCCTGTCTCAACTGGGCTTTCTTAGCTCCCAACTTGTACAATGACTTCAACACAGTAGCGTAAGAGTTTGGCACAATTTCAATTGGAACACCTTGAGTCCACTGGATTCCCAAATTGCTAGGGGACTTCTTACGGTAGTCTGCCACCACCACGAACTCTTTTGCAACTGAAGCAACCAACTTTTCCTGGAAAAGACAGGCACCCCCACCTTTGATCAAGTTCAATTGGGAATCAACCTCATCAGCACCATCGAAAGCAATATCAAGGGCAGGGTACTGTTCAATTGCACCCAAGTTCAAGCCATTATCAATGATGAGTTGTTTGGACTGGAAACCGGTTGGGATACAGACAAAGTCCTTCTTATTTGGAAGCTGACCAATTCTTTCAGCGACATAAACCACGGTAGAACCGGAGCCAATTCCAACAACTTTGGCGTTGGCAGGGAAGTTTTCGTCCACGGCGTTGTAGGCGGCGGCCTTCTTGGCTTTTTCAACTAAAGACATCGTACTAAGTGATCGTTTCAGTAAGGGATTGAATAAACGGGTAAGATACATAGGGTGCTGTCACGTGGTGCTGGATGCTTGAGTCATTAGTGAGAATCGATGGCAATGTCCAAATGTGGAGCAACCGATTATGTAATCTACAATATTGAGAAGAGTCTAGCAATCAGATCAATAGACATCGAATGAAGACTGCATTTTATGGAAGGAAGAGTTTCGGTAGCTAAGAATGGTATGCTTTACAGTTTAGGCCATCTTAGCACCGTAGTTGATCGATTTCCCTGACACTATCCAATTTCAATCTGAGTAGGATGTATTCGAATTCTTATTGCCCAATGAGGATCAGGAGTTAAGTCTAAGCTCAGAATGAAAGAATGAAGCTGATGACAGATCTACACTTCAGCTCTATTTATCTGGCACGTAGACTCAATTCGCTATCTATATCCAGAAGCTGCAAATATGAAAGAGGTGCGTAACTAATAAGAAAGAGTGTGGGTCGGCCGTTGTTTTTTGTCCACGTGATCGTCGTGCCTTACACGTGATCCGATCTCAGGTTTCTCGCATTTCAAAAAAAACAGTCACAGCTCACGTGTCGCGCTCTTCGCGGCCAGAAAATTTTCCAATCCTCACACACCCTACTCGCACTGCCAGTTTTTCATTCACTATCAAAAAAAGACAGTTCAAATTCTTTCCGTGTCTAACAGTAATCAGTATCCAATATGTCTGCTACCCACAAGATCTTGTCTGACAAGCCAACTGAATTAGAATTAAAGGTCGCCCAAGCCTTCGTTGACTTGGAATCCCAAGCCGACCTCAAGGCCGAATTGAGACCATTGCAATTCAAGTCCATCAAGGAAATTGATGTCACCGGTGGTAAGAAGGCTTTAGCCATCTTCGTTCCATCCCCATCCCTCCCAGCCTACCACAAGGTCCAAATCAGATTAACCAGAGAATTGGAAAAGAAGTTCCCAGACCGTCATGTCGTCTTCTTGGCTGAAAGAAGAATCTTGCCAAAGCCAGCCAGAGGTACTAGAGCCCTTCAAAAGAGACCAAGATCCAGAACTTTGACTGCTGTCCACGACAAGATCTTGGAAGACTTGGTTTTCCCAACCGAAATTGTCGGTAAGAGAGTTAGATACTTGGTCGGTGGTAACAAGATCCACAAGGTCTTGTTGGACTCCAAGGACTCCACCTCTGTTGACTACAAGTTGGAATCTTTCCAACAATTATACACCAAATTGACTGGTAAGCAAGTCGTTTTTGAAATCCCAGGTGAAACTCATTAAACGGGGCTGAATATTCATATTCATTGTAATGATATAGTCATATTAATATAATTACAAGTTTGTAATATAGATCAAGAAGTAACTGGCTAGCCTGTGTATAGAAAAGTAATGGCTATGTCTGTGTATTCAGAAAACTAAATCTTTAATGGTAAGATCACCGCCTTACGAATCAGACCACTATATCTTCCAGTGATCCAGTAGAATAATATTCATGTTGGTGAAAAATAATTGATACTAAAAGATAATCACAAATTACCATATTCTTACTACTTGAAATCGTAGTAAGATCTTAATTTTTTTGTGCTAACCATATTTGGTTTGGATATTCTATGTAATATATATCTGTAGATTGAACTGTTCAAGTTTGCTTGATCTTGTTAATGGCCTTGGTATAATCGATTTCGTGTTCTCCGAAAACAACAGCAACACCGATGGCGAGCCAAGCAGGGAACCAACCCAAGATGACCACAAACCAGGTCCAACATTGAAGTTCGTGCCATGAGGTGAGTAATCCTCTCATCAAACTGATGGCCCCGGTTTCAGGATCCATATAGCTACCTGCAATGAACAAAACAAAGAATGGATTGGAAACAAAAAGGCATAAACTGATTTTGATTTGAGCCTTGTTTTCGTGGACATAGTTCAAAAGTTTAGATAATGGATCAGTTTTAGTTTTGACCTCAGATTCTTCTGAATGTTTAAGTTCTCCACGAACTTTCTCTTCCAACGCGGTTGAAATCAAAGGTTGAATGAATGTTAATGGAACGGCCAAAATTCCAATAATTAATGCTAATGCGAAATGAACAATCAAAAGGGTCATAATCAACATTGAAATGAAAAACAATGATAACGAGATCAATCCATATTTTGTGGCCTTACTGAATCTGTATTTGGAGCTGAGGTTGGCAATAGGCAAAATTGCAATGGCTGCGTTTAAAAGAATAAACAAACTCAATATCTGGGCAACAGCCACATTTTCATGTTCTTGATGAGTGTTAACAATAAGGTATGGAAGCGATAATCCCAAAATCACACTGAGAAGCTCGATTCCAAAGAAGGTGGTGATAATAGAGCCGAAATTACCCAAGAATTCTTCTGATTTCACTCCACTGTTCAAGACCGATCCCAAACAACTCAATGCAAACGCTACTGAAACAAGAGCAGCGGCAGGCAAGTAAGTTCCAATAGAAACGAAATGGTTAGGAGACAACATCAAGTAGAAAAAGAAGGACTGGTGGAACTTTTCCAATAAGTTATTAACGGATCTGAAAGTAGAGTCCACCACTCTTCCGATCTGAGTGATATCGGCAGGACCATTGTTGCCTCTGGCTCTAATGGTGAATGCTTGGATTTGCCATCCGGAGAAAGCTTCACATCCTGGAGTGTTTCTGGTCAAACCAGACAATGTCAAGCCAAAGATTCCGGTCACCAAAGTTCTCAATCTGGTGAAATAGTTATTTGTGGTGAGTTCGTTCGCAGGGGTACCTTGGATCGAGCATTTCAAGTTTTCATGTGACGCAATCAAGTTTGCGGTGTTCAACAAATCCAAGTTGGGCAATTGGCCGTTCAATCCTTCGTAGAACATTTCGTAGTAATCGAAATGGTCTCCATTCTTGCCGTATTCAAGCACGATGGCAGCCTCGATTGAACCGGCAGTTTGGTCCAACGAGGTATGGTATGCCTCGACCCATGAGCGCAATGGGTAGTGGGCGGTTTCCGAGAACACCAAGATGATGTTTTTGGACCAGATCGAGAACTTACTGAAATATCTGGCCAACCCGGCGGCTAAAGCGACACCACCTTCGTTGAACTCGCCGTCAATCGTGGACCATGGCACCGCCAAAACCATCGCTTCCGTATCGTCACCCCGAGGAGCATGCATGATACCATACAAAGTATCGCTGGTGACGCCGTTGTTATGGTAGTCAGTGACATAACCAAAGCCGTTAAGCCATTTTTCAACCTTGGCTGATCTGGTGGCGGCATCGGCATATTCCACTTGCTTCACTTCTTCACGGTAGCCTCTGACAATGTTCCACTCACTTTCTCTGAAGTAAGAAGTGGCTTGTGACGGCATCAACGCGTTCTCTGAGATATAGGTGTTGCGATATTGACCGTCCATTGGCAAGACGAGAAGCCAGGCCACACTGGCAATTGCCATGACAAAGGAGATGACGGGCAAGAGCCTGATGGCTTTGGGGACAAGCCCCAACTTGTGGACCTTTCTCAAGATACTTTCCGCCAAGGCCATTGGAATAGGAATGTAGGTAGAGTGATGCTAGTTAACGTGTCGCTAAATCGGGAATATCAAGCGTCATGTGGTATGTAGTCACGTGAGTGGATATCAAGTTTGGCATTTCGCATCACTTTTAAGTGAGCTTTCTCTTTTAGCATCCACTTTCTTTGGAGGTTTTCGATGGCATGACAAAAGTCTGGTCGCCCGTTAAGAGCTACAGAGAGATTTTCAGACAATTGAATCGAGTTCCGCTTGATAACGCTACAAAAACACGTGCGGTGCAGCTCGTAAAGTACCAGTTCCAGAATAACGTGCCCCAGCACCAAACTCAAGTCACAGTCTACAAACGGAAAATAAAGGCTCTTTTGCGCCAATTGAACGCAATTCTTCAAGATGAAAAATACGACGAAGCTCCCAGCCTCCTTGATCTCATATATAAGCATGAACCCAGTCCGCAGTGGTTGAAAGAGTTCAATGAAATCAACTATACGAAATTGCAAGATGTTTGGCCCCAAGTGCATCTTATCAAAGAATTAACCAAAGATCCCAAAGTATTGCAAGAGTACAATAATGCTCTTGAATCTGCTCAGAATGAGGATTTCTCGATGATACGACATTTTGGTCTAAATTGTGAACAAGATGGATTAAAGCTCATAAGAAATTACTCCCACAAGGTGGATCTACAACCAATGATGGACAATGTCAGCGAGCTCTATAAATTGCTTCTGGATAATCAGTCCAAATTGTCGCGTACCAAAATTCATCCTATGGAAGTGATCTTCCCCACAAACCGCTTTGCTTTGCCTATAAATCCTCTGAAAAGAGACCACATGCTAAGGGACAAAATAGCATCGGTAAGGTCAATCTTCCAGCAAATTAAACCGATCGCAATCAATGATTTACAGCATCTTATAGACGTGGCTAAAGGTAAACCTGGGCCAGATCAGGAAATTAATCCGCATTTCTACAGGTACATGATCCGGAAACACCGATATGAAAAGAACGAAATGAGCGTTGTGGTTAGGAAAAAGCTTCGACAGAAACAACTTATACCGAATGAAAATAATATTCGCAAATGGTTCAAAGCTTACGTTGTTAAACAGTACTATTATGACGTTGATGAAGGAAAGTATAAAATGAGTTGGATGCAAAATTTCTATGATACAGACGCTGCTAATGGCAGTTGACTGATTATATAATGAATAAGCTCTTATTGGGCCCATAAATTTGGATGCAAAGTATGATTAGTATATTGGGCCAGAATTTGGATGCAAAAGCGTGAGCAATTTCATAAGCAGTTAATTAAATATGGATGCACAGCGTGAGCAATTTCATAAACTGAAGACCACATAATCTCTCCGGTTTATATCCAAAAGACACCCGTATGATCTGGACATGTTGCGGCTGATGGACAATGCATTGGGATTATTTAACTGGATTTGTTCTTTGCTTAATTGATCTTTTTCACTGAGGTTTTGGTACTGGAAGGATGATTCTGGTAGAGTGAATATTTGAACGAAATCAAAGACAAGTAGCAGGAATTGTGACTCGGGCATAAGCACCACTAATTCATGATTGTTCTTGAACTCAAAGGATTTGACTTTATGGGGAAACGCGATCGTTTTCACAATACATCGGCTGTTCTCGTGGGAGGTATCGAATTTGATGATTGTGAGTGCTTCTCTCAGTTCATTCAAACCACAAATAATTGCAGAATTGGAGTCTATATTCTTTAATGTGACGTCTGCCAAATTGTCAAGATCCACGTCGTACTCCAAATCTTCGAATACGAGTTTGGATTTGACAAGTTCCTTGAAGGCAGCGATTACTCCTGTATCTGTTTCGTTGGCAAGAGATGTATATAGAGCCAGGAATGTATTTTTAGTTTCCTCAGTTGAGTTGAGAATATCGTTGGAAGAAAGATCAAGGTTGAAGTAGTTCCATAATTTACTTTTGAATAATGAACCATTGATGTAATCAATAATTTTTTGCTGGTCGTAATTCACTTGTTGCGTTTGATTTAGGTATGCCGTCATCTCGTCTTCTTTCGTGATTTTATCCACAATCTCACGCTTGATCCATGTCATGTAGTGATTGAAAGCCTTTTGTTCTTCGTTTGTTTCCCAAATTGCAGTGTATAACTTTTTCAGTAAGTTTTTTGCTTGGTTGATACTCTCGTTTATAGCATTGACGTTCAAGCCTTGGCTGAGTTCGTTATCTGAATCCTTGAACCAGACTGCCAAACCTCTCAAGTCGTTCATGAGCACCAAAAGTCTTTCGAGGGAGGCGATCAAAGTTGAAAATATCACATTTCTGACAAGATCATAGCTGGTATTGCCGACTTTATTCATGCGTTTGAAACCTCTTTCACCAAACTGGTTGAGCCAAAAATCCTTAAGCTCCTCAGGAATCAAATTGGTTAATAGCATATCGAATAGACATTTGGAGATCGCACTTTCGGTCAGTTCTCCGTCTTTTACGGTGATGGACTCCTTGAAGTTCGATAGATATCTATCGTGGATGATAAAGAATTGGGTAATTTCTGATTCAAGCATCAGTAGATGCTCTTTGATATGGTTCATAATCGCGACAATTTTGCAGATGACCAATATTATTTTCACAATTTGTTTCTGGTTGGACTTTTTATTGAGTTTATCGGTCAATCGTACCAATTTCAATCCATTTGCTGACCTAATAAGGTAAAATTGGCTGAACATATCATTATTATCCAAACAAGAGAGAATTTCGGATGTGGTTTCTGGGATATTGATTTCACTGATGGTGAAGAGATTATTAAAATTAATCGAAAGACTGCCAGAGTCCACGATTACCAAGTAGTTAAGTCGAGACTGATTATTCAACTCTTGGATATCCTTATCACTGGGTGTTGTGACTTGACCCTCGTGAGTTAGTTTAGGTAACCTCTTCAAGATATCAACATCAAAGAGGCCATCAAACTTATTCTTCTGCGTCTTTTCAGAATCGTGATAGTTCCACTGGATCAATTTGATCTGATTGAACGTTTTTTCTATCACTTTCACGAGCTTACCATCGTTGGAGTCGTAGATCTTGATGAGCCCATCCAGACCGGCCAAGCAGAACTTAGAACCATCGCTAATGGTGCTGATAGCGGTGATTGCAGCTTTGTTGTTGACAGAATAGATTCTTTCGCCGTTGAGCCGATACACCCAAAGCGACATTTTGTTCATGGAAATCATGAGAAGATTGAGCGTCGGGCACCAATTGAGCACGTTGCCATCGGAGAACCCGACGAACTTGTTAGTGGATATCACCGCTAGGTTACTCATGGCATCGGAGTGGTTGATGTCGCATCCGATCCAAACAAACGTCGCGTGGGGAAAAAGGATGCGACAGATCAAGAAATGGGGAGGAATGATAAGTAAGAAGGAAACTCAGTGGAGTGTCAGTAGGATTTCAAGTAGGACGTCGATTAGTTTCGAGTTGGGGATGAAACATGTAAAATCATCACAACCTGAAGTAGATTTTGATCTTAAGTATGAAATCTATCACTCTTCATTCACCTATTATTCTCATTTTTTGCAGTTTTCTCGCATTTTTAAGATTAATTATTCTCCATGGCGGCTGCCATTTCTATCTCTCCTACATTTATGCTGCTAGAATATGCCGTTTCTATAAGACATCTATATACAAGTTAGAAGGTTTTGAAGTTGATCACCAAGGAAGGACCCATGGTGGAACTCAAACAGGTCTGGCCGAGAATGTTTGGCTTTCTGGTACCCGCTGGTTGCGAGTCATAGATCGCTTTGGATGCTGCCTTCAAGTTCTCAACAATCTCCAAGTCAGAGAAGTCACATCTTCCGACTGGGATCGATAAGTGCTGGTCCTTTTGCTTGAAAGGCAAGGCACCCACCGATTGCTTCATCAAGGTCTCGATATCCTCCGACACCGTTCCTTTCTTGGGGGTGGGCATCAATCCCTTAGGACCGATTTGTCTGGCAATCACCTTCAAGTCCTTGACGATATCAGGCGTTGCGAATGCATGTGTAAGGTTGTCCAACTTGACATTGCCTTCTTTGATTTCTTCAATTAATTCCAATCCTCCGGCGTAAGTGGCCCCGAGCTTCTTGGCGTGCTCCACCACTTCTGGCTGTAAACTGAAGATCATAACGTGGTTATCTTTGATTGGTTTGGGTAAATAGACCGATCCCTGCAATGGCTTGGATCCCTTCTCAGGCAACACGGTCATAAGAATGGAGACGGTGGTCTTCTTGGCAGGCTGGCCCACTTCGGCGGCTCTCAAGTATTTCATGGCGTTTGGCACGTCCATATAGAGCGGATGCAATTCTGGTGCTTGCTTGTTCTTGGCTTTGATGGCCTGCTGTTTTCTAAGCTTTCTCTTGCTGGCGGTTTGGGTATCTTTGACATTTTGTTTGAGCGTCACGCTTGTTTGTGAGAAGAGACGGCTAGATGTACGGAATGCTGGAGCCCAGCTGACCAGCTTGAACATGGGGCTAAACATGCTTCTATGGGATATGGGCATAAATTTTGAAAGTTTTTCAGCAGCTCGTGATCGAGATCACATGACCACTAGTGGCTACTGGGAAAAAAACCCAAAAACCTCAAAAGCCCACATCTGAGAGTTTTAACTAAAAGATCGTATCGCGAACCTGGCACGTGACCCGCCATGTGACGCAATTTCAAGTTCAACAGAATTACTTGGCTTGCGATGACTTACGAAGTACGGATGGTACGATTTTGAAGTATATGTAGCCAGCGAATTTCGGCGAAAGACGAAAGCGCATCTACCCAATACGGACGGATCCGTTCGGAGATGCTACTTGCATAATTCTATTTACTCGTACGGAGTTAAATATTGCGCTTTGTGTCATGGCATCCATGTTCCATACCGCATCAATAAACGCCAAGATGTTACCTTCGTGGCGAAAAAGCAAGTTCGTTTCAAGCCATAATCCCTGGGCACTCGAGGTTCGAAAAATAACGCCTAATTAGACGACCCTGCTATGTATCGAAGGGTTGTCTGCAGGAAACAATCTCAACTGCGCGTGATGGTGCTGGAGCGGAGAATAATACTAGACGACCGGTGAAGAATATTTATGACACTCAGGGGCGCAATCATAACGGCGATGTCCGTTCGTGCCCAGCAATATACTTGCATAACTGAAATCGCTTTTTAGCATTGATCACCGATACGTAGGCCCTGCTTGATGATCATGATCGTCGAATCAGTCCACTGCTACTTCTGCTTACATATTCGAGTTCGCTTTCGTAGTCTAGGTGCGAGGGGATGCATGGAATTTCATCATTGCAACCCGAGCTTCTATGTAGCGTGGGTAACAATTCGAAATTCGCTGCAGATGGGGTTGAATGATGGCGTGGAACAAATGCACAGGCTTCGGAAAATCCTCGTATCCTATCTGGATGACCTCACCCCTATAAACCTTGTCACCTGTAGTCCTCGTATTCTGTTCACTTTGGTGGGATCTGATTGTGTTTGCTAGCATATGCACGCTCGTCTCATCATTTCACCGATCGCAGATTTGAGCTCTCCACATATAAGCCTGGCTTTCGCACGAGTGTTGACGCTCATAGCAAATTATATTATACTGCACAAACAGTCCGTGACTGACTGGTTCCATTACCTGATAAACCTATCTAAACATCACCATCGTTTCGGTTCCCACAACCGCTTTCATTGGTGTTCAACCTACTGTCTTTAGAACTGCCCTCTCCGGGCACCAAGTTACGGCTTTTTCCCCCACTTAATCCCACTCACAAGCTTGCGATTGGCCGCCTGCCAAGATGAAGTCCAAGAATGGGGCATGGAACCCCAAGTTCGTCCCCACAGACCCATCACCACTCTCGAGTCCGGTGCCGAAGAACAAATCCATACGGCAGGACTTACCTCCACCTTCTCAACAAAAGGCAGCAACAATACCGATAGTAGCCGCCGAACCTCTGCATGATAGTGACCTTTCTGATGACCAAGATAACGACGACTTCTACGACTACAACCAAGACGATCATGATGACTCCCACACCTACAAGCATGTCCCTCCCGAGTTTCTCAACCAGTTGGCGACCTTCCCATTATTCAACAAAGCGCCTAAATCATTTCATTCCAGGGTGGCCTCCAAGTTGACGCTTGTCCAGTACCACCCTCAGGAATTCATCATCAAGCGTGGTGACCCTTCCAAATCCATGTACTGGATCTTGAAGGGCACTGTTAGCGTAGCATCCACCGATGGTGAGTCGGTTTATGCTGAGTTGGCCGCGGGAAGCTTTTTCGGCGAAATTGGCATTTTGTTCAACAGACCCAGAACCGCCACCGTGGTTGCCAGAACCAAGGTTTTGGTCGGAGTGTTGACCAGCGACACTTTGAACACCGTTTTGAAGCATTATCCATCGATCGAACGTAGAATCAGAGACGAAGCCCAAGAACGTTTGGCGATGCAAGAGAAGAAAAAGAAGTACGACTTGCCAAACCTCATATCGAAACCAAGCAACAATAACATCCAACATTTATTGGACTTGGTACCCCCTCAAGACTCCTCCACTCATCCAGCCCCCAATGCAAACAACGCAATCAACGCCAGTGTCTTGGCAAACCAAGCATCGCGCTTACCAGGGCCTTCTTTACCTCCTATCACACATGTGCCCTCTCCCTTATCAGCATCGACTTCAGTAACCAACTTGTCGACTTCAGACAATGTGGATGCATCTGTATCCATCCAGGATTTCATTACTAGCTTACCCGTTTTCCAAAACATGTCCCCTAGCATAATTCATCAGGTTGCATTGGATGTTGAACCATTTAATGTCAACGCTTTTGAATACATCATCCATAAAGGTGATACAGATTCAGACATTTACTTTATCATCAACGGTGAGGTTGAAGTTATAGATTTCGTGACAGACCCAAAAACGGGCAAAGACGCCGAATTGGTTCTTGCTCGTTTACAAGCAGGTTCTTATTTTGGTGAAATGTCATTCTTATCTTTCCTCGATGAAAGTGAAACTATCAAAAGGAGTAAGAGTATAAGATCGGTTTCCTCCGTGGAATTGATGGTTATTAGAAGTGAAAACCTCAAGGGTTTATGCTCCAAGTATCCTTCGTTTGTCGATAAAATCAAAAAGACAGCACAAGAGAGAAATCGTCTGAACAACCAGAAGGAAGGAAAAGATTGTGAGGAATCAAGATTATCGATCAACTACTTGATAAATGGTGACCGTAGAGCTGAATCGCAACTTCGCCAGCCGCAACCAAGGTCAAATCTCTCTCCTTTAAGACACGAATCTGTCGCTCCACTTACACAACCACTCGTTGCTTCTCTGCCATCTTTGTTCTCGCCAAATTGGGAATTCAATTTGAGTGGTGATATTCCAGGTCGGTTATCGAGATCAATTTCACCAATCAGCAATAATGAACCCGTCGCATCGTCCGTTTCTTCGGCTGAATCAAGAATGGATTTACATAAAGCACGTATCGATTCTCTCGATTTGGGTAAGCACAGTTTTGACAATAGCTCTCAGAAAAAGAGAAAAGCTTCGATCGTCTCTACCAAAGAATGGTTGGACGATGGTGTTCCACAGCTTACAGTTCCATCTTTGAACCCAGTGGTTCCTTCACTCAACAACTTTCAAAATTTCCAGCTCAGTTATAACTCATCCACAGCATCAAATAAGAGTATGTTCCAGTACCTCCCACATAACAAGAGAATGAGGTTGGCCAGTGTCTCCAGTGGAAGAAGGAGATCATCGATTTTGAGTAATAACGGCCGTCTTCCAGATAGAATATTGTTGAAGATTTTTGAGTTCTTGCCTTTACCAACTTTGATGAAGGTTCGCTCCTTGAATCGTAGATGGAGGCAATTATTATACGCAGCTCCAAATCTTTTCCAAACCTTAGATTTGACACCATGGAACACCTCTATTGATGATAATGCCCTCATTCATATCTGTGACTTTGTGGGCTCTCGGCCTCAAGTCATTGACATCTCGAATTGTTTTCATATCACCGACGAAGGTTTCAGTTACATGGTAAATGAAATTGGAATCGCCGGTAAAATTAAGATTTTGAGAATGAAAAGTAACTGGGAAGTCAGTGCAATGTCTATTATGGATTTGACTGTGCCCAGTGTTGGCCAACACCTTGAAGAAATCGATTTATCCAATTGCAGAAAGGTAAGAGATAACGTGTTGGAGAGACTCATCGGATGGGATTATGAAAGCGTCGAGCAAAGTGACCAAAACAAAATTGAGGATTTGGACTCCGAGCAGATCGGTTGTAAGAATTTGAAAATTTTGAATGTTGGATACTGCAAGCACCTCACCGATAACTTCATGCTTCATATAGCCAACCATGCCAATAGAAGGTTGGAAAGCTTGGATCTCACCAGATGCACTACCATCACTGATGCTGGCTTCCAGCACTGGACATACCGCTCTTTCCCTAACTTGAAAAAGTTGTCATTAAAGGATTGCACCTTTTTGACGGATAAATCGATCATCTCAATTGCCAATGCAGCAACAAGTTTAGAGATTTTGGATTTAAATTTCTGCTGTGCTTTATCCAACATTGCAATTGAGGTTTTATGCTTGGGTTGTCCTAACATTCGTGAGCTTGATTTGTCATTTTGCGGTTCTGCCGTAAGTGATTCATCTTTAGTGGCCATTTCGCTCAATTTGCGTCACCTTGAGAAATTGATTTTGACTGGTTGTATCAGAGTGACTAGAGCAGGTGTCGATGCTTTATTAAGTGGCTGCTCTTCGCTCAACTACTTGAACATCAGTCAGTGCAAGAATGCACACATTTATCCTGGCCGGATCCCTGCTCAAAAGTTGAATGTGAACCATCAAACCAAATCAGCTTTTGTGACCGCAGGTCCATATCAAAATATTATTGAGATTGTTATTTGAGGAAATCAATCTTACTAGCACATCAAAATTGAGATTGTTAACGAACATCAGTCTTATTTTCATTTTATTCATCACTGCATAGGCCATTGGTCTACCACAACTTCTACAATGTATTATTACCACAAATATTCCTTCTTCCTCAACCTGTATTATCAATATACTTCTATATTAACGTCAATGTAGTTTATGTAAAACCACCTGGCATTTCGACATAATGTATCAATAATTCATATCAAACTTCAATTTAAGTCCTTGCAACTAAATGGTACTATCCATACACTTTCGAATAAACTCACTTTAGTTAGCACTTGGAGTCGGTGGTTTTCTTCCCTTCTTTTTCTTTGACTTGTCCTCGAATTCAAGGTAAGTAGTTGGTATTCCCTTACTGCGCAAGAGCTCCAAAATGAACTTTCCATGAGGTCCCTGGACGGTGACTTCTGTGATTTTTGGATTCTGAACCATTTGAGCGATATTGGTAGATCCAGAACATTTTGTTCTCAAATCTTGTGCCAAAAGATGTGGCTTGATATGATAGATTTCGAAGTTAGAGACTCTGGTGGCAACCTTATTACCGATTTTGGTTTCCGTGACGATCTTCACTTTTGGAGGCTCGCCCTTATGTAAGTCACCTTTAGTTTCACCTGGCTTTACCACCATGAAAAAGGGCGAACAATTTGTCACCAAAGCTTTGAAAACCTTTTCTCTAGGAGTGGCTTGTGGACCAAGATTGGTGCACGATTTCAAATCATCATCGATTCGAATTGTCTTCTTGTCCTTAGGATTGACTAAATCTTTGAGTTTGATGTATTTGTCAAAAAGCGATTTCAATTCAGTTGTAGTGTATAAATCGCCATGAGGAGATTCCACTTTGCTGAAAAAGGCTTTCGATTTGCTGCTTGGCTTGTAGAGTTGGACAATTGACAATTCATTGGCCTTCTTGGATGGGGTTGGCTCCTTATTACCCTTAGAAGCTTTCGATCCCATCGTTCTATGAGTGACAAAATTCTCTATAGCAGGAATTTTCGGATCAGCCAAACCAGTGATTGTCAAATCTTCGTCTTTTCCTTTGATCAGCAAATAGTTTTGTTTGTCCATAGCTTTAAGGAACTTGGCCGTTTTCTTCCATGAAGTCTTTTTGATGTTGCAGTAGCTTGGATCAAGAATTGGCAAATTCTTGTAGATATATGAGGACATGAAATTGGATGCAGTGATGGGTAATTCGATTGTTTCGGTTTTGATGGTTTGCAAAAGAGAACGGGTGAAGAAATTGTCGATTTCATCCAAAGTCAATTCCACCACATCTGAGGCTAGCGAATCCAGCTCGTCATCTTTCGAGGTCAATCCACCCTCTTCTTCAATTGTTTCCTCTTCAGCCTTTTCTTCGGTTTGTTCTTCAGTCTCTTCAGCTACTTCTTCTGGTTCTTCCACTGGCACGGCCAAATCAAGCTCTTCAGGTACATCTATATCCACCAATTTATTGAGCTTGTACAACTGGTCGTTGATACTATGCAAAACTTCGACGGCCACCCCGGTGGTCCCGATCACACGATCGTAAGAACTGATATCCATCTTGGCTATACCCATGGCTTTAACCACAGTTGGATGTGCACTGTCCACCACTCCAACAATAGCTCCTTTGGTCAATCTGGAATCGAAAGGTGGAATCGTGCCTGGAAGCATCAAATCAGCTCCTCCCTCAAGAATCTCAATCACATGGGGGTGAGTCTTGATCAATGGCAAAAGATATGGGTTTTTCCACACAGTGTATAATGAAGGGTAGATTTGCGAGTCTCTGCTCTTGAACCACAAAGGAGTCTCGTTTTCGTCCAAGTAGATGCTTCCACTGTATCCCTGGATACTTTTGAAGCTGGCCAACTTGATTTCGATAGGCACAAGCTTGGTGATGGCGTCTTTGTCGAGCTTTTCCTGGGGAACATCGTACAATTTGCAGATACTTTCCACGAGCTTTCTGCGCTCGGAGTTTTTGATGTTGGCCGAGGCCTTTGGTCTAGGATCTTTTTTGAACATCTAAAGATATGAAAAGCGATCTAGTCCAAATATCGATACCAAATTTAGATCTAATTTAAAGGTCTGACTCAAATCTCGATCTCTCAATGCGATTGCTAACTATGACAGCCCTGGTGCAAAAAAGCGCGACATTGGACATATAGTGTCGCGGCGGCCGCACCGCGTGCAACATATACTGATTTGTTGTCACTACCCTCCACCAAACAGTGTCAATAGCCTTGTCAATACCCTTAATGGAGGCTGCAAAGGGACTTAGCATCACCTCCATCCGGAGGGCCATTGTGGTGCTTGTGTTTGCGACCTTAGTGTTGCTCGGATACCCTCTTATCAATTCCACCACCACGATCTACCGCGCTGATTTACCCATAGAAGAAGTAAACGCTCTTGCTGAAAACTTCAAAAACGATTTGCATTTCAAAGTCCCATTATATCTCGACATACCGAATGCATTGGAGCACTTCATCGGCACTGCCCAAAGCTCGTTGGATCAACTGCTCTACCAATTACACCCAGAATTGAAAGACTTTTGGGGCATCCAGCTTCACAGACTTCAAGGTGAAGCCAATGAAATGGAAGACTACATTATTAGATTCGATATTGTGGATGATCTGGAGAACGAGGATGCCGTGGAGTCTTACTTCATTTCTCCCTTCAGCAAGGCTATCAATCTTGTCTTGACCACCAGACTAATCAACGCCAACAGAGTGAGTGAGTTTCTCGAATTGGTTTTATTCAACCACGTATTCAAAGATGAAATCGAGCAAATTTCAGCCATCAAAACTGAAACTCAATTACCTCTGGCCCACTCAGATGTTGTCATTCCATACTCCTCCAAGTACAACTTAGTGTTCACCCTCTTGACAGAAAATGGAAAAACCATCCAATGGGATATCGAAGATGCCGTCGACTTGTTGCAACCAGCCCTCGATAAACTTTGCCATTTCAGTAACTTTTCCATCAACACGCAAATCCAATACTACTCGCAACCATCGCAAAAGATTGAATATGTTGAAGAAAGAGACGCATTCGTGATTTCACAAGCAAATTTGTCGACTTTTATTAACTTTGGAGACTGGAACTTGATCACTCATGACATTTTGCCAACCATCAACTTCCTCTTATATTTCCCAGAATCAAACTATGATGGAATTCCCACCATAATCGACGAATCCACCACAAACTCCTTCTTGGTACCTCAATGGGGTGGAGTGAAGATTTTCAACAGCGGAAAGCCCGTAGACCAGGATTCAGTCACATCCATTGACAGGGAGGACTTGCTTCCAGTTATGGAAGTCTTTACCTCGCAATTGTTCCAATTATTGGGGATGCCAGAATCTCCAAAGTCTCCAACCATCAGGACCGATATGTTGACCAGAACCGCGTTCGTCAAGAACATCTCGAAGTCTTTGGAAACCCTCAAATCGTTGATAAAGTTGACTTTGTCCTTGAGTGAAATTTCCGTTCCTGAAGTGACCAAAAACTACGTGAGTTCATCCGTCAGTGCTATCAAAAAGTCCATGGAGATCTTAAACCAAAACCAAGATTATGCCCAGGCGATGACATTATCTGCCGAGGCACTCCAATTCTCTGACAGAGCATTTTTCGAAAAGGAAATGGTTCAACAATCATACTTCCCTAGTGAGCACAAATTGGCTGTCTTCTTACCATTGCTTGGTCCTGTTGGATCCATTTGTGCATTGGGAATGTTGAAGATTCTCTTGGACAGAAAGAAAGAGAGAAGAGCCGCATTGAAGGCTAAGAAAAGCGAATAGCTGCCTTCAATCTCAAACAAAATCAATACCATTTCATTAGATTCAATAATTATGAAGAGTCTCCATCATTGTAGTGAGCGTTTATCATCAGCATCTAAAAACAAAAAAAAGGTAGATACTAAAAATTAGCAGTATTCCACGAATTAACTACATGATTCGATTTTTTGAATTGTTTGGCAAAAGTACAAATAATACGTAATTCTTGTAAAACAATAAGCAAAATGACGAACTACTCAATATTAAAAATGTTTTGGAATATTTACCAAAAGCCCTAAGATTGAGTTAAGTTCTCTGCAGACCAGAAGTTAGTAGGAATGAAATTACTCGAAGAGTCAAATACTATTTTTATGGCTATTAATCAACAATTTTACACTGCTGACCTCGGTACGTGATTCATTTGTTAACAGATCTATCAAATCAGAAAATAAAGCCTATCCTCACCATGACTACCAATTCTCCTTTCTATCTAAATTGACGATCTCTTCTTACTAAAGTTCCCCTTGTTTGAATTCTCTTCTCGTTTCAGTCAGTTCCTCTAATTTCTCGGATCTCGCTTATACCTAATTTGCAGTCGCGCCAGGCGAACGTGCAGCGCTCGATAATATATTTACAGCATCTCATCTGGTGATGTCAACTCCAGAAAAACGCCATGAGTAAAGTCCTCTACAACTCTTTAGGTTTGGGAACTGTCGGTATCGCGTCCTACTTCTGGGGACGCTCCTCCGCTCCAGCCACCCCTGTGTCCACCGAGAAAAACTTGCCTGTTGCTGTGAATGGAGGCACCAATGGAGTTTCCAGTTTTGATCCTGCCAGCATCAGACCTCAAGACTTCTTCAAATACGGATTCCCTGGTCCAATTCATGATTTGCAAACTCGTGAAGAGTTTGTCAGTTGCTTTGATAGATCCACCAGAAACCCATACTGGGTGGTCGAACACATGACCAAGGACTCGATCAAGTCTAACAAGTCAGTGGACAGAAAGTTTTCTGTTTTCAGCGAAGATGAAACGATTCCGGCCAAGTTCAGAGCACGGTTGAGAGACTATTTCCGCAGTGGCTACGACCGTGGCCACAACGCTCCAGCCGCTGATGCCAAGTACACGCAGCAGGCGATGAACGAGACCTTTGCTTTGACCAACATTGCCCCTCAAGTGGGTGACGGCTTCAACCGTGACTACTGGGCCCATTTTGAAGACTTTGCACGCAGATTGACTCAAAAGTATGACAGTGTGCGGGTGATGACCGGGCCATTATATTTGCCCAAGTTGGGTGAAGACGGCAAGTACCGGGTCACTTACGAAGTGATTGGTTCGCCTCCTAATATTGCGGTGCCAACCCATTTTTTCAAATTGATTGTGGGTGAAAAGAACGGTAAAGAAGACATCAGTGTTGGTGCATTCGTGTTACCAAACGCAGTGATTGACAATTCGACTCCTTTGACTCAATTCCAAGTTCCAGTCGATGCATTGGAGAGATCCAGCGGGTTGGACTTATTGGCAAAAGTGCCATACTTCAAGAAGAAGGACTTGTGTAAAGAAGTCAAGTGTGATATTATCGTGAGAGAATTCCCAAAAAATCCTCCAAAAAAGGCCTTGCCTCCACCAAGTTGAGGGAATCCCCAGAAGGGCCCATTTGCATTGAATAAACCGGGGTTCGAAAGAATTACTAGAAGCACAAGTTGAATTAGTATGATTACCAAAGAATCCCAAAAAAATAGGTTCAAACGTTGAATTTCTTAGATTCCGAAGAATCCCAAAAAAAGCGCTACAAGGTCAATGACAGGATTTACAGAGAGCCCCAAAGAATGTCTTGAGCAATTGAATTATTTGGATTCCAAGGAATCCCCAAAAGGGCTCACCAAATTGAATAATAGATGACAAATGGTTTAGCTATGGAGAATGTTGAAATGCTCCATAGGCCCAGCGTGAGATTTACAACAACAATTGGTTGAGCCTGAAAGAGTTCAGATGGGGGAGATAGCTAACAATCTACTAGTAAATTTTGCAGTTAGTAAGCAAACGAATCTCAACAGATTCACAATACGATAAAATAATGTAAGATGACGGTTGAATCATGCCACAACTGCTTATTATTATCTCGGTTCTAAATTGGGGCACATCTCGGCGAATCATTCTCGGTATTTCAAATTCCGGGGTTGCAGGTTCGGGGTCTGTGCTTTGTTGTACATTCGATACATTTGGGGCATCCAATTGTTTGCAGGGTCCGAGACCGAGTCACGTGACGCTCTCCATCGACACGTCTGATCTAAGTTCCAACGCGCCAAGTGCTTTGGCAAAGATGCCAACGGCTTGGTCTGCCCACGCCACGTGACTGCATCTCGCTTAAATCAGAGGCGCTGCCGCCTAAGTAAAGCCTTGGAAGGGCCAGCAAAAGCACATGCAAATATCAGCCGATGCTTGCAAGCACCTTCAACAACCCGTTTCTCCAGCCAAAACCGCCTTCCTTGCACGATCCTTACCCACACTCGTCCTTAACACCGTATGCTCATTTCTCTCTGTCACATTTGCACCCGCAGCTAACCCAAAATCAGGAGGCCAACAAAACCTGGGCGCGCGCTCCCAACCGCACACTTGGACAGCGGCGAAAATAAAATAAATATTGTTGGGAGTACTGCACGAAGACAGGCCAACACATTAGTAGTTAGGTGGTGAAGCAGTCCATGTGGCAAACGAGTGCTCTAGGCACGGCCAGCGTAGATTTTAGCATAGAACCTTAATATTGGCTAATCTACGGACTAACAAGCTAACACTAACTATGGGAGACCAGAAGCCGGCTCCTGCATACATCCCGATTTTGCAACAATTTGGCCCGTTGGGTAGATGTCTCCCTCGCGGTAACCACAGTGGTATAGCCTTAGACCAGCTGGTTCCAGCAACGTTGCAAAGCAGACCACAATGTAGACCACATCGCAAACACCGTCGCTTCCACGGCTGTCTCTCCCGGTGTTTGCCCTATCTCGTAAGCCCGCCCAACCTCGCATTGTCCTTATCCAACAAACCAAAAAAAAAATTCCACAAAAATTCGTGCGTGTCAACCCATCAATTTTATGGTTGCAGAATATATATAACAGGGTGGGATTGGGCCATCGATTTCCAGCAGATCATCTTTTTCATAGTTGTATTCCAGTACCACATTTTCGAATACACTTGAGCAAGACAGTATTGTGATAAGGCTCCAATTCTAATATCTACCACGAGATCATAGAAAATACCCACATACAACACCAAATCTCACTACCACACATACATTAATTTATAGAACATGTCTAATACTTCATCTCATCGTCCGTTCTCGCTCAACCACGGCAGCATCGAACACACCTTCTTGGTGCCTAACGACTTGTTCTTCAACTACTCCCAGTTGAAGGATCAATTCATCAAGACCTTACCAAGCGTCACCGAGGGCTTCGCCGATGACGACGAACCTTCCTCGCCAGCCGAATTGTTCGGTAAGTTTTTGGGATTCATTGCTTCCCTTGTCGACCCAAAGCACCCTGGCCAATTTGACCAAATACTTAAATTGTCCTTGCAAGATTTTGACCACACCTTCTTGTCTGGTTCCACTGATATCCACACCTTCGCCGTCTCCTTGTTGGCCGATGAAGAAACCTACCCAACCACCCCTGCTAAGATTAAGGACAATGTGGTGAAGAACTACTACACTGCCTTGGTCAACTCCAATACCATAATCGAAAAAATCGAATCTAACTTGTTGCACCACTCCAAGTCCGATGCTAAGTTAGCAGCAATTTTCGGTGGTCAAGGTAACGTTGATGACTACTTTGAAGAGTTGAGAGAAATTTACAGCTTATACCAAGGTCTTATCCACAACGATATCATTGTTCCTATCGCCAACCAATTAAACCAATTGATCAAGAAGAACTCCTCTGATCTCGACAAAATCTACACTCAAGGTTTGGACATCCTCTCCTGGTTGTCCAACCCAGACAAGACTCCAGACCAAGACTACTTGCTTTCGGTCCCAGTTTCTTGTCCATTGATCTGTACCATCCAATTGTCTCACTTTGCCATCACCTGTAAGGTTTTGGGATTGACTCCTGGTGAATTCAGAGACTACTTGGCTGGTGGTGGTTCTACTGGTCACTCTCAAGGTATTGTGACTGCCGTTACTATCGCTTCTTCTGACTCTTGGGAATCCTTCATGGAAAACGCTTTGAAGGCCGTTTCTCTTATGTTCTTCATTGGTTCCAGATCTTTGATCACCTACCCAAGAACCACCTTGCCACCAACCATGTTGCAAGACTCCCTCAACAACGGTGAAGGTAGACCTTCTCCTATGTTGTCTGTCAGAGACTTGTCCATCGACCAAGTCAATGAATTCATTGCCCAAACCAACAAGCACTTGCCAGCTGACAAGCACATTGCTATTTCTTTGGTCAATGGTGCCAGAAACTTGGTTCTCAGTGGTCCTCCAGAATCTCTTTACGGTTTCAACTTGAACTTGAGAAACAACAAGGCCTCTAACGGTTTAGATCAATCTAGAATTCCTCACTCCCAAAGAAAATTGAAATTTTCCAACAGATTCTTGCCAATTTTCGCACCTTTCCACTCTCACCTTTTGACTGATGCCACTCAGTTGATTTTGGAAGATATTGAGAATGAGAACTTGAACTTCGCCAAGTCTTCGATCAAGATTCCAGTTTTCGACACCTACAATGGTGAAAACTTCCAATCTTTTGACGAAACCAAGGAAACCGTCACTTCTAGAATTGTCCAATTGATCACTCAATTGCCAGTTCTTTGGGAAGAAGCTACCAAGTTCGAATCCACTCACATCTTGGATTTCGGTCCAGGTGGTGTCTCTGGTTTGGGTGTTCTCACTCACAGAAACAAGGATGGTACCGGTGCCAGAGTCATTGTCGCTGGTACTCTTGACTCTAAAGCCATTGATGACGAATATGGTTTCAAGCAAGAAATCTTCCAGGCTACCGAGTCCAAGGACATCAAGTTTGCTCCAAACTGGTTGAACGAGTTCCAACCTAAGTTGGCCAAGACCAACGAAGGTAAGGTTTACGTTGACACCAAGTTCTCCAAGTTGTTGGGTAGAGCTCCTCTCATGGTTCCAGGTATGACACCTACCACTGTCAACCCTGAAATCAACATTGCTGCTATCAATGCTGGTTACCACATTGAATTGGCCGGTGGTGGTTACTTCGCTGGTCCTCAATTCGAAGCTGCCGTCCAAAAGATTGTTGACAACATCAAGCCAGGTTACGGTATTGGTATTAACGTCATTTACGTTAACCCAAGGATGTTGCAATGGGCCATTCCTTTGATCAAGGACATGAGAGAAAGAGGTTTCCCAATCCAATCCTTGACCATTGGTGCTGGTGTTCCATCCATCGAAGTTGCTTCCGAGTACATCACTGACTTGGGATTGACCCACTTGGGCTTGAAGCCTGGTTCGGTTGAAGCCATCAGTCAATGTATTGCCATTGCTAAGGCTCATCCTAACTTCCCAATTGTCTTGCAATGGACCGGTGGTAGAGGTGGTGGTCACCACTCCTTCGAAGATTTCCATCAACCAATCTTGCAAATGTACTCCAAGATCAGAAGATGTTCCAACATCATCTTAGTTGCCGGTTCTGGTTTCGGTTCTCACGAAGACACTTACCCATACTTGACTGGTTCTTGGTCTAAGAACTTCAACTACCCACCAATGCCATACGATGGTGTTCTTTTCGGTTCTAGAGTTATGACTGCCAAGGAAGCTCACACCTCCTTGGACGCTAAGAAGTTGATTGCTCAATGTGCCGGTGTCCCAGATGACAAGTGGGAACAAACCTACAAGAAGCCAACCGGTGGTATCGTCACTGTTTTGTCTGAAATGGGTGAACCAATCCACAAGATTGCCACCAGAGGTGTTATGTTCTGGAAGGAATTGGATGACACTATCTTCAACTTGCCAAAGAACAAGCGTGTTGAAGCTTTGAACAAGAAGAAGGACTACATCATCAACAAGTTGAACAAGGACTCTCAAAAGCCATGGTTCGGTAAGAACACCAGCGGTGTTTGTGACTTGCAAGACATGACTTACCAAGAAGTCGCTCTTAGATTGGTCGAATTGATGTACGTCAACAAGTCTCAAAGATGGGTCGATGTCTCCTTGAGAAACTTCTACGGTGACATTTTGAGAAGAATCGAAGAAAGATTCACCACTGCTGCTGGTTCTGCTTCTTTGCTTCAAAACTTTGCTCAATTGGAAAAGCCAACTGAATTCACCAATGCCTTTTTCGACAAGTTCGAATTGGCCAAGGAACAATTGATCTCTGAGGAAGATTGTGACTACTTCTTGACTTGCGCATCTAGACCAACTCAAAAGCCAGTTCCTTTCGTCCCAGTCTTGGACGAGAGATTCGAATTCTTCTTCAAGAAGGACTCCTTGTGGCAATCTGAAGATTTGGAAACCGTCGTTGATGGCGATGTCCAAAGAACTTGTATCTTGCACGGTCCTGTCGCTGCTCAATTCACCAACAAGGTTGATGAACCAATTGGTGACATTTTGGACAACATCCACGAAGGTCACATTGCTGCTTTGATCAAGGATGTCTACGGTGGTGACAAGTCCAAGATTCCTGTTGTCGAATACTTCGGTAGCAAGAGTCCTGTCAAGTTCGAGTCTACCATCGCTGGTGTCAAGGTTCTCGAGTCTACCAAGGACAAGAAGGTTTACGAAATCGGTTCTGTTGCCCCAGACGCTCAAGAATGGTTACAATTCTTGGCTGGTGAGAAGCTCAACTGGTTGCAAGCTTTCATCTCTACTGACAGAGTTGTTCAAGGTTCTAAGCACATTTCCAACCCAATTCACGACATCTTGAAGCCTGCTGCTAAGTCTGTCGTTCAAATCTCCCACCCAGAAGACATCTCTAAGACTGAAGTGACTGTCTTCGAAGGTATCAAGGGTGACTTGAAGCCAGTTGTCGAAATTAAGTTGGTCAAGCAAAACACCATCCAATGTTCTTTGATCGAACACAGAACTTACGACTCCAAGCCAGTTGCTTTGCCATTCTTGTTCACTTACAACCCTACTGATGGTTTCGCACCAATCTTGGAAGTTATGGGTGACAGAAATGACAGAATCAAGGAATTCTACTGGAAGTTGTGGTACGGATCTGATGTTCCATTCGACTTGAACATCGATGCTCGTCAAACCATTATTGGTGATGAAGTTGAAATCACCGGTGAAGACATTTCTGAATTCACTCATGCTATTGGTAACAAGTGTGAAGCTTTTGTTTCCAAGCAAGGTAAGCCAAGCTTGGCTCCAATGGATTTCGCTATTGTTGTCGGTTGGAAGGCTATCATCAAGGCTATCTTCCCTAAGAGCGTTGATGGTGACTTGTTGAAGTTGGTCCACTTGTCCAATGGTTACAAGATGATGCCAGGTGCTAGCCCATTGAAGCAAGGTGATGTTATCACTTCTAAGGCTGACGTGAAGGCTGTCCTTAACCAACCTTCCGGTAAGATGGTTGAAGTTGTGGGTACTCTTTACAGAAAGGGTGAACCAGTTATGGAAGTCACCTCTCAATTCTTGTACCGTGGTGAATACGATGACTTCGAAAACACCTTCCAAAAGGTCACCGAAACACCAGCTCAAATCTCTTTGACTAACTCCAAGGACTTAGCTATCTTGAGATCCAAGGAATGGTTCCACTTGGAAAAGGACATCGAATTGCTCAACACTGTTTTGACTTTCAGATGTGAATCTACCTACCACTTCGAGTGTGCCAAGATTTACTCTTCTATCGAAACCACCGGTCAGGTTTACTTGGAATTGCCAACTAAGGAAGTTGTTCAAGTTGGTACTGTTGAGTACGAAGCTGGTAAGTCTTACGGTAACCCTGTCACTGACTACTTGGCCAGACACGGTAAGACCATTGAAGAAGCCGTTACCTTTGAAAACGCTATTCCAATCTCTTTCGGTGAAGAATTGACCTCTAAGGCTCCAGGTACCAACGAACCTTATGCCAAGGTTTCTGGTGACTACAACCCTATTCACGTTTCAAGAGTCTTCGCTGACTACGCCAAGTTGCCAGGTACTATTACCCACGGTATGTACTCTTCTGGTTCTATTAGATCTTTGGTTGAAGAATGGGCTGCCAACAACGTTGCTTCCAGAGTCAGAGCTTTCAAGTGTGACTTCGTTGGTATGGTCTTGCCAAACGACACCTTGCAAACCACTTTGGAACATGTTGGTATGATCAATGGTCGTAAGATCATTAAGGTTGAAACTAGAAACGTTGAATCCGACCTTCCAGTCTTGGTTGGTGAAGCTGAAATTGATCAACCAATCACTACCTACGTTTTCACTGGTCAAGGTTCTCAAGAACAAGGTATGGGTATGGACTTGTACAAGACTTCTGAAGTTGCTCGTGATGTCTGGGACAGAGCCGATCGCCACTTTGTTAACAACTATGGTTTCTCTATCCTTAACATTGTTCAAAATAACCCTAACGAATTGACCATTCACTTCGGTGGTGCCAAGGGTAGAAAGATCAGAGACAACTATATTGGTATGATGTTCGAAACCATTGGTGAAGATGGTGACGTCAAGTCCGAGAAGATTTTCAAGGACATTGACCACACCACTACTTCTTACACTTTCGTTTCTCCTACCGGTTTGTTGTCTGCTACTCAATTCACTCAACCAGCTTTGACTTTGATGGAGAAGGCCACTTACGAGGACATTAAATCTAAGGGATTGGTTCCATCTGATGTCATGTTCGCTGGTCACTCATTGGGTGAATACTCTGCCTTGTCCTCTATTGCCAACGTCATGGCTATTGAATCCTTGGTTGATATCGTTTTCTACAGAGGTATGACCATGCAAGTCGCTGTCCCAAGAGACGAACTTGGTAGATCTAACTATGGTATGGTTGCCGTCAACCCATCCAGAGTCAGTGCTACTTTCAACGAACCAGCCTTGAAGTTTGTTGTCGCTGAAGTTTCTGAAAAGACCGGTTGGTTATTGGAAATTGTCAACTACAACGTTGAAAACCAGCAATACGTTGCTGCTGGTGACTTGAGAGCTTTGGACAGTTTGACCAACGTCTTGAACGTTGTCAAGTTGAACAAGATTGACATTGTCAAGTTGCAAGAAACTTTGTCCTTGGATGAAGTCAGAGGACACTTGAAGCAAATCATCGATGAAGTTTCTGCTCAATCCGTGGCCAAGCCACAACCAATTGACTTGCAAAGAGGTTTTGCTGTCATCCCATTGAAGGGTATCTCTGTTCCTTTCCACTCTTCTTACTTGATGTCTGGTGTCAAGCCATTCCAAAGATTTTTGGTTAAGAAGATCCCACAATCTTCCGTTAAGCCTAACGACTTGATTGGTAGATACATTCCTAACTTGACTGCCAAGCCATTCGAGATTACCAAAGAATACTTCCAAGAAGTTTATGAATTGACCAAGTCTGAAAAGATCTTGGCCATCATCAACAACTGGGAGTCTTACGAGTCTGCTTAAATTAATTAATTCCGTGGTACGAATTGATCAATAATGCTTGCCTTGTACATAAATTACAAGACTTTCTATTTGCTCTGTGCAAACTATGAAAATAATTTTACTTCGCTTCATTGGCCAAGTGAATATTGCTAATGATGACAATGTTTGATGGTACGTGGTACTACCATCTCTCATTGCTTAACTTTTCTTAATGGATATTCATATAATTAGGATATAATACATAATTTTGATAATCACGCTGTAGCTGAGTACTGCCCAATACTGACATAATGAAGATATAATGCATAATTTGAAATCTTACTGTACATGAATCATGATATAATACATTAAATATATTGGGAATTTAATTTTGATAATCTAGCTGTAGTATTTATCAATACTGATATAAATAGCAATTTTTAGAATTATAAACCTGTTGCCAATGGGCTAGAAATGTTTACTGGCGTAAACTTCTTTGGCAAAGAAACTCTAGAGAATCTGGACTTCAATCTTTGAGTCACAAGATCCATATCTAAATGTCTGGTTAAAGAAATTCTAGGAATACATCCAATGTAGTGATCGTCATCTAATTGCACATCCAAAGGATCCTGGGTATGACAACCAGGAGACAAAGACAATCTGATGGAGTGCTTCTTACCAGATGCACTTGTAGGATCATCGGCTTCGTAAAGTTCGAACACGATTTGAGACAAGTAATCCAATTCTGGTAAAGCGTTTCTAGCAATTTTCATTGGGAATTGAGATCCGTATATCACGTTTAACAAAGTGTAGATATGCGATTCCTTGGTGAAATAGTTCACAACTGCCGCAGTATCGTGTTTCTTCATATCTTGGATGTCGGATAAGATTTGCTTAGCCAATGGTAACGAAGTCAAAAGACCAATATCCAATTTTTCTTCATCCTTGATACCATATTCTTGAGGACAAATGAAATCGAACAACACCTTGGATAATCTGTACAACTCTCTTAATCTAGCAAAAGTTGGATGATCAAATGGATTGACATGCGTTTTGGAGTTGGTAGACTTCTTGCTGTTGGCGTCGTTGTTGTTTGAGGAGTCCTTAACAGTGGAGGTAGCACCCTTCAAAACCCAACCCAAAGATCCAGCGGAAGCAGGAGCACTGGATGAAGTAATGTTGGCAAGGTTGCTCTGAGAGTTGGGCTGTGTTGAGCTTGGACTTGAGCTAGTAGTTGGCACGTTGATTGGAGCAGTGGAACTATCAGGGATCTTGAAATTGTTCATGGCCAAAATGTTGATAGGATACTCACTTACCAAACCAGAAGAGTTAATGGTGTCACCACAGGTTTCACTCAAATTCTTGAGAAGCTCTTCATCGTTAGGATCGAATGAAAAGATCTTTTCCAAGAATTGTCTGTTGTGCAAGGCATCGTATTTCATAGTGTCGTACAATTCGGAAATCTTCGAAGGATGAGTCTTTTCCACACTGAGGAATTCCAGGAACAATTTATCCCATCTTTCTCTGAACAAGAATGGATCCTCACCACAACACCAGTTTGCTTGGAATTCTTGAACGTTCTTCTTCTTGAAATTATATTCCATAATTTGACGATGGAAGTTCATCAATTGACAAACACGCTTGATGACCTCAAAAGGCTGAGGCATCTTTGGTGGCCAAGTGAAATGAGCTGGGGCTTCAGCACCTTGTCTCAACAATGGTTTCAACTTTTTCTTGACCTTGTCCATTAAATCCTTAGCAGCATTGGAATCATCCAATAAATCTTTTCTAACAATAAGGAAATCATCAGGTAAGCTTTCATCATCATAACCGAGCAAAGCTTGGGTGGAAAGACGAGCACTTGCAATTACTCTTCTTTCCGAAGAAGTGAAGACTTTAACATCTTTCAAAGCGTCACGATTAAGTAACTTGATGTATTGTCTGAGCTGTTCACCAACATCAGTAGCTTGATGTTTGGCAGAGTGAGTTGGCTCACCACCCCACTTCAAGATCAATTGAACTTTATCAACAACTTCGGGGTTTTCGCTATTGAGAGCAGGTTTCAATTGGATCTTTGTACCTGGGAAATTCATCTTCTTTTCTAAAGCGCCTCTCAACTGTTTCAATTTCTTCAAATCTTCCAATCCCTTCTCCTCGGCAATCTTCACGGTTTCCAAAACCACTTGAAGATCAGGAACAGCTCTTATAATGACCTCTTCTTTATGTCCCTTAAGCAAAGAAATGAAAAGTGGAGATCTAAACGAATATTTGAATTTTTGCTTGGGTGTACGATCGGCATGTCTGATGACAGAAACCATACCCTTGAAAACCCACTTTTGCTCCTTTTCTTCGAACTGACTCTTGTTGAGTAACTTCGACAGATGAGGGATCTTTGTCTTCAAGAAATCACGGCTCTTCTTGGCCTGAATGAAAAGGTCTCTCAAAATGCTTGCACAAGAATCGTAGTACTCATTATTGTCTTTAACGAAAGAAAATCCGTTGACGTCAATGACATAAGATTCACCGTTAACCCTTAACAAATCAAAGCCACAAATGGTTTGTTTGAAAATTTCAGAAACATTTTTTGCCATGTTTTTCTCCTTATCGGTCAATTCGGTAATGAATCTGATTTCTTTACCATGGGTGTTACGTCTGACAATACCATCGACCACAGGGGACTTACGGGTCTCGGCGTGACAGAATTCCGGTCCAACGGTGTAAGCTTTGACATCTTCAAAATTGTCAGTGTCCATGAACTTTTCATAAATGTAGGATCCTTCTGTTCTTGGAGTACTCAATTCAGGGTCAAATTCGGAGGACTTGTTACCAATTTTTCTGAACAATCTTCTACCACCACCACCAGTTGATTTGGGGTAATATATGTAGACGTTGTGATCTTCACCATCGACTGGCTTTTCAACGTATGGTTTCTGCAAGTACTTGTTACCAACTCTAAGAGTATCTTCATCGATCATTTCCCAGTCTGGTTCGTCTTGGCTGGTCCAGGTGTTCAATTGCTCCTCCGACATACCACCAGCCTTCAACTTCTCTCTCAATTCGTCTTCGATGTGAGGTCCACCGTCTCTGCTGATTTCCAATCTATCAGGAGTGGCGACGTTGGCATGGTTCAAGATGTTCAACACCAATCTTCTATCCCAAAGAGCCTTTTGGAAGGTCAAATCGTTGATGATGTATGGTTTACGATAGTTGACGTAAGAGATAGCCTTGTCCAAAGGAAATCCGGTGGAGAAAAAACTGATCAAAAAGTCACAAGTAGGCCAGTTTTCAATGGCTTCATCTAAGATGACCTTGTCACCGAAAATGATGGTTTCAAACTCTCCATTTTCGATCAAACGGTTGAGAATTCTTCTGCATGGCTTGGACATCACTTTGGTATCCATGGCACAAACACCAATTTTACCGATCTTGGGGAGTCTAGGTCCAAATGGTTCCTTGATGGTGGACTTGCGGGAGGTATTGGAAGAGTTGGAGATAGTTTTCAGCAAACGGTGGTGGTCGTTATGGGACACGTTGGAGCTCGAAGAGTCCGATCTTGATTTGGAATCGTTGATCTTCAAGTTGTCCACCGTCAACTTATCGCCAGCTTCTTCGGCCAAGGCCTCTTGCTCCAAAATACTTGGATCCACGGGGGAGGCATTGATGGAGTCGAGTGCTCCCGAATCTTCGGCGGAAGTCTTTGGGGCAAAGCTTTCAAGCATGGGAGCGATGGAAGCGATTGCCTTTTCGGTAGCAGGGGAAGCTAGAGGTTGGGAAATGCTGAGAAGGGAAGGCTTTCTTTTGGAAGGGTTGTCGTCGGTGGGGTCAGGATCACCAGGAAATTGGGCGGTGTCAGAGAGCGACAAGGGCGACATGGGCTGGTTGATTTTTTGTTGAAGCTGCTGACTTAAGTGCGATTTAGTTGACCCGGCACCCGAACCAATGCGTTCGGAGTCCGATCCAGCCATTATGGTGCAGAGAAAACGTGTGCTAATAGATTGGAACGCGCGGCGATGACCGTTGATAACGCACTGGGACAATTGGCGGAAAATAGAAGACAAATTTAGCTGTGCGAGCGAAGGCAATTTCTTACACAATACGGCGGATCACCGCTGTCAAGACTATTGTTGGGAAATTGTCCTGTTATTGAAACTATTCTCCAAACAGGTCTAGAACAGTGCAATTGACAGGAAATTAAGGGGCCACTGACTGATCATAGTCAATTCATTACGATCGAGAAAAACTTTCCTCTTTCTCATCGTCTCTACGAGTTACAAGTGTTGGCGCGGCTTGGCTCATTTCGCTGACACGCACTGATCCAAGCCGCTCCGTTACTATACCAACGCTCCGTTAGTCCCATAATCCTATGTTCTCTTGCGAGGGACTATAGTCCTGCGACCCGGTGGTCGCATCGTTGGGGCTTACAATCACCTTGCGGTGATGCCTGACGAAAATGTATTACTTATTCAATAGCAGCAAGAGAGTCGAACAACACCGAAATAGACTCTCCGAAATGGTCTCTTCTGATGCACTCGGCAAAGATAGGCGAGACGTCGATCACCGTAAGCTTATCGGCGTGTTTCTCGATACGCTCTTTTCCAATAGGATAGGTATTGGTAACAACGATCTTGTCAATACACGAGCTATCGGTCAACGACTCCAAGCATTGGTCGCTGAAAACACCGTGGGTACCCACGACGTAAACAGCTTTAGCACCACAGTTCAAACGCAAGTGCTCAGCAGCAGCGATGAACGAGCTGGGCTTATCGATCATATCGTCCAAGATGATGGCCACCTTGTTCTTGACGTCACCAACCAAGGTAATCAACTTCTCTTGGTCGATGGAGGTAGGCTCGTCTTCGTCATCGGAGTTGCCAGCGTCGTAGGAGCCTCCCAAAACGTCACTGTCTAAGATTGCTTGACGTTCCAAGTGGTTGTCTTCAGGCTTGGCTCCTTGTTCCTTAGCAGGGTAGTCGTCATCAACAACGTGCCCTTGAACAATTCTGGCGGTTTGAAGTTCGGAAACAATGTTGTCGTCTTCATCGTCCTCGTTGACGGAATGCTTCAAGGCCTTCTTTTTCGAGTATTGGTCTTGAGTACGACGTCTATCAGTGTGAATCATAGCGAAATTAATCTTCAAAGAATCAGCCAATGCAGTGACTCTTTTGGTACCTCCAGGGTTCTTCGAAACCACCACAGCATTTTCCCAGTCTGCTATGTTGTGGCGAATCCATCTGGCCAAGGTGGGAGCGCCAAATAAGTTATCTACGGGCTTGGTGAAAAAACCCTGCATTTGTGAAGCGTGCAAGTCCATGGAAACCACATGGTCTGCACCGGCCATCACCAACAAATTGGCCAACATTCTGGCGGTGATAGCACCTCTGTGCTTCTTCATCTTTGATTGCTTGGAGTATGGGAACTGAGGTATCACTGCAGTGATCTTAGAAGCCGAACCTCCACGACATGCCGAGATTAAAATCAACAATTCCATGATATGGTCATTGATTTGCGGCGACCCCGATTGGATGATGTAGACATCTTCATCTCTGATGGACACACCAATCTGAACCGAGGTTTCTCCGTTGGAGAACTTTTTCAATGTGCAAGGGGCTGGTTCCACACCAAGTCTGTCACACACCAATTTTCCCAATTCTGGGTGGGAGGATCCCACGAACACCTTACACTTCCGCATGGTATTAGTTGATAATTCAGACACCTTGGTAGCTGTTAGAGGTCCCTATGAGAAGAGCGGGAACTAGTGATGATTGTTGGTCTGTTGGGTTAGCCAGTCACCCCACGAAATACGATATTCTAGTGTCAAATATGGACTCTCTCTTGAGAAGAAAAGTAAAGATTAAAATAGGCTGGTGCATTCTGATCAAAAATTTTGGCGATGAGTCTATGTACAGGAAGGGATCCTCGCGGAGGGTTCCGGGCACAAGGAAGGGTTCCTTTAAAGAGATGAGGACTGATTAGGAAAGTGTTTTGAAGAGTGCTGTAGGCGGAGGTATTGCTTCATGTTTTTTCTTCCCTTTTTTACCTAGGGTGGGCCTAGTCTTCACAGTAAATCTATGTGTTTCAGACATGGTTTACTGTGTGCAGGTTTATTAGCTAACGTGGGGCGATTTTGGATAATTGCTTGGTATAAACCGACCCATGCCATTATTTTGATGGCAATTGTGCCAAGCTGACTCCTATGCTACAAAAGAGACTATTATTATTCTCCTATTGTAATTTTTCTCTCTATTAATTGAGAAAATAGCATTTATGATGATTCAATCTAGCTCAAACCGTTGAGTCAGAAGGAGTCAAATTAGGTGCGCTACAATATATTGAAGCGATGAATAATTCCACTAAATGGAATTAAAACAAGTTTATTGAAACAGAAGGCACCGAATAGAATATTTAGATTCTTAAAGACACGCACCAGGAAGTAACTACAAATTATTGCAATGAGGAAGTACTCAATTGTAAATTGACCTTTGTAGAAGTGAATATTTTCTACAAATACCTTATTGCCAATCCTGCACACGCTCTCTTCTCTCCAAGCATGTCAGAATACGTGGAGAACCACGAGCTTGAAAAGCCCACACAAATCGAACAAGATGGTTTCAAAACAAACGAAAGTCTTACAAAAGCATGGGAGAAGCTAACCATTTTTCGTTCGAAGCTCAAAGATTCCAAATTCATGGTCGAGTGCCAAAACTCTCTCGAGACTATCAAATCGGGCATCACCAGAGTACGATGCTTGGCTTTGGGATCACCAACAGGCAGCAAGAACGCTTTATATCAATTGGCGTTCTTGGCCCAGCTTTCAGCATATTTAAATGTTAAAACAGTCTCCATCTATGACCCCATTCTCACCAAAGAGGATATTTACATGCTTGAGACTCAATTGTCATATACAGTGGACAAAGACGGATTTGGAGAATCCCAGGATACCCAAACGCTCTTTTTCATGCCACACGCTCCTCTTGAATTGACAGAAGTGCTTTTAAACTCCGAAAAGCCGTTATATTTCTTGGGTAACGACATTATTGCACACACTGATAGATACACCAAGGTTAAATTGCACCAGGAGCACAAAACGATCAGCTTGCTTGTCCACTTGAACGAGCCGAAAAAGGCAGAACAGTCATCTGATGAGTTCACCACTGTCACGAGGAGAAGGAAGAAGAAAAACGTATTTGTGGAGCCCGTAATCGATTACGACTACAGCGAGAGTTATTTGGGCGCATTGAATATTGTCAAGTTCAAAGAGAGTTTCAAGAAGGATTCGGAATGGGGGAACCTGTTCTCCGATTTGGCTCTACACATCATCGAAGCACGGAAGCATGAAATCAAAGAAGAATAAAAGATTCAATTATTTGCATTACACAATTCCATTCCACTGAAAAGCAGGATTTCAGAACACAATAAAGGTTCTTACATTCGCTCTTCCATTCATGACTACAATTATTAAATCCATAGATACCTGTAATAATACAAATCAGAAAATAAGCTATGTAACTAGCGGTGCACTGCAAAAACCCATACTGAAAAATTCAAACGGTTGAGATCATTTGGAATGGGTGCAAATTACAGTAATCGTTGTTTCTTGGCAACGACTTCCGGGTCTGGTTTGATCGCTTGGGACATGATGATGTCTTGTGGGCTTGGTTGGAGCGCAGCAAGTCCAGGAGACGCAATCGCCTTGCTTGCGGCCGCATCTGGAACACTAGCGTTGGGCTCTGTCGAGCCGTTACTTTTGGCCGCTTTCATTTCGTCCGTCAACAAATGTTTGGACAAAATCGAATATAAATCGTCTTTTGTGAAAGGTTTGGCCAAGATATCAGACATACCGTTCTGCAAATAATTGACCAAATCATTGTCTTCAATGTTCCCTGTCATGGCAATAATTGGGGTTTTAGTATCGAATGATCTGATCACACTGGTAGCGGTGGCACCATCGAGATTGGGCATCACGATGTCCATCAACACCAAGTCGTATTTTGTGTGTTCAACTGTGGAGATAGCATTGAGACCATCGGTGGCAACCGTGACTTGACATCCGTACTTCACCAAGAATTTGCGGCACAATTGGATGCAAACGTTGTCGTCTTCCACCAATAGCACATGGAACTTGGGGTTGACCAAATTGGTAGTGAAAACTTGGGGAAGTTGTCCCGAAAGGCCTGCAAGTGGAGAACCCGAGGTCGAGTTAGCCAAAGGGGAATGTGGTTTAGGTGTCAAGTTGTCAGTGGATGGAGGCGTAGGCTTGATATAGCCTGGGCCGGGTATAGCTCCAGCTGGAGCGGCGCCCACTTGGGCGGGGTTTTGGGCCTGTCCAGTGGTAGATGGCATCGTCACTCTATTAGGAGGACTTGCAATGGAATTGACCCGACTGACAGGATGGGGTTGTTGTGGGCCGACAGCAGCCACTCCGGCTGGAGGCTGAGGAACTTGCAAGCTTACCAAAGAAGGGTTTGGGAAGTCTAATGGAGGCAATTTGATTCCCGCTTGCACAAGACAATTTATGAGAATGTTCATCGAGCGGTGATACCTCTCATCAATTGTGTTCAAAGCCACTATACTATCTATTATTGTTTTGTACTTGGTCTGCAAAACACTGATCTCCTTCAGCAACGCCTTGTTGTCGGCTTGTAAATATTCTATCTGTTCCTTCATGTATTGTTGGTTTGCGGAGATGTTTCCAAAGTTCTGGATGGGGTTGGAAGGAACTTGACCAGATTCGGTGCCGTTGGCCGATGCACCTTTTTTATTACTGGGACCTTTTCTTTTGATGTTCTCGAGGGAGTCGAGGTCGTTGATCCGGAAGTCCGGATGTTTGAACTCCCAAGCGTCTTCTCCATAGGGATAATTTTGTTTTTCTTCTGTAGACACTTTCACCTTGTGGAAATCGTATTTGTTGAGTTGTCGGACAAAACTGGCAAAATTACTGTGTTTGAAATGACGTGGTAAGATCTCCTTGGTGAACTCGTTAGTGTTTAGCACCACGAAACTGTCACCACGATGAGTCCATCTTACGACATCTTTGTAGCCGTCTTCTTGGAGCATTTGGAATAGTTTTTTAACAAAGTCGTTGGAACCGCTGAAGTTGGAGCTTAGATTCAGCGCCTGAGCGGAAAGCATACCGGACATTGTAGGAGCTTCTTGATTGGAATCGGAATGTTTGTTGATTTTATAAGTAACGATACAGGGTGATGTGAAGAACCCTCAATTCAAGTGTTCGCTTGCAGTGATGCGGAATGGGTATGAACTTGGTGGTGGTTGCAAGCGTGAAAAGGGTTCAAGGTGGTAGATGGGATGTGACCGGAATAAATAACTAAAGCACTATACAGGGCTGTAGCGTAGCGAGGCTGATAAACGGAGTTGGTGTCACTGTGAGAGTAGTTTTAGAATCATGAGACCGGCCTGCATACGGGCGCAGCCACTAGGTCGTGTCCCTGGAGGCCGCCTTAAGCTGTGCATGCGTAACAAAGCCTCGTCCCATATAATACCAGTCATGTGATGCCAAGCGTCATGGACAAAGGCCCGGTACCTGGAAGTACGCTAGCGAATTGTCCGATAGATCAGGGTGTCAAGATTGGGAGCGCACTGCCGTTTTGATACGTTTAATTTAGTAATTGTTCTATTGAAATCCACCGGTTGGATTAGTTAACGTTTAGTGAATGTGTGCAAAGTTACATCTCACACCCGAATTTTACGGTGTGTATCTTCTACAATCGGAACCTCGACCCCGGTCGTTCTACATCGGTTCAACCCCCAACCCGGTGCGGCGATTGAGACAGCATAACGGTGAATTGGCTGCTGGGGCGTTCCGCACTAAACGAGCGGAGGCCAGACCATGGCGGATGGTTGCGTTGGTGCACAACTTCCCGTCTAAAGTGGCCGCTCTCCAATTTGAACATGCTTTGCAGCATCCGTGGCAAACGCGTCACATCGCCGTTGGCGATAGAGTGACGACCTCGCGTCTGGCGGGCACCTCGATCCATCATAGGCTAGCCAATATCCGTTTGCTTGCGGCCTCGCCGTTCTTCCGCCGCATGGATCTCCGCGTCTTGATCTTAACTTCCCCGCTGATTGACGCCTGGAACCTTAACAAAATGGCTGCGCCGAGTATGAGATTTCAAATTGGTGACTTTGACCAATTCTTCAAAAGCGCTGAACCCGATGATTCCACAAGAATACGAGATAAGGAAACTACACGGGATGAAGAAGATAGCTGGACTACGCTTCACAATTCCCACAAATCCCATTTAAGCCACGCAAAAGCGCTCATTTTGAGCACACCTCCCAATTGTGGTGTTTGCGGCCAATCAATTGATTACCTACCAGACCAAATTCACAATCTTGATACCAGCGAAAGCCTCGATACCTATTTGAGGTCCCACATGCCCCTATTGGCGGTATGTGACCGCGAAAAGTGCCACACGGTGTGTCACCTAACTTGTTTGGCTGAAAACCACCGGCGCCGTACCCATAGTGTGGAGATGATTCCTGCGACTGTCGATTGTGTGGGTTGCAAATCGCCGATCGCATGGTCCAAACTAGCCAAGACTGCCACTCACTTACGCCACTATGCCTTGAGAGACTACATTGCCATGCCATCGCAATCTCAGTTACAAATATAAGAAATTAAACGATTCCAGCCATAAATTCTCAACAAACCATTGTGCGCTGAGAATGTGTTGCAATGTCACAAACGCGAGCATTACTAGAATTTGGGGATGTGGGACGCTTCTACAAACGGAATTTGAGTAAATTTTGGGGCAAGATGTGGGTGAATTCTACAAACGGAATTTAACCAGATTTTACTTTCAGAATAGAACTGATGCGTATTATTGAACATATTCAGTACTTGTGTGGTTACTTCACCATTCATTGGTGCTTAATTCACAATTCGTCGTGTTCGACCTCGGTGTGCAACAATTGAATGTTCCACGTAGAATGGATCTTGATTTGTGGTCTGTGAATCACCAATTTGTTACCATTGACCTCAACGCGAGCGGTCCACTCGTGTCCGTTTTGACTAATCTTCACTTCGCTCACATCCACCTTGGTTGATGACACCAATGTGATTTTCTCAATTTGAAGGTGGTCCAAACTGAGTAAATACTCAGCGCTGCCCAGAACGGCAGTACCTGCGATGGATTCCATAGAAGCTTCAAATGCAACATTAACGGATTCAGCAGAGTTTGCGTACAGGAAAGACTCACCATCGTCAATGTACAAGGCACCAGAGGCACGACCATTGGTGTCCAATGCAACCACCAAAGAGTAAGGGTCGTTCTTCATCAACTTGGTAGATCTTCTGTATCTGTTTTTGGTGGCAAGAATAGACCCACCGGTGAGAAGCATGGGGATATCACCCAAGCTCACCTTTTTAGTGAGATGATACGGTCCCTTGGATTGGTAGACCTTAGTGTGATCCAATTCACCATTGGTGAAATCATAATGCACTTGGTTGTTTGGAATATAGATCAGAACCTCAGTAGCCCCTTCTTCGGTCACTGGTTTCACCAAGATACCAGAACCACCAGAACCACCAGAGCCACCAATATAAAATTGATCATCGATGGCATAACTCTCCGTATTCTCAAGATTATCGTAGAAAATAGGTCTCATCACTGGAATACCGGTGGTAGATGATTCATAGAAACTAGTGTAGATCACTGGAAGAAGCGAGTACCTTAACTTGACCGCATCTCTCATGATTGAAGTGTATGGTTCTCCAGCCACCCATGGTTCCCTTCTTCTGGAATCAATATGAGCATGGGCCCTGAAAAATGGGTACCAAATACCAGTTTGATACCATCTGGTCAAAAGCTCTTTCGAAGGGTTTCCAAAGAATCCACCGACATCTGCACCGGCAAAGGGCATTCCAGAAACACCAGAGGTCAATACCATTGGAATAGAGACCTTCAAGTACTCCCATTTGGACATATTGTCTCCGGTCCACATCGCCGCACTACGCTGCGATCCCGCAAAGTATGATCTTGTCAAGACGAATGGTCTCTCCCTATTAGTGTTCCCAATTTGACGTTTCTTCAACGCGTTGTAGGTGGCTTCATGGAAGGTCAATCCATAGACATTGTGCACAGAACGATGTTCCCATCCTCCGTAGTGCAAGTTATCTCTGGGAGACGAATCTTCGGGACCATTGAAAACAGAGGGCTCATTCATATCGTTCCAAAGGTGGATGTTATCGGACTGGCCACCCATGAAATGATTTTTGGGGCTCCACTCGAACTTGGAGTCCCAGTAGCTTTGGGAGTTAGGGTTCATACTATCGACCCACACAGACTCACCGGGCCAGCAATGGCCATGGTAGGTGGAGTTAGTCTTGTCGTTGATGGTGATCTTTCTAGACTTCAATTCGTCACTGACGGAGTACCCGGTCTTGATATGAGGGTCCACGATGAAGACCAAGTTTCTACCAGTACGATCCAATTCGGCAAGCATTTTTTCAGGATCTGGAAACTTTTCGTTTTGCCAGGTAAAGTACTTTTTCTGGTCGGCGTACTCGATATCAAGCCAAATGGTATCGTATGGGATTTCGTGCTCGTCAAACTTGGCGCTGATATCCAACACGTCCTTCTCGTCATTGTAGTTCCATCTGCATTGGTGGTATCCCAACGAGAACAATGGAGGCAATTGCGTGTAGCCGGTGATGGAACCGTACTTTTCGTTGACTTGTGCTGGAGTGTCATCCACAATAATCATGAAGTCCAAAACACCATTTTCCGACATCCAGTGGGCGGACGAGTCTTGTTTCTTGCTGGTTTTGTCGATATCAATGAAACTATCCGCACTATTGATCCAGAAGATTGCAGCCGTGGTTTGTGGACGAACGGCCATCAAAAATGGAATAGTACCATACATTGGCATTCTGGAGTCGGTCTCGTACTCGAAAATATCCACATTGTAAAGTCTGTAAGGAGAAGCATTCCTGGTGTCTTTCAAGTCCAAGGAATCCGCATGTTCTGGGATTCCGTACAAGTGCTTGAAGCCCTTGAATGCAAAATCCAATCCGATCGATTCTGGGCCAAATGGCAACGAATCATCAGTGGAGCTATGGAAAGTGTCTTCGAACATATCGTAGTCGATTTCTTCAGCTGAAAGATGGTTACTGGATTCGTCGGATTGTGATCTCCAGTGCTCCACGTTCAAGAAGTTCTGATCATTGACGACCACAATCGGCTCTCCCTTCTTTAAAACACTCAATTTGATGGGATAGAAATCCAATTTCAACTCAAGATCATTGCCATAGCTAATTTTAACATGGTCGTCTTCAACGGTGCTTTGAACATCTGTCGAGTATTGCAAATCGCCCACAAATGCCCATTTCGAAGCTTCGTTGTACCTTCTTGCGGAGTAGACTTTTCCCACATCGATACCTTCTCTGTTTTCATCAATAGTAACTCTGACAGTATTGTCTAAAATTGAAATTTCAAAGGGTAACTCCACCGTGTTCTGGCTAGGAAGAGTCTTGACGATGGTTCCGCCAACGCCAAATTTCGTGTCTTCTGATCTGATACCCACACTCGATTTGTTAATCAGGTATTGTGGAGCAAATTGAGCCTTGTTGCGGACTTGGCTGGCAAAATGCCTATTTCTATGACAGAAACCGGCCTGCTCACATGTTTTGAAGGTATGGTCCTTGACGGCAGTGACAACGGTCAAAATACACAACAATACCCACCAGTGGGTCCAACGCGTGCAATTGGTCCTCTGTAGCCACATGGAAACGTGATTGTCTCGATTCGGGTAGTTTTGGTGAAATTTAGTTCACTTGCAGTAGCAGTTGTGGGATCAGAGTAACTATAGCATCTCGAGTCGTGCGCAGCAGATCCGGCGCTTACTCAGAAGCAAACTAAAAATGTCCATCACGACGACACTATTAATTCACAAGTGAACTCAGCTAGCTTACAGAAATCCACCGTGGCGATGATAAGCGTAATCCTAAGATGATTATTTCGCTATGAGTTTTTCAATAGAGTCAAATTGGAGCCAGAACTGAAAGGTTACGGTTGGAGTTCGTGCTCAAAAGAGTCGGGAAAAAGTTCAAAACGGGGTCTGATGGGTAAGAAATGGTTTGGTTTACTTTCCAAGACTTTTTATCGCTTTCTACCTGCTCAAGAGTGTCCATTTTGAAGAATATTCATGTCTAGTGGTACAGTCGGTACGGTCGTGTGAGATTTACAAAACATAGTCTGGAGAATTTTTTCTATCCCGAAACCACAACCCGTTAATAACACACCTCAAAACATCCCACTCTTAGTCTATTGGCCAAACAATCACAATCTCAAGTACCTAGAGCCTGAGAGAACAGATTAGCCATTTGATTTTTGTCTACGCGTGACCTGGAGACCTTACAACTCTTCCTTTAAGACACGCTTATCAAGCCAACTTTTTGTGACCAGGGACCGTTATTGCTACTTCTGGCACTCAAGAACACATAGAATAAGCTCAGCACCTCATGGTAACAGTCGAGGACCGGAAGCGGTCTTTCCCCGACTCGGAGGCCGCAGATGTCAAGAAACAGAAGCCATTAAACAAGTTGAGTGAAGATGGACCTTTGACTCAACAAGACGTGGTATACTTCCAGAAAGAGGCCATTTGGCGCCAGATGGCTGTTTACAAGCAAAAGGCCGCGTTGATGGCTCGCGACTTACAAAAATACAAGCGTCAGTACGAAGCCAACGAGTTGAAGCTTAACATCTTGGATTCATGGTATGAACAGATAATCACCATGTTCAACAGTAAAGTGGGTACCGAAGACTCCGAACTTAATGAAAGCTTATTGATTAAAGTGACCAATAGCGATGAAGCCGCGTCTATTGATGACGTGTTGGAAAGGAGGAGAGTGCATTTGTTGAAGGTTTTAAGCCCAATAATAGATAACTTGAAGTCGACAGCACTGGACGAGTCACGAGATCTTATCAGCAAGTTAGAAAAGTTGAATTCCGAGTTGACCTCTGCCAAAGCATCTAACGAGTCCTTAAGCAAGGCCAAATTGGACCTTGAGGAGAAAGTGGAGACTTTACAGCACGAAATCTTGAATTTGATGAAGGAGAAGGAAAGAGTCAATTCAAAGACACTCAAAAGACTCGATGGAAATGGTCCTGTTGAAGAATCCAATGGTTATGACGAAAAGGAAGAAACTTCGAACGGAAATGGCTCAGATGTGAAGCAGGAGGTCAAGGAGGAGAAGGAAAAGACCCCAGAATCCGTCAAAATCGATAATGATGAGTTAGAACAATTGAACGGCCAGCTCGAAGAGTTGAAATCATCCAATGAATTGCTCACATCTCAAGTGCATGAATTTACTCAAAAGAATAGCAAGATCCAACGGGAGCTCCTCGAGTTGGACAACAAATTACACAACTTACAAGAAGCTGATTTAGCTGAGAATGTACATTATAAAAATGTTGTCAAAAACAACAGAAGTTTGCAGGACCAAATCATGAAATTGACAAAGATCAACGATGCCAATATATTCAAATTGAACGAGTTCGAGCAAAAACAAAATAATGTGAAACAACAAATTTCAAAAGATTTGGAAGCAGAAAACAAGTCTTTGAGAGAACAGCTCCACAAAAGCGAAAGTGACCTTGTTCGTATCAGAACCACCAGAGACGAGTTGGTATCGAAGCTGTCAATTTTGAAGTCACAATTGGAGAATCAAAAGAGCAATGACGAACTTAACAAATTAAACCAAGTGCTTAGTTCCAGAATCGAACAGTTGGAAGCCGATCGTTCCAGTAAATCGGCCGAAGAAAGTGGTAAATTAAACGAATCGTCAAAAGAAGATTTGATCAACAGAGTGAACGTCTTGAGTAACGAAATCAAAGAAATCGAATTGGCATTCAAAGAAACAAGAGAAGTCTCCTTGAAGAAATTGGCCAGTGCAAGCGACCAGGAAAGTCTTGTCAAGAAACTCACCATCGAGAAGACCAAAGCCGATCAGAAATACTTTGCATCAATGCGTTTGAAGGACTCCATTCAAGCCGAAAATAAGATATTGAAAGCCCAAGTTGCTAAATCTCAAGATATGATCAAGAACTTGAACGAGTTAGAGAAGACTTACATTAACAAGGTGGATCTCCTCACCAAGTCGATCAATGACTACAAGCTCATCAAGGAAAACTCTCTCCAAGAGAATTCACAGTTACAGGACAGCGTCAAGTCTTTGCGGGCAAGCAAAGAGGCATTGGAACTCGAAGTCAAGCGCCTCACCAAATCGCTCGAATCACGCACAGACGACAACAGTCGTTTGGAGGCCGAAGTAGCTCTGAGTAAAGTCACCAATAATAAGTTGGACAAAACTTTGAAAACCACTGACAGCTTACTCAAAAAGTATAAGCAGAACAACACCTCATCCATCATACAAGAGGACGAACAACAACTCGAGGCGTTGCGGTCGATCGCCAAGTGTTCGGTATGTTCCAAAAATTGGAAGGACACTGCCATCAGCGTATGTGGTCATGTCTTTTGTCACAAATGCACTCAAGAGCGTTTGGCCGCTCGTCTCAGACGTTGTCCATCATGCAACAAGGGATTTTCTGCCAACGACTTATTGAGCATCCACTTATGAACATCTTTGCGGCGTTCAGCGTTCAGCGTTCTTTCTTCTAGTTTCTAGCCTGTGTTATTAATGTATAATAGTTGCTGATAAGGTAGGGCCAGCATGTCCTTCCAGACCTAGTTGAGATGTAACCTGTAAAATGGATATACGGCTGGTCATCGCCAGCACCCGGAGCTGGCTGAAAATCGATCAATTCATTTACGCGTCAGCGCCTCACGCATTCGGATTACCCGGACATTTTGAGTGGCAACGGCACAAAACGACACGTCGACAGCGAGCATCCGGTTCAGCCAGCATCCCCTATTCTTCCTAAGTCTTTCTTTCGAGCATGTTCATCTGAAGTTTAGTGTCGGGTTATTCCAGCATCCAACGGATAGTTGTCAGCAGTGGTATGTCTGTTTCAGTCATCTTTTCAAAGATTCGAACATGTAGAACAGCAACCCTGGGCAGTGCCCGTTGGTTAGCGAATCTGGGAAAAGGGTCGTGCCGAACTCAACGAAAAGTCGGGAGTCAGAGGGAGTGTACGACCAGTATAAATTAAGAGAAATTCCCAAACGATTTTTGGGAGTAGAATTCTGTAAAAAATCTAGAAAAAAAGCCGGTATAGGCGATGCGATTGGTCATTTGCGTGGTTTAAAATTTCTTTTTTCTTGTGATACTTATTGTTACCACTTCAGAAGATTTTTACAGGTTGCGCCTCACTCGCCGCACTGCATTAACAGTTTCAAGCTCCAATTACAGGTTGGCTCCAGTCTCCAGTTTCTTTACGGTTTAGATCGCGCGACTCACGCGATTTATATAAAAAAAGATTTTTGCACTTTTGGCAACCCATAAATTTGATAAGTTGCGCGCCACTCAAACCTGCTCCTGCATAACCTCCTCCTCCATTCATATTTAACTGGTTCATTGGCTGCAAACTTGGAATTTCCTTCACCATGTCTGAAATCCACGATACAAACACCCCGGTTCAGACGCCTTCCTCAGACAACAATTTTTTCCACAAGTCAGACGACGAGTCCTCATATAAATCCCTCCCAACTAAGGGCGCCGAACCTGACAAGCCACTCTCGCCACCAAACCCATCCCCTAGTCCCGAAAAGCACAAGTTGGACGATGAAGACGAACATGACACTAAGAGAGTGAAAATGGATGAGAACCCAGAGTTCGCCACACAGTCAGAAGCTGCCCCTGAACAAGTCCCCGCCAATCATGCTTTGCCTGCAGGTGTGAGCTCAGCCCAATTTTCGGAGCCAGCACCAAAGCCTCCTCAAGAACCAGATGTTAATAACCTCCCAGCAAATCCTATTCCAGCACACCAAAGCAAGTTTGCCCTCAACACCATCAAAGCCATCAAGAGACTCAGAGATGCCGGTCCTTTCTTGCATCCTGTTGACATCGTCAAGCTTAACATTCCATTCTACTACAACCATATACCAAGACCCATGGATTTGTCAACCATCGAACGTAAAATTAACATGAACGCTTATGAAGATGCTCATCATATTGTTGAAGATTTCAATTTGATGGTTCAAAACTGTAAGAAGTTCAATGGTGAAGCTGCTGGTATTTCAAAGATGGCTGACAATATACAAGCCCACTTTGAAAAGCACATGCTCAACTTTCCTCCAAAAGTGCTCCCCACCAACACTATTGTTAAGAAGGGTGCCAGCAAAGCTGCAGGCGGCTCTCCACTGGCAGTCTCCTCGGTACCTGTTACCTCCAAGAGGAAGGCTGCTGTTGATTCTGAGTTGTCGAAGCGTGACTCGGTTGCCGCTCAAAGACCAAAGAGAACCATCCACCCACCAAAGTCCAAAGAATTACCATACGATGTCAGACCTCGCAAGAAGAAGTATGCAGCTGAGTTGAGATTCTGCAGTCAAACCATCAAGGAGCTTATGTCTAAGAAGCATATTAATTATAACTTCCCCTTCTTGGCTCCTGTTGACACTGTTGCATTGAATATCCCAAATTACAATGAAGTGGTTAAAGAGCCAATTGATTTGGGAACCATCCATACCAAACTCGCCAATAACCAATATGAAAACGGTGATGACTTCGCTAGAGATGTTCGCTTAGTTTTCCAAAATTGTTACGCTTTTAACCCAGAAGGTACAGACGTTAACATGATGGGTCATCGTTTGGAATCTGTGTTTGAAAAGAAATGGGCCAACAAACCAATCCCTGAACCCACTCCTACAAATTCCGATTATGATTCCAGTGAGGGCGAGTATGATGACGATGAAAATGAACCAGAAATTAACGAAGCGATGTTGTCCGAAGTTCCAGCAATCCAATTCTTGGAGAACCAATTAATAAGGATGAAAAAGGAATTGGATGAATTGAAGAAGGAACATTTGAAGAAGTTGAGAGAACAACAAGCAGCCAGAAAAAAGAAGAAGAGAGCTAAGAAGGTTTCTAGAAGAAAGAGCTCTGTTGTCAGCGGCAGCATTAGTACCGGTGCACCAGTTGTTACTTATGAAATGAAGAAACAAGTCAGTGAAATGGTACCAAATCTTTCGGACAAGAAGTTGCAATCACTTATCAAAATCATCAAAGACGACGTCGAAATCAATAATGAAGATGAAGTCGAATTGGACATGGATATGTTGGAAGACAGAACCGTGTTGAAATTACACAACTTCCTCTTTGGTAAGAAGGCAGCAGCTAGTATGGCGAAAAAGAAGAAGAAGCCAATATTGGGCACTGCCGATGATGAGTTGGCCCACTTAAGAAGTCAGCTCGCATTGTTTGACGACGATCAAGGTGCAGGTAGTGCCGCCGCTTTCATGAATCTTGGTAATGACCAAGAGTCCTCTGAAGATGATGTTTCTTCTGAGAGTTCTGAAGAAGAGTGAATCACTTTTTTTGTGGGAAGAATTCAAAAATATTTTGGGTTCTGCATCGATATTCTTTTAATTTTATAATTTCCTTGCAAGGTTTTTGTGTACTATAGCAGTTTATAAACTGATTCTTTCTTCTCTTCCTCTAATGTATAATTAAAAGAATGTCAATAGTTCCCCAACAAGTGTAATTAGAAGTACGATTTTCTCACAGAAGATGAATGGGTTCAAGTGTAATGTAAAAAGTATGATTGTCTCAATATGTGTAACAGATAAAATGTTGAAAGAACGATTCTTGAAAAGAGTTAATCGTTTCCACAACTGTAGTTGTAAAGTATGTCTCTCACGTGCCCAAAAAGTGCAGCAGAATCGCGGTTCTTCCTTCCGCATTAGGCAAGCGAGTCCATCAGTTTTTCATCTTATCTTGCAAGTGATCCAGTATTTAATCATAGACCTTAGCCCTGTATCATAGTTTCACTCATATTTATTCTTCACTTCACCATACCGAAGTATTCAACCAAAAATTGTTCCTAATTTCAACCGTCCAAATCATCCAAATCATTTCACATGTCTATCGAATCGAAACTCGATGAGCTCACTCTCGATGAGCCTTCTACAAACTTATCAGTATCAACCAGAGACCCAGCCCATAAGCCTATCAACATCATCAGAAATGCCAAGAAGACGTTGGGCCGCCCTGCTTTCATCGCTGGTCCGATGGTGAGATATTCTAAGCTTCCCTTCAGAGAACTCGTGAGAAACTACAATACTGATATTGTCTACACTCCCATGATCTTGGCCAGAGAGTTCGTGCGGAACGATACTGCCAGAATCTCCGACTTCACTACCAACGAGAGGGACCGGCCCGTGATCGTTCAGGTTGGGTGCAACAACGTTGAAGACTTGCTTAAATTCGTGGAGATGATCCATCCATACGTGGATGGAATCGGTATCAACTGTGGGTGCCCTATCAAGGAGCAGGTACGTGAGGGCATTGGTGCAGCCCTTATGTCGGAACCTGATCTTGTATCCTCGATGGTGAAAGCGGTGAAGGACAAGTACGGAGACGAGGTGTGCATAGAGACCAAGATTCGGATCCACGCTGATTTGAACCAGACAGTCGAATTTGTCAAGAAAGTGGAGGCCAGCGGAGTTGACTATATCACAGTTCATGGAAGAACAAAAAATACCCGTTCCTCGGTGGCTGTGAATTTAGACGCCATCAAACTCGTCAAGGAGACGGTCAGTGTTCCAGTGGTTGCCAACGGTGACTGTTTCTCATTACAAGATGCATACGATATCGCCGAATACACTGGTGTTGATGGAGTGATGGCGGTGCGTGGTATATTGAGCAATCCTGCGCTTTTTGCAGGGCATGAAAAAACTCCATGGGGTGCAATCGAATTGTTCTGGGACTTGGCTACAAGTTATGGGCTACCATTCAGAATCACCCAGCACCATTTATCAGAAATGATGGATAAAGTGGTTCCTAAAAAGGTGGTGAAGGAGATGAACGAGACCAATTGTCTTATTGACATGATTGACTGGTTTGATAGATATTTTGTATTGAAGCGTCGCGGAGAGAAGGGGTTTGGAACAAGAATAGAGCCCGAATGGAAAATTAATAGAGAGCAAGGAGCTCATATATAGATTCGACTAGAGTCTCAATAGACATGCATAGATTCAGCCAGAGTCGTTCAATGTAAACGTTGTGGAGTCTTTCATAATTTTGAATGGATTCAGTTAGCGTCGATGTTAGCACATTGAATTAATAGTCATACAGTACAGTCATTGGTTAGTCATTTACATAGTCATAACTGTATCAATATATTTATTACATTATTAAGATTCGTTACCCAAGTAATCGCGATTCTGTAACGAGATACTCTTGGTTTTATTGTTGACCTTGTAGATCCCCACCAATTGCTGGGCCAACTCGAACATGTTGTTACGCAAAGAAATAACAATAAATTGAGCATTTTTGGTTCTTTCTTTGATGTAATTAGCGACAATAGAAACATTTCTAAAATCCAAGGCAGCATCAATTTCGTCCATGACGTAAAGTGGAGTGGGCTTGTACTGATGAAGAGCGAACACCAAGGCTAAAGAACTAAGTGTCTTTTCTCCACCAGAGAGATTAGAAATGTTCTTCCAGGACTTTTTTGGTGGCATAACACTGAATAAAATACCTTCTGAAAATGGATCTAAGGAATCAACCAATTCAAGCTCAGCATTACCTCCCATGGTGATCATACGGTACATGTCCTTTAAAGTCATCGAAATAGTATTGAAACCTTCCATGAACTCATCCAACCTTTTCCGTTTCAACTCTTCGCTATAGTTCTTAATTTCATCTCTTTGTTGCACAGATGTGTTCAAATCCGTACGACGATTCTCGAATTCTGCCTTCTTCAACCCATATTCTTTAAGAACCTCGATATCAACCTTGATGTTATTCATCGTATTTTGAAGCTCTTCGATTTCAGCATTGATTTCATCGATATCCAAGTCGTCAATCTTGCTTTCGTCAAGCTCTTCGATCACAGCACCATTGTAACGGGCCTGATCTTCTTCATTCATCCAAGATATGTACTCGCTTGGGTCACGAACAATCAAAGCTTCCAAGCTCTGTTCATCACTTGCGATATATCTTTGACACTTCTTGAGAATTGAAGTATACTTCTCCAACTTGTTATTTATTTCGATTTCAACTGATTTGAACTTGTTGATCTGTTCATTCTTCTCCTCCAACTCCGTATGAAGCTTCTCGAGTTCACTTTCGTGATCATTACGCTCAGATTCGAGTTCCGTTATATTCTCTTCAACTTCCTTCAATGCTTCTTTCTTCTCACTGAATTGGCCCTGAATAAGCTTCAATTCTTGTTCTGCAGATTGCAACTCATTGGTAGATTGTTCGATGACCTTATTGTATCTTTTTATGTCATTTTCCAACTTTTTGATGGCCATTCTATCACCTGAAGCTTTTTCAGTAATAATTTCGATTTGTTGCTTGATGGAGTCAACCTTGGAATTTTGAATTTTCAACTCAACACCACCGGCATCCATAATCTTCTCTTCTAATGACTTGATTTGGCCTTCCAAGTGACTCATTTCTGACTTCAAACGAATCTTTTCTTCTTCCAATTTGGCGATTTCTGCTGTTTTGAGCTGGACTTTGGCGTCATATTCGTGATCAGAATTATTATTCTCATTTTCAGCAATGAGATTTTTACAAACTGCCAGCACTTCTTTCTTTTCAGAGCTTAATGCTTCAATATCCAATCTTAATCTCGAGATTGCGAATTCTGTTTCAGGCTTGAGATCCTGTAATTTTCTCAACATAGTCTCCTTTTCTTTAAACTCATTTTCGGCAGTCTGGAATTTGGACTCCATCGCAGCTAGGTCGCTCTTCATGAGATCAATATCATCAGGACTAACATCCATGGCATCACCATTATTTGAGCCGGACAAGCGCATTCCACCTTTGGCAAAATGATTTCCACCACCCGACATTGTACCTGATGTATCGACCACCTTACCATCTAATGTAACAACTTTCCACCTCTTAGCTCCATAGGCCACCTTTTTGGCTTCATTCAAGTCAGGCGCCACTAATGTATTGTATAATTTGCTGTAAAATGCTGGAGCGAATTTTGGATTTGTAGGTCTGATCAAATCAAATAATCTTTTGATTGTATTTGGATTTCCCGGAGTTTGGATTGGCGATAAATTGAATTGTCTCAATTTGTTCAAACAGATGAAATTAGCATAACCCAATTTGTTTTTTCTCAAATAGTCGATACATGTTTGAGCGGTTTCCACAGTTTCAACAACAACCGAGTCCAAACCTGGGCAAGCAGTGGAAATTGCAACATCATATATGTCATCAATTACTCCCAAATCACCTAATCTGCCGTAGAATCCTTCAATACGACCAGACTTCGCTAATCTCATCAAGCTGGTAAGAACCTTGTTTTGATTCTGATGTTTACTCAAAGAATTGATTGCATCTTGAGTTTTCTGTCTCGATGCACCAAGTTGGGACCTCTTTGATTCAATCTCCTTTCTGTCGTGCGCTATCTGCTCTTCTCCCAACTCAATTTGCTCTATGATTTGCTGCAACTTCTCTTGGGACTCCAAATACTCCGATTCCTTCTGTTTACCTTCCTTTTTGATGGCTGCGAGTCTTTCTTTTGCATCGTCGAGTTGCTTAGATATACTGAGCTTTTGAGATTCGAGCATTTCGAGTTCAGATTTAGCTAATGCTAGAGCATTTCCATTGGCAATCAATTTTTCATTCCAAGGCTGTAATTCAGTTTGGAGTGCTTCAATTTGTTTCGTGAATTTAGAAGTTTTCGCCGTCAAACTTTGTCTGATTTCGTCCAATTTGGATTTTTCCTCATCTAAATTTTGATTCAATTGTTCAATCTCTGATTTAAATTGAGTGGCGGCATCAGTACTGTTCTGTAACTTTGTGGTAGAGGAGGAAAGCGAATGTTCCAGCTGTTCTTTGGTCTTAGTGATTTTCTTTATCTTAGAATTCAAACTTTTATTTTTCTCCTCCAATGCAACTGTTTGTCTATTGATATCTTTTTGTTTCTTTGAAAGTGATGCAATTTTGGAATTTATGCTAGTGATAGCCTCTTTGGCAATATCTTGTTGTTTGAGGAATTCTTCCAAGCCAGTCACGAGCTCTGCATTCTTCTCTTTCTCGGTAGCAAGTTCTGTGTTCAATTCTTCTACTATTTTCTCGTTCTCCTGAATCTTTTGTCGGTTTTCAAAGATACTGACTTGAAATTGGATTGACTGCTTATTGATTAAGTTCTTTTCAACTTCCAAGAATTTAAGTGCTTCATTCTTTTTATCTTCAAGTTGATCCTTATCCTTCTCCACCAATTCAAAACGATTTTCCTTCTCAACACAGACTTCATTAAGTTCTTCCACTTTGGTTAAATTCTCTTCAATAAGCTGCTTGTAATGAGAGGTTCCAATAATATCTTCGAGATATTCCAATAAACCATCATCATTTTCACGTTCAGCTTTTGCTTTCATTTGGGCAATTGACTCGACTTCACCTTGAAGAATTAAAAAACGTTTATGATCCAAATCGATACCTTTATCTTTGAGATACAGCGTGACTTCAGTATAATTACTGGTGGAACCATTTATATAGTACAGCGATTGATTGTTTTTGGTTGCCTTTCTGGAAATGACTAAGCCTGAGTCTGGAATTATTTCGGCTTTAGTATCGTCTTCTGCGTCATCAAGAACGTGGTGAAAATGAATATCTACTTGACAATAAGCCAATTTTTCGCCTCCTGAGGAATTATGAATAAGTTCAGATAGTTTACCCTGTCTCATTTTCAGCGCCCTGAAACCGAAAACAAACAAAAGTGAATCGATAACATTGGATTTACCACTTCCATTTGGACCGACCACGGCGGAAAATGATGCATTGAAGGGGCCAATTATTTGAGTGCCAGCATAGGATTTGAAATTGATGAGCACCAACTTATCTATTACCAAACGGGGTTCGTTCTTCTTGATCGGTATACTGGCAATATCGCGCCTCTTGGAAGGAGATTGGAGTAGTATAGTGGACAGTTGTTGAGAGAAACTCAATGTGCTGCTTTTTGAATTTTGGGATGGAAGCAATGAAGGAATGGGTCCAAGAGACTCGGAAGCCGGCTCCAACTTTACCGATGACTGCTCACGGATAGATTCGGAGTCCACTGAAGTATCGGACTTAGCATGGGCAGAGCCTGCCGCGTCTTCAAACACTTGATCTTGTTCCTCCTTTTCTTCTGCTGCCTTTTCTTCTGAGGTATCATTTTCATTAAGAAGATTCTCTTTTGTTGACTTTTCTTCTATTTCGAGTTCATCAAGGATGTTTTCTTCGCTAACTTTTCCATTTAGGATCTTTCCTTGATTGGGTTTCTCTTCTGAGTCCGAGAGGAAAGGGTTATCAATAGCGCTATCCTCCTGAAACGACTTGTGGGATCTGATCGAGACTTCCGCCTCGGTCGCTGATTGGAAATCACTATTGTTGATGAAAGTGTCCTCGCTCTCACTCACGTTGACACGTGGCTTGGACGATCTGGCACGCTTGATCCCCATGACTCCTGGTGTGTGGTAGTGTTGATGAGTGGATCGATGTATGTAAACATCGGAGGTGTTGAGACACGACCACGCGCTTGCAGCCTTTCGTGGGGAATTCGCGAAGACCCTCGCGTTTGGAATTGAGAGAGGAGGGGCAACTGTGGTGAAATATTTAGTCAAAATGGACTAAATGGACTGAATGGAAAGCGATTGCTGATAGAGTACGTTTATACACTATTATTAGTATATTTCTCTTTTTAACTACATCTCTTTGGGTTTAATTTTTTGCTAATCGTGAATGTTTATTCCTCTATGGTACAGTCTATTATAAGCGTGCGAACGAGCGCTTATCAAATGCAACGACGTTCAAGCGTCTTCGGACTTGCTCTTGTCCTTTTTCTTTTTGTCCTTCTTCTCCTTCTTGTCCTTCTTTTCTTTCTTCTCCTTCTTCTCCTTCTTGTCTTTACTCTTCACTTCTTCATCAATGACAGATACTTCGGCGGTGACCTCGGCTTCCTCAGCTTCATCACTGTCAGCCTCCTCTTCATCCTCTTCGTATTTTGGGGCTTCATCCTCGGCTTGTTCTTCCTCCTCCTCGTCGTCATCGAACTTGATCTTCTTGTTCTTAGGCTCACTCTCGTTATCCTCGAACTTGGTTCTCTTGTTGGATGTTTCGGTGGATGGTTCGGCAGCCAATGGAGGCAAGCCTCTCAAGTCTCTTTGCACTCTTTTCAACTGACTCAACACGGCACCACTACCGGAGACATTAGACAAACCGGTGGAAGCATCTTCGTTTTGAGTGAAGGTAGAACCAGGAATCGCATTGGCGATGGCTTCACTGGCACTGACAAACTCGCTCAATATCGTCTCGGCATCGTCGTTTTTTATGGACTTGACCTGTGTGACGTGTATTTCCGTAGGGGTGTTGACGGCGGAAGGAATGGCTCTTCTAGCACGGGTAGGTTGGGACATCGCGTGTGGTTCTTCACTTACAGGCATCGCCAAAAATTTAATGAGATGTGCCTGGACTTCGCGTGCTCACGTTTACGCCGCATCAGCGAAGTTGGTGTAAAATATGTCTCACGCCGAATTTTCAAGTTCAAATTATAGCGACTCACAAGCACGCAATCACACCATCATGTGGGCACTCTCAAGCATAGTTAGAGCCAACACCAACACTCTCGCCAGAACATCCACTCGTGGCTTCTCCTGGTTATCGCAACCAACCACCCCTTTGTCATCCAGATTGAACACCCCATATGTTGCAAGATTCAACAACGAAATAAGCCCAATCACCGGCTCCACAAATGCATTCCAATCCTTGCTCGGACTCATACAGAGACGTTTCAAGTCCAGAGGTAACACTTACCAGCCATCCACATTGAAGAGAAAGAGAACTTTCGGCTTCTTGGCCAGATTGAGATCTAGAAATGGTAGAAAGATTTTGTCCAGAAGAAAGGCCAAGGGAAGATGGTACTTAACTCATTGAACCAAGCAGATTATTGAAACCATTGAAAATCGGATTCTAAAAAGTCTAGCTCATAAAAAGAACCCCTCGTATCAGTGTACATAGGCAGGGGCACATTGTACATATACCATAATGCAAACTTAGAAGCAAAAATTATTCTATTGATTGTAGAAGAGCTTTGACAAACATGTACTCAAATTTGAGATTTTTACATTTCACTTTTTCCAGGCTCTTTATTTTTAGAAGAAGTTTCGTTACTGTCCGTTCACTTAACTTCATTCTGTAATTTTCACTTGAATATTTTAGAAATCAGTATTGTCTTATGGTTGATATAAGCAACATCTTCATTGATTACTACATGCGAAAATGACGTTATTAAATTGACCTATGTCAATACCCTTATATAAATTATTTAAAGAAGTGAACATGTTAATTTTTTGGCTATCGTATTATGCCTTACCCAAAATTTTTGAGTATTGATTTTCAACTTCGTGCATCAACTTTTGCAATGAGACAATTCCAAATTGATGTGTAGCATTAGGGAATTTATCTCTGTGCAATCCAAACCATTCTAATGGTGGGGTTGCATTACCCAACTCTTTCAATTGAGGGGCTTCAATAATAGCAGGTGCCAAAGGTGTATAGATATACTTCGATTGATCGGAGACCTTATTCATTGTCTCGTTAATAGCATGATCAATTTCCACAGTCGGATCTTCTTCATCCAATTGTTCTTTTAATTTGCTCGAAGTGCCTTGAGTTTTAAAGATGTCCTCATTAAATTGACTGACATCAAAAGTATTCTTTCTCGAATCCATCCGTGATTTCAATGCCTTCGAATGGATGGAGAACATTTCTCGGATGAAGTTTACCGATCCTAAATTCCAACGAACATCCACCGTTCCTCCGAAAGACGATTGGTAGAGATATTCGATCACGTTATCATCATACTTCTGATAGGTTCTCATGGAAATCTTGAATGAAGGGAAGACGAAAATCGTACCGCCTCTAGCTTTTTGTGCGTAATCCACAAACTCCTCAACCTTGCATTGAGCAATAAAGTCTTCCAGCACCGTCGATGTCATTGATAAGGAAACATTCAAGTCATTGAATTGAAGATCTAATTCGTTCGAAATACCATCTTTGAATTCATTTTGTTGAAAATCGGCTTTGGATTCATCAAGATGGACAACAAGCACCTTGGAATCATCAAATGACGACGGATAAACATGAATGAGAAGTCTACCAGCAACAACCTGGATTCTTGTCTCTAGTTTTTTCACTGTCTCCAAGATGTCAAATCCGGTCACATTAGTGTCCTGTACTTTGGGTTTCTTGGAGACGCTCTTACCTCTTGACGATTCACGAAGCGTCTCCTTATATGATCTCTTGTTTTCCTGCATCATTCTTGACACGGTGTGGTAAATGTCTAGACAGTTGGAAGCAGTCAAGGAAGTGATGTATAGTTCGGCTGATTCCAATTTTGTACGGACAAATAAGTGGTCCTTGGATATACTCAATTCATTCTTTTGATTGAAAACATCGATGGTGACCTTTTGGATATTGGCAATTGCAAATACGTGATCATCAAACGACATCTTGAGGGTGAGTTTATCCACCCCTCCAGACAACAAAATCAAAGGTACGTCCAAGGTGATTCCGCTCTCAAGTTTCCAGCTGATCGCTGTATGGATGTTCACACGCTCAACATCCAAGGATCCGCCCAATCTTCCCTCCGATATTAAACTGATGGTATCAATTCCCATTTTCAAGTCTTGAGCCCAATCTGTCGATTTCTTAGAAACGGCCCACACTTTGCCCACATTTAATTTAAAATTACCCAATGCTTGTCCAAAATCAACCCTTAAGTTTATATTAGAGACAATGAACGTAAGTACCCAAGGAATGGCATATGAAGTGGAAACCTCCTTGAATCTGGAAGAAATGTTTTTGTTTGAGGCGAGCTCTGATGTTCCGTTGAGAATGTGATTAGGGCCCACCTCACTAGCTCTGTGGGCTTCACCGTCGTAGAACTCTTTGGGGAACCAAATGTCTCTGAATAATTCTACATCCTGGAACTGCTTGACATTCACATATCCATCAACATCCACCAAAGAGCCCGAAGAAAGAATACTTGCGACATCGCCGAATTTCATCGAGCTTGTAAGCATAGCGTTTTTAATACCCACGGTACCACTAATTTCTCTCGAATAGACGTGTTGCAACGAAGCCGAGATCGAATCGAATAAAATTGCCAATACCAAGCTAGGAGTATCGTTGAAATCGCTATTAAGCTGGGTGTTAATACCTTCCAATACCACAACCGCAGCCACTTTAGCAGTTGGAGCACAACTAAGGGTCAACGCTTGTTTATCGATTCTCATACCAAAATGAACGTCGATGTCTCTCAAGACATTGCCAAAGTCGAAACTCTTGGAGTTCGGTTCAGGTTCCTTGTGTGAAGTAGCAGGAGAAGAATCAGACTTGCTCTTGCGCATCATATCTTTGATTCCTTCGACAATATCGTGAATCACGGGAATACACGATGGGTAAAGGATATTCTCAGAGGACGATGTCATCACTTCAGCCTTAATAGTATGGTGTTTTCCTGAGTTTTTAGTATGTTTATACATCGCAGCGATTTTAACAGCAGGCGAGTGTAAGAATAATGAGGGAGCGGATTCCGTGGTAGTATCACTGAGTCTGTAGAGTAAGACATTCGAACCCTCATAGGTTGCTATTAATTCAATTGAATCAAATACCAGTTTGATCGAATTCATGTATTCAGCTGGCAGCTCGTTTGTGTGCTGTTTTACGGGTATTGGCTTATTCTTCACTCTTGTGGCAAAGAATTTCTGCATTCTGGATACAGAATTGAAGCCGTTACCAACAAGCACGACCGAGTTTGATAAGAACTTGACGTCCAACTCATCACCATGAATACTGATTCTCATGTTCTTTCTCTCTTCCACCTTCTCGATAGTGTAGACTAATTGCATTGTTGGCAAGAATGCTCTGTTCAAATTGTTCTTCTCTGACAGCGTACTGAAATAATTAGAAGATCTTGTACCATTTGCAACGGAGAGGTAAGCTTCCATCAAGGTCAATTTACCAACGTTCTGTTCCATAGTAGCAAAGAATCTTTCTGCTCCTAGAATCACACCCGGGTAGTCTTTGGGAGCACCTTCGAAAAGCCAACCGAAACAGAAATTGTATGCCAAGAGTTGAACGGATGAGAACTTATCGAGGAATGCATATGTATCAGGAGTTGATGGTGACTCTGACTCAATAGGAAGAGCGGGTTGCTGTTCTGAACTATTATTATCTTGAAGATTACTCAAAACGTGCTCATATGAATCGAGGACAGATATAACGTTATCAGCAAGACTGATGATTTTAATAAGAGCCGGAGCAGTGAGACAAACTCTGCAGTATTGTGACTCGATCTGCAAAGATTGTAATTGAGATCTTTCATCTTCGGTATTCAACAATTTAACCGCAAGGTTGAGGTCCAAGAAATTGGAGAATCCAACTGGAATTTGCCTATCGATCACACTGAGACGTACGGTTGGAACTTCAAAGCTTCCGTAAGGAGCCACCATCTCACAGTATTTATCTTGAGTTTTGGTGACATTGTATACACCAATAGCTGCTCCTTCGACTTCAAATGAGTATTTTGTTTTCTTCTCGATTGTGGAAACACCAACGTAATCATTGCTCAATTTGATCTTGAATGCAAATGACTTCAAAATATCATCAATACTTTTTGATTTAGTCGACTCAGTTTGCGCAGGTTTCTGTTTGGATACTGATTCCTCTTTATCGAGTAGTTTACTCAAATTCTCAGCTCTAGATTTCAATATCTCAATGTCACTTAGTAGAATATCTAATGACTTCACTATTGATGGCACAAACATCTTGGTGTAGCCCACTGAAGACGTTAAAGATATCAAATTGAGACCATCAATGTGATCGTACCTGAAATTTGTCACCATCTGATAGTTCAGTAGTTCCATGACAGTGTCCTTGTGTAGAGTGACACCAAAGTCGATCTTTTGAACAAGTGAGTCGACCAAAAGCATTCCATTCAAACTCTCCACACTAAGCTTATTATCAGTCACCGAGCCAGATAGTCCTAGAGGGTTCATGATTTCAATAAGCCATGAAAAGTCTTTGATATTAATTGTCAAAGCGAAATCTCCAATGATTCGCAAAATTGCGCCTGGATTAACCAATGGGTCAACTTGTAGTTCTGTACCCGATGAATTTGGTGCGGTATTAGCTTTTTCTAATATCGAAGATTGTGCTGATCCCTGCTTAGCCATGATCGACTCAATATAAGGTATATCACTTGCAAGGAAATTTTCAATAGTCTCAATTAACTTATCGCGTTTGTCTAATATCTTGAAAGAGACTTTGTCAATCAGGAAATCTGCAATTCTTGTACCACCTTTGATGGGACCAGCATTTGAGATGAATGTATCGAAATCAATAACTTGAATTGTAGCAAGCTCAACCTTCTCGGAATCAACCGCCAATTTAAAATAGGACATCTTGCTCACCAGTGAGAGCAAGTTAAAATCATCTGCTTGATCAAAGCAGGATATATCCAAGGACCAACAGAAAGTTTCCGTTGTAAGATCAACGGTCACTGTTGGCATTCTCAAAGTTTGCTGGAACTTATCGAGATTAAAAACGACAGAGTAGCTCGTACACTGAGTAGGATTCGAAGTGGGTTGTTCGGCCGCTTGAACAACTGCCGTTGACCTCTTGTCATTGTATGATGATTTTCCACATTCTTGTAATTTCTTCTCTTCAGCAAATTCTTGAATTTTCTTGAACATATCAATTGAAAGAGTTGAAAGATGACTCTGATAACTCACTAGGTTGAGGACAATATCAAAAGTTGGAACAGCACCGGAAAAATCCATTCCGATCTGAGAGAAATCCCTTAGTTCTTTGAACATATGTAACAAAAGTGTTCCATCATGAACATGAACAAAGTCATGGGAGCCCGATAAACCTGAAATATTGAGGAGTATTTTTGGAAAGCTAAATTGAGCATTGGTAAATTGCTTATTGGGGCTGTTTTTCTTCAGCAAAATATAATTAAAGAAGAATTCTCTTTGGTCTTGATTAGCTTCCCAGCTTCTCCAACGCGAAAAGATATTACTGATCTCTTCAACAGCAGTATCTGGAACTTGCCAATCTGTAGTTTTGAAGAGCTTGTTCTGTTTATCAATCCATTCCTTTGGCAAATTGCTCAAGATGTGCCTTAATCTAGACACAATTTTCCAACTATCAAAGAAACGAACATGTTCGTCGCTAGATCTTAAGATGGTTGCAGGTTTTGTCAAAACGTCCGAATCGTTATCAATGGAGAATTCAACCGATGCTAAAGCCAATTTGTAGACTAATTCAGCCACTGCTTGATTTTCCGTTATTTGATGCTGAGAAAACTCTTTGATCACAGGTTGAAGATTCAAGTACAAATTGAATGCATAGTTTAACATCCAATCTATTTGATCTTCTTGAATATCCAAATCGATTTCCTGCATAACTGAAGAAGAGATCAAATCGCTGAATATCGGTGCTTGGACCCAACTTTCGACATCCTTAATACTAATCGAAATCGGTGGTTTGAAAGAATTTGGACAATAAGTAGAAACAAAGCATTCCTTGATATGCAAGGCCATGGTCACATCTGTGTCCACCTGAATATTTTTGGTCCTTTCTGGCTTGTCTTTCTTGAAAGATAAGGCAAGAGATGGTTCCATGATTAACAAATTGGTGAAAGGAACCATCTGAGTCTTCTCGAAAACATCAGATCCTTTTTCAACGTCGAATTCACCAAACTTAATCATGAACTCCAGTGTGATTAGTCTTAGATTTGCAATCGCATATGACTCAGAAAAGTAACTGTTCAAACCCAAAACAACTTCAGCCTCAAGTTTATCCATGAGTCTTTCGAGTGAATACTCATTTTTCTCTTGTACCAATTGGGCAATTGGGAACAAGCCCTCTGGCGTGATGAAAGAATTCACTTCCCCAAGTTCGAGGATGATATTATCATATTCATATATTGGATCGGGTTCATACGCCGGAAGGTACTCAGACGAGTCATATGCTTGAGTGGGGTTGAAACTTTCATCATTTTCTGTCATGTCGTCATTGAATGGATTCGATGCAGTATTCCCAGATTTTGAATATGCCCATTCATGTGGATGAAACTCTCGTCCAGACGAGAAAGAGGTGAGTGGGTAGTTGACATCAGGGAGAGCAAGAGTGGTCATGAAACATCCGTAACCACTCTTGTAATGACTATCTCTGTTCTCTTCAAATAAGAGAAAGGGTGATCTATGGAATGGGGCATCGTTGACTCGAATGTGTTCCTGCTGGTTCATTCTGTGGCTGAGCATATTTTTCTTTTGGCAAAAGTTATTCAAGGTTAAAGATGTTTCAATTGCTCCTAATATTCTTCTAGACTTTTCATTCTCTTGAACAATTTCAGCTGATATGGTAGGTATCAGTGCAGATGCTCTGGTAGAGTATCTTTCATTAGCCATGTCATTGTATGAGAATAAGATAGGATTCAATTTGATGAGGAAATAAACATCGCTCTCTGGTCCTCCCACAGCGAGTTTGATCGTGAGATCATCACATCTGAATGATAAATTGAGCGCATCATAAACGACGGGCTCGGTAATGATCATCGAATTTTCGATATCCAAATAGCCATAAGTAAAGTTTTGGATGCTACTTACCAAAGCGGTTATGAAGCTCATATCGGCATTGATTCCAATATCACCTGCTTCGAAGTCCCACTTACAAAAATAGGTTACTTCTTCTGGAGGTATACCAAACATCCGATGAGCATGAATAGTCAAACCATCAATAGTAATTTCAGGAGTCCCGTTCAAATATGAAGATTTATAGTAAGGAATATCAAATACCATTTCATTCATGGGCCCAGAATCAACCACATTGTTTTCACAAACATACAGTCCGAATATCGGAGTTAAATCTGCTTGTAAATCCATATAATAGTTGGTGAATCTGATATCCACATCTAACGAATCGAATGAGAGCCCAATATGTGATTTGCAATCATATAAATTTAGTGGTAAGACAATAAGGCCATGTCTTACTTGGAAAGTGAATAAAATGTCCACATCGTTATCGGTTTTGATAATTTTCCAATAATCTATATTGGAATCTGAAGAAACGCTAGCATCTCTGGAAACACTTGAGTCTTTAGAAACACTTTCTGTAGACTCGACCATCTCCGTTTCCGCAACATTACTGAATTCTTCAAAAGTTCTGAAATGGATATGATCACCAAAATAGTTTTCCCGAATAATGAATAAGTATTTGATAAGATATCCGTAAGCTTTCAAGGTGACGTAGTCTCCGAGCATTCTTATTTCAATATAATCCGAAGTATTAACCTCAATTGTGCTGTAGAATGTGTAACTTCCATCTATCGTGAAATTGTGCGCTTTTCCAACCACGTTCGACTCTGTCATGAAGGTCTTTGCAGTATGCCAGGAAGGAGTGTCTAGTACCAAATCGAAGAAGGATGTCTTGATATTATAGTCCACTGTGCTTGATTTAGAGAATTCACCGTATAAAGGAATCGACAAATCGCATGATAATGAATCACCTTGAAATGATAAATATTTGTTAACATTGAAATCCAAAGGGTTGTTGATAATATTTGCATCATTCACATTGAGGTATAACTTGTAGTTTTGAAGTTCCCAGGAGATGTTGTAAACGAAGGGTCTGAAATCTTCATAGGGGCTTGGAGTACCCGATCCAAAATCACTGAAAATGTCTGAAAAAAGTAATGTATGTTCTCTCAAGAAGAAAATTCTTGCATTTTCACTTAGAAAGTCAAATTGCCATTCACATTTTCCGTTCCACTCTAAGGGGAACCCAACTTTTGCGTTGATTTCATGAGATTCGGCAGTAAACAATATATCATGGTTCACTGATGTTCGAACTTCAGGCTCGATGAATAGCACATTCATCGTATTATCAAACCCGACCTCTTTATCTGCGATATAAGAGGTGAAAAAAGAGAAGGTAGACCCTTGAGTTAATTTCAATTCAAGCCAGCCAAACGGTCTGGAGACTTTGTTCAATGGTTGCTGGGTATTTGCTGGTTGTTGATTCTGCTGATTCTTCAATTTCAAAATTTCTTTATCTTTACTTTTTTCTCTCGTGGGAACTCTAAAAATCACTTCATCTTTGACCATGGTAGTGACTTTGAATCCGGTATACTCTCTTAGCGCCCCTGGCGTATTTGGAAGTTGCTTAGGATTAGAGTCCCGAGCCAACGTTGGAAAGAATACTTGCTGAAGAGGAACTCTTTGTTTGTCGGCCCAAGGACCGTAGTATATTGTTGCCATTGAAAGCTCCATTTCCACTCCGTGCTCAGGTGGAGAATTTGGAACGACATTCGGTACCACTTGGCCAGGAATGTCATAATAATAGACTATTCTGGTCAGGACGGAATCGACAATAAGGGTATATTTAGCGTATTGTTCATCGGAACTGATCATCGATGAGAGGTTGAGATCGTCTTGATGACCCACGTACCTTTTAAGACCTCTCCATCCCTCTTCCATTTCATCGGTTGTGGAATTGAGACTTTGCTTTTTGCGTAGCTGCGCTTTGTAGAAGAGCCGCTGGATTTTTGTTAAAGATTTTTTAAACTTGTACCATTGACTGTACTTTTTCATATGACTCAAGTTCTGGAAATTAGTTCTGCTCTCATAATCTTCAGGGTTGGCGTACCTGGCTTTATCGTATGAGATATTTGGTTTCAACCAGACTTGGAAGGTATCAAAATTTAAATCTTGCCAAAATCTATATTGGTCCATTGGACATGGGGATTTGGTCAAATCGATGGCACCATTGGCGGATTTGAAGGATGCTACTAAGATGGAAGGAGTAGATGCATTTCCCATTACCACGGCACCTTTCTTTATTCTGATTTTCATGGGTAACAAGGAAAGGAATAGTGGAGGTGTGAATGGTTTGATGGGTTTAGCTTCTTCCTGTTTCTTTGGACTAGGGTCGTTTTCAGATGAAGATACGCTTTTAGTGGTGTTACGGTACCGTAAGCTGGAGTCTTGAGTGGACTCCTTGAAGGTCCATTCGTCACTAGAACGGTCTTGATCTTGTTGTTTGAGAGACTCCATGATATCGTCGTATGCAAATGTTCGATTATAATAGAAGACTTCGAACCCCTCCAAAGTCAACAAAAAGCTGAAAGGAAGCAGTTTATTCTTGTCATCCATTTCGATGCCTTCCGGATCGGTCCGATCCACAAAATATGCCGATGCTCTTGTTAGTTTGAAAAGCCAATATCTCCATGTAAGGTTCATTTTCACTACCGATACCGTGTAGTCTTTGGTGATGAAGGTAAGATTTTTGGCCACAATTCTTCCTCCCAAGGGTGATACCTTGAATGCTTGGATATGAAGCTTAACACCCCATTTCTTCTGGAGAAAGAGGTTGAACAGCTGGGAAATGATTAGCCCCACGAGTCTATGGAAGTAGAAAACGAACGCTATTCCCAAAATGAGCGCCAACAACCAGTGGACCAAGTAGATCCAACTGGAGTTCCGCTCTAAGGAGCTCGCCACTACCAGCACTCGCTGTTCGTAGAACACCATTCTGTAGGGTTTACTAGATCGGTTTGTATGGGACAAGTTGTATAGTGATATTGGGTCACGTGCAGCGCACCCGCTATTCTCGTTTGCAACACAGACATAAACAAACATCGCAACTTTAAGTGCACAACCAGACAACTTCATTTCATTGAGAATACCCTACTTTTAACTTAGTTAAACCTTAACGGATCCAGGATTGATCCGAATCACACCTTTCTACTTCAGGATCAATATTATTCACACCTTTTCATTCAGGATTGATCAATCATGACTGGGAGGCCCCTCGTTTTCTCCGATAAGGAGAACATCACCAAGGCCGCCCCTAGCAAAGCGGCCTCTTTCCTGAACTCAGAAAATCAAATCACACAACGGAAGAAGCCGTTGGCCTCCAAGCCTTTGCAAGGAAAACGGGTTCCTATGGCCAGAGTGCCATTGGGCGGCAAAGACCTGAACATGATGGCACCAGGCTTAAGTAGGTCACAATCTACTTTGAATACAAAGAATACCAAGCCCAGGGCCTTTTTGCCTAGACCCCCAACTTTATCCAAAGCGAACTCGTCATTGGGATTCACACATAACACCCCTAGTGCACCAAAACCCATACTACCAATCACACAAGAAGTGAGTCCCCCATCCAGACTAGCAATCAACGAAACCAAAGCAACCCAATTTGGTCCCGAATCTGCCAATAGACAACAGCAGTTGAGTGCTGGTGAAATATCCGACAGTCTCGTGAAGAGAGACTCGGAAAAGATCCTACCAGAGGTACAAAACTTAGCATCCACGTTCACTTCACACACCGGTAAGCTCCATGCTTCCAATATCACCAACCATGACATAAATTATAGAAACGTCGATCCAGTGAAAAAGTTGAAACGTTCACACCTGAAAAGCTTCGAGTTCGACCCCAAGAAATCACAAAAGTTTGGTATTGATTATCTCGAAAACTTCAATGACGAGCTCATTGAAAATGATTACAGCTTGGAATACGTACCAAGAGAAGAATCACCAATCCCATATGTCCCATCAGATATGGATTCTTTAACCAAAGATGACTTGGATCATTTCTTCAAGCCTAACATGGCCAAAAATGTTCTGAAAACCGAAGATTTTCCCGAGAACGGTCTCGTTCTCAAGGAACTCGATACCAATCTTTCCTTTGGATTCGATGATGATGTAACCAATGACATATCCAACGATGGTCTCAAATTCCCTAAAGTGCAGGAAACGGTAGGAGATGAAGAACAATTGGGACTCACAGTTGACGAATTATATGATTTATTAGATTAGTCATGAAGACCATCTTGAAAAGCTCCAAATGTATGGTCATGAAGGCTCATCTTGACAGCTTCAAATGCATTATTCAAAAAGGTGATTTTGACAGCTCCAATTGTTAGGCAAACACATTCTTTTGATTTACATTTCGAAACGGCAAACAGCTTTATGACCTGATATATATTTGGCTTATCTGTTCTTGCTGGTTTGTATAAATTAAATATACATGCATTCTATATACATTTTTTGTATCTATTGTTGTTGACACTCCGGTTGAGCGGAACCGTAAGCATCTTCGGGGTACCCTCCATGACCTTGACCATGACCATATTCGGGCTCAGCTTGAGGCATGTCTTCAGCATAATCTGGTAATGCGTCAGCTTTGGCTATAGTGAACTCTGTAATTGTATCTATGTTTGCTTCTGGTAAAGAGTCGCCGTCAATGGTCTGTTTCTTGATGTCATACTTACTTTGAAGCTCGTTAGGTAACAAGTTTTTCATCTTGATGATATCGTTTTTCTCCAAATACCAGTTATCGCGAGGAAATTCGATATCCATTCCGATGTATAAGTCTCCTCTGGTAGAGCTGCTACCGCCAAACCAACTCTTCAGGGCATTTTTCACAGGCATACCTTCGTTTTTTATTTTGATGTAATCACCTGGTCTTATCACCTTTCCCGGCTGAGTTGATATTTTGATACCTCTTCCATCCAAATGTTTCACCACTACTTGAGAAAATCCACATAAGGCATCCACCAATGGGATTTTGAACTTGGAATAAAGATCGTCGCCCTTTCTGGTGAACACAGCATGATCTTTGCAGGTGAATGTAAGTTTAACATCACCGGTTTCTTTTCCTGGGTACTGGTCGGATTCTTTGGGTAACACAATCGTTTCTCCCGAACGAGATCCCTTCACAATATCAAACTCCAAAATCTTCGTCTCCTCCACCACTTTGGTACCGGTACATTTTTTACATCTATCCTTGGTACGATAAATGGATCCTTTCCCTTCACAAGTGGTACATGTGACATATTCTTGCGTAACCAAGCCGGGTCCCACTCTTCTAATCTTACGCACAGTACCTTCACCTTCACAAATACCACACTTTTTCAGCACCGCTGACTTCTTGGCGCCAGTGCCCTTGCAATGGTTGCAAATGATATTTCTGGTGGACGTGGTTCTGATGACTTTGCCTTTGAACAAATCTTCCAAAGTCACTTCGACATCGATTTCCGCATCTTCGGTCTTATTAACCGGTCTCTGGCGCGAGTGACCGCCGCCGCCACCACCGTTCATATTGTTGAAGAAGTTGTAGAAGTCATCGGCGCCGTACTCGGCGCCTGCTCCACCACCATAGAAATTGTCGAATGGGTTTCCGGCAAAGTCAGGTGCGCCGCCACCACCGTTGGTATCGGTGGTTCCGTATGTATCGTAGTGCTCCTTGGTGGATGGGTCCATCAAGATTTCGTATGCATGGGAGATCTCTTTGAACTTGCTCTCGGCGTATTCTCGATCTTCCTCCGTCACTTTATCTGGATGATATCTCAATGCCAACTTCCGGTAAGCCTTTTTGATCTCGGAAGATGTGGCCGTGGCTTCCACCTCTAAGATCTCGTATAATGTCGACATCGTCTGCTGTTACTAGTAATTGTAGTTTGCAGATGTGTTCGTCAGCAAGAAACAGCAAAAAGCGTCGATAGGTTGTGTCCGGGGTTCAAGCGTGATACGGTTTATAGCGTGTTTTTTCTAGTGATGAGACGATTGAGAGAGTCTAGTGGAGGCACGCGCTGAGACGTTAGTAATTTATAAATGCCGGTAAAAAGAAAGTAGAGAGCGGAGGAATCCCACAGGTTAATTCTTTATGTGACTGTTAAGCTTCAATTGACTCAAATTCAAGGGTTATTGGAAATTTGCATCCAAGTGGTGGCGACCGTTGGTTACTAATCTGTTTCGCAGTTATACCAAAAACAAAAAAATACCGACACGAGCAGGGTTCGAACCTGCGCGGGCAGAGCCCAGAGGAACCTGCATCCCCCGCCTTAACCACTCGGCCATCGTATCTTTTCACAAAAACGGGGTGCGAGAAGTGGTACACACGGTTTTAAAACTGTTTTGCAAAAAGCATCGAAATGACCAATTCTTAACCCCAAATATATATAAATTATTACCTACGTGGCTCAATATTAGTGTGATTCTGTTTTTTTTTGGTTCAAGAGCTTCTGTACGTCACTCAACCGTTCTTCTGACTCATGGCTTATCAGTAGTGCGCGCCACAATCCAATAACACATTGTATTCCAAACGGCTTGAATACATTAGCAACCGACTACACTACTTCAACTAGCAAACCAAGCTCTGTAGAGCCATGACTTCCGAGTCGCTAAATTCCGAAACAGGAGAGAAGGCTCCTGTAGTTCCACCTCCCCAACCCGGACGTGTGGTCAGAAGCATCAAATATTTCCCTATCATATTGCACATCGTGAATATGTCGATTTGGGGTGTATTAGCTAGAAAGGGTCTCATCGTCCTTACCACTTACTCCGGAATGTTTCTTGGAGGAGTGATATGGGCAAACTTTGCCGCATGTCTCATCATGGGGATGGCCGTCGACAGTAATTTGATCTGGTCCGAATTAACCGCGCTGGTGTATCCTAATAAGGCAGCAATCCCACTTTACGTCGGTATCACCACTGGCTTCTGCGGTACCTGTTCGTCATTCTCGTCATTCATCTTGGAAATTTATACCTACACATCCAACTCCTCCACCGAAAAGTTCCATCCTAACGGTAATGGTGCCAAAGAATTCTTTTCTGTTATCATTGCCCATCTCGCAGTTTCAGTAGGAGGATTTTTTGCTGGAAAACACTTAATTGGCGAATTGGACGGACGTCTTCCAAAATTCACTCCAAAGTCCTACAAGGTGGTTGAGTTGTCCATGATAATTCTTGGAATCTGCGCCTATATTGTGGATCTTGTACTCCTCGGGGTCAAAAATAATGGCTCTTGGAGACTGTGGACATTCGCAGTCTTATTTTCACCTTTCGCAGCCATCCTCAGATGGTATTGTTCCAAGGTGTTCAACCCGAAAATTCCAACCTTCCCTATGGGAACATTCATGGTTAATGTTGCCGGATCCGTGATCCTTGCAATTCTTACTCTTTTATTGAGAGGACCACTCGCCAATAGGACTTTCACTTACGGGAATATGTTGAGCTGCCACGTCATCAGAGGTCTCGATGATGGTTTCTGCGGAACTTTGACAACAGTGAGTACTTTTGTGGTGGAGTTGTGCACTTTGAAAGTGGCTCATGCATACAGATACGGAGTGATCTCGGTGATTTTGTCATTCCTGTTAACTCTTTTAATCATTGGTCCTTACCAAATTATACACACTGCCTTGGGCAGCCCCATCTGTTCGGGATAGATATATTATAGAATAATGAACATTTTATTGGTAAAGTTATTTAATTTATTGATATAAGTGGAAGGAAATTAGGGATAAATAAAGTTGATTCAGTCAAATGGATCGTTGAATGATACTGCCGGTGTCCTTTGCTTTTCAATCATCGATGTAAGCACAATTCTGCAGTAGATTTAGTTTTGATATCGTCAAAGGCCGAAAATAATTTGGAATTCTGAATAACAAAATACCAATTTATTATGTGCTGCTCACTCCTCGATTCAGGTTCGTGACTAAACTCGTATTGTACACCCCCTTATGCAGCCCACTAGGAGATAAGTTTTGCAGCTTGAAGCTGAAACTAAATCTATTACGGTGGAATTGACGTAGAGTTCCACGGGAGCGAATCCTATTACATGGTTATGCGCGTTCACCGTCATTGGCTGCGAACTCGCTAAGATACCGCAAGAAGCGTTGACCACATAGTCCTATCAAATCCTCTCGAGACAGATAAGATTGTAAGCGACGACAATATAATTTTGTGAAAAATAATTTTTGTCATTACAGAACAAAAAGTGGCAAAATTCTGAAAGGAGCCCGAACCTATATGATCTACTCCACTTTTTAGTGAAAAAATACTTCGAAACCTAACTGCGAATTACAGAATTATAAGCGTCTGTGCTTAGTCAGACATATCAGGTTTTAAGGATGGACTACAAATGAGGATAGACTTCCTCACCAAATATAGGATCACTGTTTAGCTTGTATCCAACTCATAAAGACAATTGGTGTAGATCTTGTAATTGCATAGATCTAATTTGACCACCACCCCTGCTCGGTCTTAGGGGCGCACATCCTACTCCAACCCCATACCCCACAATCACTACTACACTTCAAACGCATTTTATAGGATCTGATTGTAGCCACTGGGGTACAATTCCGATTGTGGCAATCTATCCAATCAACAATAGGGGCCCCAATTACAGGAACCCCCGGCATCACTCTGCCCGAAACATAAATTATGTGTCCACGTTTGCAACGCAGCAATTTACCCCGAATGTTTAATTGAGAGGGGACTAGAGATGACTATATAATAAGTGGGGCATATCACGTAAATCAAGATACCCCGATCTATCCTTACAATGAGCTCTTTCGGTGATACATTTCCAACAGATATCAAACTAAAATATATTCCGTACTCAAACGGAAGCGGCTCCAAGCCTACAACCCTCGACTTGGCCAATGAATTCCCGGGGAAAAAGGTTGTAATTACATCTGCCATCGGTGCTTTCACCCCACCATGCACCGAAGACCATTTACCTACATACCTCGATAACCTCCAGAAATTCAAAAAGAGAGGTGTTGACAGGATCGTGGTGTTGACCATCAATGATCCATTTGTGAACAGCGCCTGGTCCAAGTCCTTGGGCTACAAGGACGAGGACAATTTCGTCATTTTCGCAACTGACCCTGAAGCCCGGTTATCTAGCCTGTTAGGCGACAATTTCGTTGCCAACATGGCATCCGAAGGACTTGGCACTAGAACGGGCCGTTACGCTGCAATTGTAGACGACGGTCACATTACCTATTTGGAAAGCGAGGAAGGGGGTGAATTCACTGAACGTTCCCACGCCTCCACTATATTAGAGAGACTTTAAATAGGAGTTATGCTGAAACGAGTCGCACGAATTTTACTCGGTTTACGTAGACGTAAAGGGCTGTAACATGCGGTAAAAGCCTACGTTAATGGCATATCTTACTTCTTCTGGAGGCGCTGCAAAGCTTAAATCGATCCGATACTTCGAGGAACTCCTATCCATCATAAAAATCGAATTGATCCCCTTTTCGCTCTAAGGTCTACGACGCGGAGTTGTGACAATCTCGCGCCATGACCCCTGGCGTCCTCTATATAACTCACGTTTTGTGTCACCTCTCACCTCGACCACCAGAGAGCAAAACAGCTCGAAAAAGACACCTTAGCTTTTCTAGTTACAATCAATATAATTCAAAATGGTAAGTGGGGAGTTAGCCGAGGGCGCCATGCGCCGCCACGAAGTCAATTAAGCGGCTGATGCTGATTGATGATCAATGGCAACCGCATTTGCCCCATCGACCACCAACCTCGGGTCGTCAATTGCCGTCTCTCCTATTGAAATATACTAACATTAAAGTCTAGATCAGGGTATGCATCAATCAATCAAGACCAAGACCAATGAATAGAGCCCATACTAACCTCTAGTGTTGCCGTTGCCGATGAATCCTTAACAGCCTTCAACGACTTGAAGTTGGGTAAGAAGTACAAGTTCGTTGTTTTCGCCCTCAACGAAGACAAGACCAAAATTGTGGTTGAAAAAACCTCCAACGACGAGGACTACGAAGCTTTCCTCGAACAATTGCCAGAAAACGACTGCAGATACGCCGTGTACGATTTCGAATACGAAATCGGTGGTGGTGAAGGTAAGAGATCCAAGATTGTCTTCTACACCTGGTCTCCTGATGTTGCTTCCATCAGAGCCAAGATGGTCTATGCTTCCTCCAAGGACGCATTGAGAAGAGCTTTGAACGGTGTTTCCACCGACATCCAAGGCTCCGACTTTTCCGAAGTCGCTTACGACACTGTTTTGGAAAAGCTCAGCAGAGGCGCTGGTAACCATTAGCTGTATAAATACATGATCATGATTCATATCTGCCATGCTGTAGGGCGCGGCCTCACACGACCGCGCCAAGGGGTGCCTGCGCCTTATGATTGATCGTCGTAGCTCTTTAAATTGCGATTTCTAAGTGTAGATCACCTGGGGTAGCCAAATTATCTCCAACCTACGAAGAAAGCAACAATGCCGTAATAGAGATTCGTTTCCAAGCGCGGGATCCTCTTTGGCTGCATATCAACTTTAAGTGTGCGGCGAAATAGACTGAAAAAGTATGTAACAGACCAGTGCTGCGGCTGTTTGGAGGGCCCGGGTCTCCAATAAACCAGATAGACGCCGGGGCCTATCTATCTAGCATTGTTCTCGTGGGGCTTCCATGCACTTAGGAGTATGGGCGGCTCAATACTTGGCTGCCTTGTTATACCACACACATTTTATCACGTTTCTCTCGGGGACTCTCCGTAGCTGCCTGTATGGCGGATTTTTTTTTGTGTAGTTTGGGTGAATCCTTTTGGAATCATCATCTACCGTACCACCAAAGAATTTGCTCCTCGCTTGTGAAGCTTCTTGTGACACCAGGTTACTCTTCGTTCTTCTCAGCTTCGAGCCCTACTCTGCCACGGGCTAATTGGCAGCCTCAATATCCGAAACCTGCAAACCTGGACTGCTTCTAACAACCCGCTGCCTACCCGTTTCAGCGCCCCAGATCTTCATCTACAAGCAGCGGCGCCCTTTTGATATTGAATTATCGGCATCATGCCGCCTACAAAGCTTCCCAGGGCTACCTTGGAGCAAAAGATCCAGATACTTGACTTTTTCCACCAATCCAACCGACCCCAACTGGAGACCGTAGACCGCTACAAAAATGATATCTCCATCTCCACCTCGTCATTCAGTGAGTGGCTCAAGAACGAAGACGAGCTTCGTGAGCGTTTGACCCAAGCGGGCTCCTTCTCCAAACATAGTCGAAGAAGAGTCAAGTTCAAGTACGAGAAGATCAATCGAGCGATGGATCTTTTGGTGCAACAACGCTTGGAGCGCAACGAACCGATCAACGAACCGATTTTGCGGGAACACTGGTCCATATACGCCCACCAGTTTGGCGTGGACGACCCCAAACGGCTTGTGGGGTTCAGTCATGGTTGGTTATCCCAATTCAAGAAAAGACACGGTTTGAACAAGACTCGCATGAGTGGCACCGCCTCTTCGGCTACCACCGCTTCTTTGTCCAATGGCTCTCCTAACTCCTCCGGCTCTAGCTCGCCATCAGCAGTCGACATGAACCCATCTTCCACCGCCACCACTAACTATCAAAGCTACGGTGGAGCCTCGGCGTCGACACAAGACGCCATCAGCAAGTACAAAGCGCTCTCTGATACGGGAGTGGATCACGCTAGTCGTGAGAACTTCGCCGATGGGGCCAATAATGCGGCTACCACCACCACTAATGCTTCCACCACTAATGGGTCCAATGGTTCAAATACTTCCAATGGTCTGTCGGGTTCGGCCTATGACCTTATGAACCCCCAATCGGCATCTTCCTCCACCAATCCTTCCAGCTCCAACACTGCCGGCAACCAATTTCATCCTCAACAGGGTCTCAGTTTCGCCAACAACGGCCCCAATCTTAATCTCACCAACTTTGCATTATATCAGCTGCAATCGCTGCAGCAACTTCAACACAAATCCCAGCATACACATGACCAGCAGTTCAAGGGCACTAAGCGCCATCAACAACCGCAGCAGCCGCCTCAAGATGCAGGTGACTCTTTCGATTACCAGCAGCAACTTCGGGCTCATTACGAGAATCAAAAGCACCAGTACGAACAACAACAACAACAGCATCAAAATCGTCACACCCGTTCCAGTACTCGAACTGGCTCCAACCACAACACCAATGGCGGTCCAGCCACCGCTGCTCAATCTGCTAATACAATTGCCCCAATAGTTCCATCTCCTCGCTCAACCACACCACAGCAGCAGCGTAACCACGAATCTCTGCTTGATGTTGCTGGGGCCACCGCAAAAGCATTAGCTCCTTCGGGTAATTCTGAAAGCGACCTGACTTCTGCACTGGGAATCAATGCCTCTGACATTGAAAGATTCATCTACATTTTTGCCGATCGTTTCTTTCACGATCATCAGTATGAATACCCGCAAACGGTCAAGATTTTCCAAGAATTCAAAAACTCATTCTTCAATGAGCGTATCATTAATATCAGGTCTATCAAGCAGCAACAAATGATGCAACAGGCGTCGAATACAGACACGATTTCTCAAATTCATGCAAGACAACAAGCACAACAGCTTCAGGCGGCGCATCAACAGCAGCATGCTCAACAGCAAGCCCAGCAGCAACAGCAGCAGCAACAGCAGCAAGCTCAGCAACAACAAGCTCAACAGCAGCAGCAACAGCAGCAGATCTCGGGAATCGATGACTTCTTCTTGAGAGCTTCTGTGGGTCCAGAGTCTAGTCCTGGACCGTCAAATAGCAGTATGGGAATTTCCACCACAAATTCTAACACAACAGCCACCAATCCTGCTAACTCCTCCTCCACATACCCATCCAATACCGCCAACGCGCAAGCCTCCCATGGCTCCAGCAATAGCGGCAACTCCTACATCTCGCAAAACTCGGGCCTTGACAATCAATTGCATGGAAATCAACATTTCCATAACCAGAACCACGTCCATCATCGTGGAACCGGGTCGGTCAATGGTGCTGGCATCGATCTGATGATGGCTTCAAGCACAATTGGGCGACTGTTGCGCAGTGGGTCCAATATAACCCCTAGCCTCAACGGCAACAAGCGGTATAAGATGGACCGTTGACCAAACTAACGACCATGATCCCCTCAGTGCCTTTGGCTGCGACATGCGACACCAGAGGTCGAATGATTTTTATATCGGAGAGAAAGGCTTCACCTCATGTTCTATCACGCGCTATTCTTTCAACTTGCGACTTTATCTATTCCAGCTAAAATGTTGCTATGTATTATTTATGTATTATACTTCCAATATACTGTAGTGTCTTCACCTTAAAAGCTGTTTCCGCGCGACATTTTTGCAACGCTTGTCTGAATTAAGCTTCGGCAAAATTACTGTCCTAGCGCGCGGCAGCTAAGGTCCCCTCAGCTATAAGAACCCCCGCCATTCCGCCGTTGTGCCAAACCTCATCTCCATCTCGCGCCATGACTAGAATCCTATGCATTGGAATGGGTGGTGTTGGTGTCATTGCCAGCTATGCACTCTCTTTGAATCCAGAAGTTGAGGTCACTGCCGTAATCAGATCGGATTACGATAAAGTCACTGCTGAAGGATACCACATCAGCTCTGTGGACTACGGTGGACGTCGAGTGAATAATGACCCGAACGAAGCCAACAATGCGATCAAGGGATTTAGTCCCGCACATGTGGTGCGCTCACTAAACGAATTGGCGGGTAAGCCGGCATTTGACTATATTGTCGTGTCTACCAAGTGCATCCCACAAGAGCATAATGTATGGGACGACGTGGTGGCAGCCAAGAGTCACCTACTTTTACCAGATCGCGGAACCAGTGTTGTGCTCATTCAAAACGGAATTGACATCGAGCAATACTGGCACGCAATCGTGCCAGAGGTGACCTTAATCAGTGGCGTTTCGTATATTAGTTCCACAAATACAAACGCCCAAGTCACTCAATACGGAACTGATAGAACACTATACGGATTATTCGACTTCAATTTGATAGATGATTTGCGCGCCAAACATGCAGTCTCCCACTTCGTGGAACTCATGAGCAACGAGCACAACGACATCTCAATTGACCACAACACTCGCTTGACCCGTTGGAAGAAACTTCTCTATAATGCATCGATCAATAGCGTATGCTGTTTGACTAAGAAAGATGTTGGCCAGCTTTTTGAGGATCCCCAGTTCGTGCCAGCAGTAATTGTACCCATGATGGAGCAAGTGATGGAGGCTGCAAATGATGATTTGCGCCACTATAATTACGGTGAACACAATGGATTCATCACCCCTGAGAACATTTCTTGGATCGTGGATGCGACCAGGCGCTTCGATGCTGTCAATCGCTATAAGCCGCTGATGTTGGTGGACTCGCTCCAAGGTCGGCCAATTGAATTGGAAATTATCGTGGGCAACATCGTTCGCACCTATGCCAAACATAATCCAGAAGCAGGATTCGATAAGATCTCAAGATTGCACATGATGTACAATTTGTTGGCAATGCAAAGTGGGCAGAAGATTCAATAATTAGAAAAATCTTGGTAGATGATCCAAATACTGTGTTGAGTAGTGTCGCAAGTGAAATTGAAAGTCCTCTTACAATGCCCTGCCTCTTTGACGACGGGTCAGAATTGACCTACCTCTCAGAAAATGCTTTGACCGCTATTGTCAACGATATTGCAGGAGCTAGCTACAACGGGTCTGTCAGTCTCCGGTCTTGCACTCTTCCAGACGATGAGTTCTTCAGTTACAAATTCGGCGATGCCTCAATCAAGATCCCTTTAAGTAATACGATTCTAAAGATGATGGCGACAATAGTTGCCACTTGAGTATCGTAAGGAGTTCAGATCCTGTGGCTTTTTTGTGGGAATCTTTCTCGAGAAGCGTGTTCTAAGTCACTGATTATAATGTTCAAAACCTACAAATAGCCCAATTTAACTACACCCCTGACTCTGAGATTCAAGCTATCCCCTAAGGGGTTGGCTAAGGCTTCCACCTTTCTGTTTCAATACATGTCAGTTGTTTTGTATTTGTAGAGGCTTATGAGAGAAAAATATATGCATAACACTGTGTATTCCGACACCGTGCGTCGCCGTTAACTGCGAGAATAGCCACAGAGATTGTGGAATCTTTGCAATCTATACCGAGCTTTCCGGATCTTTAGATTATCTAATTACTTTAAATAACTCTCTGGTGAAGCTCGTTTTGTTGACCTTTCGAAAAAATTGTCAATCGTATTCTCGTGGATTGCATTGTTAGAAAGATCGGGCTATTGTTGCTTGAAATTTATTTTCTAGAGGCCATATTTTAACGCGATTTTCAAGGTGTGAGATTCTCGATGCTTCGTAAGCATTTTCTAAGTGGTTGCGAAAACAAGCACCGCACAACAAGAATTTCTACGCCTGCAATGGTACCTTAAGCGAATTACATGAGTCGCCTATATTTGTACTCATCTAGTTAGGCAGTTCCTCCTCAAATCCTGCTCGATTAAGTCTATCAGGTACACATGCAGGAGGTGGTACTCTTTTTGCAGATTGGTGATCCACCATATTCGAGCATCGGCAATTGGTGACGATGGGATCTGCAATCACCGATTGTTGAACAATAAATTACCGAAGTATATAAGGTAGACCGAAGCCATCGGAATAGAACTCCATTCCCTATCAGCAATGGTTTCGATTACCCTCTTCACCCACCAAGTGTTTGCTTTGCTTGCATGTGCTCTCTTCGTCAACGGTCTTTACGTTCCTGTTGACTCTCTTGATAAGAGAGAAAACACTGGTTTCGTGAAGTTGGACTTCGATGTGGCCAAGAAAGTCGATTCGAATCAACAAAAAAGAGACGATATACCCATTGTTTTGACTAATCGTGAGCAATTCTACACTATTAACTTGAACTTCGGTACTCCTGCTCAATTAATTACTGTCGAAGTTAGTACAGCTAGTTCCGATTTGTGGGTGCCTGATCTCTCGCTGATGGCTGGAGGCTTTGCCTCGAACATGTCTAGAACTTTAAAGAAAACCGACGAGGATTTCTTTGTCTCCTACGTGGATAACACTAACTCAACCGGTAAATTTGTTCTTGACACTGTTGGAATTCCAGGAGGACCTACTCTTGAGAACTTCCAATTCGGTGATGTTACTAAATCCACAGTTAAACAAGGTGGTATCCTCGGTATCGGTCCAGTCATCGCTGAATCCGAAAGAAAAAACTACCCTAACTTCCCAATTTCATTGAAAAATGCTGGTTTCATCAGTAAGAATGCTTACTCTGTTTACTTGAACGACCAAGATTCTAAGACCGGTTCTCTCATTTTTGGAGGAATTGACCACGCTAAGTACGAAGGACAATTGGTCACTCTCCCTTTCGTTGCAAATGATGTTCCAAACACTGTGTTGAGTAGTATCACCAGACCAAGTGGAGTTGAAATTCCTCTTAAGATGGACTGTATCTTTGACACCAGTTCCACTTTGACCTCCCTCCCAGATGAAGCTATTTCTGCTATTGCTGAAGATATTTCGGGAGCCAGTTACAATTCCACAGAGGGAATTGTCAGTCTTGAGTCTTGTACTCTTCCAAACGATAAGTTCGTCGATTACAAATTCGGCGATGCTTCCATCAAGATCCCTCTTAGTGCTTTGGTTTTCAAAAATGATGACACCGGTCGTTGTTTCTTGAGTATCATTAAGACTTCGCAGCCTTTTGCCCTTTTGGGTGACTCTTTCTTGAGAAGCGCCTATTTAGTTGCTGATTACGACGCTCAAGAAATCCAATTAGCTCAAGTTAAGTATACCACAGAGTCTGATATTCAACCTATCAATTAAGTGGTTCACTGGATGTTTCTATCTTTGTTCAATAAATGTCAGTCTTTTTTCTTTGTAGAGGCTATGAAAAAATATATGCACAAAGCACTACATTCCGATATAGTGCGTAGCCTCACGTCAATCAATAGAGAGCACAGCTGCAGCGAGAAAAGAATGTTTGGTAGAATTATCGGGCCGTCTAGATATCTAGATATCTAGAATATCCAACTACTTTGAAGTGCTCACTAGTGATACCCATTTGTTTTGACCTTTTCAATCGATTGTCAATCGTATTCTCGTGAATTGTATTGTTCGAAAGGACGTGCCCTTATCGCTTGGAATATATTTTCGAACGGCAAATAAATTTTTTATGCGCGCACAAGGTGAAAGATTCTCGATGCTTCAAAAACTTTTTCCGATTGGTTGCGAAAATAATCACCGCCCAATAAGAATTCCTACACTCGCAATCGTGCCTCGAGCGAATTACATGAGTCGCCTATTTTTGTGCTTATCTGGATAGGCCGTTTCCCCTTAAGGCTGTCTCTGTCAAATCTGTCAGGTACACATGCAGGAGATGATGCATTTTTTGCAGATTGGTCGATACAGATAGAGACCAATTGCAGATTGGTGGATTCCAGATAAAGACCACACTTGAACCTCGGCAATTCGTGACGATGGAATCTGCAATCACCGCTTGTTGAACAATGAATTACCGAAGTATATAGGATAGACGAAATCCATTCAAATCTATCAATTTCTATCAGCAATGGTTTCGATTACCCTCTTCACCCACCAAGTGTTTGCTTTGCTTGCATGTGCTCTCTTCGTCAACGGTCTTTACGTTCCTGTTGACTCTCTTGATAAGAGGGAAAAAACTGGTTTCGTGAAGTTGGACTTTGATGTGACCAAGAAAGCCGGTTCGAGAAATCAGAAAAGAGGTTTTGCACCTGGTGTTTTGACTAATCAGCAAGTTGAATACACTATCACCTTGAACATTGGTACCCCACCTCAAGCAATTGCTGTCGATCTTGACACCGGTAGTTCCGATTTGTGGGTGCCTGATCTCTCCACTGCGGCTGGAGGTTTTGCCTCGAACATGTCTAGAACTTTGAAGAAAACAGACAAGCCCTTCAGAATCGACTACGTTGATGAAACTTATTCTATTGGTAAATTTGTGCTCGATACTGTTGGACTTCCAGGTGGACCTTCTCTTGAAAATTTCCAGTTTGCAGATGTTACTAACACTACTATCACAGATGGTGGTGTCTTCGGTGTCGGTCCAGTCGATAACGAATCCGAAAAGGACGAGTACCCAAACTTCCCAATCTCATTGAAAAACGCTGGTTTCATCAGTAAAAATGCTTACTCTATTTACTTGAACGACGTGAATTCTCAAACTGGTTCTATCATTTTCGGAGGAATTGACCACGCTAAGTACGAGGGCGAATTAATCACTCGTCCATTCACTCAAAACGATGGTATCACGATTACTTTGAACAATATCACTGTCCCAGGAGGAAAAGTAGTTGATCTTGGAGTTGACTCCGTCTATGATACCGGTACCACCTTGACCACTCTCCCAGATGAAGCTATGTCCGCTATTGCTGATAGTGTTGCAGGAGCTAGTTACAATTCCACCTCTGGCTTTATCAATCTCGAGTCTTGTGATATCCCTGATGCCGACAAGAAGTACATCGATTACCAATTCGGTGATGCCACCATCAAGGTCCCTCTTAGTGATTTGATTGAAAATGATGAAGATGGTACTCCTTGCTACTTGGGTCTCCAAAGTAGCGCCCAATCGGATGATATCAACCTTTTGGGTGACACCTTTTTGAGAAGAGTGTATTTCGTAGCTGATTATGATGCTCAAAATGTACAAATCGCCCAAGCCAAGTATACCACTGCATCTGATATCCAACCTATTAACTGAGTGGCTCATTGGTTACTTCGACCTTTGTTTCGATTCAATCGTCTTACTTCATAGAGACTCATGAACTCATTGAGTCTCGTCATCACAGACACTTGCACAATAAGCTAGATTCCAATATAGTGCGTAGCCTCGTACTACTCAATGGCTACATAGCTATCGAGACTAGAATACTTAGATTATACCAATAGACAATATCATTAGATATCAATTTTGTGTCATTAGATAAGAACATTAGATTCTATCATTGAATTATATCATTAGATTTTAGATTATATCATTCGATACTGAGATTAGATTATCATTAATCATATCATTGCTTTTTGTTATTTTCGCAATCAAAATGCTATATAGTGAAACTCGCTTCATCGATAGAGATTCTTCGTAGCCTACTCAATTCATTCCATATCCCATGATAACTATTTTTCGAGAGACTGACCCTTTCTCTTGTGATCTATTCATGGATGGATATTGAATATTAGCTACTTTTTAGGGGTGTTCGAGGCTTGGAAAGATGGCCCATCGGCTCTTATTTTAATAAGATATTGTAATGAACGTAGCAAAAGAGAATTTTTTGAGATCTCAATATTCGAGCTTGCTGAGATCCAGCTCAGCCTCTGTTCTGAACTCCATCAGTCAATGTAGCATGGAAGGGTGCTACTCAAATAACTCTCCTGACTTCCGCTTATAATCTTGGCGGGATCAAAAATGCGTAACCTTATGAGCTGATCTGTATCGATCCTTGGCTAAAAATCTCAGTGTTACATTTTATGAGTAAAATCGATTTCCAGAAACTTGTTTGCAAGAATATGGTCAACTCTCTGTGTGAGTTCCTCGTTGCGGACTTCTACCTTGAGCTTTGGTGCCAAGTTTTTTGGTATTTGTTTCTTGGGACAATCAGCACAGTTACGACACTGGGAAGTACCATCTTCGAGCACTATCTGTTTATCGCTACCGCAACCGGTGCGTGCTTGGACGTGAGCATTAATAGAAGACGTTTCTGCCTTATTTATCTTTGCTGCCGTGGCAGTGTTACCATGTTTTGCGTAAAGGTAGTTTCTTAAAGCCATGATGCTTTGTGGGGGCTTCGATTGTTCGAAAGGCTGGGGCGTCCGCTGGTTTTATATAATTGGCTCGAAAGTTGCAGCCGCTGCAAATGATAGTTGCGAGCCCCAACATCCCCGATAGGGCCGTCCAAAGCTGACCCAACACACTGTAGGTCGCAAGGCTGGGTCGCCCGCCTGCGCTAATTAATTTCACATGAAGTGTTACAGAAAGCACCAACTACGGAGCATAATTATTCATCATTTCAGTGAGAAAGAATAAATCACCTTATTTAATTCTCGGTGGCTCCACTTTTTAGCGCGCGAGTGATTCGCTGCATGTCCCGATCGGGGATGGCGGTCGGAGGCGAAGCGGGAAAGCTGCGACTGTGACGCCTAAAGATTATACGACGAGTTCGCTTCCACAACGTGTCGACTCACTCTGCACCAGCTACTATGTCTAGCAACGACACGGCGTTATTTTCTATTGTCATAAGTATGAATTGGGGTAGATCTAGATGAATTTCAATCATCGTGGAGTACCTTTGATTTAAGCCAAATTTAGAAGCACTAAAATAATCCGAAAAGGTCTGGCATAGGTATTTTTGAAAGCTTAATTTATCGTAACAACACATACCAACATAAGCAATTTTCTACGGATTAATTCTCGATGTTTGCACTAAGCACGTCTATTCATTAATCACTGTATAGTGTCAACTATTTAAAACTACACATAAGTTATCTTGATGCATTGGTCTGCTGCGATAACTTGAGTCCGAGAATCATGATTCCGACCGTGATGGTCAAAAACTTGATCTTGAGTCCGTCGTCAACCAACTGCTGTTGTTCCCGTCTCTTGCGGGAATTGCGCAGCATGATCGCACTGGACCCTAATATAAGGTATTTGATTTGTGTCAACATCCCCATCTCTTCGTCAGAAGAAATGACGGATCCGTCACTATCCCATTCCAGATCCTTCCGTTTGCGAAGGGCCTGTGGATTTTCCTCTTCAGCTTCCGAATCATCTGATGATTCCTCTTCTTCCTCGTCGCTGGGGCCTGCCACGCGATCCATCAAAAACAGCTGCGACTTATACTTTTTCACGTTCCGCTCGTTGTCGGATTCGAACGAATCGTCAATGAGAGCCTCGGTCTCATCCAACTCGTCGCAGTTCAAGTACGCCTGTAAGCCTGTTGAAAAGATTCGCTTGTTGAACCTATCATTGTGTTTCATGAAGCCATAGTCATCATCCTCGTCTTCTTCGATAAGATCACCATTTTCGTCGCATCCAAAGCCTTGAAGTAATTGGTTTGCAAATGGAAGCATGTTCTTGTTCATGATACCAAGAGGAGTGGTCGCCGCTTTGTTGGCGCCAGCATTTCCATAGTTCTTGGATAAGATGGGATTGATGGAAACCAGTCGCAAAACCCGCTTTTTGTGAATTAACATATCCTTCGAACGTTCGATTAATTTGGCATCGGAGTACTCGATGTTCTTGCTGACATCACTGAGCTTCTTCAATGTCCTAGCAGACTGTTTATTGGAAAGCTTTTTGATGCTGTTCTTTTGTTTCTGTAATTCAAATCCGATGTACGATAACAATTTCTCATTATGCAATTTCAAGGACTGTAATTCGAACTTGAGCTTCATGATCTCCTGCTTAGACAAGTCGTGAGAAGGCGTGTCCATAATCATACTTGATCTCTTGGAAGATGTGGTGGTGGTTATCGAGTTTCTGTTGGAGGGAACCTCGGCGTCGTAGCCATTCAATGCGAAAAAAGCACTATTTCTAACCGCAGACTTGGTCGATCCTCTTGTTGGAAGTTCGGGCGTCTCGTTAATAATCTCAAATTTCTTCTTGCTGTGCTCCTTTTCCGGTACTGAGGTACTTCTAGGGGATGGATGGACGGTTTCAAATTCAACTTTGATGGGGACTATATCATAACTGTTGTAACGGGAGTGTGTGGGTTTGGAGTTGGAATATCTATCTATGGTAGTATTAGGGGTATTATTATTATTGATGTCGAAGTAGTTGCTGTTGGAATTGGCCGCTAACTTCAATGGAGAAAGGATGAATTCCTCACTTTCTAGGTGTGGTGATGTCTTTATTTTGACAGGAAGAGACTTTCTCTTCAAATCTTTCGATTCGGGATCTGGTGAAGGAGGATATAATGCCTTTTGACTTGATGGAAGTGGGGGAAATTGGAAGCCTTTGGAGATCTCTAAAGACTCGTCGTTTCCGTAATGATGCTTGATAGGGGATGAGTGATTCATTTGCAGTTCGTCAGCAAAGTAATGTAAGACGCTTGAGTTGTTCAAATCGGTCTCGTTGGAGTCATCGGTGCTTATTTCGTTATTCAATTGGTGGTCGTCATGGTCATTAGAATCCTCATTGTCCTCATCTGTCAATTCATTCATGGTATGTATGGTGTTGCTGAAATCGTTGATGACACTGTTATCAATCTGATCTATGTCGTCAAGCACGTCCCCTTCACGTTGAACTGAGTTTTTGCCGGAGGTTTGGCTGGACAAAACTTGGTTTTCTTTAGTCAAATATTCAATTTGATCAATCAAAACAAGCTTCGAGTTTCTTTCCAATTCGAAGTTACTCTGTAAGACTTTGAAGTCTTTGAGAAGGCGGTTGAACTTTTCAGAAATCGCCAAAATGTCTTTGAGATCATTGTTGTCGGTTTTGGATTCGAGGATCTTGTCTTCCTTTTCACTATTTTTGATTTGTTCTAATTCACCGGTCAATTTCTTGACTTTGAGTTGTAATTCTTCAATCAACTCTTTATAGAAATAGATCTCTTTTGTGAGTAAATCCTTATTTTTGAAATAGTCCTCTTGAATGTTTCTGATGTATGCTTCGTAGTTGGTGATTCGTTCCTTTTGTTCTTCGATGATTGAGTTTTTAGAGACAAGGTCATGCTCCAATTGGGTATAGTCTGCGTTCATCTCGTTGTTTTTAAGGAGCAAATCGGTGTATTTTCTCTCCAAGACAGAATAGTCTTTCTGGAGGTTTGCCGACTGATCCATTTTTCTTCGTCTAGTGGGGGAGGGATCGAGCTTTCTGGAGGGAGAATTGAGTGGCGAGTTCAAGGAATTAAGGGAGCGTTGGGATCTCAAGGGCTTCAAGGGAGACGAGGTCAACTGCGATTCCGGTACTGATTGGGATATCACACTGGTGCAGTCATTCTCTTTATTCAAAAGAGTTTCCATGCTTGTAGTAAGGAGCGTAGTGGGTATTGGGAGGTGTCTGTCGACACGGTGCCTGCGATATGATTAGCACCGGAACAGTCCTTCGGTGTTTATAAATGAGTGACTGGATAGCTTTGTTTTTGGTTAACGGCGGAAGCTGGGACGAAACACCGGGGAAATCAGCCTATGGGAAAAAGTGAAGGCGAATAGTAGCAAGAGGTATCCTTGCGAGTGGAGGAGCTGGTGGTGGTGGTGGTGGGCACGGTGGCGATATTGAGGGTTGTCTAATTGACACTTCCAGAGTCGCTACGTAGCCTTGGAGGAACTAACGGGGAACGATTGTTTAAAAGAATTTGTTTGGGTCAGTGTTTGTGTTGCCTGATTAGGCGGCGCACGTGAGCCGCGAGATGTCCACTACTAGAGGCTAGCGCCACTGATTCCGCGACAAACGATCCAGTGCAAGAGGATAGGTGCAAGGCGATGGAATGCAGGTTGAAAGACAATATGGGGCGCTGCCAAGTTGATATCCTCTTGGCTGTTACTCTCAATTAAATATTCAGGGGTGAGGTTTTGTTCTCGTCAAAACACTGCCAAGGTGGCTCAGTTCCTTGTGGTTGCACCTCGCACTAAGTAGGCCATACAGGAACGGTTTCAATTTAGTGCGCAGTCCCCGGCGACCAAGAGGATTGGCGGGGGTGATGGGGATCAGAATAGGGGAGGTGGGAGTAGGTCAAATTTTGGATCAAATTATGGATCGAATTTGGATCAGATTAATTGATACAATAGGCATAGAAAATTCTGGAAAAAGGTCTAGTAAGTGTTTTGACGAGGTTTATATTTTCAAGAGAATTCTGTAAGAATTGTGAAAAATTACAGAATACATGGGAATAATAATTTTGGGGTCTAAGCCAGATTCTAAGTTTAAGTAATCAGAGATACTAATGTGTTTTGAAAGCTTATATTCTCGTAATAAATTGAACTTTTCACTATTTTCACTATTTTCACTGAATTTGGAGCTCCGAAGATTGACATTATTACAGGCAAACCCACCTGAAATATTTCTGCTATGGCATGTAACCTGATTATTCCATCAAGTGACTACAGAAGGGGTTGATTAGGGGTTTGTTTATTCCTGGTTGTAAATTATCACCACCCCGACTTATTGTGTCTTTGTTCGCACCAAAGTAGTCGCATTTACTATTGTTCCAGATTCGGCCAGATACTCGGATGCTCCCATCTTGACAGTCAGCTTGGAAGAACTGATTTGAGATGGAATTAACATGAGCTGAAATAATCTGAAATTAGTGAATCTGAAACGATATGACTTTGCTTTCCAAGATGGTATAGCCCATCTTGATCCAAGAACATTTCTATGATGAACTCCCTCTTCAAAATTCAACTAACACACCTACACTCTTCCCGAAAAATATCTATTACTATGTACACGAAAACTCCTTCTAAACCTTTTGGACGGCGTTTAATGCTTGTTGAACGGAAGAACCAACATTCAACGATTTGGTCATGGGTTGTTTGAGAATGTTGGCTCTCAAGATTCTTGGATCACTTCTCAAAGTTCTCAAAAGTTGTGCTTGCACGTTGGCGGAGACGTCGAATCCCATGAGAAAGTGGTAACCTTGGAAATGCTTTTCTTGTTCTTTGGACATAATTTTGGGTAAAGGTCTGGCCCCCAAACTGGTTATATCTCTGATGACACCTCTGTTATTGAGAATCAACTTTCCGATGGTGGAAACAATCTTGACAGCCTCCTTGCTGGTATGCACGGGGTCGGCGATACGCGCTATGGCGAACAATTCATAGTACATGGTGATGGTCCCTAGTGATTAGGTTGTATCTGAAGTGAAAAAATGATGAAAAATACCCGGCCGCGTGATACAGAGTCACGTGGGAAATTCATTTTTTCTCATTTTGTCTCGTCTTTGTCGTGTCTTTTGTCGCGACACTCTGGACACTTGCGGACCCTGTCCGATCGTGCGCCTGATAAGTTATCATGATTCATGCTCACGTGCAATGGCATATGGCCCCAAAATTCTCTGATTGTTGCCAACTCGTAGGCTTCAGATTAGTCGATTCACATATCTCTTCTTTTCATTACTTGATCCATATCCTGCAAAAAAATTTCTACAAAGATGGCTACAAATATTACTTGGCACCCAAACTTGACCCATAACGAGAGAGCCCAATTAAGAAAGCAAAGAGGTGTAACTGTATGGTTAACCGGCTTATCTGCAAGTGGAAAATCTACCATTGCGTGTGCCTTGGAACAGTCGATCTTGGCACGTGGATTGAACGCTTACAGATTGGATGGTGACAATGTTAGATTTGGCTTGAATAAGGACTTGGGATTCAGTGAAGCCGATAGAAATGAGAATATCAGAAGAATTTCCGAAGTTGCCAAATTGTTCACCGATTCTTGTTGCGTCACTTTGACCAGTTTCATCAGTCCGTACAAGCAAGACCGTGAATTGGCCAGACAATTGCATGAAAAAGACAACTTGCCGTTTGTGGAAGTCTACGTCGATGTGCCAGTTTCGGTGGCCGAGACCAGAGATCCAAAGGGATTATACAAGAAGGCCAGAGAAGGTATTATCAAGGAGTTTACTGGTATCAGTGCCCCTTATGAAGAGCCTGAGAAGCCTGAGATTCACTTAAAAAACTATGAGGGTGCTACCATCGAGGAATCTGCTGCCAAAATCATCGATTATTTGGTCGAACACAAGTACATAGAATAGGCAGTTATAGAATAAAATAGAAGAAATAAAATGGCTAGAAAATAGGAAAAACACAGCGGTTAAAAGACAACAGATTCATGAAGTAACGTTAATTTTAAAGCTAGAGAAATTAGAGTAATTTGAGGCTAAAGGTGGAAGCTTGATTATCGTTTTAAAATTATTGATTATCACTTTTCATTGATAACTTGTTTATTGAACTATCATGATAACTCATTACTGAATACCTTTGATTGGAAATGAAATAAATGTAGTAACTGCCTCGGGCTCACTTCTTCAAACTATCGAGACGTGCTTGGAGGTCATCCTCGTCCAGTCCCCCAATCTTTTCAGCCACCCTCTCGTTTCTCTCTTGAACTGGCGCATTGATGGTGTTGGGCGTATCCTTCAAGTTGGTGTTTAAGTCAACTCCAATTTCATCCATCACCTTGCCCAAAATCTCATCCACTTGCTCGTCCTCTCCAAGCTCGTCTTCACCGTCCATGATATCGTCAATGGACTCGTCCATGTACTCTTGTTTCTGATCCATCAAGTCGTTTTCCCGGGCAAACTCCTGAGCAATCCGTGAAAGCTGTGGTAGATTCATCGAACGATTCATTCCGTTTAACAACCGGGTGGCGTCTCTCATTGATGATACCATTTGTTGATTGGAACGGATAGACTGTATTCTGAGCGAGATGGCTTGTAACTGCGCCTTCATCGAGTTGAACTTGACGATATAGTTTCTGGTTCTGATCAAGTCCTTGGCCTGGATCTTTGAACTGGCCAATTGGCCGGCTTTAACCGATTTCTTGATTTCACCAATAAGCTTCTTTTCTTGCTGTTGGAGCTTGGTGGTTTCACGAGTCAATTCTCTTTGCGTCTTTTCCAAGGACCGCTGGTTCTTCCGAAGCCGCTCTTGCGGCGTGAGCTTCTTGCCGAAGGCCCATTCGAATAGTTGTGACATGTGGAGGAACAGTGGTGGTGATAAGTTCTATCGGGAGAATGCGCACGACTCAATATGGGAGAGGGGGTAATGATCAGCGCGCAAACAAAAGAATTAAGAGAGGAAAGGAATAAAGAATAAAGGGGTGGAAAGGAAAGAAAGTGGTGAAAAAAAGAATTAACAGAGGAAAGGTGTAAAGAATAAAGGGGTGGAAAGGGAAGAAAGTGGTGAAAAGAAGTGTGGGAGAAGCTATCATAAGAATAATGAACCTCTTTTTTTTTATAATCAGCTACACTAGAAGTATGAATTCATATAATTTTATCTCCCGTTTGATAAGAATTGAATAGTTCCATTCATTAGCTTTATATAGTTGAACTATTTTTATAGTTATATTTTCGTATCCTTGAGCATGGCTAGACGCACGGCTTCGTGCGCCATTCCTAGCCCCGCCTGGTACCCATACCCACTAGCTCCATAGTTATGCACCAAGATCTTATCATGACCGACCGATTCTCTCTCTATACGCACTCCGCCGTGTCTGCTGGGCCGGAGTCCCGCCGCTACTCGTACAATCTCCAAATCGGCAATAGTGGGGCCGCGCGGGTTTCGCAGCAAGATTTCGGGGAATAAAGTGGTTGTTCGCTCTAAAATGTCCTTGGTCTGGTCTCCAAAAGTATCACCACTCCAGTTATCTTTGTGCATGAATCCACCCAAGACCAACTGGTCATTGGAATAGGGCCGTTTGATGATGTAGGTGGCATAGTCGGCGCCCCAGCGCATCCTATTCTCGGTGATGTGAGGGGCCTTCACCACCACCACTTGCCCCCTGGTGGGGTAGACGGCGGTGTCGTTGATTCCACCCAATGAGTGTGCACCTAAGCCGCTACAATTGAATACGCAGTAAGTGTCCGCGGAATATGCCTGTGCGATATGAGTCAATTTTCTGCGCTGGAAGCGCACACCCTTGTTTTCTTGGTAGCGCTGGAGATTCAAGAGGAAGTAGGGACAATTGAAGTTCCACGACTTGAAGCTGATCCCAAAGCCATTGGGGGTGTCATTCAATACTTCGAAATTGTCCAAGTACGACAACCAGGAATCCAATTTCGCCGCAGACGGTTTTTTGTGAAAATACTCAGTAGACATGTAGCGGTCTAGCCCACAAGCAGCCCCGCCCAATTGGGCCTGGATCCGGCCAAGATGGGTATAGGTGTGTTTGTCGTATTCAAGGGTATCCGGGTGGTCGTCTGTAATGCAGGAGAAGTTGCCTCCGGCGTATGGCGAGGCATATTTGATGGACTCGTCCCCTGGAAGGTACTCGGCGAGCACCGAGATTTGATGGGGAGGCACGCCTGCCTCAAGGAGACTAAAGACGGTGTAGAGACCGATAATCCCAGAGCTGATGTTAGTGGAAAGTAGAAGGGTGAAGGGAGTTGCATACTTACCCCAAAACTACGTATTTGGTCATTTTAGTGTATGAAATTTGGGTAGAGTTCTTGGCTTTATATTAGTATGGATCAGTGGGGTAGCGCGATAGGAAACCCCCGATAAAAGCCGAGATAGGAAACGCGCGAAAGTATGCAGGCTATATGGGGTGATAGACTCATTAATAGTAGTTATGCTTATAATTGCATTGATAGGCTCTTTTCTAAACGATGGACTGGTAATTGTAAAATTTATTGAAAGTGATGGGCTTTTAATATTGGATTTCAAATTAAGGATGAAACAAAGCTTTGCTATTTGAAAGAATGAATTTAGGTTTTCTACGTGAAAATTGTAGGTGAATATTTCTTCATGAAAAAGCATTCGAGGTGGCTAATTCTACTCGATATGTAGTGGCTACTTCTACTTCAAAGATACTTATTTTAAGTCTACTTGCTTCAAACTATGCTTATATTGAGGTACTTTTGTTTCGACAAATGTCTCAGTTTTAGTCAATCATGCTAATTGGTTTCCACACCGTGTTCTTGCAAAATCTTATAGAGCTTGTTCACCGTGGCTTCCACATCCTCGGAGTTGACATCTTCAATACCGTACTTGTAGATGTTGAAAACACCATACACAGCCACCAAAGTACATGCGGCCATGGCAAGGTATCCCTTGAGAGTGAATCCTTCAGGTAATGGAGCACGTTGAATGTTCTCACCTTCACAGTTGAGCAATTCTGCGTCAGAACCATGTCTACCAGCAGCATTACCGATGTAAGGGGTACCTCCGGCTTTACAAGCTTCGAAATGGGTGTCGCCTGGTTGATTACCCATGGTTTCACTGATCTTTTCTGGCGCTTCAACAAGGGTGATGGCCAAACCTTGCTCCAAATGCCAGTCAACATGACAATGGAAGAACCAGACACCTGGATTGTCGGCTTTGAACCGAATCACGGTGAATCCGGCGGCTTCGACCTGGACGGTATCACGGATCATGGGAAATTCAGGGAAATTGGTATATTCTGGGTTGGATGGGTCATAGACAGTAGGATCTTCCTCATCTCCTTCACCAGATTTCGCCACAATTTGGAAGTTGTGTCCATGCAAATGGAATGGATGTCTACCTGGGTCCATATTGTTGATGACAATTTCGATGACTTCGTCCGGTTGCAAAATATATGTGTTGGTGTTTGATCCATAAACTTGTGCATTGGTTCTCATAGAGCCGGCGGACAATACAGAGTATAAGGTGGGCACCTTTGGAGCAACATAGGTAAGGTTGTTGAAGAATGCATAGGTGACACCGTCTCCGAGCTGCTCCATAGTGAAGTTCAAGACAATTTGATAGTCAGGGTCAGGCAATAAAGGAACCTTGTCAGCAGTAGTCAAGGTGAAATCGTTAATAGGGTTGAGCGTGGCGATGAGTTCATCAAAGGTGTCCTCGCCGTTCTTCAATGGCAATGGCAATTCCTTGGTTTCATCGTAGACCATCCAATTGGTGGAGATAATTTGAAGTTCTTCTGGCAAGAGATCCAACATTGGTTGGTCAATGACGTTGACGAATCTGAAATTCTTCTTAGCCGATTTCTTGGTCTTGACGAGAACAGAGTATCTTTGGGCCACGGCCATGTATAAGGAGTCGACCTTTGTAGGCTTGATAGGCACACCGTCGGCCTCAACAATGATCAAATCGTGATCTTCTATGAACAAGTATTGCGAGGTGAATAATCCCATATTGACAATACGCAACAAGTATGTCTTGTCAGGTTCCACGGACCAGGTAGCGTTTCTGGTCTCGTTGAACAAGGAGTTCTGAGGGATGGGTTCAGCACCGGTAGGATTGAATCTGGATAAGAACTGTTCCATGATGATGGGGGATTCGGTATGGTAATAGTCGGTCACAGAGAGCAACACTTCTTCGTCGTAATGGTACGGAGCAGGCTCGGTGTCTTCTATCACGAACATACCACGGAGTCCATCGGCATACTGAGATCCCGAGTGGGAGTGGTACCAGTAAGTACCTGCTTGGTTTGGCACGGTGAAGTTGTAGATGAAGGTAAATCCTGGAGGAATCGGACACTGGGTGACCATTTGGGGTCCGTCCATCGACAGCGAGTTTTGCTGGAACAAACCGTGGAAGTGAAGACTGGAGTTACGGTCTTCAAGCATGTTGGTGTAGTGAATGATCACCCTATCATTTTTGGCCACCTTAATGGTAGGGATAGGCCATTGGTTGTTGATCCCAATGAGACGACGCGTAAGCATACCATCGGGGTTGCCTTCCACATAGGTGGCGTTGAAGTGGAAGGTATGGGTCTGGGCGACCACTGCCGTCAACCAAAGGAAGATGGCGAAGAGCATTAGTGGAGAAGTGACTTGTGGAAGATATCTTTTTGATCTGCGAACCGGAAATTGAGTACTGCGACAGAGCGAGGCAGATGAAGAACGGCTAATAATAAAAGCGAAGATTGAGGAAGTGGATGGGAAAGATGTTATGAAATCTAGTAAAAAGGTGTCTGGATTCGATCTGTAATTGTGGGGAAGGTGGCGATAAAGCTGATCTGCCAGTACTTATAGTGGTGGTTACGATCACAGTTGTTAGCCGCTATGTGATTGCTTAGTCAATTTGTGCGACAATCGGAATTGGAACGGAAAGTAGGGTGAGATTGGCACTTAGATAATAGAAGATATTAAAGCCGTTCGACCCCAGGCTCCAATACTTTAAATTGACTAAAAAAGAAATTGAAATTTGTACTAGTAGTTACAATAATCTGATGGAGTTTAAAAGTGTCGGATAGTTACAAGCATATTGGAGTTAATAAGTGTCTGATAGTTATAAGCATATTGGAGTTAATAAGTGTCTGATAGTCATACGCATCATATTGGAGTTAATGAGTGTCGGATATTTATACGCATATTGGAGTTAATAAGTGTCGGATAGTGATACTCATCAATTTGGAACTCGAATAGTATACTCATGAAAATGGATCATTGCCGGTTACTTGCATGACATTGTTATAAACTGAGCATACAAACAGACTGCTTTAAATCTACATAGGTCAAAAGGTAGCAATTATTAATCTAAGAAAATGCCTTTGGAGCTTCTCCCTCAGGACCAACATATTGAGAATCTCTCCAAGGACCGAAGTCTTTCAAGTACAACTCATCTTCAGTGCACTTGGAAGCACCACCAAACTTTTCAGGCAAGTTTTGTGGTGGGATTTGCTTGAGGAGTTCCTTAGGGTACGAAGAACCCAAGATGTGGATCTTAGAGACGGTGACAGGGTCCAAGAAAGGCTTGAACAACTTGAAAGCAGTGGAGAATCCAAATGGTGAGTTGATGCAGTAGAACTTACCCATTCTTTCTGGATAGTAGTTTTGTCCGATGTAACTGGCTTCTCTGACGTAACCGAGCACTTGAGAAGCAGCAGAGATAGAGATGCCCTTCAAGTCCAACACTGTGCACGAGGTTTCCACAAGGTAACCTCTTTCTCTGGAACAAGCTGGTAATCTGTATTGGGTGAAGGATTCGTATTCCCAGACCAAGTTCTTCAACATTCTTTCTTGGGTGGTGATCTTCAACATTTCAGTCAAGTTGACCTTACCCAATTCTTCGAAGTAAACTGGTCTACCGTCCTTATCGGTCTTGTGGTAGTATTGAGGGTACAACTTTGCAACAAGTGGCTTTTCGTCATACTTGAAGTCGGTCAAGATAGTATTGGTACCGAACTCTTCTCTCCATTTTTCACACTTGACGTACATTTCCTTGGCCTTGACCACATCGAACTTTCTGGCTCTGAGGAAACGGAGAAGGGTGGCATCGTCCATTCTGTCCTTGAATCCCTCGGCGTCCAATTCGGTACGGAGCTGAGTCAACTTGCCCTTTTGCTCTTCGGTTAAGTTGGAAGTGTATCCGGTTTGATCGGTAGGAGCAGAGACCTGAGAGTAAGAGGCGAGAATCTCTTCGGAGGTTGCTTTAGGCTTGGCGGTTTCGGATGACATGGCGGTGGTATCAATGTGGGTCCAGATGCAGGCGGAATGCAATCACTAGGGTTGTGCTTTCAAAGAAAAGGACACAATGTCTATAGAAAACCAAAAGAACACAAGTTATGAGTGTTGGACACGGATCGAAATTAACAGATATTTCATAGCGAGTTGTTGTGTTTTTGTTGGTGGGCCTGTGTGCAGGACACGCTATTTACGAGTATGTCGGGTAGCAAGGAGCGAGACGATACAGAGGGAGAAAACGGGAGATTTTTGCGGGATAAAGGGGATTTTGGTTGGCCAATGATGAAAGCTGATTCTACACGTGGTTAGTGCTGCCTCGATGGCCCAAACGGTTTATCCGAGGCTGAAGCTTGGCTTAAGTTGCTGTTGGGCAAGAAGATACGGCGAGTAACGGCACGTGACTTGCGGAATTTTAGTGTATTCAGATGTGTCAGGTCACGACGATTTGGCCGTCGTCCCGTTATTACCGCGCGACATACAAATGGAAAGATAGTGCGATAAAATAGTGCGAATAACAGTTAAAGTGCGACACAAACAGATGGCGCAAATAATCTGACGCAAATAATATGACACAAATAGTACGACAAATAGTACGACAGACAACTCTGCATTCTTAATTCTCTCTCTATACATGTATTAATTGTTCTTTCTCATCCATTTCTTGAACGGATTCTTAGATGGGGCCTTAACTATACTTCCTAGACTGCCATTGCTGAAGGACAGCGACATCGAGCTGCTGGCACCGGTTGCGACCGCGCTTGCCGCACTATTTCCGGTAGTGGTATTTTTTGCACCCACTGTGCTGTCACTAGTAAACTTTAATTTGAGTCCACTGAAAGCGTTGGCATCTACCAAACGACGGTATCCGTTGTTGGGCACAAAATCTCTCTCCAAAAGTACCAAACAGTTACGGGAAACGTCAAGGTAAGATTTATGAAGGGTTTCGTGCACAAAGGCCTCCCAAAGCACAAGGGCCTTTTCGGTGGTGGCCGACGACTGTGAGTTGATGGTGGTATTTGTGGATGCGGTTTGATTGATGGTTGGCGAGCCCGCAACGCCAAACTTGGTATGGTTGATACTGGCGGTGTGTTGATAATTGTTGGGAAGATAATTGCTTGGGTACTCGCAATTCTCCAAATAAATTTCCAAATCACTGATTTTAGTCATTAATTCAGTACTCTGTTTTTGCAAGTCACGCAAAGTGATATTGGAGGTAATGAAGGAGAAAATGTTCTCGTTACTTCTGCACAATGACTTGAGGAAACCTTCGGTCTCATTATCACCAGCCAAATCCAAAAATTCCGATTTTTCAAATTCGAGTGATCCGATTTGGTAAACGTTCTTTTCATCATTGATTTGTAAAGAGTCTCTAGTGCTGTCTCTAGTTTCGTTAGCTGGTGTATTCTGGCTAAGGTTCAATCCATTGACAGAAATAGCGTCTCCAATTGACGATCTGGTAGTCACCATTCCAACTTCATTGGCAGGACTATTTTGTGCGGTGGTATTTGGCGAGTAGAAAATTTGGTATTTGTTGAAGTCAAGCAAATGAATCAACTCCGTCAACCGTAAATACTTGTCGATCAAGTAGGGGGTGGTTGGTAACTCGTTCGAAGTAGAGTCCCCACTCAATCCCAAGTCGAATCTCTTGACTTCATGACTCAAATCCAAAATCTTCTCATTAAAGTCATTCTTTCTACCAGTGATTTTGTCAAAGTAGTCATAAACCTCCTGTTGATGCTTAGTCAAGAATGCATTCATCTTAACTAAATGAGGCTCTTTATGTGGAGAAAATTCTTGACGGTTCGCCAAATTCAACAAGATCTTTGCGATCAAAGTCAAAGTACGCTGAGTGCTTCCTGTTTGATGGTTCTTAGTCAAGTAGAATAACTTTGGATTCAAAATGGCCGGACAAAAGAAACGCAAGAAAATGAAGGCACTCAAGCAGTTCAAGGCAGTAGTCTTATCTTCTGGGTCGCAAGCCAATTCCACTTTGATTCTGAAATTCTTCATTTGAAGCTTGATCTGATCCGGCAAATCATTGGAAGTGATATAAATTTTTTCCCAAATTTCTTCGGCGTATTCGTATAAATTCTTGAAGTTCTGATCGACCATATTTTTGATTTTTTGATCTCTTTCTCTTTCAACATCCGAATCATACCCGTCGCTGTCACTTTCGCTATCATCGTCATCATCATCGTCTTCAGTGCTATCGATAGATTTGCCTTTTCTAAGCAACTTCTCTTGGATTCTGACATATCTTGGATCGACTTCACAGTTCTTCTTTTCTGCTGCTATCTTAGCAAAAAAGTCTCCAAATACTTTTTCCAAATACTCTTGACCGATTCTGAGATTATACTTCTCCAAAGACTTGGAAAAGATTGATGAACCACGAAACAAAGTGTTGAAAACGTTATTCAGCGAAGATGTAGCTCCAGCACTCGCCGAGCCAGCACCATTGGCAGGGTTACTGTTTCCAGCGGTTGGTGCAACTTCACTGTTTCTCTTGTTATTCACATAATTTTTACGGGTCATTTTATCGACATTGACCAATTCCACTTCCATTAACGACTTAAACCATTGATCTTCAATACCAAGACTCTGGAAAATATCCAACATAATTAAACTGACGTACTCGAAATCAGAGGTGGGCACATTATCGTTACAGAACTTGATTAATTCTTTCATCGGAGCATTTGCCAACATTTTTTCCAATGGTTTGAACTGATTTGGCGATAAGATGTGGTACTCCTTGAGCTTGACATTAAGTAACAATTTCCCTATTGGAAGGTTGGAGGAGTCGTAAATTGATAAACGGACAATGTCATTGTTGAAGTTCTTTGAGGTATTATTGCTTATGGGAAGATTTTGGCCAGCAGTGGTGTTATTGAGTGTGGATATCGACTGGGTGGCATTGTGTGTACTTATTCCATTGACATTGATACCATTACCAGCAGTGCCGGCCATCATGGTGGAGGTAGTGCTCATTTGGTTGGTGAGGATGTCGGGGGTGACATAAACAGTACCAATAACTTTATCATTAGCCAGATATCCCGAATCACTGTAGGTACATTTTTTAATCAAAATGTGGATCATTTGAGTCAGAATTGGAAGATCGGTCGCGAATTCTTCTTTCCAGAACGGATTGCTGGTATGATTAACAATTGCGGTACGAGACCAAGGTAAACCCCACATTCTGACTTCTGTGTAGATTTTGCCTTGAGGAAGCTTAGCTGAAGCTTGTCCCATGTTATCAAATTTTGCCTCAATGATATCAATGGCTACCTTTTTGGACACTCTGAAGTTATCACGATCAAAATCAGCGATTTTAGGTGCTTGTCCTGGAATGTTAACATGGCCAGAAGAATTAGTGCCAGCACTAGTAACACTGGTATTGGCAGTCTTGAAGTTATTATCCTCATCCACAGAAAGAGTAGAAATCAGATTAGGCGAAAAGGAGCCGATATATTCTCTTTTAGCGAAATAATTCAAGCCGACAAACCAATCTTCGAGATCGATATGCAAGGGGAATTCGATGAAAATCCTCAGATTATTGGCGATGAGTTTACCTTCTTTCATCAAGAAAGGTGTTGAGTGTTGGTCCATACTCAATGTGGAAGAAGTCTTGATGATGTTATTGAACCTCAATTCTTTCAATTGACCGATAAATAATACATTTGAACTGTTGAATAATGAGTGATGAAGTTCTCTGATCTCCGAAGACAAGATCGATTTTATATCGATGGAGTAAAGAAGCGTACCGTCCAATTCGGTGATGAAGTTAAGAACACCATTCGATTTCAAAACTCCCATGGTATAGAACCACCCTTCGGGCACATCGTTTCCATTTTGTGAGTTGCCATTGACATCAGAATTTAAGAATTCCAGTTGGGACAGATCGATTTTGGGCTGGTAAACTGGAGCTTGCGGTCCAGCTACAATATTCAAATTCTTGGATTTAGAAGGAATTGGTCCGTAAACCTTGAAACGACACACAAGCAATTCGTGTGGTTCCAGAGACGCGTTGGAGGACTCGACTTTGTTCTCACAGTACCATTTTTTCACCATTCCTTGTGGTTTCAAGGCTTGCCATACAAGCAAAGAGCTCACAAGACTGCCGAAATTATTTTTGTTGGGCACTTTGATGTAGAGTTTATCGTTTTCGTAAGTTTTGATGAATATTACAGGAGGTTCGTCATTGTCGTTGGCACCAAGATTCTCGGAGGTGGTTGACTTTTTGATGATTCGCCTGGAGGGACGCGATTGTTGTTGTTGGTTACTGGCTGCGCTCAAGTTGGGAAAGATCTGGACGTAGCATGATTGTAAGGATTGTAAGAGAAGGTAATGGTTGTCGCTTTCGTCGGAGGAGTAGAGCTGGCCATGTTCGGTGATAGCCAAAGCGTACAGATGGATCCAGTTGATGGAGTCTGTGGATATAAGAAAGGTTTTCCCGTTGAACACACCTTTATCGCGGCTTATGGATTTGTAGTACGGAGTCTGTTTCATTGACTTTGTGGGATTGATCTGGATCGTAGGGGGTGATGATTGTGAACGCGTGTCAGGTGTGAATGTGGTCGCAGCAGGTGGTAAGTGATTGTGGGCAGTTTCGTGATGATTATTCCTTTGATTCGATTTTCTTCGGATATGGTTCTGGTCTGATTGATTTAACGTTGGCAGATCCGAAACAACTATCCCCAGTTGTGGAACAGGTCGACGCGTGGCAGCATTTGTGTAATTTCGTCTAAGGTCGTCAAAGTGTACGCGCGGCGGGGTAGTGCACCACTAGGAGTTTTAGTGAAGGTGGCAAGTGAGACTAGGAGACAGTTGGCATAATTCATCACCTGATCGAGCGATCCGGGGATTGAGAGGGAAGAGGTAAATACGGGGAGTTGAAAGGAAAGTGGAAAGGGCTAAAATTACAGTTTTTACGAAACTCTATACTAAAGTTTCGTCACATCAGCTATTGATGTTGACGCATGGTTGGTAGCTTAAAGTGGTGGTGGAACTATTGTTCGAGATCGTCGTAAATTTTGATGGGACTTTTGCAAGCAAATGAAGGTTCTAGCCGAACAATTGAGTTTCGGTGGGACCATTCGATTCAATAGGACCAATTATTGGTGCTATTGGCGGGATCGCTTTGTGTGACCATTTAGGCGACGCTAGATGTAGGTGTCTAGAGGTGCGCTTCATAGTTCGAGGAAGATGGATGCAAGTGGATATACGGTGGGGAGAGGGGTGCAATGGCTTCGTAAAAAGTGGGGAGTCTATGGCAATGTGGGTAGAGAGCTAAACTGCGACATATGCACGGAATACAGCAAAGAAACAGCAATGAAAATTTAACAAGGAAAGATACAGCAGGGAGGGCCAAGAATATTGTAATAATCTGGGCACTTGTAATTGATTTGATGGGGTTTTCAGTTCGTGGATAATCATTTCCTATGCTATATAGATATTGGGACTAGACCAATGACATCAAGATAGAAAGAGTGAAGTAGCATATCAATAATCAATTGATCTCGCTGTTGACCTAGCTCAGTAGCTTTCTCATAATCTGAATACATTTCTTCCATCAATATTTCACCACGACATATTCATGTCTTTTGTCTCCAAATTTATTGTCGCGACACTGATATTTCCCAGGTTTAAGACACTGATGTCGGTCATCGCGAGTCACGTGACCAACAACTAGCGCTTTTGTAATTCCTGTCACCACCAACACCTTGGTCTTCATTGATGAGTAATCTCCTATTCCAGAACTTCGACCTATCGCGGGCCGAAGAGGCGGCAGACACACCGGGAATGCCGCCGGCTATTACCCCAGACCAGCCGGTTTTTGAAGCCAACGGCCAGCACGGCCAAAATGGTCACAACGGTACTCTCGACGATCTCGTTGAAGAAATCCCAGCGGAATTGGCAGCAGACGGCTATGACGAGTTCCAGCATGAAGAACACGAATTGGCCGCGCTTCCGGAACATGCATGTGCCTACTGTGGCATCCACTCCACCAATTGTGTCGTCAAATGTGACACTTGCAACAAATGGTTCTGTAACTCCAGTACCAACTCCACTGGATCCCACATCGTTACTCACTTGGTGATGGCGCGCCACTATCAAGTCTCGTTGCACGAGGAGTCTGACTTGGGCGATACCACCTTGGAGTGCTACAACTGTGGTAACAAGAACGTCTTCATCTTGGGTTTTGTCAGCGCTAAACAGGACTCTGTGGTCGTGATCTTATGTCGTTTGCCCTGTGCACAGGCCAAGGATGTGATCTGGGATACCGGACACTGGCAGGCGCTTATTGATAATCGTCAATTTTTACCGTGGGTGGCAGCAGTCCCCAGCGACAGTGAGCTTATGAACGCTAGAATGATTACGCATCAGCAGATCACCAAAGTGGAAGCACAATGGAGATTGAACCGTCAGGCCTCAATTGAAGATGTGGATACAGCCGAGGATGATTCCGAAGAAGTGTTACCCATTTTGATGCGTTACAACGATGGATTCCAATATCAACGATCATTTGCACCACTTATCAAGCTTGAAAGCGACTACGACCGTAACTTGAAGGAGTCCCAGGCTTTGGAGCACATTTCAGTCAAGTGGTCTTTGGCATTGAACCATAAACATTTGGCATCCTTCACCTTGCTGACGTTTGAGAGTCGAGCACTCAAAGTGGCTGTAGGAGACGAAATCATCTTACGTTACAGTGGTAACTTCCTGGAGCCATGGGAGTGTCGCGGTTTCATTATCAGATTACCCAACTCTCACTCCGAGGACTTCACCTTAGAATTGGAATCCTCCAAGGATGAACCACCTACGCATATCACTTCTGGTTTCACCGCCGAATTTGTCTGGAAGGGTATTTCCTACGATAGAATGCAACAGGCAATGGAAGAATTTGCCGTCAATAAAGAATCGGTCTCGGGCTACATTTATCACAAGATCTTGGGCCATGAAGTGGCTCCAGTTGAGTTTGAAGTGAAAATGCCCCGCAAAGTCTCTCATCCATCTTGGTCCGAATTGAACTCATCTCAGATAAACGCAGTCACATCAGTGTTGAAGCGTCCTCTTTCATTGATCCAAGGTCCTCCAGGTACTGGTAAAACCGTTACTTCGGCTACAATTGTCTACCACTTGTCTCGGATGAACAAAGGCAAGATTTTGGTTTGTGCCCCATCGAATGTCGCTGTTGACCACTTGGCAGCAAAGTTGGCACAATTGGGATTGAAGGTGGTCAGAATCACCGCCAAGTCGCGTGAAGATGTCGAAACTTCGGTCAGTGAATTGGCTTTACACAATGTGGTGAGAAAAGTTGCTCGGGGCAAATTACGCAAATTGCTTGCGCTTAAATCCAAACTAGGCGAACTTTCAAGCTCCGATTCTGCTAGTTTGGTCAAAGCCGTCAGGGCAGCAGAACTCAAAATCTTGGAGAAGTGTGAAGTAGTCTGTGCTACATGTGTAGGTGCAGGTGATACCAGATTGGCCAAGATGCAATTCCGGAGTGTGTTGATTGATGAAAGTACGCAAGCTTCAGAACCGGAGGTGTTGATCCCAATTGTTAAGGGTGCCAAACAAGTGATTTTAGTTGGAGACCATCAACAATTAGGACCTGTCATCTTGGAAAAGCGTGCTGCAGATGCTGGTTTGAAACAATCGTTGTTCGAAAGATTGGTCGTATTGGGACACGTTCCTATCCGTTTGGAAGTTCAGTACCGTATGAACCCATGTCTCTCGGAATTCCCTAGTAACATGTTCTATGAAGGCTCGCTTCAAAACGGTGTCACCTCCGACCAGCGTGTTATTGAGAACTCAACATTCCCATGGCCAGTTTATGGTAATCCGATGATGTTTTGGGCCAACTACGGACGTGAAGAGATCAGTGGAAGTGGAAACTCGTTCTTGAACCGTGTGGAAGCTATGAACGTGGAAAAGATTATCACCAGATTATTCAAAGACGGAATCAGTCCTGATCAAATCGGTGTGATTACACCCTACGAGGGTCAACGTGCGTTCATCGTCCAGTATATGTCGATGAACAGCACCCTTGCTGATAAGAAGGATCAGTATGCCGAGGTTGAAGTCACCAGTGTGGATGCTTTCCAAGGTCGTGAGAAAGATTTCATCATTTTGAGTTGTGTCAGAGCCAATGACTCGCAAATCATTGGTTTCTTAAGTGACCCTCGTCGTATGAATGTGGCCATCACAAGAGCCAAGTATGGTTTGGTGATCTTGGGTAACCCAAGAGCATTGTGCCGTAACACGCTTTGGAACCACTTATTGATCCATTTCCGGGAGAAAGGGTGTCTCGTGGATGGACCTTTGGATAACCTCCAATTATCGATGGTCCAATTACATCAACAACCAGGAGCGCGTCCTGGCCGCAACGCACCATTTGGTAAGCCACCTGTTTACGCTGGTGGAGCAAATGACTTCGATACCGCTAGTGTACTTTCCTACAACCCTAGTGCCCCTCGCCAGGCGCGCGGGATGGATGCTGAAAAATGGCCTAGTCTTTCTAAGGATCCTAATGTTTATAACGGACCTGCAGCCATGAACTCCAATTTCTTCAGCAAATTAGAAGCCAGCGACAAAATGGATGCTGGCGAGTATGAAGATATCGAAGGAGATATCAAGAATATTACCAGCTCATTTGCAGCAGGTTTAGGTCTTTGAGAGACTACTAGTTAATGATGAATGGGACTACCTATTGATGAACAGAGTAGAGAGCAATCTCTTTCTGCTTTTACATCGAACGATGTTCATTGAAGCCCATAGTTCAAGCTACACAGGTCTCGAGGCGTACAATCGAGTGAAACCCCTTTGAAATGTGAGAAATCATTGAAAACGCGTTTGAGGTTTGGAACATTGCTTGAAAACAGGTCTCGCTCCGAAGTGCCAGTATTTTCGCTGAAACGCTAATAATTATAGAGATCACTCCTGCGGCTATTGACAAGTGGTGCCATAAAAGTACTCGCGTCAATGCCATTGATGTGGTCGGAGGGTTTCTCTCCAAGTCCACCCTATGCGGTTCGGCGGCGGCAACAATGCCAATTATGTGGGGGAACTTTTTGACTTCCCGCTAAGCCACCAAGTTAGTGGAGTCATAAGGTACCAATCAGGCACATAGTTCAATTTTTAGAGCTTCTCTCATCTTCAATCCCCCACTACTGACTCCAATCGACTCATTCAGGTGTCTAGTGAGGTACCTGAAATTCTATGGGGACCACTGTATATAGGCGTTTCATCCCGGAATGAATCTGAGACAATTGTAACGGCGTCTTAGTCAGGCGCATGGCGCAGTCCTACAGCGATGCGACACGACGTTGATGTCACCATTTGGCCTCCACCAATAGGTGCCGATGAAATTGGATACGGCTCCCTCAATCATCCCTTGTAGCCACCTGTAAAACCTTATCTACCGATTTGAAACCTGGACCCTTCTTTCTTGATGCAAGTTGGCTTTTCATCCCGCGTACCCACGGCGTTTGAGCACTCAATGAACCTGCTTGATCGGTGCACTGCGAGAACCGATGTGCGCCTTCTCGAAGGCGTGCACCCTAGAACCATGCATGGCACGACTGTGTTGCTAAATTGAACCTAGTAAAGCTGGACGGACTTCGTTTCAGTTCGATTTTCATCCAAAAAAGCCCGTCTGATCAATATCAGCGACCACACCTCACCATCGTTTTCAAGTGCAAAGTCACTATTTCCGATCAAATCAAAAGTTTCAGGTGTCAGTGAGCCTGAAAAGATCCGAGAGACAGACAGTCATTTCAGTTCTGAGTGAAGAGAGTGAAGTCTTTTCCAAAGCAAGCCATCTGAGGACTTATACAATAAGTGGAGCTTACGAGTACAAGACTGTTCCAACACCACCGATCCAATTTGATTTCACTAAAAAATCACTCAGTTTCGACGGAACCCCATTTGAAATTAGCCTGGATCCCACAATAAGGCTAGTCTTCAGCAATAATCTGATTCTTTAAGATTCCATCCAGAAAAAGCGTTTTAGATCCTCATAAATCATCTGAACCTTAAGATCCGAGCCAACTTGTCAGAAAAGTACTTTGGATCTTCACGTCTGGGATTTTACAGCCAACTCAAAAAAGCTTCGGATCTTTATAAAAGATTGATCCTTCAAGATTCCAGCTGACTTTGCAGAAAAGCTTCCAGATCATCATCAAAATCCGATCCTTCAAGATTCCAGTTATACCCTGTTGGATCTTATACTCGGAATTAAAGTTTTTTTGTTCATAACTTAAACTACTGCTCTTGGAATTAAAGAAGGTACCAAATTACCAAAAGACGTCTGCCTAGATTTAAAGGTCGTCAAATACCAACAGATCATCTTGAATTACAGGTTTTACCAACATATCCCTCGAGTTGATGTCATTTGTCCTTATTAATTAACTTATATTCTTTATTCATCATGGACTTTTCTACACCCCAGCGAGAGGACAAATACAGTTCGGGCAATATTTCTCCCGCCGGCTCAACCACACCCATAGCCACCAGCAGTGGTGGTGCCCATCGAACCAAACTATCCTCGCGTGACATCAAACTCATTCTTTACCTCATTTCATCGATAAAGCCATTCAAATATATAGGAGACCGTTCACTCTCCCAGACAAAAAAATGGGAAGCGATTCAATCCCGATACGGCCAACTCAAACGCATCGATTCAGATCACCTTGGCACTGTGATTATCCCAACTATTCGCACGCTACAACGACAGCTCTCGGGAGCCATCCGGAAAGCGCAGGCGCGGCGCGTAGAAGACAAACGACGGGGCAAATTCTTGTACCATGGAGACCACGATATAGAAGCGGAAGAAGCCCGGATCGATGCGCTGGTGACATCAGAAAGTTCACTTGTGGAGTTGGAGAACGCGTTGTTGGAATTGAACGATTTGAGCGATCGCCATCGCCTGGGATCTGGCCGCAATAAAGCGGAAGACCCGGCAAGACTGAGCGATGCCACGGATACACTTAATACCAGCGAGAATTTGGTCAATTTAACCAATATTGCCAGTTTGGGGAACACCACCAATACGGGAGAAACTTTGGCGCTACTCCGCGCCGATATCGAGTCTTCTCTCCCAAAAGAAAGCGAAAAGGCACAACGGATTGTCAAAGCAATTGACCTGATTCACACATTTCTTTACGAACTGGCTAAGGTCCAAGCGCGGCTTGCAAGCGATAACGCCGCTTTAGTGGACGAAACCGACAGACTCGTACGTGCGCACCAGTCACACATTAAAAAGATTCGAGAATTCAGCTTGAACTACAATAAGTCGCTTGCAGAGATGCAATCGGCAGTTACCACCAATGTTGCTGATTTCTTGGTTGAAATCGAGCATAATGAGGGCAACGACCATGAAGCTGAAAGTAACACCGAGGATCCTTCTGGACGGGCCTCGACCCCTCCCCCATCGTTATCGACACATGCTGCCAGCTAGGCAAGGGTATAACGTCATCAAAAAGTTAGGCGGAAAAGTGCATAGATGACTACTGAGATTCTGCATATTTACGTCTGCTTCTGCTACTGAAATGGATAGGACGGCATCTCAATCGGAGCTGACAAGCCATTTACGAGTCATTCACTTGATTGCCAGTGACAGGATAAACCATCAATGGAATATAGGATGTTTCCTGTGCGACAAGCTTTCACCTGTTTTCAAGATATCTTACAAAAGCTTAAGTTCCGACTAATAGGGACATAAAACAGTCCTAATTGGGCCTTCAAGAAGCTAAGTCGAACTTCCAATACCCACACATCTGTCTAATAGCAAAATTGAACATTCCTAATTCGAATTCATCAATACCCACACTTTTGTCACAGCAAAATTGAACTGTCCTAATTCGAATTTATGGATACCCACGCTTCTGTTCAATAGGAGCATTCAAAACAACCCTAATCGGGCCTCCAAGAAGCGAATTCTAACTTCTCAAAACCTAGACTTCTTACCATAGATTGTATTATACGACCCGCTACGATAACAAGCAACGAAGCCCTCGTTAAGTTCGTAAGATGGTAGCAACAACTGTAGATTATACGAACGCAACTGATATTTCGTCATAGGATTCGCCTAAGTTGTCGGACCTATTCTGCACCTTCGGTTGCATACCAAGTCTTGCAGTGGGCCAGATCCGCTGCCATACCGAAAGATCCGCTAATGGTGGGGTTGGCTTGAATAGGCCAACTGAGGAGTACCCGAAGCTCGCAGCAATCTAGTATAATAGGCTAACAACTAATGCGAGAAGCCCTATTTGGGCATGATGGGGGCGTAAACAGCGGGGTTAACACTAAGGCGTTCATCAAGAATGTGGAGAAGACCCTAATAACGGCTCTGCTCTTTTAGGCAATGACATTGATAATATTTTTCTGTTGCCCGAAAAGGAAAATTTTTCGAAGCTAATTTTTTAGACTTTAGACAAGGTATTTTTTTTGGGGCCGTGGTTATGTAAGTGTGCAGCTTAATGCGCATCTCATTAGTGCTTAAGGATTTGTGCGCTACCATGCCGGAGTCCATCGTCCAATGCCATGATCGAGAATTACCACTTTTCCCTCGACGAAAAGACTCAAATCTGAGGGATGACCCCGCTCGTTTAGAACACATTCGAGACCGAATCCATGCTTACACATACCAGGCATATGTCCGCCCTTCCGATTATCCGTCCAAGACCATGAAGTGGCACCATTTTCTAAATTGATCCATTCCCAACAATTTGTTTTGAACTACAAGTGATTAACCTTGAACCTGTATTTACATACTAAAAACCGTGTAAAATCCACTTTGGCGAAGCGAACCGAAATGATGGTCGAGTAATACGACGATGCGCATGGCGCAGAAGAAAAAATGCTGGGTGACAGAAATTTCAAGCAACGAAATTAAAAGGTTGCGAAATTGCGAAATGGAATGTAGAATGCACATCCTTAGGACAATGCCTAAGGAACCGAAATGATGAGATAATAAACAACCGAAATGTTGACCGAAATGTTGACCGAAAGGTGATTTGTAAGATGTGAACCGAAATGTGACCGAAAGTAATTGGAAGTGTGAACCGAAACTGGTGGGGTATTTGAGGTTTGAATAGTGGAATATTCAACTGGTATAGCAAAGGTAGCGGAGCAATAAATAAGTGATGGGGGTATAATATAATGTACAGCCGAAAGGAAATATCATGATAGCGTTAGCAAATTGTTTTTGAGGGGGCGTCAGACCAACTTGTTTAAAGAGGAACGAATCCGGTAAATAAGTCATCTTGCTTTTGCAACAAGAATTGGTCGATACCACATCCAGAAAGGGAATCAAGACTCTTTGGTAAGGAGAAGTCGTCGTCAGAGTACTCGGAGACAGGAGTGAAAGTCTCGTAGCCTTGAGGTTGAGAGAGAGAAGCAGCGGCAGCGGCATTGGTCAAGAATTGGTCGTTGAACATGCTGAGGTCTTCTAATCCGAGTGGCTTGCCTTCAATCTCTGGAGAGGTAGGAGCCGAAGCGGATGAGACAGCAGCAGCAGTGCTCTTTCTAGAAGGTTCAGAGACGGTACGTCTGAGTTTCATTTGCTTTCCCTTCTTAGGACCGGTGTATGACTTGAATTGGAATTGACCACTTGGTCTTCTCTTTGGGTTCTCGATCGAGGCAGACTTGGATCTCTTGTGCAAGTTCTCCAAAGGAACCTTGTTTTGAGCTTGGAGTTCTTCCAATTGTTGTTTCAAAAGTTGAATTTGCTTGTGTTGTTCCATCATGGCGTGTTGGTAACCAAATAAATGTTGGTTGTATGCAAGGTCCGAAGCGGCGTTTTCCTGTTGGGCAGGTGCAGATCTTTCGTTGAAGTGAGGGTTTTGTTCCCAGTTCTGCACGTCCAATCCCATTATTCCCAAGCCAACGTCCTCGTGCAGAGAAGCTGACGAAGTAATAGAGGAAGCGGTGTCCTGCACATAGTTCGCATTTGATCTGTCAAATGCGGTGAAAATTGAGTCACTGTCGCTCATGAGCGAAAATGATTCATTGAGTCGCGGTAAGTCAAACATTGACTTATCGGATGCGAATGTTGAAGATAATGGTGGAGTCTCGAGTGGAGATTGTGTTGGGGATGAGGCAGAAGATGCAACTGGAGAAAAGGTTTCGCAATCGTCAGTCTTGACTGGAGACAAGTCGACGAAGACAAAGTCCTTTGGCTTACCAGGCTTGTTCTTTGGTCTTCTCAATGGAGGTCTGCGGATAGAGAACTTAGAAGCAGCAGCAGAGATCTTCAAGGAGTTGTTCAAGCACTCCAAGGAGCTTTGTGAATGAGTAGCGTCATTGTCGACATTGCCAGTGGAGACGGATCTCTTGACACGCCAAAGCTTCTTGCCATTGGCTGGTGGTAGGACTTGAGTGTTCATTGTGATGGGAATTGATAGTTGGAGAAAGGGTAGAAGTGGGTGGGAGATCAGTGGTATTTATTCCAAATTTCCAGGAACAGTAGTGATGGAGACTTCGGCCCAAAGACTGAGATGGGTAGGCTATTGTGTAACCTGCCGAAGAGGAGTAGATAATTAGTTGCAGGTAAACTCCGTCCCGATTAGTTAAATGAAAATAAGTGCTTATGCGTTCCATCACCACTGTTGAAATCTAGTATACATAATAGAAGCAGCTGCAAATTGCTAGTAGACCGGGGTTACAATTCGTTAAAAAATAAGTTCAACAATGCATAAAATATTTGACGCACTCTGCGCACCACTTGCCTGATTAGCAAGAGTAAACATAACTAGGCTTTATGCGGTTGCGAGCACTGTATTGTATTGCCATCGCTCAAGTCTTTTAATGCATCACATTAATCTATTAGGAAACACCTCAGATGTATGTATGTAATTAGCTGGATCGGGCACATTGATGAATCGAATCAAAGTGTACCTACATTGGCAAAGAGCTATTGATGACCATCAATTGAAATCTAATCTACTGCTGATCATCGATGCCTTGATGTCACAGGCCCAGGGTCCCTCCACATTCCAACCTGTTGTACCTCGGTAAACGGTCCTGCAAACTACGGACGGTGGGGTAAAAATTTTAATCGACTCTGTATGATTATTTCGGGTGACCCCCTTCCAAAAGAGCCGTCTCACTAATGATTTGTGTAACCAGGGTGGGCGAATGATCTGGTAACAATATAGGCACGCTGCCGGTAGAAGCCATGCCCACAGAACACTACCTAATTAGGAATTGTTGTGAAGCATGAGCAGAACTAATTAGGAAAGTTAAGTAGTCTTTTTCCTATTTAGGAAATAGTGCACCGAGCAGCCTTGACGTTTGCGAGCTGCACTTGAAGCGAGCCCGCGGCGTCGTAAGTTCTGAACATTGAGCATTGTGATTTAAGCAACTTTACAGCACTTCTCCGCTTTCAGCTGACATTGTTCCATATGTACACGGCCTAATTAGTGTTAATAGCATGTGTTAAGCGATCGTTGGTTGCCCAAATAGACCTAGGGCTCTGAGATTCGGCCTAATCGGGCACCTCAACAATATTCTGCTCAAATGCCAACATTTCCCCATACTTTATCATGGATTCAAACCCCCATCACCTTTCGATGGGTTCGGACCCTATTGATCTCGAATCGGGTGTTGGACCCCCGTCTTCTCATACCACCCACACCTTGTTTGGTCCTCGGCACTTTGGCTTATCCGTTAGTCGCAGGTTCCGTACATCCATGGACCGAGAAATACCCCTCCAGGGCCCCTCGACCCCCCTTCTTGATATAACCCCGCGGTGGGGTCTTGAAATTTCTTGCGATGAGAGCACCATTTTTGCCCCTCTCTCGTTAGCATAATTTGTAAACGCCTCGTTAAACTTTAAGATAAGCTCCCCCACACTCCGTGCTTCTTTGCTATGGTCATGGGCTCGGTTTCGTATACAGTTCCAGACTTGTTAGACCTCATCATCAATTAGGCTGGACAAATGCTTACTGAGCAGTGCGAAATCCTCATTGAGGCTGAAATGTGGGGTATAGGTTTTTGTGTCACATAATTGTCCTAGACGACTCCGAGAACCACTAAACGAGAAAATCTTTCTGAGCCCTACCGGCTCTCGCTACGACGGCTCCGAACAAGAATTACATTGATTATGTCCACTTGCAGCGTTATGGCCTACGGCAGCATTGATCTCTAGTTTCAACAATCGCAATTACACGTATGGATTGGGTATATCAACGGCACATTTGTGATTGTACCCTGGTGGCACAACTATCTGCCTTGACCTAGACTGTAGAGTGAGCGAAGTTTATTGCGCTTTCGGAGCTCCCCGAATCTGGCATACACAGGCGCAAGTCTGAGCCCGTTAATCAAGATTTTCATGGCCGGAACGAGTTCCCTGGTCCCCGATTGACTGAAGAAACTCAATTGTGGGGTACTATGTGGTTCGGGTCTCAGGGATCGACCAATTAGTGCCTGGACAGCTTGCAATTCCAGTATAAGCTTTCAATCATGTGCTCACTGAAAGTGCGGAGAACTTTCGTTAAGCCTTATTTTTAGTACAGTACCTTCCCCTGTCCTCATATTTTTTCCGCGGAGTATCAATGAGCCGTGAAAGTGCCGGACCACCGAAGGGATGGTGATTTCAAGTTTTTGCGCTCTAGTCAATGGCGTTACATTGGCGATGGACATATGCTTAACCCCAGATTCATCCCTTGTGGTTATTGTCAAGTGTAGACCCTGAATGTGGGATTAATTTAGGCTTTGCAAACTCTATTTTCCTACGGTGAAACTAAAGGATGTGTAAAGCGGACTTTCCAAATCTTAGATGTGAGTTACAACGTTAGAATAAGGGCGGGCGCAACCCTTCCTCAAAAAATCAGCCTGATTAGGTCGGTGACACTGCCTGAGTGGGCAGCAACGATCCCAGGGATCAATAAAATTAGGTATGTACAGAGTGTGTAATGCATGACATTTGCGGTTCAACTCCGCGGACGCATGTCTCCGGAATGTAACCAAACTCCAAAGTCCACTTGGATCTTGATCGACGTAGCATCAGCAACCACCAGAGAAGTTTTTATTGTAGTTTAATTGCATGCATAGGCGCTTCCTAATTAAGCCGAATTTTTTCCCCTCTATCCTAATCGGGCCGCGCATTAAAAATATCTGTACATCCCTCCTTATTTGGGCCGTCCGTCCCAGGGCGTAAAAAATATTCGGATCAGTCCTGCTCGATATGGGTTTCAGCTGCCAATCATGCTCGTCTCGAGCGAGCGCAAGGGCTTAGTTCCGTTAAACCGACCCTTACAGCAAAAATACAACTTCACTTGCACGCATCAATTGACCCAATTCCAATTGACTTCGTTCACCAGGCTTATCCCTAAAGCCATCAATTCCAAATTATTTCGATGAGATGTTTTAAGAGGGCCGATTCAAGATCGGTCGAAGCCAAGTAAAAATATTTACCGAAGTGTGTAGTTCCTTCCAATTGCTTCGGCGTTATAACAATAGCTGCGGAAGATTGGTGAAGATGAGGATCGCCAGTGAGCGCTTCTATTGTCGCCGATACACGCGAGAGTCATCACTTGATCATCTGATTCACACACAGTCAAGATGATTCAGCATGATTCAAAATGATTCAAAACGCTCTAGAACATAACCACTCGCCTTACTCAGTGCGACAAAATATGTGTTTCGCCGCTTGGTAGCTACAGTTACTGCTTGCATATTCCCAGTCTCTGGTCCGCTTATGCGACGCCTTGATTCGTCGCTAGTTTAGCTGATTGTTTAACTGCGCTCTGGTTTCTGGACATCAAAAACTCAAAGCCCGTCCCAGCGCCATAGCATTCGACCATTGCGCTGATATTAGAGAGTATATCGTTTGGAGGAAAGGCCCTTATAATGCTTCAATTACAATTACGACTCCAAGCTGGCTCGGCTTAGTAGCCTTGTTTTTCGAGGGTTTTGCTCCAAGTACATTGCATTTTCGTTGCCTCAACAGCGATGCCCGTATACGCACCTGATGACGGCAGTGCGCTTTTCTTAAAATTACGTGCAGCTGTCAGATTTTGGGTGAAATAAGTGCGGATGCAACAAATCCGTAAGCATAATTCAACAAGTTTAAGTGATGGCAGAAAACATTCGATGCAAAAACTTGTTGGGACTTTTAGGTTTCGTCGTATCCGCATTTCGCATGATGCAAGTAGCTTTAGCCATCGCTTGTAATGCAGCACAAGTTGCATGCTTGAGCAGTATTTTTAACGGTATTATGCTGTAAATACTCTCAGAAATTTGGGTACCCAAAATCCGCTCAATGGGTCCAGGGTCTAACCAAAAGTGCATTGAGACTATATTCTACACGATTGCTCGAAATTTTCATAGAAATTAGAAATCCTCAAGATTATAATTTCCTCAATTTTGTCAATACTATCTAAGGTGGAGCAATCTCAGAATCGAGTTTGACAATGCTCAGGGTCTGAAACTGCCATAGCGGAAATACACAACGGGCCAGTGGATCTGTTCACAATAGATATGGAAGATCTCAATTGAGAATATGATCTTACCAAATAGGTTTAGCAATTGATCTCCAATAATCGTCTTGGAAATCATCACCTATTACAGATGATAAAAGATTGATTGTATTGATTCATGCTTAGGAAATTTGTTTCTCTAATGCATTTTCGAACCGATTAACTTTAAGAATGTAATACAGTGACCTGTAGTATCCTTTTTTCCAATCCTTTTGAATATTTAATGAAATACATCAATTCCTAAAATTAAGCAGATAATTCAATTTTCTACAAATTTTGTCAAAATTTTGATGCTTCCCATATTTTAGGTATTATTAAATCTAATTGTCCATATCATCTTTCAAGGTCTATTATTCTAGCGTCATATTTCAAAGCTGAAGCGTCCTTCATAGCTACTATCCAGTATCTTGTTGTCTTCAGGTTGCATACAATAGATGCTGCTCATAGTCAAGATAGCAATAACATATTCTTCTCATCTTAAATCTTCCAGAACTATAAGAGCAATGCCAGAACAAACGTACACTTCATTACAATAGTGCCAAAGTTAAGGTTGACCCTGCGGATTTAGTTTTTTAGTGGCCTTTGTAAATGCAATTGCGTACTGATTGTTATATTGTGTCTATGTACAGGATACAACCTGGGTCTTTGTAAGGGAGCAGAGATTGAACTAAAGTTGACATGTGGGGTATGTAGCTATCATCAGGGGTGAAACGTGCTTTGACAGCATTGAATGAGCAAGATCGGAGACAATTTGGTGTGGCTGATGAAAGTGGAGCGTACTTTTCTTCTCGCATCTCACATTTCATAACCAGATACTTTCGAATAGTGATAAAGAATATTAGTAAACAAACACTTCTTATATGATCTCGAAAAGGAGTCAGAAGTACACAAGTGTGCACCTGCTAGGATCACAACACAGGAGGAGTTCAGAAAAATTGTTTCCGATAAGTTCAGATGTCGTTCCGATGAGTTCAGTTCTTTGCGATGAATTGAAGAATTCTCCTCAATGAGTTGAAGAATTCTCCCAAATGAGTTCAAGAATTCTCCCCAATGAGTTGAAGAATCCTCCCCAATGAGCTCAAAGTCTTCTATAGAACTTGATATGGTTTGGTGAATTCTTACAAAAGTGCTTAATCTCTGAATGTGCTCAATTTCTTCTGTTTCAATCCTTAGGTTTTTCAATTTTCACTTTTCTCCTCCTTTTCCCTCTCCTTGTCCACCAACTGCTTCAATCTCGCCTTCGCCTCAGGGGTATAGTCCAACGTTCTGACTTCCAACGATTTCATCGACATCCCCACGCCCTCTCGGCGTCTTCTCTCCACTTCTTCGGCAGAATGGGGCTCGAACTTCACCCACTCAAAATCCTTGCCTGCATCCTTGATGACGTAGATGCCCGCAAGAACCGCGACGGTACCCACAATCAATCTGTTGATGAACGGAGGCGGGGGACGTGGCTTAGACATGATGATGTTACTGATCACATTGACGCTCAACCGCACCGATCTAGCTAATGATGTTTTTCGCGCACACGACCCCTCTGCCCCGTCATGTGATAGGGGGGGCGAACGAATTTGCGACGACCACCTCTACCACATCTTCTCCATCACGCCATGGCCGCATTACCCAAAAGAATCATTAAGGAAACAGAGCGCTTGGTGTCGGACCCCGTGCCCGGCATCACCGCCAACCCAATGGAGGAAAACTTGAGGCACTTTGAAGTCACGATCGACGGTCCTTCCTCCAGTCCTTACGCCGGCGGTGTCTTCCAATTAGAGCTCTACTTACCAGATGACTATCCAATGTGTGCGCCCAAAGTGCGGTTTTTAACCAAGATCTATCACCCCAACATCGACAAGCTTGGCCGTATTTGTTTGGATGTGTTGAAGGACAATTGGAGTCCAGCGTTGCAAATCAGAACCATTTTGCTTTCGATCCAAGCCTTGTTGAGTGCGCCTAATCCCGATGACCCCTTGGCCAACGATGTGGCCGAAGACTGGAAGAAGGATGAAAAGAAGGCTATTGAAGTTGCCAAGGAGTGGACACTGAAATATGCCAAACAGAGCGCACCAAGCGAGTAAACCAATGGAGCCAAAGAGGCTATATTTCTGCAAACGAGATTGAACAGATCAAGGGAACAGTACCGCTGCCTTCGAAGCCGCGGCTGACGTCACACAGTCTATAGAGTGCCTGGAGCCAGGATTTAATAAACGACGTATCCCCGGATATAGCGTGACAGTTACGGTCACATGATCATACCTGAGTCCGAATCAGCGATTATGTAAGTTTCCCCTTTTCATCTGAATCATGGGTCACGTGAAGGATTATCGACTTTAAAATCATCGATTATGTAAACTTGATGTCCTTGTTCTGATCATTTTTGAATTAATTAGTCACGTGTGAGACTACTGATGCTAAAATCAGCGATTTACTTAAATTACATAATTTGTCGATTTTGTTACCCCTTTCTAGCCACAAGTCACGTGATAAGCTCTTGGATCAGTTTCCAATTATGTAACCCTTCCCGATTTTGTATCCCTTTAGTCACGTGAAGATAATACTTTTGCCTTTTTTCGTACACTTTTAGACCTATTAGATCGAGCACGTTCAGGGTTAGCAACCACGCGTTCTGCTCTACAATAGTCGCGTCTCGTCTACGATTTCTATTGTACTGAGATTTCCGGTGATTCATGGTGAAAAGATGGGAACAAAAGGACTGGAATCTGAACATTCCAGAACAAAATGCTCGTTGCCAGATTCGTTAAATTGGCGATGGCGATGGTCAAAGTTTCAATTTGTTAACTTTAAATGTGTGTAAAGGCAGTTCGGGTGAGTGTCCCGATTCTACCTGCCCGATTCCGCACTGGCCCGCAATTACCGAAGCTCGGCGCGTAGCAGGGGCCATCGCCAGGGGTTAGTGGCTAAAGCAGGCTCAGCTACTATAGTAGGGGTCACGTGAACACTAACTTCGGTACAAACGGAACCATTTTACGGAGCGAAAGCTCCGCAAGAGGCGCCGAAATGTAGTCTCCGAATCGATGATGCTGTCATAACAAGTGACCCGGCGTAGTATGACTCTTCCGGAGTATAAGTACGGTTTTCCTATTCTTCAATTAATCTAATAAATGAATTCCCACTCCTTGCCTTAGTAATCATTAAGGAGTAGAAAAAAGACACGCTAAAATTTTCCACCCGCATTACCAGTTACGGCACAGATCTCTTGGTACTGCATTTTTACCACCTGTAAGAAACGAATTGGTTTCCTTCATTCGTCAGGCTTTTGGCCACTAATACACCCAATCTTTCCATATCATTCAGATCAGACCCTCCATCTCCACGACTGCCCTTACTACACACTACTTCCTCCTCGTTCCTCCCCCATATATTATTCCGCGTCTATTTCACTAGTCTGATTTGTCTGATTTATCTGATTCACCATGAACAGACACTCCAACCATGATGATCCTGACCAGTCATCGAGTTCGTTCTCGTTCTTGAACGAATCCGCCCACTCCGCTGACAACCGGCGGGTATTCTCCGACGATACCTACCATTCCGCTCACTCAGCCGCCAACTCCCCCCGTCCAGCGTCTCCCTCCCTGTCGGACCACTCGTTTTCAAACGCCACCTCTGCATTACCCACCCCCAACTTAAACATAGACAACCGGCTTCCCTCGTTCCCGCCGCCCTCGCGGAAGTCTTCGCTTCGGTTCCAGCTCCCCGCCGGCTCTCCTGGCTCGGGCTACGCGTCAGGACTGGGGCTGTCGCCACATTCACCAAAGGTTCAGCTGCCTTCCAAGTCACACACGCCAAGGGTGCAGTCGCCGTTCTTGGACCAGCGGAACGTGATCATGGAAAACGAAGCCTTCGACTTACAACGGCCACTGTCGCCATTTATTCAGGACTCCTTTGATTTGAAACAGTCCGACGATGCCGAAAGCGAATACTACGAAACATCTTCGACCACCGATGTCGACCGTAAAGAAACAATGATGAAGAGAAATAGATGGGGTACCACCAGAACGAAACACGGCAAGCCAAAGAAGGAGAATCTCAGTAGATCGAAAACTTTGAAGAAACTCCTCAACCCTTCGCTGTCGGGCAGTATCAGAAGAATGCCCGGCCGTGGCTCGATTAGAAGACCCAACACATCCGAAGACATCATCGATGACTACGGATCCGATCACAATACCGATGCGAACTCCAATTCTGAGCCCACGGAACCAAAAGAAGCTAGCGATCACCGAGAAGAAAAAAGATCGATTGTGTTCAATAAACCACTTCCAGCCGAGCTTTGCAACCCGGAAACCGGAAAAATATCCATCGAGTACGCTAGAAACAAAATCAGAACCACCAAGTATACACCCCTCAGTTTCGTGCCCAAAAATATCTCCAATCAATTCCTCAATAATGTGGCCAACCTTTATTTCCTTGCGTTGATCATCTTGGGTGCTTTCCAGATTTTCGGGGTGCCGTCGCCAATCTTGGCCGCAGTTCCCTTAATTGTGATTGTGGCCATCACAGCAGTCAAAGATGCAATTGAAGATTCTAGGAGAACAGTCACAGATATGGAAGTCAACAATCAAGTAACGCATATATTATCACAAGAAGATCACGAATCCGAGTTTGTCTACGAAAACTTGAATGTCAACGACGAGAAGATCTCGTTATGGAGGAGATTCAAGAAGGCTAACTCCAGACTTTTATTCAAAACCATAGATAAAACCAAAGAAACATTCAGCAAAGAAGCAAAAGCAAAGAAAATGAGAGAAGAAGCCAATGAAAACGCCGAAAACACTAGAAAGTCATTCGACAGTTACATAGGAGCTACAAGAAACTCGATGGACTCTACTAACAACGGGTTTGGCAATCCATTCTCAGATGGAAGACCCAGACCTAGCATGAATTCAGCTCGTGGCCATCATCGGACCCTTAGATTCGCCAAGAAGTACTGGAAAGACGTTCGTGTGGGTGATGTGTTGAGAATCTACAACAATGATGAGATTCCGGCCGATTTGATCATTCTTGCTACCAGTGACGAAGATAACTGTTGTTATGTCGAAACCAAGAACTTGGATGGTGAAACTAACTTGAAGGTGAGACAAGCATTGAAGTATGGATCAGTAGAGGAAAAAATTTCCAGAGCAGATGATTTGATGTCTCATTCATTCCAAATCAACAGTGAAGGTCCTCATGCCAATTTATACTCGTACCAAGCAAACTTGGCTTACAACGATATACAAACCAACGAAGCAAAGCAAGAAGCAGTTACCATTAACAACTTACTTCTCAGAGGATGTTCTCTTAGAAACACCAAATGGGTGGTTGGTATAGTTGCATTCACTGGAAATGACACCAAGATCATGTTAAATGCAGGTATCACTCCCACCAAGCAATCGAGAATGTCGAGAGAATTGAACTACTACGTTTACTTGAATTTCATCGTTTTGTTCCTCATTTGTTTCGTATCAGGGTTGGTGAATGGTTTGTACTATCGAACCAATAACGGCTCTCGAACGTTTTATGAATTTGGTACAATCGCTTCTACACCAGCACTCAATGGTGTGGTTTCCTTCTTTGTGGCTTTGATTTTGTACCAATCTTTGGTCCCAATTTCGCTCTACATCACAATTGAAATTATCAAAACAGCACAGGCTTTCTTCATTTATTCCGATATCAACATGTACTACGACAAGTTAGATTACCCCTGCACAGCGAAGTCTTGGAGTATTTCTGACGACTTGGGCCAGATTGAGTATATTTTCAGTGACAAAACTGGTACTTTAACACAAAACTTGATGGAGTTCAAGAAATGTACAATTAATGGAGTATCGTATGGAAAAGCATATACTGAAGCCTTGGCTGGATTAAGAAAGAGACAAGGTATTGATGTGGAATCCGAAGCCTTGATTGAAAGAGAAATCATCGCCAAAGAACAAGTACGGATGCTTGATTATTTACACACGCAATCCAAAATGACCGATCTTTATGACGATGAATTGACCTTTGTTTCTGAAGATTTTGCCAAGGACTTATATGGTGCCAAAGGAGGCCATCAGAAACAATGTAACGAGAACTTCATGTTATCTTTGGCGTTATGCCATTCGGTTTTGGTGGAGCCAAGTACCAAGGATCCAGCAAAACTCATGTTGAAAGCACAATCTCCCGATGAAGCCGCGTTGGTCGGTACCGCCAGATCCTTGGGTTACAACTTCAAAGCCAACACCAAGAAAGGTGTGGTCGTTGATACTCACGGAGTTTCCAAGGAATATCAAATTTTGAACACTCTTGAATTCAATTCCACTAGAAAGAGAATGAGTGCCATCATCAAGATTCAACCTGAAAAAGAAGGAGACAAACCTAAAGCATTGCTTATTTGTAAAGGTGCCGATTCTATCATCTATGGAAGATTATCGAAAACTCAAAATGACCCAAATCTTTTGGAACAGACTTCCCAGCATCTCGAACAATATGCTACAGAGGGTTTAAGAACCTTGTGTATTGCGCAGAGAGAGTTGACTTGGAGTCAATACGAGGAATGGAACAAACGTCACAAAGAAGCCGCGGCTTCATTGGATAACCGTGAAGAACAAATGGAGGCAGTTGCAGACTCTATTGAAAGAGAATTGATTTTATTGGGAGGTACCGCTATTGAAGATAGATTACAAGATGGTGTTCCTGATGCCATTTCTCTTTTGGGAGAGGCAGGTATCAAGTTGTGGGTCTTGACCGGTGATAAGGTTGAGACTGCGATTAATATCGGGTTTTCTTGTAATTTATTGGGTAATGATATGGAATTGCTACTTCTCAAAACGACTTTGACTCCTGAAGAAATTGAAGATTATAATATCACCAATTACGACGAATTATCTGATGCAAATTTGATTGACTACATGATCAGCCACTTTTTGTCCAGGTACTTTAACAGTACCGGACTGGTGGAAGAATTGGACGAAGCCATGAGCAATCACAGCCCTCCAGACCCAGGCTTTGGTGTTGTAATCGATGGTGACGCTTTGAAACTCGCGCTTCTTGATCCTGACACCAAGAGAAAGTTCCTTCTTTTGTGTAAGAGGTGTAAGGCTGTGCTTTGTTGCAGAGTCTCTCCTGCTCAAAAGGCTGCTGTTGTTAAATTGGTCAAAGATACCTTGGACGTGATGACTTTGGCAATTGGTGATGGTTCCAACGATGTGGCCATGATCCAAGCCGCCGATGTCGGTGTCGGTATTGCTGGTGAAGAAGGTAGACAAGCCGTGATGTCCTCGGATTATGCCATTGGCCAGTTTAGATTCCTTGCCAAGTTGATCTTGGCACATGGAAGATGGTCTTACAAGAGATTCAGTGAGATGATTCCTTCTTTCTTCTTCAAGAATGCCATTTTCACCTTTGCCTTATTCTGGTACGGTGTTTTCAATAATTTTGACGGAACCTATCTTTTTGAGTTCACCTATTTGATGTTCTACAATTTGGCGTTCACCTCGTTGCCCGTGATTTTCTTGGGTGTGTTCGATCAAGATATCAGTGGAAAGGTGTCCTTGCTCGTGCCTCAAATTTATCGTTCCGGTATCACCAGAAGTGAATGGACTGAAACTAAGTTCTGGTTCTACATGGCTGATGCCGTTTACCAATCGGTCATTTCCTTCTTTTTCCCCTATTGCTTGTACTACATTGGTTTTGTGGATATGAGTGGAAGACCTGCTGACCATAGATTCTGGATGGGTATTGTGGTCACCAGTATTTCGTGTATTTCCTGCAACTTGTACATCTTGAGTCATCAATACAGATGGGATTGGTTGTCTGTCTTGATTGTTGCTATCTCCATTTTGATCATTTATATTTGGACCGGAATCTGGACCTCCGCATTGGCAAGTCATGAATTCTACAAGGCAGGTTACCAGGTCTTTGGTTCAGCAAGTTACTGGGCCTGTACTGCTATCGGGATCATCATTTGTTTGATGCCTCGGTTCTTCTACGACACCGTTCAAAAGATCTACTGGCCAAAGGATGTGGACATCATCAGAGAATGTGTTCAAAGAGGTGATTACGATATGTATCCCGATAACTATGATCCAACTGACCCTAAGAGAGTGAAGATCAGCAAATACAGTGTTGAAATGGGTAAGATGAATGAAAGTTCTCCTTATAACTATAAGAATACCGGTTCAACCACCTCATCTGGAAGTGACTTCGAAACGCAACAGAACTCCACCTTTGGTCAAAGCACTGCGGTGCCACTGGAGGTTCCAGCTGCCAAATCACCCGTGGGGTCTTCATTTTTAGATCCTAGAAACATGGCTACAAACACTACGATGCAAAAGGTCGAAAACAGAAACCTGCCAACAAAACGGAGATCAGTTTTGGATATTTTCAAGAGAAAAAGTAAAGCTGTGAGCTACTTCGACAACTCTTCCATCATTGATACTTATAACGCAAACTCAACCTCGAACTTGGATCTCAGCAATGTCATCAGAACAGAAGAAATCGCGATGGACGATTTCAATAACAACCAAAGAACCGCCAATAGAATCTCGTCAGAAGTCAGAAGATTATCTGTACAATACGGGAGACCCCAATAAGACACTAGATGCATATGTATATTAACTAAAAATTTACTGGAAATAATAGACAAATATTTTATAAAAATCAACTGATGTAATTATTCTAGCTCAATATTAATACCAGTAGTATTCCATGGTGGGATTCAAGCCAAAAGATATATTGTGAAACGTAGTTAACGCAGTTTTTGCACCCTAATTAGTAACAATACTTTCCAGGAAGAAGCACATAGATGAAAGACCCGTGATTTTCGAGGCTTGCTAGTAATTGATAATTACACTTTAAATGTACGAGGATCAATTGAAAATATGTAGTCTATCGTTATTTCGCAATTAATATTTGTCTGTTCAGTAATGCATCTTGGCAAGGCTTAACCAAAATCACCTGTGCGCAAATAAAGTTTGCTTAGTTTTGAAAGTCAACTTCATAGGCTTAGCTGTTTAAACTTTAATCGGCCTTTCTACGATAGTAAATTAATTTAGGTACGAATCAATTGTAAGCCATATTTTTTAAATTTTTGGTACATGAGAAGCTTTCACAGTGATCGTAGCGTTGGAAAATAAACATGGAAATTATCGGATGAAAATTTCTAAAGTTCATCAGGCTCTTTTGTTTTAAAATCTGACAAGCAGGAGCCTTTGTTAAACGTCTCTAATGTGAGATTTTTTGCTGTAAGATTTTGACCAAATTAATACATTGCAAGTATTTCAAATTTTTACTGAATTTTTGGAAAAAAGTGGGAGAACGCTCAACATCCTGAAAATTCATTACGATTTCTAGCAATTGATTATTTGAAATAAACATTCTTTTCATCTTCATAACTCGACTGTCATCTTTGCCTTTAACGTTGGGAATTAATGACTACCGAAGTAATTTAATAAGGTCAGACTGGCCAAAACATTAATACTAAGAGCAATCAAAAATGTAAAAGACTGATTTCATAGTGAACAATTGCATTGACTGAATAATTATCAATTACAATATACGTCGCCTCGTTCATCATCGCAGGAAGTAATAATATTGCTGTTGGTGGAGAATAAGTTTAAACTTCACGCGGTGCGCACACGACAAAGTTGCAAAAACAGCCATAACTGCAACCAATTCCAAAATAGACCGAACGGATGAGCACAGAGTGAAAAACACGAAACAGAGTCAAAAGAAGAAAGAATCAAATAAGCGCGTTTGAAGCAGAAAAGCAGTCAATGGATCCCACTCTTTTCATCCAAAAGAGTAAATCATAGTCGCCAAGTCTTCGCTCAAATAACTTGTAATATATTCTAGATTTCAACTTCTCCGGTACCGAATCACATACTTCGGTCACATACTCTTTATATGATTCACACTACTGGCTATTTTCAGTACCATTTTGCCCCGCGTTTCCGTAAAGCACACACTTCCACCAGCCCGTTTCGCGATGACTTCATCTCTGATCCAGATCGGAAACAGTCGGAATCGCATCCAGGTGGGGCATACGAGGGGCAGAACAGAAAAGTTTCACACCGCCAGCGGAACACATCTCCAGCAATGTGAGCTCTCTCAGCTATACTCTACATATATCCAAAAGTTCGTCCTGGCCTCCTAAATTGTATTAAATGCTCCGTAAGTTTGGAGATCAGGGGCAGCAGGTGTACCCTCGGAAATGGCAACCCGGGCAACCGCAGATGCACCGGGAAAAGGCCACTCGACACAGAGATGGAGGCTGAAGTGACAGTCCGATTGACGCGACCGAAAAAGCTACTATTCCGCGATTGAGGCAGTATCGAGTCAATTAACAAGATGAGATCACCCGAGTACACAATTGAATCGGTCAAGCGAAGCGATGGTATGTTCTGATCGGAGAATTTTTCACTTTATACGCAGGCCGCAATTGAACAAGGACCATCCCCGATAAATAACTCAGGAAGGTCGATCGCTCGTAGGGCATTTCTTGACAAGCATCCGGGAAAAGAAATGTACATCAAACAATTCGCTCAGCGAATTGATTATCCGGGAATGGACCTGGGGAGTCCGCACTGGGACAACACTTCGCCGAAGTACCGTAGCGAAACGACATCCAAGTTCCGACTAGTCGTTTGTCGTAGACACGCGTGCCCTGAGGACCACGCACACGACGTGGTTGCCGAGGCCATAGAGGTTGAAATTAGCAGTTCGGACCGCGGACCCCGTTCTCCGGAAAGGAAGGCTTAATTGGCATTGGAACGACGGCACCAAAGCTAGAATTGATCGTACGGATCGGAGGGGAATAGTGGTTGATCAAACAGTTACACGTACCCTGGTACCAGTTCTCAGCACTGTTGCTTTCTACCAGCAAATGGAGGGTGAGGCGGTACCGAGCTCATATCCGACCAGAGCGTGGGAGATCCGAGGGTAGGTTACCCGCACGCCAGCGCCGGGCATCCTCCAATCAAAAGTCGCAGGTTCCCCCGATTCCCCCCGGACGCAAATTTTTCAGCTGGGTCTACGATTATATAAGGCTGATTGATCCCCCCTCGAGCCTTTTCTTACGTATCTTATCATAGACCAAATATATTCAGTAACAAGATGGATTCCAACTTCTTAATTGATTTCATGATGGGTGGTGTTTCCGCCGCCGTCTCCAAGACCGCTGCTGCTCCAATTGAGAGAGTCAAGTTGTTGATCCAAAACCAAGACGAAATGCTCAAGCAAGGTCGTTTGGCTAGAAAGTACGATGGTATCCTCGAATGTTTCAAGAGAACCGCCGCTGAAGAAGGTGTTGGTTCTTTCTGGAGAGGTAACACTGCCAACGTTATCAGATACTTCCCAACCCAAGCTTTGAACTTCGCTTTCAAGGACAAGTTCAAGCAAATGTTCGGTTTCAAGAAGCAAGATGGTTACTGGCCATGGTTCGCCGGTAACTTGGCTTCCGGTGGTTTGGCTGGTGCCACCTCCTTGGCTTTCGTCTACTCTTTGGATTACGCCAGGACTAGATTGGCTAACGATGCCAAGTCCACCAAGAAGGAAGGTGGTGCTCGTGAATTCAACGGTTTGTTAGATGTCTACAAGAAGACCTTGGCTTCCGACGGTATTGCTGGTTTGTACAGAGGTTTCGGTCCATCTGTTGTTGGTATCATTGTCTACAGAGGTTTGTACTTCGGTTTGTACGATTCCTTGAAGCCTGTTGTCTTGGTTGGTCCATTGGAAGGTTCTTTCTTGGCCTCTTTCTTGTTGGGTTGGACCGTTACCACCGGTGCTTCCACTGCCTCTTACCCATTGGACACCATCAGAAGAAGAATGATGATGACCTCTGGTCAAGCCGTTAAGTACGACGGTGCTTTCGACTGTTTCAAGAAGGTTGTTGCTGCTGAAGGTGTCAAGTCCTTGTTCAAGGGTTGTGGTGCTAACATCTTGAGAGGTGTTGCCGGTGCCGGTGTCATCTCCATGTACGACCAATTGCAAGTTTTGGTTTTCGGTAAGAAGTTCAAGTAAACTAATTAATACTCGGTAAATAGATCCTGGTTTATTGTCTGCTGCTGCCATTCGGGTCTTTGAAGGTGTTGAGAACTCTAGCACTACTTTTTAATTCCTTATTGTTACGGTGGTACAATTAGTTTCTTATATTTATTCCTATTGATATGTATATATTATTCGATCCAAAGTAATAGATTGGTTCGTGTATGAATTGTTGTAGTGCACTGCCCGATTTCGATAAGATCGGGATCGAAATATTTTTCTGGAAAATTGATCGGATTTTAGCTGATTGCGATTTAATTCCGAATTGGGACAAATTCAAGATAATCTACTTGAGATTTAACAAGAAGGAAGAGTACAATAAAATGAGAAAAGGAATGATGAGTTCAATAGAAATGTTGCAATTGGAGAGACTTCTGAAATTTCCTTTTCAATTGGCTTTATTTTATATTCAAATTTCTATAATCAGCTGGCTTTCTAATCATTGAATTTCCACCACCTATTGGCTTCCTCAGTTGCATATTCAATTTTTATACCACTTAATTTTTGATCCATATTGATTGGATTCAATTTACGGTTATTGATTGAATTTTCATCTACACTTATTGATTTTAAATTTCATATTACTATATTTTATTTTTCATATTCACCAAAACCATCATGATAATAGTCGACCACCTGAGAAAGACAATAATCATACGACATATTTAATCATGATAGTTCGAAAAAATAACGTCAAGTAAGCCATAAAAGATATATGAAGAGTTGTATTCAAAAGCAAGGATGTTGATCACTTCTAGAATCAACTATAGTGATAACCTCCCATTTGAGTCACTGAAAGCCAGATTGGTTTTGACCTTCCTACTCACGCTTCTTGAAGTTCAAGTACAATAACTTGTACTCACCCTTCAAGTCGTACACAACTCTTTCTTGTTTCTCATAGTCATAATCCTTCAATATGTTGCACGAGCCTTGCAATCTCAAAAAGTTGGGGTTGCTACCGTCAAAATCTTCGTTGATCAAAGTCATTGAAAACTTTCTGGGCTCGAAAATCTTCAATACTTTCAATACAACCTCGGTGATAGTAACTGGAGAATCCTTTCCGAAAGGATAATTGGTCTCAAAAGAAGCATACGACCAGCCAGATTCAGGAGTGATGTGGAGAGTGTAATAGTACCCACCTTTATTGGAACAGATCGAGTTGGAAGAGTATCCACAGGGAGTGAAGGAAAAGGCATCGTGGATAAAGTTGTATTCTTCCTTGTCCTTCTCCATCTCCTTTTCTGTGAAAGTATCGAAATCTTCATCCAAATCCAAATTGTCCGACAATGTTGGCGAAGGTAAATGGGTCATTTGCGACTTGTGAGGATTACTAAAGATGGAATGAAGCTCGGTTTCAACCATCGTATCCAAACCCAAATCGTGGCCTAAATCGGATTCCTTCATACCACTTTGGATCAAAGACTCAACACCAGGTTTTCTGGAAGTGATAAATTTGGCCGCTTTAGACTCGTCTAATTCAGTCATGAGAATCTCAAAAGTCTGATCACTTGGATTTTCAGATCTTCCGACTGGCTTTCCGCCAAGGAACAAGTACCAGTGGTCGTCACTGTTGTAGTCACCCACAACGTAAGACTTACCGTTGGCAAAGTATTGGTTCAAAATGTTGACTTCGTTTTTCCAGTCTTTGTGAACGTAAGTCTGCTTATCTGGAAACATGAAAGATCTTCTCGAGTAGAAAATCTTGTAGATTTCGCTGGAAGCAAATTCATTTCCTCTGTAGTAAAACTCATTAATGATCTCAAAAAGCTTATCGATACAAGCCAAAGTAGTGGTGGTTCCACAAGTCTTGAGAATCATTTTGTGAGGAAACACAAATAAGGAGCTCTCACTCAAAAGATAGGCATCCATGTACTTAGAGGATTTCATCGACAAAATCTTGCAATTGACAAGATCTAAAACTTTGACCCATTGTTCCAAAGGAATTGATCTCAAGCCCTCGCTGGAAAGATGGGGTGGGAGATCATTCTCTGATTGCCAGAACCAAATTTCGAGGAGCTTTTCAGGGCCTTCGAACGCATAGGTGGAATCAAGATTGGCAGAGAGTGCGTGATCGGCGTAGGAATCGTGGATGTAAGCTGGTGCAACCATAACAGGAAAGAAGTGTCTTAGATTTTACTAAAGTTCAAAACGATATTTTCTTTTGGTAATGTCCTTGATTAATCTTTCAGATCTGAGTACTTTCTTGAATATCAGAAACTGGATTTTCGATTAACAAAATGAGGATAACTTTTGAATTTTAAGGTTGATGATAACTCTTAAAACTTTTTGATTTTTTTGATCTATAGTTTTACTTATAGATTCTGATTTTCTGGAAATTAAACCGATATGGTATTTTGTTGATTAAATTTAAACCGATAAGGTCTTTGTTTTTTAAACCGATAAGGTTATTTTTTTTTTGTCTTTTTGGTGGATTGAAACTTGCTCTTAAAAGGGAGTACTTTTCAATTAATACCACTGTTGAAACGAAGAGAGAAGTAGCAAGAAACGTTTCAAAGAATATTAATCAAAGGGAGGGGACAAACGGTCAGCAGGTAATGATGGCAGAACGATGACTTGGAGAAGAAGCGGGCGACGATGTCAGCAAGCGATAACTGAAGAAATCTTGGATACTGTCAATGATTCAAAAACAAGAGGCGATTTCGCTAGAAACGTCTCGGTAACAGAAGATAGCAATGGCGAATGCTATCCAGGTTCGATCTGGGGTTTAAAGTGTAGGGACCGTCGGGAGCGCTTCTTGGGCATATACTCTAGAATGAATAGAAGCCGGTGAGGACTGGAAGAGTCAAATCAAGCTTTTAACTCTGGGATTTGGAGACTTATAAGGACTGTAGAATCAAAGATACAAGCCTTTAGGAAGATTTGCCGACTTATTGGAGAGCTCTAATAGGGGCCAATCTGATAGCAGATAAACAGACAATAGCAAACTTGCAATTTACTATGAATTGACGTTTTGGTGGGATTACCGGGACAAGAAAGTAGCACTTAGTTTACGAGTAAAGTGAGATGTTTAGCGCTATACTGAAAATTTTTTTATAGGGGGCCGCGGCGCACATGACTGAAGTTGTCATGTGGAGAGATACTGGAAGCGGCAAGGCAACGGTTGATTTACGGGGAAGTACTGGGTGGAAGTTGGAGACGAGAAAGCGATGAGAAAAGTTTAGATTTGCACAAAATAAGCTTTGTAGATTGGTCATTTCAGTGTTGAGCCGGTGCGCTGGATCGAGATGAGTTAGCGAGCGTTTCGCTAGTTGGAATCCCGAATTGTCAATGCATCGCGAATCACGCTAGTAAGTGTCTGAGGACCCTGCGACGTTTTCTGTCAGCAAATATCTGAGACATAATTGGGTGGTGATAATAAATGGGGAGGGAGTAAAGGGTGGATGTAGGGGAAGATAATGGGAATGGAGGAAGTTGAAAGAGGTTATGTATCATTTTTGAAGACTGGTTTTTGGTGTTTTGTCATCTTTTGTTTGGTTGTAGGAGTTCGCGGTGGGGTTTGAGTTCTCGTACTTTATTGAAGAATTCACATGAGTATGTTTGGGGAATATGAATCTTGAATAAGCTTTATGGATATTTTTAGATAGGAGGCGATCTTATTGTGATCGAAGAAGCAGTGCGTGAAGCTGCAAGTGAGTGAAGCTGTTAGCGATTATATTTTAGGCCAGGTATATTAAGACCAGACTTCAAAAGATATTGATTAGATCTTCGCATAATCTGGAACTACTAATAATAAGATACTATTATTAGTACTGAATTAGATACTATTATTAGTGCTGAATTAGATCTTATGATACACTAAAAAATGCTATAAGTACTGAAAAGACTCTATATGAATACTGAATTAGATACTATTACGGATCATCTTTCCATACTTCAATAGAAGCTTAACCTCAGTACAGTGTTGGTGAAGTCTCCAGAGTTTGGATCGGCATACCATATATTAAGTAAATTTATTAGCTAAACATAGATCTCTAAACACTTGATACAATTTCAGAGGCATTACGCAACACCTCCACCATCTTGATACATTCCTTACGCTTTTGGACAGTCAACTCGTTCTCCTTGACCATATCGTTCAAGTCAGGCGAGTTGTACAATTTCTCCAACAAAGTCTTTTGAATGTGATCCTTGGAACGCACAATTAACTTGAGCATGATCGCCTTTGGAACCACATCGGCAACGGTTCTTTGCACAATGTTGTAGTAGGAAGCAATCAATAACTTGATAACTTCGGTCTCCATAGATTCACGCTCAGACATAGTGCCGGTTGCCCGCAACACAGGTGGAGGAGCTTCCATTGATTGTAAACGCTTCTTGTTCTTGGAAGAGAAGAATCCTCCAAAGAAACCGTTTCCGCCATCTTCGGCCTTTGGTTGCTGTTGCTGTTGTTGTTGGGATGGTGGTAATGGTTTACCGGACTTAGGGTCCACGGCAACTTGTGGTTTTGGATGGAACTTTTCTTCCACAATAGCCATGGCTTGGGAACCCTTCAAGAAGTCTGGGTGGGCAGTGTTAACATAGGTTTCCTCGGAACGAATAATATCGGTGACAAGGGTGTTGGTAGGAATCAATTCCTCACGCAAGAATTGAATAAAGTATTGCGATAATTGCTCCTTCAAAGCTGGGTAACGTGAATACTGAGGTTGGGAAATGATTTGCGATAAGATACGCACTAATTCGTCAAAGATCAAGTTGATACATCTGAGCGAAGGTTCTTCTAAACGGTGGATTTGTTGCTTGACCAAAACCTCGAAAGCTTGGGTACCGACAAACAAAGAAGGAGCCGAACCGGAAGTATTGTGCATGATAGTTCTGATGTCGGCGTCTTTAATTTGATCAAATGGATCTATAGCAGAAATACCATTCTTGAAAATCTCGTGGAAAACGAAAGAAATACGAGCACCACCACTCAATTCTTGAGAGGACAATTCTTGAGATTCACCATTCAAGATGCCATTGTAATCCTTGGCAAAGTTGGTGATCATGTTCAATGCAATCGAGGTAGGGGACTCAGCCATTTCTGGACCCAACAAGCTCAATTCATTTTGGTATTTCTTCAAAGAGTGCTCAATACGCATCTTGATATCAGGCAAAGTGCCCTTGATATGGTGCAATAAGATACCGTTCAATTTCTTGGCCAAGTATGGAGTACCACAGTAGTGGGCTTTAGCCTTGTAAGATGGATGGTCTTCGAAAAAAGCTTTTTCGTCTTCTAATGCATCTCTAATAGTTTTTTTGGTTTCAATATCTTTTTGACCTCTATTAATCACAGGCACGTAACCGAATCTTAATGGAATGACTCTTCCAGCGAGGATATCAATAACATCGGTACCTTGATCCATCAAGTCAACCTTGGTCAAAACACCAATAGTTCTGGAACCCTCAGGATCGACTTCACGAGCCAATTTCAAACCATCGGAGTTGGCCAAATCGGTGTTGGCGGCATTGACGGATAAGATGATGGCGTTTGGCTTGGAAATGAATTTCATGATCATGTCCCTAATTTGCTTCTCGATATCCTTAGGTTGGTCTCCCACTGGTACCTTGGTTAAACCTGGCAAATCGACCAAGGTCAAGGTCAAGACGTGTGGGGAGTAGATACGCAAGTTGATTGGAACAGGTGAAATACCCAAGTTTTTCCCGGTTTTGGCATCGGTTTCACGCACGATTTCGGTTCTGATCTCTTCGAAATTGTAGAACTTCTTGTTTGGCAAGTGTAAGAACTCACCCCATTCGTCGGCGTTGTTTTCCGAGGCTTCACCATTTTCCTTGGTGGTGTTGATCTGAATCAAATCGTTGGAAGACTTGGGGGTGGCTCTCTTGTTGATCAATTGCAAAACCAATGGTCTTCTGGTGACGATACCGGTACCTCTTGGCAAGAAGTCTCTACCGACGATGTTCTCAAGGACCGAGGATTTACCACTGGATTGGGATCCAACGACGGTGATTTGGGGCAAGTCGACGGGGGAAGAGGATCCTCCTCCCAATGGAGCCAACGCGTCCTGGAGCTTGTTGATGGTGGCAATTAAAGTCTCATCCATGGTGGCGAGTGTTGTGGTTGTAGATAAGCGGTAGTTGTTGAGCTGGATTTAGAGCGGGAAAACGGGGCGCGCGCACGACTTAGATTTGATCCAGCTGTCGTTAGTGAGTGACGGTAACCGGCTGTGCAAATGATGAGCGAAGCGAGTCATGTGTGAAAACCAATGAGGGTATAGTATGAGGGAAACTATGAGTGAAAACCAGGAAAACCAACGAGGGAAACCATGATTGGAACCAATTAGTGGAATCAATGAGTAGTATCCATGATTGAAATCAAAAGAAAGAAGAACGAACGGGATAAACTGTTAGTTCTGGGTAAAGAATGGTGTATAACTTGTTTAGATCTGGGGTTAAGAGTAGACAATCTATAATTAGTTTCTAAGCTTTTCTGTATTGCCGATAAGCAAATCACAGCGACTGGGATCGAACACGCACTAAAAATAGGCTAGGAAGAACTAAACAGGGGTACATCTTGCAATTGTTCCTAATACTAAAAATAGGTCATGAAGATCCTAACTGGGTTACATCGTGCAAAGTCTTCAACGAAAATAGGCCACGAAGCTCCTAACTGGGTTACATCGAGGTTCTTGACCACGATGGACGACATAACCAGCCAGATTTTTCAGTGTCTTTGATGGAAAATCTGACCAAGTACATCGCTCATCGTTAATAAAAGGCCCGAACTTTTAGTTGACCAACTTTTTTGGCGTCTTTTGACCTACTTTTTCGGTCTTTGATGACCAATACATCTTTTTGTCTTAATATTAGATATTCGTTAGGCAGGCATAGACAGAAAACTATAGAGCATATAATACAGCGGACTTAGTCGATCACGTAGACATTTATCAAAAGGTCCGACTCCTTCAAAGCCTCTTCGGTTTGGGGCCATGGCACGTCAAACAAGCCGGCATTGATTTTGGGCATGTTTATCACCACCTTGCCATCGCGAGTCTCCAACCCATGGACCTTTTTGACCTGGTCACGAAGGTCTTTCATTGCTGCCCGAGTATAATGGACGATTTCCTGGGGTTGGAGCTTCTTCTTGCCCGCAAAATCACTGGTGAAAAGGCATGCCACATAGACGTTGCCCTTGCCGGGGTCGCCAGAATCGGAATGTATGAGCAAGGCTTTCCCCAAGAGCTGGGCCGGGTTGTCGGAGTATTTGTTGCAGTATTCGATGTATTTGTGATAAGTGGATGGGAAGCGTTTGCGGAAGGAAGTGGCTATTCCTGCCCCCCACGAGCCTCGGCAATTGCACGCATGCACTAGTATGGAGGCCCCGGAGGCGGGCTTGTGACTGAAGAGATCTCCCTTGACGTACGAGATCATGGTTGGAGATAAAATGAGCGTCGAAGAATGAGTTATAAGCAGTTGTCGATGGGGTGAGGTGCCCAGGACGGTCTCTGCAAATAATAGGCAATCTAGTGCAGATTAAAGGGACTGCACGAGTATTGTGTCACTTGGCTATATGCACGAAAGTGAGATTGGGGTTTGCGACAAGCGTGGGGCGATAGGAGGAAGAGCGCATCGAGCCGGTACCTGATTATAACTGGTGGATTGGGAACAATAGCGGCTCGATTAGATGAATTCGGGGTCACTCATGCGTGCTGTAAGGTACAGATGACTTCAGCCTTGGTGGGATAAGGCACGGTTGTATCGGCAACAGGGGACGAGAATAGTGGGGCGTCAAAGTGCTTATTATCGGCGAGTGCAGCCGCGAGTCGAATGTGACCACCCGCGAATGCCGCCCGCTTAACACTGACACACCGTTCTTCCCCTGCGGCCAAATACCGAAGCTTTACACTGACGAAATGGTCTTATCCCGGATAATACCTAAAATTCAGGTGGTGTTCCGGTGGGGTACCGAGAATTGCATTCACAATGGTCTTCCCGGATGAATAGCAGAATTACACTCGCACAGTTATTGTCCCCGGATAATACAATGCTTGAACAGACACCCTCATTTTTCGGTGAGCTGATATGAGAATCCGTGAATGACGGCATCACCATTTTAGAAGTTGACCAAAATTGCTCACTTCACCAAAGTAGAAGTTGACCTGAATGGCTTGCATCACCAACAGTAGAAGTTTGAACTGAGGGCCTGACCTCGCCGTAGAAGTTTAAATTGAAGTGAATGACTCACTTCGCCGACAGTAGAAGTTTCGGGTGAATTCAGGTGAGTGATTGGCTCACTCACCAAGAGTGAAAGTTTTGACTGAAATGGGTTCTCACTTCACTAAGAGTGAAGCTCTTGAATGAGGTGAGTTCTCACTTCACCAACAGTGAAGCTTTTGACTCAGGAATGATTCTCGATGATCTCCCTTAAGTGACTGATGTGAGTTCTCAATGCTTGAGCTTGACCGAGGTGGATTCTCAATGCTCTCCCTTAAGTTTGACCGAGGAGTTCTCAATGCTCCCTTAAGTTCGAGGATAAATTCTGATCGCTCTTTCCCTAAGTTCGAGGATGAATTCTCAATGCTCTTTCCCTAAGTATGAGGGTGAATCTAGTTCACTTCCACAACGGCTCTTTCTCCTGCAGATCTATAGCCCACCCCATTGATAGCGAACCCCTCTTCGCTTCCAGCACCAAACACTCCCTCCATCACTGATTCTTCCCCCGTAGAAGATTCATATTCACGCTGCTCGAACGTACTCTCAAAAGTGAGTTTATCACGGACTTCCTCGGCAGCAATGGCTGAATCCGCTTTTTCCCAGCGGTCCTCTGGAGTGAGCATGTAGAATTCGATCCGGTCGCCCACCGCGACCTTGGCTTCTGGCGACAAGGCAATGATGTTGGCCTTGGCTCCCCAGCCACCGCCTCCGGCAATGACTTCGTACTTGTAGGCCTTGTGAGGTTCATTCGCGCGATAGAGTTTCACAAACACTAAGGTCTCTTTGGAACCGATCCCCATTAACTTGGCGTTGTCTTCAAGAAACTTGGATGCGGGTTTGTTGTTGACTTTTTTGACGAGATTACCGATACATTCCGAGACTCTGAACTCTTCGTCTCCGTAGAGAGGAGTCAAGCGGTCTGAAGTCTCAATGGCAGCTCCTTCAATCGGCAATTCGACGGTTAAGTCACATAATGTATGGCCAGAGTTCGCAATGGCCTCGGCGCCAACGGCGCTAGGTTGGAGGTAGAACATGGTGACCAAATTGCCGGTGGCAAAGACCGTATTGGCGAGCTTGATATCAACGGTGGTATTGGCGCCAAGCGCCAAACGAAGGTTGGAATCAATGTTTTTCCAGTTTTTACGGGCAACCACAATATTGACGCCATCGCTTTCTTTGGGCGCATCTTTAAGGTCGTCTCTTTCGTCCACTTGGACCGAATTCTTGATCCTGGCGTAGTCTTTCATCCAGAGCTCGGCTATACCGTTTCTGGACGAGTTTGGAGGTAAACTATCGACTCCGGCGACCAAGATCTGAAGATCGGATGCCTGGTGAAGTTTAAGAGACTCTTCGATCACATCGGGAAGATTGGAAGGTGTGGAGAACACAACGAGCGACTTGAAGCCCGCTGGAGGAGCAATGGAGTAGCTGGAAGGATTGAGAAGGGTCCTGGCTTGGTAGGACAAGCGCCTGAACCCCGTGGCGGTGGCAAGAGCAGAGAAACGGGTCATGGTGATGTTGCGAAGCGCGCGGTTAGCACTGAAAAAGTGAATCGTCTTTGGAGTGAGGAAACATCGGAGTTATAAAGTGCGAAACGCCTGGGGACATTTGATGGTGGCAAGTTACAAAAGTGAGGAAGGAAAGGTGTTATGAGCTGAATAAGATTTGCGTGAGTGGGATATTGGTTATTAGTGTTGATTGAGGGATGTTAGGGAGCTTGAATTGGCTTAAGGTGAGTTATGGTGAGTTTTCTTCAGCCACTCTAAGATGATCTAGAATAGCCGAGTCAATTGCTCAATGTGCTTGTTTTTGGAATAATTCGGGCTAATCGTGATATTCGTCTATCTGAAATATTTAGTCAGTTGCTCAATATTCGTTTACGTGAAATAAGTAAGTCAATTTATTGATACTTTTCTATAACTTGACTCAATTCATTTTTCAAATAACTGAGTCATTGCTCTTCTATGCTACATATTAATTTTCCACTTCGTCGATGTGTCTCTTTTTTGGGAGATCACTCTCAGCGGCGTCGTTATCATTCTTGATTTCTTCCTTCTCTTTCTCCTCGGAGTTTTCCTCTTTGGTCTCGTCCTTTTCTTTTTCCTTGGTTTCTTCCTTTTCCTTTTCCAAAAGCTCCTTCTCCTTTTCAATCAATGGAGTGATCTTTTCGGCAAAAACCTTCAATTCCTCTTCCACATTGACTTCACTTCCCTGGTCCAAGACCTTTTTTAAAACAGGTCCCCAGATCCGTTGGTCGCGGTTCTTGAAGTCCTCTATAGTGAATACATTCTTGCCCAATTTCCATTCGGACTGAGCAGTACGGATAAGTTCGACCATATAAGCAGAAGATTCCAAGGCTCTACCGAAGTCACTCACCAAGCTTCTGATGTAGGTTCCGGAAGACACATCGGCGGTGAAATGGATCATGGGCAATTTT